>CM077155.1:138363784-138963784 GCA_039583875.1 Platanthera guangdongensis
GGATGTTATGCAGCTAACGATGAGTGTGTTGGTGTTGCCGTTGTATTAAACTCCAATCTGCTTTGTAATGATTGCTGCTCACGTAAAACAGCATATAAAATATCTCCCAGTCTTTTTCTGAATGTTGTGTAATGAGAGTTTGCTGTGAGGAGTTTGCTGTGAGCATATAAAACAGCTGATCATGATATGGAGTAATGAGGAGTTTGTTGTGAGCTTTTATATGCCTTGAGCCTAATATTAGGAGTTGTTTTATGTGATGTGTTCTCTGCTTGATATGTTTTAGCCTAATGAAATGAAATGGCGTAAGTCCAACCAAAGTTGACAGTATTAGAGCGATCTAAATGGAATTTTCTGCTTGATATGTTCTCTGCTTTATGTGATGTGTTCTCTGCTATCAAAAGTTGTTTTATGTGATTTGTTAGCCTAATATTATAAATAACAGGGAGCATCTATCAACCCAAGCAAAGCAACCCTGTGAACTTGATTTGCTCACAGCCTAATATTGGGGTTGTTTTATGTGATGTGTTCTCTGTTTTATATCTGCTGACAACCTAATTTTACTGCTCACATCTAATTGACTAGCGAGAAATATTTTATAGCTGCTCACAGCAAACTCCTCTTTTTTTGCTCACATAAGATATGTGTTCTCTATTTTATATGCTCAGTCATATTAGGAGCCAAATGTTAGGCTATCAAACTGTAATGTATTTTTTTCATTTGCTTTGTAATGACAATAGGGAGATATTTTTTTTTGTTTATGTTTATTTGTAGGCCTCCACAGTTTCTCACCGCAGGAGGTTCTCCTCCTCGACAGCCTCCTTCTGGTAACCTCCTTCCTACCTCAAGTTTGTTTTTCTATACTTGATTCTATGCAATTAATGTAGTTTTCCTAAGATACGTAACATATTTTATAGTGTTTCATTGTCTTTGCTTAAATATAGGCACTAAGCTATTCTTTCTTTAGTCAGTTGAAATTAATAACAGTTGAAGCAGCTGTCCTCCAAAAAACCTTTTACAAAATGTGATTGAATATGAAAGTTTGCAGTGGTAGGGAAGCTTCAACATTGCCCCGCCCACACGACCGATGTCGCCGACCACGACCGATGTCCCCAATCACGACTGAAGTCCCCGCCCACGACCGATGCCGCCGCCCCTGACCAATGTCGCTGCCCCAGACCAAAATCTCCGCCCCTAACCAAAGTCGCCGTCCCCGACCAATGTCGCCCCCATGCCAAATGTCGCCTCATCGATAAATGTCGCCCCCTCGACGAATGTCGCCCCCTCGACAAATGTCGCACCCACGATGAAGGTCGGCACCACGACAAATGTCGCCCCTCGACAAATGTCGCACCCATAATTAATGTTTCCCGCACGGGGTCCCCCGTTCACGACTGCTTGTCTATATATATATATATATATATATATATAACAAAGTCGTAGCCAGAGTTTATACATTGAGGCCCTAACGGGTGAAAACAAATGTACAAAATCTTACTATCTGTCATTATCTAGTATCTCACATCTCTAGTGGTAGGTGGCAATGTAGTCGTAGTTGCTACAATAGATACTTGCTTTATCGTGGGCATGCCCTCAATCTATAACTTGGGCCGGGCCTTCCCCTAAAAATGTGAGCAACACCAACATTAGTCAAAAGACAGGTGAAATTCTCACCCCCTCCCTAAGATCCCCAAGTTTTCGAGTATATTTAATTTTCCAACTATTTCGATTTTTCTCTTTTGAATGTTAAATAAGTGTGTGTGTGTGTGTGTGTGCGTCCGCGCGCGCGCGTGTGTGTGTGATTTATTTGAGGTGGAGAACATAGCTTAAAACCCTCTACCTGTTCACCATCTTGGTTTACAACAATTAATCCCCCTTTGTGCAAGAATTCCAACATGATGTGTCACATCTAAGGGTATCTTTGTCGAAATACTTGGCATTTTTCTATATCAAGCCATCTCCGTTAAACATAGCCTCTATCAAAAGCCCCATCATTGACACAATATTTATACTCATCCAAAAATATATTTTCTCGCATGACATGTTTCTTCAACTAATGAATGAGCCTACTTACTATAAGCATGATGTTTGCTAGCTTAGCTTAGGTATGAGAACATCAAAACTAGAATAATAAATATAGAAACTTGTAATTTATTGAAATTTCATCCACTTTTATGTTCAAACGAATGATGTGTGATTATTACTTTGAGCAAAGGATTGCCCAGCGCTCCCTGATAAGAATATTTCTAGCATAATTATTTCATTTTTATATGTTTCTGCAACTTAAACAACTTTCTGGTTCCGTGTTGCCTAATTTGTCTAACTGCAATAACACATATGTATATGAGATACTGACGAGTTATCGCCATGCGACTTGCATGGGATTCAAGCTCTGTTTGCTAGTCCATCGGCAGTAGAAAACCCAACAAACACTGCCGGACTTCGAAACCGGAGGGGGAGGGCTACGACTAAGAACGAAGCAATTTCTACATTCCGCGGAGGGAGGGCGGGAGCAAACGCCGCCGCGCGAGTGGAAGAGGGGTTTGTTTTCTCGCCTTGTGGAGGCGGTTGCTCCCGCACATACGTCTTGCCTCCCATCCGAACAAAGTCTTAGTGCACAAGCAACAATAACCTTCTTGTCATCATAGATAGATTGGATTTAATGGAGATTGTTCGTGGAATGCTAAGATCCAATGGGAATTGGAAATAAAGTTCGTTGCGGCACGAAGGGTGTATGCCTGTCAACATCACATTTATTTCTATTAAAAATAATAAATCATGGGCTCCAAATATATTAATTATGTGTGTTACTGGGTTGTCATTAACATCGACCAAATTTAGGTGATCTAATTAATGAGATCGAATACGTTTCATATTGTATGTACGGTTCAAATTATATGTGTATACCAGGCATCGTTTTACGTTCATATGATGAGCTTTAACGTAAAACAGTCGTATTAGGGTTTTGCTTTAAATAAGTTTCGGTCCCCAGGTATCATCTTCACTCTCATTCAGTCCTAGCATCTCATCGTTAGAGAGGGCCTAAGGAATAAGAGGAGGAATCGTCTTCTTCATCAAAACCTGTAGACTTGGAAGATCTGTGACCGCAACAATCCATCCTCATTTATTCATATATGCTTCCGCTCTTGTATTTTTCTCAATATTTCGATTAGAACAAATCCGTCTCCGTCATGTGTTCACCCCAACCATTTCTAGCTAGATAGCATAAAGAAGATACTTTGATATATTCAGGTTCAAACATGTGTGAATTGGTGTTGGGTGAACACTACAATTGTATAATGATGAGTACATACTTTGTAAATGACATTACAAGGCTTTCATTGCTTTGATGAGTTTTCATCCAAAATAATTTCTTATCATAATGGAAAAATAAGACTATACGCTTTCGGGTTTGTGCAGTCCACACAGCCTTCTTGAAACCTTAACAAATTTCACATCCAAGTATTTAAGTATTTATCACTTAGGCTATGTTTGGGGGGGACTTATTTTCACTAGTCAAACGGTTACGATCACATGAATCAGATCTTAATTAAGGTCCAGTTCATGTGTTTGTAACCGCTTGACTGGTGAAAATAATCCCCCTCCAAATGGAGCCTTATTCTCCAACTTAACTTCCTCCTATATTTAGCCACTCGGCATGGTTTCTCTTATTTGACATTGAACGTAGCTATTAAACTCAATATCATTTTTTATTCTTTAAGGCTTTATTAGGTTCAGCGGTGGCGGAAGCAACTGGCGGGTCCAAAGGGAGGGCTCGAACTGGAGGCACGAAGGTGGGGATCGAAATGGAGCGTCTGCAGTGCTTTTCCTCCTTGCAGTGGGTGTAACACGGCAAACAAAGATGGTGATTCATTTGATTTGCCGCCTTGAGGCAGCGTTTGCTCCAAACGCCCGGCCAAAATGTCGCACCAAATGGAACCTAAAAGTGTTAGGCTCCATTCATTTCCCATTTGAGTGTTAGGCTTCATTCATTTCCCATTTGTGTGTAGAGGAACGCAACAACAAGTCTGCGTTTACCATTCGGGCTTCAATATTATGCACTCTTGTCAAAAGACAAAAAAACGTTGTATGCTATTTGGGTGACAAAATGTGCATGTCACGAACACCACAGTCCCATTTAACATTCTGCCATTTCTTCTGTGATTTAAGCCTAATAATTCAGTCATACAAAGAGAAGACACCAACGAGCGAAGATCAAATCGGAAAGATTTTTCCAAGAAGATAAACAATGCTTGGCCGCTCATTGAAGGAGCCCCCAATTTCACAAACTTTAACAAAGACTCATGCTAAGAATCACTAACAACTATATTAACTTCATGAAGAGCAGTGACTTTTGTTTGTCATCAAAGTTTTTTTTTTAAAATTAGTCTCCGTCTTATATTTAAACTTTACCCATTTTATGATTAACTTACATTATGTATGCCTCCAAACTAAAGGTCAAGTTTTATTATACTGCAATTTGTTGGAGCATGCGTTCCACGCTTCTTGGTTTGTTAATAACAAATCTCGTTTGTATTTGATCATTGGGTATTTATTATGTGCAGATATCATAGGTCTAACGCTAATGGCATTTGGGTGTTGATTCGGGTCAGAACAGATGAGCTCAAGAGATATCGCCAGACGATATTCGGTATTGCCAACTGGCGACAGCGGAATGAGCAGTTAAATCACTATCTCCACACAGCTGGAGGTTACTGTCACTATCGCTGGCGATAGTGGATGTCGCCAAGCAATAGTCCACGATTGGCATGACTGATCTGAGATGCGAAAATGAGGAATACGTGGGACATGTGGCGGCCGGTAACGATATCGCTAGTTGGTGATACCCAGTGTCGCTAGTCGATATCACTAAAATATAAAACCCAGTCAGTTTTTTGGGAAGATCACGAATTTCATTATCTGGAGTGTACCTTCCTGCTCATCTGATCCAGAGAGCTTCAAAATCCATAATTACTCCATACTCTCAAGAAGGTCAAAGCGCGAAAGATCGATGACACGTACGTGACATTCAAAGAAACTCTGGCAAGGATCTGTCGGCATCTTCAGCGCATTGTTTGGAGGGAGTTTTTAATTATGAAGTTTTCAATTTATTTTGTTCTTTATTCCTATTGTAATCGAGAGAGAAAATTGATGTCTTGTGCGTGGCGTCTAAGTCCTTGCATGGCTTAAGAGAGAATCATCGTCATGTATGTGGCGTCAAAGTCCTTGCGTGGCTTTGGAAAGAATCGTCGTCTTGTGCAAGGCGTCCCACTGCTTGTGTGGCTTAGGGAGAAATTATTGTCTTGTGTGCATCATCTAGATCGTGTTTAGATCTAGGGGAGGCTAGTAGCAAGATCTAGGGAGAGATACGTTTTACCCTGTCGGTCCTTGGTAGAAGGACCGACAAAAAGTAAATTATATTTTTCATAAGCCTTTGTCTCTAGCTCTATAGAGATATATTGTATTCAGATTTAGCACTTTTGAAATAAATTATTGTTGTTTCTGTTTTACAAATTTTTGAGTGTTCAATTTTGCTTATGAAAAATTAGTCTTGATTTCCTTGTTTTTCACCAAGTAAACTCTATTTAGTTAAAGAAAATTAATTAACCCTTATTCACCCCCCCCCCCGCCCCCCTCTAAGGCCGCCTCACGATCCAACACTTAGTATCAGAGCAAGGTTGCTCCAAAATCGGTTTTACCACCGGGAGTAATGGCGCAAAATACTCACGCGTTTTCTGAGGGGCAAGGTATAAGTAGACCTCCCTTATTCACGGGCACAGACTATAACTATTGGAAAGCTCGAATGCGATGTTTTCTAATAGCTCTAGATATCGAAGTATGGGGCATGATAAAAACATGATACACTTCCCCTATAACTGTAGTAGGAAGTGTCACAATGGAAAAACCCAAGGACAAATGGGACAAAGTTGATAAGCTTCACAGTAAGAATAACACTAAGGCAATGAACGTCTTATTCTGCGCTTTAGATAGGAATGAGTTTAATCGTGTTTGTGCATTTGAAACTGCGTATGATATATAGAATCTCCTTGAAGTTACTCATGAAGGTACATCGCAGGTGAAAGACTCAAAGCTTTTCCAGTTAGACTCAGAGTTTGAGAAGTTCAAGATGGAGGTTGATGAGGATGTAGATTCCTTGTACACGAGGTTCAACAAGATGGTGAACGACTCAAAGATTTTAAGAAAGAGTTTCTCAAACAGAGATTTGGTGAAAAAGATACTTTGATCACTTCCCACGATGTTCAATCCAAAGGTGACTGTCATCTCGGATTCACACGATCTGAAGACTCTCCAAATTGAGAATCTGATAGGAAATCTGAAATCCCGCGAAGTGGAACTGAGGATTCAACAATAGGAGTATAGCTTGAAGCCAAGAAAGAAAATATTGGCGTTGATGTTTAATAAGGAAGTGGAGAGTAAGTCCAAGGAGAATGACGATGAAGATGAAGAAAGTCTATTCGTGAAGAAGTTTAGGAAGTTCATGAGAAATCCTGAAAGAAGAAATTCTTTTAGAAAATTTTTCAAGAAACAAAAAATCTGGGTTTAGAAAAGGAAAATCCCAAGCTGATGGAGAGGATGCTGAAGATAGACCACCACCCGAGTGTTATCACTGCAGTAGAGTTGGCCACATAAAGAGCAAGTGCCCAAAATATCTGAAAGAGCTGAAGGAGAAGCAGCACAAGAAGAAGGATAAGAAGAAAGTTATGAAGGATGAAACCTGGGATGACGTCACATCTGAGGAATCAAGCAGTTCTAGCTTAGAGACTGAAGAGGAGGTCAACATGTGCCTGATGGATAAGGATGTCTCATCATCTGATGACGAAAGCAGTGTCTAGAGCGACACTAAGGTAAATCCTCCTTCTTATGAAGATTTATATAATGAATCTTTACAAACATGCAAGTATTTTGATAAGTTTAAATGAAATTAAATTACTAAAATCTGAAAATAAAAAATTAAAAAATGAAGTAAAAATACATGGGAAGAAGAAAGTAACTTATCAAGAGGATTGCCCGTCTTCGACAAGAATACTAGAACTTGAGAAAGATCTCTCTAAGTCTCGGTCTCGGTTTGAATCTCTTACAATAGAAAAAGTGACCTTAAAGAGATCTCTAAAGCTTTCTCAATCTCAAGTAGAAGGCAGTAAAAAAACCTTCACAAACCGATGTGGCACCATAGTTGCTGAAAACACCGCATTGAGAGGTCGAGTCCGTGATTTAGAAATGGTCACTAACAAGTTTGGAATGGGGAAAAATCACTAAATATGATTGAAAGAATTAGTGTTTAACCACCTAGAGGGGGGGTGAATAGGTGTAATTCTCTTTTTCTTTAAGGCAGAATATTTGTACTGTTAATTAATCAGAAACTGCTAAGTCTACAGCTAACACAGCACAGCATTCACAGAAACATTCAATCACAGAGTGCACACAGTTTTTATAGTGGTTCCCCAAGGTCTGGGTACATCCACTTTCCCCCTTCGCCTATCTAGCAGTGTGCTAGATTCGGCCTAACTTCTTCTCTTCACCTCAGATCCGCAAATCTTACAGCTCAGAACTCAATCAAGGTTCTTATAACTTAGAGTATGTCCACACCCCTACAGCTCAGGCACACAGCCCTACCTCAGCCTTCAATAAGGCCTACACCTCAGAGATACAATCTCCTACAACTCAAGCACACATCCCTACCACTCAGAGACCTAAATCTCCTACAACTCAGCCTTTATATAACAGGCTTACAGCTCAGATCTAGAATAGATCCTACAAAAAATAGATTTTACAAAGTGTTTTACCACCACCCAGGTAGAGAGAGAAGGGATGGATGGTTTCTTGATCAGTTCTTGGAAGAAACTGATGGCAGAGAACAACCACTCTTAGCTTTCTTCAAAGCTTCTTGAATCTGAACTCAGTAGGGTTGAATCTCATGTGAAGTTGATCTTCAATCAGCTCCTTTCTTGATATTCAGATCACAATCTGAATCCTTTTTAGCAGCCTGGTTCAGCAACTGCACTTGTGTAGATGGAGCTCTCTCTCTCTCCTACTTCTTCTTAGATTTTCTGATGAAAATCTTCTTTAGTCTTTTATTGTCACTGTTGTATTTTTCTGTTTTTTTTTGTTGAAGGAGAAAGCCTTTTTATAGACTTCCTCCATAGTAACCGGCTGATCCGGTTTCTAACAAATGTCTGACAACTCTGACAGTTGCAGAAGACCGGTTGGAAATGGCAGCTGTCAAATCATCCAGTCACTTCTTGAAATACTGTCTTTGTCTGAAAGTGTCGAGACTGAACTTCATCATGTGTCGACACAAGTAGACTAAGTGTCAACATAAATGGACTAAGTGTCGACACATGCCTTGGTGGTGTCGACACATCTCCTTTGTTGTTGATACTGCTTCTCGACACAGCTTTTTGTAGAATGTGTCGACACTGATTTTGTGTGTCGACACAATCACTTCTTTTCTTTAACATAGTTGAAACTTTACTGTGTGTCGACACAAGTCCTGTGTGTCGATATAGTTGATGTCGACAAGGTCTTTTGTGTGTCGACGCTGCCTCTGCGTGTCGACACAGTTGCTTCTTTTCTTTAACTTTGTTGAAAATCTGCAGTATGTCGACAAAGTCTTCTGTGTGTCGACACTGTCTCTTGGTGTCGACACAATTGATGTCGACTAAGTATTCATGTGTGTCGACACTGCCTCTTGGTGTCGACACAATTGATGGTGCTGAATCCACAACAGTCTGCTAGCTGGTGCTGAATCCACAACAGCTGTGCACAGCAACTTCCTGCTGTCACATATTCAGACTCAGCTGTGGAAATTGCCACACTAGTCTGCTTCTTACTGCTCCAAGACACCAATCTTCCTCCTAGAAACTGACAGGTGCCTGTAGTGTTTTTTCTATCTTCTTTGCAACCTGTAAAGTCTGCATCTGAATAGCCTGTCAGTAGAAAATCTCCATTCCTAGGGTACCAAAGGCCTAGATTAGGTGTGCCCTTAAGATATCTCAAAATTCTTTTTACTGCAGTAAGATGAGATTCTCTAGGGTAGGATTGGTACCTAGCACAGACACATGTAGCATACATGATATCTGGTTTACTAGCAGTCAGATAAAGAAGGGAGCCAACTATCCCTTTATACAAAGTTTTATCTACAGGTTTCCCTGCATCATCTTTGCTTAGAGACACACTTGTCCCCATAGGAGTTCTCATGGTAGTGGATGATTCCATATCATACTTCTTAATTAACTCCAGGGTAAACTTTGACTGGGAAATGGACAAGCCATCTTTAGTCTGTCTTACTTGGAGACCCAAGAAGAACTTAAGTTATCCCATACTGCTCATTTCAAATTTTCCTTGCATAAGTTTTGCAAACTTTCTACAAAGATTACTTTCAGTAGACTCAAATATTATGTCATCAACATATATTTGGACTAGGATAATCTTTCCTTTGGACTCCCTTAGGAATAGAGTCTTATCTATTTTCCCCTTGAGAATTTGTTCTCAATGAGGAAAGTAGACAGGGTTTCATACCAAGCCCTTGGGGCTTGTTTCAACCCATACAAAGCTTTCCTAAGTCTATAGACATAAGAAGGATAGAGTGGATCAACAAAACCTGAGGGCTGCTTCACATATACTTCCTCTTTTAGATTTCCATTTAGGAATGCTGATTTTACATCCATTTGAAATACCTTAAAGCCTTGATATGCTGCATAGGCTAGGAACATCCTAATTGCTTCCAGTCTTGCTACTGGGGCAAAGGTTTGATCAAAGTCAATACCCTCTTCCTGCCTATATCCTTTTGCAACAAGTCTTGCTTTGTTCTTCATAATGATCCCATTCTCATCCAGTTTGTTCATAAAGATCCACTTTGTTCCAATAATGTTGTGGTCTTTTGGTTTAGGAACTAATTTCCAGACCTTAAACCTTCTGAACTGATTCAGCTCCTCTTGCATGACATCATTCCAATGTGGGTCTAGAATAGCTTCTTTAAATTTTTTGGGTTCCACTTGAGATAAGAAGCTAGAGCACAGAACTGTGTTCAAATTCATGCTCCTTGTTTGTAATCCTTATCTTGGATCGCCAATTATCTGATTTGCTGGATGATCCTTTAAGTATCTAATAACTGGAGGTAGTCTATCTTCAGGTTGAACACCTCCAGTCTCTTCACTATGCTGCACATCTTGGTTTTCATCAGCATTTGGAGAGTCTTGTACTCCCCCTGGACAGCAGCCACCATTTTCCACTTCCTGACTTGCAGTTGAATCTTCTGTAATGGTAAGCTTGTCCATTCTCTCATTTATACCTGTAGAACTACAAGCACTACTTGGCAACTCACGGTTAATCAGTCTTGTTTCATCAAAGACAACATGTACAGACTCTTCTACAACTTGAGTAACCAAGTTGTAGACCCTATAAGCCTTACTATTGTTGTTGTACCCAACAAATATCTCATCTTAGGATTTGGTAGCAAACTTAGTTAGATAAGACTTTCCATTGTTAAGGACATAACACTTGCAACCAAAGATCCTAAAATAGGATAAGTTTGGTTTTCTGCCCTTCATAATCTCATCTTGTGATAGTAGCTCTATTGATCACATGACATGTAGTGTTTACTGCCTCAGCCCAGAAATATTCTGGGAGAGAAGAGTCACTCAATAGAGTTCTACCAGCCTCAATCAGTGTTCTATTCTTCCTTTCAGCAATACGATTTTGCTGTGATGTTCTAGGTGAGGAAAATTCTTGAAAAATCCCAAATTCTTCACACAGTCTTGTCATACTCTCAGATTGAAATTCAGTGTCATGGTCACTTCTGATTTTGACCACTGTACTGTCCATCTCATTCTGAATTTGTTTGACAAAACTATATAAAACACTTGGGGTTTCAGATTTTTGTCTCAGAAAGAACACCCATGAATATCTAGAATAGTCATCTACCACCACAAAAGTGTAGACCTTCCTACCTAGACTATGAACTGGCATAGGACCAAATAGATCCATATGCAAGAGGTATAGACACCTCACTGAATCCTTGTTTTCAAGGCTATGAAAGGAAGATTTGGTCTGCTTGCCTTTTTGACAAGCTGAGCATATCACATCCTTTATACACTTAACTTTAGGACCATTACTCACTAACTCTTTGCTAAAGAGTTGGCCAATAGTCTTGTAGTTAAGATGGGCCAGCCTCTTGTGCCATTTAACACAATGAGAGGCTCTCTCATCATCTACAAGAGAAATAGGAGAACCATTGTTCTCACACTCAAAGTTAAGACAGTACACATTTCTTTTTCTATATCCTGTCAATATGACCTTTTGATCACTTGATCTTTTGATATGACATCCATTCTTAATAAATGAAATATCATATCCTAAATCACTCAGCTGGATTATGCTTATAAGGTTGTGTTTCAAACCCGTCACATAGGCCACTTGAGTAATAGTAATCTGGTTATTAGAAATGTTACCAAATCCTTTGATGATTCCTTTTTCAGAACCACCAAAGGTTACCTTAGGCTCATTCTGTTAAAATTTTCTCAACGTGGTCAGCAAGTTAGCCCAAACACCAAATTAATATCTTCGGCACTACCCAGTTCTCACGTTGAACCAGCGGAAAACCAAGGAACAAAGGTTAATCCCAACAAACAATGGAAGCACAAGCAGATCTTTTATTCATTCACTTCTTTACAACACGAGGCATACATAGCAAGACATGATTTCGCTAGTATAACAGTTGTAAACAGAAAGCACCAAAAACCAAGCCGGGCGGACAGCACCGGAGTCCGCCGAGACCGCCGAGGTCGCCGAGGTCGCCGAGTCCGCTGAGATCGCCCGAACTTAAGCTGCAATCCGCCGAATAGCCACGGAGTCCGCCGAAGCCGCGAGGCCGCGCGGACACACCGTTATTCAGCTCCTGTTGAAGCTGAACTGAGGAACACCCCCTACCCGCCTGAAGCCGGCGGACAGGTTATTGAAGCTGGCAAAGAAGAAACAGAGCTGACAAGCCGCAGAGCGACCTCCTGCTGAATCCGCAGAGACCGCACAACTTCCAAGTACTTGACCGAAGTCAAAGCCAAACTCATGGCTCCTTGAAGCTACCCGCACGACCTGCACACAGCAAACGTCAGCACTGAATCAATCCGCGCGGATAGACAAACTGAGACCGCAGGTCCTTGCCCAACCCAACTTACTGTTCACTCAAGTTTTTGTAGAAGTACCAGGGGGTCCTATTTATAGGCGAGGTGAGGAGTGTGGTCACCGCCCTAGAGATAGCTACACCGCCCTAGCCCGCGCGATAGCAAAACACCGTCCGCAGAGTCCGCAAGGACTTATCCGGATACCAAGGAAAACCACCAGGAGCAAGGCAACATTGGCGAACCCTCTCCAGTCTGCCCAAGCTATGGGGACAAGGCATCAGCCCACAAAGCTTCCGACCACTGCAGGACAGCAACCCCCTTCAATGGCTGTCCGCACAACCCCGAGGCAGTCCGCAAGACTCAAGCCTCAATCCGCCACAAGTCCACGACCAAAGGCAGATAGCAACAGTCTGCCCGGTCACAGCAGACTTGGCGGATAAGGCGGACACCATGGTCTTGGCACAGAGTGTGACCAAGTCCAAAACCATCAAAGGCCAATGCGAGCATGGCAGACATAAACTCCCGTCCGCCAAACACCGTAGCACAGACCGCCAGCAGTCTGCAAGCTCCTCGCACTCCTGCCCAACGCAGCAACCATCTCCCGGACTCCAAAACCAGTCCGCCAACGACCTCCACAGCAAAACACCTGCTGTATCACCAGAGCTCGACAAGTCCTCAGCCAAGCTCTAAGCCCAGTCCGTAACAGCCCACACTGCGGACACGCAAGTCCGCAAGCTTCCCGCGGACACGAGCCAAACCGCCTATCAGCACAAGCTTGCACCACGGCCACTGAGCAATGCACCAGTCCGCAAGCCTCTCTATCCGCAGATACCAGGCCGCACAGTCCGCAGACTTTACCCGTGCAACCCGCTCAGAAGAACAGCTGGCTTCCACTAGACTTTCCACCAGGCCGCACACAACAGTCCGCCCAGTCCGCCCATTCCGCCTAGTCCGCCAATGATGTCCGCTCAGGCCGCCCGGCCTGTCCCATCAACCACTTCCACTTCACAAATTTCAACACTCCCCCTTGAAGTGGGAAGTGGTGACCAAGCCCAGCAAGCTGCGCAAGCGCTCAAAGGGCCCCTTCGACAGTGGCTTCGTGAAGATGTCAGCAAGAATATCTTCACTCCGAACATGCCCGACCAGCAGAGACCCCTCCAATACCTTCTCCCTGATGAAGTGGTGATCAATCTCTATATTCTTGGTCCTGGTGTGACACACTGGATTGTTAACCAGTTTGAGAGCACTCTCATTGTCACCTCGGAGTAAAGTAGGCCCTTGCACTTCTTTATGAACATCCTCTATAAGCCTCCTCAACCAAACGGCTTCCCGAGCAGCCAAGGCCGAAGCCTTATACTCCGCCTCCGTTGTTGAAACCGACGCCGAGTCCTGCTTCTTGCTACACCACGAGATGCTAGCTGAACCGCAAGTGAACACATAACCTAAAGTAGACCTCCGATCATCCGAATCACCGCCATAGTCAGCATCCGTGTACCCGAGCAACGAAAACTCTGAGTCCTTTCTATAGAGGAGTCCCATATTAGAAGAAGCCTGACATACTTCAGAATACTCTTTGCTGCCACTAGATGATATTGCCTTGGTTCAGCCATATACCGACTTACTCGGCCAACAGCATAAGCGATGTCTGGCCTTGTAATCATCAGGTAAATCAAGCACCTAACAAGAGCCCTGAACACCAAGGGATCATGAAGAACCCTTCCCTCATCTCGTCGAAGCTTTAGCCCAGGTTCCAGTGGAGTAGAGCACTTCTTCCCTTTGCCCATGCCGAACCGCTTCACAATGCGATCAGCATACCCTTTCTGGCAAATGAGAACCCCGCACTCCTTCCTCTCCACTTCAAGACCGAGAAAGTGATGCAACTCTCCCAAGTCTTTCATCTCGAAGCGTATAGCAAGATCTGCCCTGAGCCTTGCTACTTCCCCCTCCGAATTCCCTGTGATGATCATATCATCCACATACAGCAGGACCAAGACTTGTAGCTCTCCCTTCTTCTTGACGAACAAGCTTGAATCTGAGTTAGAAGTAAGGTATCCACAGAATTGCAAGTACTCTGCAATCTTCCCATACCACGCTCTAGGAGCTTGCTTCAACCCGTAGAGAGCCTTCCTGAGTTTACAGACATAGTCCGGATGCTTTTCAGAGACAAAACCAAGCGGCTGATCCATGAAGATGTCCTTGTCAACCTCTCCGTAAAGAAAGGCATTCTTCACATCGAGTAGCCACAACCTCCATCCCTTGCTAGCAGCCAAGGCGATCACCACTCTTACTGAAGTCATCTTCGCAACTGGACTGAATGTCTCCTCATAGTATTCTCCATACTGCTATGAGAATCCTCTAGCGACCAGGCGAGCTTTGAACCGATCAGTGCTCCCATCAGCCTTCTTCTTCAACTTGTACACCCACTTGCAAGTAACCGGAGTAATGCCATCAACCTTGGGCACAAGGTCCCAGGTTTCATTCTTCTTCAGAGCATCAATCTCTTCCTTCATGGCACCTTTCCACTCCTTCACTCCAGTGGCCTCGTTGAAGGTTGCAGGCTCTCGCTCATCCAGACGACCTGCAAAGAAGCAGGAGACAAAGCTCACTGCATTCCCATCACAGTACCGAGCCGGTGGCTTAACAACCCTCTTTGATCTCCGAAGGGTCGGCTCCTTGCTCACTGCTTCCGTTGCTTCTTCGGGCTCAACTCCTACCTGGGGCAAGCATTGAGCAGTGCTCCCCCTGCTTCCTGAGCCATAAGGCTCAGCCTCGGAGTTAGAAGCAACAGGAGCTGCTGGTGAAACAGCAAGCTCCTCTTCCAAGCCTTCAGCAGCCAGCACTGGTGCTTCATCAACCTTGCTACTTCCGGTTAGCTCAACCGAGCCACCTCCATATGACGTCAGCTCGTCAAAGACAACGTCTCTTGACACCACGAACTTCTTCGTCACAGGGTCCATGCATTTCCATCCCTTCTTCCGCTCATCGTAGCCAACAAAGACAAGCTTCCTTGCCTTCACATCCAGCTTAGTCCGTGAAGCATCCGGGACATGGACGTAGCAAGTTAAACCGAACACCCGAAGGTGTCCAACACTCGGCTTCTCCTTCAGCAACAGCTTAATAGGAGTCTTCATGTTGATAGGGCTGAGTGGCATCCGGTTGATGACATAAGCAGCACAAGACATCCCCTCCTCCCAAAAGGACCTTGGGATATCTTTTGCATGAAGCCAGCATTTGCAGGTTTCCGTCAGATGACGGATCTTCCGCTCCGCTACCCCATTTTGTTGTGGAGTGTGAGCACAAGTAAGCTCTCGTTAGATCCCGTGCTTCCTGCAGAAGTTAGAAAACTCGGAGGAAACAAATTCACCCCCGTTATCAGTTCTAAGCTTCTTAATCCGCAAGCCAAGCCGGACTTCTACCAACTCCTTGAACTCCACAAACAAACGGAAGGCTTTCGACTTCTCCTTTAAGAAGTACACCCAAGTATATCTTGAGTAGTCATCAACCAAGACAAGCATGTATCTGCTTCCACCAAGGCTGGCAGTAACCGTCGGTCCCATCAAGTCGTCATGAATGCACTCCAATGGTTTCTTGCTCTTTGTTTGTGATTTATCAAACGGAAGGCGATGTGCCTTACCGTATTGACAGCCCGCGCAAACATGCCCATCACCAAAGGAGGACAACTTTGGCAACCCCTTCACCAGACTTCTACTCGCCATCGCCTTCAGCTTGTCCATGCCAACATGCCCCAGCCTCTCATGCCAGATAGCAGCGCTATCATTGGCCCTCATCCTATCAACATAAAAATTGGTGGCATGAACAAACAAGTTCTTCACCCTCCTCCCTACATGAGCAACATCAGCCTTCACCGTTGATACGTTGCGAAGGAACCTCACGTCTGTTGGCCCAAACAGAACGTGATAACCAGTGTCCACCGCATTGGTCACCGAGAAGAGGTTTTTCTTCATGCCCGACACGTGATACACACTCCTTAACGTGAGTGGCCCCTGATCACTACCCAAAGACACGACCCCCTCTTTCTCTACTGCATAAACAGTATTATCAGCAGTGATAATAGCTTCATTACCTGAGTAAGGCTGCATGGAGGTGAACTTCGATTTGTCTCCGGTGAGGTGATGACCACACCCGGAGTCCACGATCCACTCGTCGTTGAATTCCTCAGCAGACAAGGCCCGGACACAAGTGCCCGTCATAAAAGCTCCGCCCCATTCTGCTTCTTCACTTCTCGAGCAAGCTTCCTCCTTTCCCGCAGCATGCCCAGGCTGCAGTTTGACCTTGCAGTCCCGCTTGAAGTGCCCTCGTTGATGACACCGGTAGCACTTCAAGTTCTTCTTCCAGTCCTTAGGAGCATTGCTCCTCTCTGGCTGATATGAAGTTGAAGTCTCCTTCTCACCAGCGGCCTGCACCTTCTTCTTCTTCTTCCCTTCCCATCTTTTCTTCTTGACTGAGAAGAGAGCTTCGCTGCCTTCCTGATTTAGGTTCACTCCAGCCATCTTCCTTGCTAAGCTCTCCTGCGATGCAAGCAGATTCTCCAGCTCCAGCAAAGATGACTGAGTAGCCCACCCTTGAACAGATGTTACAAAGGCCACATATTCCTTCCGCAAGCAGCGGATAATGTGCATTTTCATCTTCGCCTCAGAGATAGGCTCATCAGGATCCAGTGTCGACAGCTCAGCACACAAGCTCTTCATCTTTAAGAAGTACTTGGAGATGGAAAGGTCTCCCTGAGTTGCCCTAGCCAACTTATTCTCCAGGAACTGAAGCCGCACCACATTCTTCCTATTGAACAACTCATTAATGGTTGTCCAAATATCAGCAGCCGACTCACATCCAATGATGTGATCAAACAGTTCCGGAGACACGGCCCTCTTCAGAATGAACTCCGCCTTAGCATTTGTTCTTCTCCAGATCCTAACCTGCTCAGCAGTACTGAAAGCAGCAGTGACTTCCTGCCTGTCGTCACCACCAACGACTACCTACAGCTACTCGCCAAGAAGATAACTCTTCATGCACGACTTCCACTTCTTAAAGTTAGTCGGCGTTAAGAGTTCAATGCCCAGACCTCTTGCAAAGCTCCCTTCCATTACAACACCTGTTGGCAACCTTTCAGAAGCATCGAGCAACAACACAGGTTGATCACCACTCAATCACTGAGTAACAACACTGGTTGACTTCCGCTCACGCAACTGAACCTCCCTCTGATACCATGTTAAAATTTTCTCAACGTGCTCAGCAAGGTAGCCCAAACACCAAATTAATATCTTCGGCACTACCAAGTTCTCACGTTGAACTAGCGGAAAACCAAGGAACAAAGGTTAATCCCAACAAACAATGGAAGCACAAGCAGATCTTTTATTCATTCACTTCTTTATAACACGAGGCATACATAGCGAGACATGATTTCGCTAGTATAACAGCTGTAAATAGAAAGCACCAAAAACCAAGCCGGGCGGACAACACCGGAGTCCGCCGAGACCGCCGAGGTCACCGAGGTCGCCGAATCCGCTGAGATCGCCCGAACTTAAGCTGCAATCCGCCGAATAGCTACGGAGTCCGCCGAAGCCGCGAGGCCGCGCGGACACACCGTTATTCGTCTCCTGCTGAAGCTGAACTGAGGAACACCCCCTACCCGCCTGAAGCCGGCGCACAGGTTATTGAAGCTGGCAAAGAAGAAACAGAGCTGACAAGCCGCAGAGCGACCTCCTGCTGAATCTGCAGAGACCACACAACTTCCAAGTACTTGACCGAAGTCAAAGCCAAACTCCTGGCTCCTTGAAGCAACCCGCACGACCTGCACACAGCAAACGTCAGCACTGAATCAATCCGCGCGGACAGACAAACTGAGACCGCAGCTCCTTGCCCAACCCAACTTACTGTTCACTCAAGTTTTTGTAGAAGTGCCAGGGGGTCCTATTTATAGGCGAGGTAAGGAGTGTGGTCACCGCCCTAGAGATAGCGACACCGCCCTAGCCCGCGCGATAGCAAAACACCGTCCGTAGAGTCTGCAAGGACTTAGCCGGATACCAAGGAAAACAGTCAGGAGCAAGGCAACATTGGCGAACCCTCTCCAGTCCGCCCAAGCTATGCGGACAAGGCATCAGCCTGCAAAGCTTCCGACCACTACAGGACAGCAACCCCCTTCAATGGTTGTCTGCATAACCCCGAGACAGTCCGCAAGACTCAAGCCTCAATCCGCCACAAGTCCACGACCAAAGGCAGATAGCAACAGTCCGCCCGGTCACAACGGACTTGGTGGATACGGCGGACACCATGGTCTTGGCACAGAGTGTGACCAAGTCCAAAACCATCAAAGGCCAATGCGAGCATGGCGGACATAAACTCTCGTCCGCCAAACACCGTAGCACAGACCGCCAGCAGTCCGCAAGCTCCTCGCACTCCTGCCCAATGCAGTAACCATCTCCAGGACTCCAAAACCAGTCCGCCAACGACCTCCACAGCAAAACACATGCTGTATCACCAGAGCTTGACAAGGCCTCGGCCAAGCTCTAAGCCCGGTCCGTAACAGCCCACACCGCGGACATGCCAGTCCGCAAGCTTCCCGCAGACACGAGCCAAACCGCTTATCAGCACAAGCTTGCACCACGGCCACTGACCAATGCACCAGTCTGCAAGCCTCTCTATCCTCAGATACCAGGCCGCACAGTCCGCAGACTTTACCCGTGCAACTCGCTCAGAAGAACAGTTGGCTTCCACTAGACTTTCCACCAGGCCGCACACAACAGTCCGCCCAGTCCGCCTAGTCCGCCAATGCTGTCCGCCCAGGCCGCCCGGCCTGTCCCGTCAACTACTTCCACTTCACAAATTTCAACACATTCATGATAGGTGAGTAGTCCTTCAGCAACCCCCTTGTTCCAGTCATGTGCTTGGAACATCCACTATCCAGGTACCATATAGGGGCATAACAACTTGGACTTACCTGCAATAAAGATTACCTAACCTTAGAACCCAAATGAGTTTTGGGTTCTTGGTTCATGTTAGCCTGAAATTTAACAAATCTGCCTGCAGCTTTTCTAACAGACAGACTGTTATTCTTCTTGACACTGGAATTGTGCCAACCGTCTTAGGCAAAGTGGCATATCTTGTCACAGCACCAGCACTCAAACTTATTATACCTTTGTTTAGGTACAACCTTAGCTGAATTGTTTACAGCAAGTCTCTTATTTTGTGCTGGGGCTTTGCCTTTTTTATTGAACTTAGCAGTCCATGCAGTTCTCTTAAACCCTAATCCAGCCTTACCCTTTTATGACGCAAAGTCATCTATTAAGGGTAATACAGATTTTGGCTTAGAAAAACTAGCCACAATCTCCTTTTCTTTCTGAAGTTTAATCTCCAGATTTTTAATCTGATCATTCTTGAATGTGATTGTGCCCATTTGAATAACAGTTACATTTTTCAATCTGGCAATCTCATTCAACTTTTGATCCAGCATCTTCTCTGAATCAGATGCAGCCATCTTAAGATCTGCAATTTCCTTAGGCAGAGTTTTGGCCAGGTTTTTGCTTTTCTTTAGTGCCTGCAACAAGTCCCCATATTCATCTATTAGTTGATGAATATCACTTTCAGACTCAGACTCATCCACATCACTTGATGCAGAAGTTGCTGACTCTGACCCAGTACTACAATCTGAATTTCTAGAAAAATATTGTACCTTACTAGGACCAAGCTGATCCTAACACTTGTCTTCTTCTAACACATCCATTAGTCCCTTGCACTGATGGTCTTCTTGTTCATAGATAGAGTTTAGCACTTGTAGAAACTCATCTTCTTCATCTGCTGCATATAGACCAATGTATGCCTCAGCTTCAGATTCTGAATCTGAAGATGATTGGTCTGTCAAGCTCTTCTCCTTCTTAACAACAAAAGATTTCTCCTTCTTGCTCTGGTGTTGAATCTTCTTTTTATCAGCAGACTCTTTTCTTTTGTCTGTACACTCAGCTACAACATGTCCAAGCCTATTACAGCAGTAGCAAACTATCTTTGATGTTGTAGATTTGCTTGGCTTAGACCTGCTCCTGTCCTTCCTGGATGACTTCCTCTTTTGATAATAGTCATCCTTAGGCTGAGATGTGGAAGGCTTAGACTTCCACTGCTTCTTCTTCAGGAATCTCTAAAACTGCCTTGTGAAGGCAGCAAAGTCTGCATCTGAGTCACTACTCTCTGAACTTTGGTTGTCTGAATTATCTGAAGCAATTTCAGCAACTATCTTAGGAGGTGATGGAGACATCCTCCTATTCTTCCTAGTGACTTCAACCTTGAAGGCCATGGACTTTTTCTCTATGCTCCCCTTTTGCACTTTTCTCTTCCTCTTTCCTAGCCATCAGTTGCATCTCATATGACAGCAATTTTCCAAACAAAGTGGGTGGAGAGATATCTGCAAGTTTGGTCACTTCCCTAATGGCACAAATCTTAGTGTCCCAATCCTTTGTCAAGGATCTTAGGAATTTATCATTCAGTTCATATGTACTGAAGATTCTTCCATAGGACATCAGCTCATTTACTATTCTATAGAACTTTTTATAACACTCAGTTATACTGTCAGACTTTCCTTGTCTGAAACTCTCATATTCCTGGTTCAGCATAAACTTTCTATCTTGTCTGACTTCTTCAGAACCCTCCATGTAGACTATCAAAGTATCCCGCATTTCCTTAGAGGTCTTGCAGTGCATCAAATTTTGGAAAGTTGCATCATCAATGACACTTACTATGATATTCTGGGCTCTTTTATCCATAGTTGTCAGGATGATCTTATCCTTAGTCATCTCTGAATACTCCTTGGGAATTCTTTGGTTTGCATCTAGAACTGAAATCTTCATAGGAATATAAGAACCTTCCTTTACTGTAATGTAGATCCTTGGATCAGAAGCCTCCATAAACAGCCCGACCCTTTCTTTCCAGATTCCAAATATCTCCTTCCTGCATATGGGTAATTTCATATAACCTAGTTCCTTATGATTTTCTCCTGAACCAATTTTCTTGATCTTGAATCTGCCTTATGGATCTAACTCAGACTGTTAAGTCCTTCTTTGAGGAACCTCTCTCTGATACCACTTGAAAGAATTAGTGTCTAACCACTTAGAGGGGGGTGAATAGGTGTAATTCTCTTTTTCTTTAAGACAGAATATTTGTACTGTTAATTAATCAGAATCTGCTAAGTCTATAGCTAACACAGCATAACATTCACAAAAATATTCAATCACAGAGTGCACACAGTTTTTATATTGGTTCCCCAAGGTCTGGGTACATCCACTTTCCCCCTTCGCCTATCTAGCAGTCTGCTAGATTCGGCCTAACTTCTTCTCTTCACCTCAGATTCGCAGATCTTACAGCTCAGAACCCAATCAAGGTTCCTACAACTCAGAGTGTGTCCATACCCCTATAGCTCAGGCACACAGCCCTACCTCAGCATTCAATAAGACCTACACCTCAGAGATACAATATCCTACAACTCAGGCACACAGCCCTACCACTCAGAGACCTAAATCTCCTACAACTCAGCCTTTATATAACAGGCTTACAGCTTAGATCTAGAATAGATCCTATAGAAAATAGATTTTACAAAGTGTTTTACCACCACCCAGGTAGAGAGAGAAGAGATGGATGGTTTCTTGATCAGTTCTTAGAAGAAACTGATGGCAGAGAACAACCACTCTTAGCTTTCTTCAAAACTTCTTGAATCTGAACTCAGTAGGGTTGAATCTCCTGTGAAGTTGATCTTCAATCAACTCCTTTCTTAATATTCAGATCACAATCTGAATCCTTCTTAGCAGTTTGGTTCAGCAAGTGCACTTATGTAGATGGAGCTCTCTCTCTCCTACTTCTTCTTAGATTTTCTGATGAAAATCTTCTTTAATCTTCTATTGTCACTGTTGTATTTTTTTGTTTTTTTTTGTTGAAGGAGAAAGCCTTTTTATAGACTTCCTCCATGGTAACCGGCTGATCCGGTTTCTAACAAACTTCTGACAGCTCTGACAGTTGCAGAAGACCGGTTGGAAATGACAACTGTCAAATCATCCAGTCACTTCTTGAAATATTGTCTCTGTCTAAAAGTGTCGAGACTGAACTTCATCATGTGTCGACACAAGTAGACTAAGTGTCGACACAAGTGGACTAAGTGTCGACACATGCCTTAGTGGTGTCGACACATCTCCTTTGTTGTTGATACTGCTTCTCGACACAACATTTTGTAGAATGTGTCGACACTGATTTTATGTGTCGACACAATCACTTCTTTTCTTTAACATAGTTGAAACTTTATTGTGTGTCGACACAAGTCCTGTGTGTCGACACAGTTGATGTCGACAAGGTCTTCTGTGTGCCGACACTGCCTCTGTTTGTCGACACAGTTGCTTCTTTTCTTTAACTTTGTTGAAACTCTGCAGTGTGTCGACAAAGTCTTCTGTGTGTCGACACTGTCTCTTGGGGTCGACACAATTGATGTCGACTAAGTATTCATGTGTGTCGACACTGCCTCTTGGTGTCGACATAATTGATGTCGACAATGCTTCACTGTGTGTCGACACTGCCTCTGCATGTCGACACAGTTTCTTCAGGTGTCGACACAGCCATTCCAAGTGTCTACACAATTAACTCCAAGTGTCGACACAGCTTTTCTGTAGTGTCGACACAAGCCTTCATAAGTGTCGACACAGCTTTTGCTGGTGTCGACATATGAACTTAGAAATTTTTCTGCATTCCTGCATTTTCTCAACCTGCACATATAAACTCAAAACAACATCAAATACACCTTGATGCATATCATTGAGTAGGGTGAGGCTTCTTCAAATCTGGTACATATTTTCCAATGTACCCAACAATGATTTTGGAGAGTCATTGTTATGGTTCAGCAAAATTTGGAATCGGATACTTTCCAGAATAATATTGCCCGACGACAGTCACTGTCGCCGGTGATAAGAAAAATTTCAAACAAGAGTCTTTTAAAAGGAAAAATTATAAATCTACTGCAAATGCTTCCTCCCGCAAGAATTCAAAAATTAATTTGAAAAATCTTTGAACTCCATTCAACATGTGTGTCAAATGTAATAAGTTTGGACACACCACTCATACTTGTAAAAAGACAGGACACTATTCTATTAAACAAGTTTGGGTACCTATGACCTCCACCTATACTATGGGGGGGAACTACCTGGTTAACCAGATCTTTACTCTCATCCCCTTTCTAGGTATGTTGGTAGGCTAAGGACAAAGAAGATGTGTGGTACTTGGACTCAAGGTGTTCCAAGCATATGACAGACAACAAATCAAAGTTTCTTAGCCTAGAGATGAAGAAAGGAGTAATTACGTATGGTGACAATGGGAAAGGGAGAATTATCGACATTGGAGTAGTAGGTAACAAGTCTTTTACTATTTTAAATATTTTGTATGTTAAAGGTTTGAAGCATAACTTAATTTTTATAAGTCAATTATGAGATATTGGTTTAAATGTTTTATTTGACTCATCTTCTAACCTGTGCAAAATTTTTTATTCCAAAACAAACGATATTGTTCTTACTGCTCATAGATTTCAAAATTTTTACATGATTAAATTTAATGATTTATCACATTGTTCATTAAAATGTATTATATCTAAAAATGATGAATTAGATTTGTGACATAGGCGTCTTGGACATTCTAGTTCCAAGCTAATTGTAAAATTGTCTCAAAATAAACTAATTAAAGGTTTACTTATTTTACATGGAAATCTATCTTCTTTATGTTCACCATGTCAAAAAGTAAAATTTTCAAAATCTTCATTTAAGAGCAAAAATGTTATTTCCACTACTAAACCTTTACAGTTGATTTATATGGATTTATTTGGTCCAGTTACTACGCAAAGTTTAGGAGGTAGAAAATACACTTTGTTTTGATTGATGATTATTCACGTTTATGTTGGAGAATTTTCTTAACGTCAAAATCTAATGCATTCTTAGAATTTTCCAAACTATGTATACGTGTTCAAAATGAACTACATTTAAAAATAAAGTGCATTCGTTCAGATTATGGAGGTGAATTTGATAATGAAAAATTTGTATCTTTTTGCAATGAGTTAGGGATTAAACATGAATTTTCCGCTCCTCGCACATCGCAACAAAATGGTGTGGTCGAGAGGAAAAATAGAACTTTATAAGAACTAGCTTGTACTATGTTATCAGAATACAAATTACCTAGATCATTTTGGGTTGAAGCCATCAGTACTGCTTGTTATATTATTAATCGTGTTATGCTTCGACCTTTCTTGAAATTAACACCTTATGAATTATATTTTCAAAAGAAACTGAATGTATCTTATTTTAAAGTTTTTGGTTGTAAATATTTTGTTTTGAACACTAAAGATAATTTAGGCAAGTTTGATGAAAAATGTGATGAAGGCATATTTATTGGCTATTCTTCAACTAGTAAAGCTTATAAAGTTTACAATAAAAGACCAAAAATAGTCAAATAATCCATTTATGCTAAATTTGATGAACATTTTCCTTGTGTAGAAACTAACAATACAGGTCAAGATGAAGAGCCCTTCCCTCTACAAGGGTCGGATGCTGATGAAGTTCTTGGAGAAAAAGAAGAAAATAAAGAAGAACCAGAAAAAGAAGAAGTGCAATAATATGTGTCTGCAAGTGAACTGAGATTTTCAAAAGATCATCCACAAGAATTGGTTATTGGAGAACCATCGAGAGGGGTAAGTACTCGTTCATCTTTGCATGATTTATTCTTAAACATGTGCTTTATTTCTGATATAGAACCTAAAAATGTAGAAACCGCTTTAAATGATAATTCTTGGTTTTTAACTATGAATGACAAGCTTAATCAATTTGAACGTAATAAAGTTTGGAAATTAGTAGAAAGACCATCAAATCATCCTATTGTAGGTGTTAAGTGGATCTTTAAGAATAAAATGGATAGTGAATCTAGGGTCACTAGAAACAAAGCCAGACTTGTAGCAAAATGTTATTCACAAATTGAAGGAATAGATTTTGATGAAATCTTTGCACCCGTAGCACGTTTAGAAGCAGTAATAATATTTCTTACATTTGCTAGCTTTAAAAGATTTAAACTTTTTCAAATGGATGTTAAAACTGTTTTTCTTAACGGGTATATTATGGAAGAGGTTTATGTAGAACAACCTCCAGACTTTGATGATGTTAAATTTCCTAATCATGTTTTTAAATTAGAAAACGCCCTTTATGGTTTAAGGTAAGCACCTCGAGCATGGTATGATAGATTGACTGTTTATTTAGTAAAGAATGATTATAAAATGGACAGTGATGATTGTACTCTTTTTTTAAAAATATGTTCATTATGATCTTATAGTTTTGCAAATATATGTTGATGATATTATTTTTGGATCCACTAATGAAAAATTATATGATAATGTTATAGAAATTATTAAGAATGAATTTGAAATAAGCATGGTAGGCGAACTCACTTATTTTCTTAGTTTTCAAATTACTCAAAGACATGATGGTATTTTTATTTATCAATCTAAATTTATTCATGATGTTTTAAAAAGATTTGTATTTGAAAATCTAAAACAAACAAATACCCCCATGAGTGTCTCATTGAAGTTAGGAAAAGATGAAAGTGGTATTTATATAGATCAAACACTATATAGAGGAATGATAGGATCCCTGTTATATTTGACTGCCTCTAGACCTGATATTATGTTCGTTGTATGTCTATGTGCTAGATTTTAGGCTAATCCCAAAGAATCTCATTTGAAAGCGATTAAACGTATTTTTAGATATCATATTGACACATCTAAGATGGGTTTGTGGTATCCACATAATGATACCTTTAATTTACATGCTTTTCTGATTCTGATTATGTTGGTTGTTCATTAGAGTGTAAGAGCACAAGTGGCACCTGTCACTTTCTAGGCCCTTCACTAATTTCTTGGTCGAGTAGGAAACAGAATTCTATTGTCTTATCCACCATCGAGGCCGAGTATATTGCACTAGGTAATTGTTGTACACAGGCTCTTTGAGGGAAGCAAACATTAGAAGACTTTAGAATTAATCATACCACAATTGAATTAAAATGTGATAACAAGAGTGCAATTGACTTAACATATAATCCAGTACATCATTCTAGATCCCAAAATATTGATGTATGTCATCACTTCATTAGAGACCACATTAAGCAAAATACAATTAAAGTTAGTTTTATAGGCACTGATTCACAGCTTGCCGATATTTTTATAAAACCACTTCCAGATTTCCATTTTTCATTACTAAGATTAGAACTAGGAATCATGGACTTATCATGCTAATGAATTGACGTAAGAAGTAAACAAAAAAAAAACTTTAATTAATAGAAAATTATAATTAACATTAAGAAAACCATAATATTATGAGTCAATAACTGTACTATAATAGCACTCAAATCACAGAATAAGTCAAATAATATTACAACACAAAATTCTAAACAACAACATGAAAAATTTTAAAACTGCACTGCCACCGGCAATACTGACTATCACTAGGCGATGTCATCAAAACTCTAGATCAGCCAAAAAAACTTCAAAAATTCTTGATATCCCCTGCACTAGTGTCCTCTTGATCTTCTGTAGAACTCTGTTCACCGCTTCTTGTCTGGCAAGGTCGGGGAGTAGATGACTGGGGAGGCTCCATGACCGGATTCTCCCATTCAGCTACCTCTGCTAGAGTTAGCTTAAACTTAAGGCTTTTGGTCAGGAATTTAAAGAATTTCTGAATTCCCAAAAATTTCTTCTTAACCTCCCTCTTATGATCTTCGAATGACACTTGCAAGCCATCCAAACCTTCCCGCAAAGATCCACCTCTTGGAATCGGTGGATTTCGAATAGTGGACACTGGTTCGCTGCTCCTTGTAGACCCTCCTAATGCTGATCGGCCGATGGCGGGTGTACCACTTGTAGAGAAGATAGATGGCACACAATCTTTGAAATAAAGTTCTGGGTCTATCCAAGTGTACTTCTTATATAAAATGCGTTGGATGACCACACCTAATGGTAATGTATTCAATTTCTTCTAGGTCGGACCTTTTAGTCTAAATGTGTAGCGTATTATCAAAAGGATAAAATTTGTCATATCAAATGGCTCTCGTTCCAAGATCATGTAAGTGACATAGCTCAATTGAGCTGTAATATTTCATGTATCACCGGGCTTAAGCAAAATGGTATGCCTCAAAATATCATGCACTAGTCATGCATCCACGGTGAGAGTGATCGTAGATTGAATGAAGGTTTTTATGGAATTACCATGCAAAACCATATTCAGAAGCGTCTAATCTCTATCCTTTCGGTAATTTTCTACTTCATAGATCATTCATGATTTCTTTCTAAGTGGATTTGTTATTATCAAAATAGGGATATTGTTGGAGCATGTGTTCCATGCTTCTTGGTTTGCTAATAACAAATCTCGTTTTGATTTGATCATTGGGTATTTATTATGTGCAGATATCACAGGTCTAACTCTAATGGAATTTAGGTGTTGATTTGGGTCAGAACAGATGAGCTCAGGAGATATCGCCAGATGATATTGGGTATCGCCAACTGGCGACAGCTGAATGAGCAGTTAAATCACTATCTCCACACAGCTGGCGGTTACTGTCACTATCGCTGGAGACAGTGGATGTCTCCAGGTGACAGTCCACGATCGACACGACTGGTCTGAGATGCAAAAATGAGGAATGTGTGGGACACGTGGTAGCCGATAATGATATCGTCAGTTGGCGATACCCAGTGTCTCCAAGCGATATCGCTAAAGTATAAAAGCCAGTTAGTTTTCTGTGGAGTTTTTAATTCTGAAGTTTTCAATTTATTTTGTTCTTTACTCCTATTGTAATCGATAGAGAAAATCGCTGTCTTGTGCGTGACGTGTAAGTCCTTGTGTGGCTTAGGAGAGAATCGCATCCTTGTGCGTGGCGTCTAAGTCCTTGTGTGGCTTAGGAAAGAATCGTCGCCTTGTGTGTGACATCCAAGTCCTTGTGTTGCTTAGGAAGAAATCGTTGTCTTGTGTGCAACATCTAAATCGTGTTTAGATCTAGGGGAGGCTAGTAGCAAGATCTAGGGAGAGATATGCTTTATTTTGCCGGTCCTTGGTAGAAGGACCGGCAAAATCAAAAGTAAATTGTATTTTTCATAGCATTTGTCTCTAGCTCTATAGAGATATATTGTATCCAGATTTAGCACTTTTGATATAAATTATTGTTGTTTCTATTTTAATAAATTTCTGAGTGTTCAATTCTGCTTATGAAAAATTAGTCTTAATTTCCTTGTTTTTCATCAAGTAAACAATGTTTAGTTAAAGAAAATTAATTAACCCTTAATCACCTCCTCCCATCTAAGGGTGCCTCAGGATCTAACACAATTAACCCCGCGATGCTCTATGATTTCGAGTGTTGGATAATGAATTGCGTACATGAGCAAAAAATGGGAGTTGCGGAGATGAGAATGCTTAGGTGGATGTGTGGACACACGAAATTGGATAAAATTAGGATTGAAAGTATCAGGGATAAGACATGCGTAGCACCAATCATTCAGAGAAGATGCGAGAAGCTCGTCTAAAATGGTTTGGACACGTACAAAGGAGACCATTAGAGGCACTTGTTAGGCATTGTGAGAGTCTAGTCACTATGCATGTTAGACGAGGGAGGGGTACACCAATAAAGACTTGGAATGAAACTATAAAGAAAGACATGATGTACTTAGGCATTAGTGAGATTATGACAAAAGATAGGGCACAATGGCGACAAAGGATCCATATATCCGACCCCACTATAGTGAGATAAAGGCTTGAGTGTTGTTGTTATTGTGTATGCCTCCAAATTTTATTTTTTACATATCAAGCTTGTTTAAAATTGAATTGAAAATATAATAAATTGTTTTTATCTATACTATATAAAAAAGGTAAAAACATCCTTTGGTTAAACAATTGATTTCAGATTTTACCCTTCTTTATTAAAAGAATTTCCATTTTTAAAATTTATGTGATCTTCTTTTATTTTAAAAAATATGCTCTCATATAGACAAAGTTCTTAACTACAATAAAAAAATGTGTTCCCCCCGGCACCCACAAACCTTCGCGCACACCGCAAAAATGAATGACGAGCGTAGTATAACGCTCAAGGGCTTGCGAGCAGCGTGAGCGTCGTCGCGTCGGGACGTGTCGTGACCGAGATAACGTCGTGTGGGGATACTGTTGCGGTTGGCCATAAGGGCGGAGCCCCATGCCTGTCACCCATATTTGATTAAGAGCATTGTTATTAGCACCACGCTTTTAGCTATCTGCAAACAAGATGACTATTTACATTCAAATTATCATTCTCTGACGCATCGCCTTTATCTTCTTGTTGTTATTAATTTTGGCTCCGCTTTAGGGTATGAGTGCAAATTTAGTTGAGCCGTCTCGTAAGCTCGATCAGTCGGCTCAAAAAAAAAGCTTGACTCGAGCTCGAGTCTATGTAGAAAGTGGAGGTTGGAGCGACAACAAGATCCACCAAACGAGAATAAAACAGAGGGATTGCGTGAAAGATGTCCGCAAATTACATTTAGGCTTCATTTGGTTTAGCGGTGGCGGTTGTAAAAGGAGCTGTTGTAATGACAGGTTTGTAAAAGGAGCTGTTGGAAACTGGATGCTGAAAACGGAGTTCTGTTTGGCTAGTCTGCGTTTGCAGAGCTGTTCGAAACAGAGAACTGTTTGGCAAAATCGCGGTGGCGTTTTGGATTTTTTTAAAAAAAATTGGTTTAAATTTTTAAAAATATGTCTGTAATATATTCTAATAGACTGTCAAGTTGAAACATATAAAGGTACTCCAAATATGTCTGCAAGAGGTGAGAGAGGGTGAATCTCGGAGCTAGCTTATATACATAATTAAATTATTATTGTTACATAATAGACAAAATTATATTACGTTTAGTCGTTAATTACATGATTATATATACATATTAATATTATTGTTATACATAATTATATTTCTATATACATATTATATTATTGTTATATAATTATATTTATATAAAGTTACTCCCGTCTGTGACCTCTGGATGAAGGAGTTGGAGCTTCGAGGGGGTGGAGGCGGAGATGGCGGGTTCGCCGGTGGGTTCGCCGGATCGCCGCCTGCTCCGGGCAGGTATTCGAGCGCCGCCTCCTTCGGAGCTCCAAAGTGCCTTTGCCTCTGCCAGAGCTCCAAAGATGCCTCCGCCTCCTCCGCCGGAGCTCCAAGGATGCCTCCGCCAGAGCTCCAAAGATGCCTCCACCTCCGCCAGGGGTCCAAAGCACCGCCTCCTCCAAAGTGATTTCCAGTGTGCAGCGCCGCTGCCTCCTCTCAAGGTTCCTGCAAGGGGCACGGGCGGGCGATCAACGTACCAGCTTGCGGCTTGATGCGGGATTCCAAACAAAATTGAAAACGCAACTAACTGGAGGTTGGGGAAGCCGGTTGCTAAAGCCGGAATTCCTTAAGGAGCAAAACGCGGGCGTTCCGAACAGGAGGCGGGAAAACAAACAAGAAATTCTTCAGCGGATTGCGTTTTGATGAAACGCCCGGGTCCAAAAGCCGAACCAAATGGAGCCTTAATTAGCAATGTGGTTGGACAAGATCAATTTTTTGAGTATAGCCCAACGCTCTGCTTGCTCATGAGATCTTGCAAAAAGAGAAAAATCATTGTTTGAAACTAAGATTTTGAGTTTTTTGGGAAACATAATATGACAAGTTAACAACTACCTTGATTAAAAGAATTTTTTTACGTTCGTTTAATGTACGTATTAATACGTGCGAAATTAAATAACCCCTTTCGCGAATGACCCACCTTTCCTCCAAAATTTTGCATTTCCCTCTCATTCCGTCTCCCTCCGTTCCTGATCGAAAGCAAAGACACATGCATTCCGACGCAGCAAAGTTGTACCAGAACCCGACATCGAACTCTACAAACGGTTTCAGAGAAGATTTCTTTTTCTATGCCCCTGCGGTGGTGTTGCCGAAAAGATCTCACATGAGCTGGTCGGGTGTAGTGCTGCCATTCTCTCAACTTCGTGAACAGGTGTAGCGTCATCGCCATTGGAAGGGAAAAAACGAAGCTTGCTCAGACGAAATAAAACAAGTCCTTTGGCAATTTCTGCAGTGTTTGCAACTACTCTTTTGGTAGGATTAATAAGTCTGGTAGGTAGATTTGTTGGAAATTTTTCGTTAGGTGGACTCGATTCATCGTGACGTCCTGGTGGAGTCATGCGCGAATATTTAGTCTATTCGGACTCTCGCGAGCGCGTGTTAATTCAGTCGCGCGAACGATCGAAGTCTGTGATAGGTGGGTCAGATCGTCTCGTAATTTTAGTCGCGAGCTCGGTCTCACTCTTGGCATATGAATGGACATGAAATTTTAAGTCTCAATTAATTTCATGAGATTTAATTTTATTTGGATTTCAATTGGGGAGTTATGAGAATTAATTGGCCTCATTTGGTAACTCCCAATAGAGCTTCCCTATTAAGCCTAGAAAATCCATTTTATTCATTCCAACGGTTATGAACAAGGGCTGAAATCTGGACTCCTTTTCTCTCTTCATCGTGAAAACCATCGGCTAGGGTAAGAGCCGCTCTTCCATCTTCATCGTGAAACCGCCGCTCTTCATCTCCTCCATCCGCTGGCCTCCAAAGAAAAACAAAACAGCCGACCCTAGGCGTTTTCCTTTTAGATCCAGGAGGAACTTTTCTCCAGCGGCCAGCGGTCATTGCTTGCTGCACAAATCGTCGGAACGCCTCCACCGCCGGCAAGAAGTAGTGCGTATCTACAAACCGCTGGAGGTTCTTGGAAGGCGAAGCTGATAGCGCCTTCATCGGGACATCCACTGCTGGTGAGAAACATGAGAAGAAAAGGCAGCCATCACTCGTCTTCTTCAAGCCAGCCTTGTTGGATTTAGTGTTGGCTCATTACAGTCGATCCACCCTTCAGTGTTGGTTTTCTGATAAGTGAATACCAAAGGTCGAGGTTCTGACTGTGGGCAGCAGGTATTTCCAATGCTTGTCTGAATTTTCTATTGACCTAATGGTTTTTCAGCTGCTAGAACTACATTGAGATATATCATTTTAATAAAAATTATATAATTATACATTGAAATCTTTGAGCAACAGATCCGCGAACACAGAACTCTCATAACCCAAAACACCTTATGGTGGATTTAGATATGAATGAATCAGTTTTGTGCTAACATTTTTGCTTGTAGATTGATATCAGATAGTCGTGTATCATTGGATCCCGCTAACGCTGCCGATTTCATAAGGAAGAATACTTTGAGATTCTTGGGTATGATGGCCATGATGAAACCCGAGCAAGAATCCAAGAACAGTATAAATTAATTCCACACTACAGTAACCGTTTATTCAAGCTTACTTTATTTTTGTGTTCTTAATTTAGAAAAATAGACTTGAGTATTCACTTCAAATGAGATTAGTAGTATTTGGTTAAATCGATCCATTAGGTCTATATGTCACTGCATTTGTTGTTAACTTGGATAATATTGTTTTCGCCGTAGCGACACATATACCATAAATTTTATAACAGTTGGTATCAGAGCGAGTTAACCTAAATCTATTAGTCTCATTCATAATTTGGAGTAAATTATTTTTCTACTTAATTCCATTAAGAACACTATTTTCAAAACCCATTAAGTATTTTGAGAGAAACAAAATTAGGGATTTAAACTTAAAGTGCTTTCATTAATCAATCCCTGACAAAACTTCGTGTTTTTTTATAGACGATTAAGTGCTCATACGTCATTAAGCAAGAGAAACACGACATTGATTTTAGGACAATATTCAGATATCCCGGTGTGAAAGGGTCTCGTGGATTGATAAGAACTGTAGCCGCCAAAGTGGCATTTTCGAGTCAGTTCGTGAGATTATAGTTTCACATGTTTTAGGGAGTTCTCTGAGACTAGTGCGCAATCATTCACCCAAAGGTGGTGCTTGCGCAATAGGTTCAAAGGGTTACACAAGGACATTTGGACGGTAGTGCAGGGCTCTAGTAAGCTATTCACCCAAAGGTGGTAGTTTTACGAAAAGCTCAAGCGTAACGGTTGCTCGTTCTTGTGTGGAGAATTACTAATTGTGTGACACATAGTCTGCCCAAAGGTGTTGCGTGTTGAAGCGCCAAGATTCTTCGTCTAGTGTGTTATTTAGGGTTTTATAGCCACTATTGCCCTATTTGTCACTGATTTTTGTGTTCTTAAATGATAAGGAGCATGATGAGTAGAACGAATCTTCCTGAATTTTTATGGGATGAGGCGCTTAAGACTGCAGTGTATATCCTTAATAGAGTCCCGTCTAAGTCAGTACCTAAAACCCCTTTTGAGTTGTGGACTTGTAGATGACCCAGCCTTAATCATTTGCGTGTCTGGGGTTGTCCTGCAGAAGTCCATTTGTACAACCCATCAGAAAGTAAGATTGCACCTAGGTCTTGTCGTTGCTATTTCATTGGCTACCCAGATTACTCCAAGGGATTTAAGTTCTATTCCCCTTTAGGAGGACCCAGAATTGTGGAGTCACAAACAGCTAAATTTTTAGAATGGGATGTCGCTGATGAACCTAGTTGCTTTCGTCCTTTAGTGAAGTCGAGGAAGTTGTACCCATTAATTTATCTGTGCCCTTAATAGGAAATCCTGCGGTGCCTGAACCTGTGACGGAACAAGTGGAGGATGTGGAAGCGGTCTTACCACCGATTCCAGTTGAGGTTCCTCCTCATGTCAAGGAGGTTCATCCACCCACTAGGAGATCCATTAGGCAGAGAAGGCCTGCAATTTCCTCAGACTATGAAGTCTATTTAGGAGAGAGTGATTATGACATTGGTCAAGTGATTGACCTAGTGACATTTAATGAAGCTGTGTCTGGACCTCATGTTGGTCTGTGGTGGGATGCGATGAAAGACGAGATAGAGTCTATGAAGCTGAATAAAGTTTGGGAGTTAGTTGAGTTGCCCAAAGACTGTAAGCTCATTGGTTCTAAATGGGTGTTTAAGACCAAGAAGGACTCTAAAGGAAAGGTCGAGCGGTTTAAAGCTAGACTGGTAGCCAAGGGATTTACGCAGAGGGAAGGAATCGATTACCACGAGACTTTTTCTCCCGTTTCCTCTAAAGACTCTTTTAGAGTGATAATGGCATTAGTAGCTCATTATGATTTGGAGCTACACCAGATGGATGTAAAGACCGCATTCCTGAATGGCGATCTTTACGAGGAGGTCTATATGGTGCAACCTGAGGGATTCAAGTCTGGTCATTCTGATCAACTTGTATGTAAGCTTAACAAATCCTTATATGGTCTGAAGCAAGCTTCTAGACAGTGGTATTTGAAATTTGATGAGGTTGTTACTTCTTTTGGTTTTGTAGAAAATAAAGTAGACTGTTGCATATATCTCAAGATCAGTGGGAGCAGATTCATCTTCTTAATTCTCTATGTAGATGATATCTTGCTTGCGAGCAGTGATTTGACATTATTGCATGAATCTAAACAATTTCTGTCAAAACACTTTGATATGAAAGATCTTGGAGAAGCATCATTCGTTCTAGGAATTGAGATCATTAGACACCGATCTCACCATACATTGACACTTTCTCAGAAAGCCTACATCGAGCGTGTACTTGAGAGATTTAGCATGCTCGGTTGTAAGCCTGGTGACCTACCTGTGCTTAAAGGTGATAAGCTCAGCTTATCACAATGCCCCAGGAATGACATAGAGAGAGAGCGCATAAAAGATATACCTTATGCTAGTGCGGTAGGCAGTTTAATGTATGCCCAAGTCTGTAGCAGACCGGACATTGCCTTCGCAGTGGGACTTTTAGGAAGATATCAGTCGAACCCAGGACCTGATCATTGGGTGGCTGCTAAGAAAGTCCTAAGGTATTTAAAGGGAACTGAGGATTTTAAGTTGGTCTACCATAGAGTTCAAAACCTTTAGTTAGTGGGGTATACAAATTCTGATTTTGCCGGGTGTGAGGATGATAGAAAGTCTACTTCAGGTTATATATTTAAGTTTGCTGGTGGGGCCGTTTCGTGGAAGAGTGTCAAGCAGACACTCGTCACTTCGTCCACAATGCATGCGGAGTTCGTCGCTCTTTTTGGAGCTTCGACACACGCAGTGTGGCTTAAGAATTTTATTACAGAGTTAAAGGTTGTCGATTCTATAGCTGGACCCATCCGGATGTACTGTGATAACATTTCTGCAGTTATGTTCTCGATGAACAATAAAAGTATCACAAGGTCCAAACATATGGAAATTAAATTCTTGACCGTTAAGGAATTGGTCAAGAAGGGTGACGTTTTAGTGGAGCATTTAGTGACAGATGACATGTTGGATGATCCACTTACTAAAGGACTTCGCCCTAACGTGTTTCAGAAACACGTTATTAATATGGGGCTTAAAGAGTCGATCGATGTGCTTGATTAGTGGGAGGCTTCATGAAGCTCCAATTCAGTTATCTGTCATTTGATTTGCACTTTATTTAATTCATTAATAATTAAGGAATATTGATTCAATAATATTATTAAGTTTCAATATTTGTTGAATTTATGTGACACGTCACACTTCATGCAAAGTCTCATGACTTGTGTCAGTCGGAGCATAATGCATAGGGCACTTCATTTGAATTGTGGCCTGTAGTATGTCTTTTGACGCATGAATTTTGGAACCTTAAGGTTAGATATACTTGTTCTTTTGAACACTTAAGAACTTCTCGCAGCATGGTTTAGTGTATTTATTTGAGAAGTTTGGTTGACCACCAAATCAGAACAACCTTCATGTGCACACTTTCAGTGTGTTGTTCTATATTTTACATAACCGCACTTTGTCCATGTCAATTAAATCCGTAAGCTGTTGTGACCATGGAAGGTCCCGTGTCGCTCAATGATGCGGTTGCCGCCATGATTCAGAGTGAAGGATTTGATTGGACCGGTTTGACGTGAGAGTAGACTCAAAATATTGCGTTCGCTAATTGGTACCCTTAAGTTTAGTGAAGATTTTACCAGAATGTCATAAATTACGACGAATACAAGTCCAAGTGAGAGAATGTTGGAAATTTTCTGTTAGGTGGACTCGATTCATCGTGACGTCCTGGTGGAGTCGTGCGCGAATATTTAGTCTATTCGGACTCTCGCGAGCGCGTGTTAATTCAGTCGCGCGAACGATCGAAGCCTGTGATAGGTGGGCCAGATCGTCTCGTAATTTTAGTCGCGAGCTCGGTCTCACTCTTGGCATATGAATGGACATGAAATTTTAAGTCTCAATTAATTTCATGAGATTTAATTTTATTTGGATTTCAATTGGGGAGTTATGAGAATTAATTGGCCTCATTTGGTAACTCCCAAAAGAGCTTCCCTATTAAGCCTAGGAAATCCATTTTATTCATTCCAACGGTTATGAACAAGGGCTGAAATCTGGACTCCTTTTCTCTCTTCATCGTGAAAACCATCGGCTAGGGCAAGATCCGCTCTTCCATCTTCATCGTGAAACTGCCGCTCTTCATCTCCTCCATCCGCTAGCCTCCAAAGAAAAACAAAACAGCCGACCCTAGGCGTTTTCCTTTTAGATCCAGGAGGAACTTTTCTCCAGCGGCCGGCGGTCATTGCTTGCTGCACAAATCGTCGGAACGCCTCCACCGCCGGCAAGAACTAGTGCGTATCTACAAACCGCTGGAGGTTCTTGGAAGTGCGAAGCTGATAGCGCCTTCATCGGGACATCCACTGCTGGTGAGAAACGTGAGAAGAAAAGGTAGCCATCACTCGTCTTCTTCAATCCAGCCTTGTTAGATTTAGTGTTGGCTCATTACAGTCGATCCACCCTTCAGTGTTGGTTTTCTGATAAGTGAATACCAAAGGTCGAGGTTCTGACTTTGGGCAGCAGGTATTTCCAATGCTTGTCTGAATTTTCTATTGACCTAATGGTTTTTCTGCTGCTAGAACTACATTGAGATATATCATTTTAATAAAAATTATATAATTATACATTGAAATCTTTGAGCAACAGATCCGCGAACACAGAACTCTCATAACCCAAAACACCTTATGGTGGATTTAGATATGAATGAATCAGTTTTGTGCTAACATTTTTGCTTGTAGATTGATATCAGATAGTCGTGTATCATTGGATCTCGCTAACGTCGCCGATTTCATAAGGAAGAATACTTTGAGATTCTTGGGTATGATGGCTATGATGAAACCCGAGCAAGAATCCAAGAACGGTATAAATTAATTCCGCACTACAGTAACCGTTTATTCAAGCTTACTTTATTTTTGTGTTCTTAATTTAGAAAAAATAGACTTGAGTATTCACTCCAAATGAGATTAGTAGTATTTGGTTAAATCGATCCATTAGGTTTATGTGTCACTGCATTTGTTGTTAACTTGGATAATATTGTTTTCGCCGTAGCGACACATATACCATAAATTTTATAACAAGATTTGCCACGTTTTCAAAGAATGAACTGTCATATTGGAATGCGCAGGAGAAGGAGATGAGTACTGTAAGATAGTGTAAGATAGTGTAAGATACTGTAAGATACAACAAGATACTGTGTACATATTGCATATTTCTTTAAAATATGATCGTTTTTTACTCTGATACAACCTCAGTTATACTTCAAACATTCTCCCGATTTCTCATTTTTCTAATCTCCATTGATTTACCAGTTCTGTTGAAATATTTTCGGGGCTGCTATCAAACTAATCTTTTAGTATGTCAAAGAACGGGTTGTCATGTGAAAATGCAAAGCAAGAGGGGCTGAAAATTGTAAGATACTGTTGATATACAAATGAATTCTCGTAAATACGATCGTTTTTATAATTATGGCTTCATTTGTTTTAGCGGTGGCGGGTCGATCCGGTGGGTGGAAACGAAGAGTTTGAACAAGAGGGGGGAGGTGGCTGCTTCAAACGGAGTTTTTTGGGGCGTTTCTCAGGGCGGGCGGGTGGAAAGGGAGCAAACACCGCCAACGATTCGTTTGTTTACCCTCCTTCCGGCGGCGTTTGCCCAAAACGGAGTTGTGAAACGCCCAAACAAATAGAGCCTATATGTCATTATTCATAAGTTGATTGTTTGTATCGTCAACCAACTCCATGTAGGTGAACAAGGAAGCTATAGTTTTTCCTACAATTCATTCAGTTAAAGAAACTTATCAAATGTACTTGACCTATGCTCACAAATGTGGTTTCAGCATCCACAAGTAACATATATACTACTGGACACATACTAGATTATCAAGGGACGAGAATACTCTTGTGTGAAAGCAGGTTTTAAGAATTCAAAGCCGTGCATTAACGTGCAGAAGAAATTTTACTATCTCGATATTCGCAATAGATGTTTGGCTTGCTTACACTTCACTGTCGATTAAGAAGGTAAAACTGAAAGGTCTTCAAATTTATTGAAGATCGTAATCATCAGCTAGCACCAGAAAATATTCACATTTGTTAAGATCACATCGCAATGTGTATGATGGCCAAGTTGTCTTGATCAAGAATACGATAGGAGTCAGTATATTATGATTAAGGTTCGATATTTGAAAGAGCTGAAGAATCCTAACATCTTGTAAATCATGTTGTGAATTTTCATTTAGAGAATTTAGTAGGGGTTTTGCTCTTTGCTTGAAAGAGGAAACATCACATCGACAGTTAAGTGTCGTGGAACTTGTCATTTGCAAACATACAACATACAAGATATATTTTAACTCCCAAAAATCAGAATAAAGCTATTAAAATTTAGAGTGTACAAATAATTACGGCCATAACTGTACTTAATACGACTGCACAAAAAAATTATATGATCGTATTCCATACAAAAAATATTGTAGTGCAGTTTCTCATTATACGACTGTAGGCTAAAAATTTCAACATTTATATTTGTTGGGGATGACTCTCATTTTATAAAAATTAGGTGTGCACATAACCACACACTTATGATCCCCACCTCAAAAGAAGTAGGATCATGAGATTGACCGCGCGCACGATCACCGCGCCCGATCCCCCGCGCACCAATCCCGTCACGCTTAATGGGCCAACCGACGCAAGCTTCACCTAGCCGACGGGGAGGAGGCCGACCGGCCGAACTCTTTCGTCGCGCCGGACCCGGCCGCAACTGAGGAAGCGACCGCCTGGGCCGCACCTCCCACGGCGGGGCCGATGGAGCGGCCTCCCGGGCCGCTGGTGCGACCCATGGGGAGGCCGCCGGGCCGCCCCCTCGCTCGGCCACCGGCGCGGCCGAGGGGGTCGGCCGCCCGGGCCGCCCCATCCCTTGGCCGCTGGTGCGGCCCCGGGGGCGGCCCCCCCAGGCCTCACCCATGCTCGACCGCTGGCGCACGACCAAGGGGAGCAGCCGCTCTTGCCCGGCCGCCGTTGGCGGTCCTCCCCTCACCGACAAACTTGGAGGCAAGTGGAGTCCTGCTCCCGTCGACCGATCAATGGGAGCATCCCCGACCGTCCGATTCAAGCGTAACCACCCACTAACCACCGGGTTAGTGGGGGGGATTTAATTAATATTTTATAATTTATTTATATGATCTCCAAATAACAAAATACGCTCATTTAAACTACACGAAAAATAATCATGATGGTGATTATGGTGTGCAGATAGTCGCATAACCACCATAACCACCGCCCTGAGCGTATAAAAGGAGCTCCGAGCCTCCTTATTTCTTATCTTTTCCTCCGAGTCTTTTTCTTACTCAGGTTGGAGCTCTGTCGAATTTCTCATACGAGCAGCACCCGAGCCGCTCCCGAGTTGCACCTGAGTCACGAGCGAGACAAGCCAAAGCCAACCGACGAAGTCAAATCTCTCCAGTTCCAAGTGGCCCCCGCCATCGCAAGTCCAGGCGTTCCGCTCCACATCCAGAATCAGCAAGTCGCTAACCAAAGACCACCAATGCGAAACGCAATTTGTAACACCTCCCCGCGCGACGGCATGTCGTCTGCCGAGTACCAAGTGCTCTCTCACCCCAAAGCTGTAACGAGAGGTGGTCTGTGACCATCGATTTCACAAACAAGCTGTAATAACCAGAGAATAGTGGCTTGTGTATAATCAACGTACTCTATTGATTGTGTGCGCGCTCGACCGTTTCGAGAGCTAAGACAGCCCAAGTATTCTGGCCCGACCGAGACGTCGAATTAGTCCGCAACAATATTATATCAGTTTTTACAAACAAATTCAACAAAATTACAGAATATTCTACACTAATACGGCTGTACATAACACTTATAGGGTTGTATGTAAACTAAACAATAATGTAGTGCAAAAATAATGTCTGTATCCTTAGTCACACTAGTCGGAAGAAGTGAGTCTAGTATACCCTTTTACGATCGTATTTGATCTGTATCTATACTTCACATAACTTCACTACGGGTATGTACGAGATTGATGTAGGTTTAAAACCTGAAAAATGCTAAACGACGTAGAGTAGAAAAAAACAAGGTTAAAATCGTTAGTACGTGTATTTTCTCTGTATCTAGTTTAGCCTTTTATGATCATATTTAAGCGGTATCTATAGTTCAAACAGTTCACTACGACTAAATACAAGAACGATATATGTTTAAAACCAACAAAATGTTAAAAGGAAGAAGGTAGAGGAGAAAGAACAAGTCGAAAATCGTTAATATGACATTTTCCGTACAATATCACAAAAGGGGGAACAATGCTCCGTCGGAAGATTCTTTTTCCACTTTAAGGGGCTAAGGAATATCACTGAGGGTGCTTACGACGTTGAGCTCGCCGACATCATCATCGAAATGCCAGGGCGACGAGCTCGTTAGAATGCAAGGGCGCCAGAGCTGGAAAAAGGGGAAGAGGCATTTCAAAATGAAGATGTGGGCCTTCACAAGAATGAAAGGTGAGTATTTAGGCTCCGTTGAGGGGAGACTTATTTTCACCAGTCAAGCGGTTACTAAGGTCCGGGTAATGCGGTCGTAACCGCTTGACCAGTGAAAATAAATCCCGTCAAACGGAGTCTTAGTCTCCGTTTGGGAGAACTTATTTTCACCGGTCAAGCGGTTACGACCGCATGAACCAGACCTAAATTATGGTCCGGTTCATGCGCTCGTAACCGCTTGACCGGTGAAAATAAATCCCCTAAACGAAGGCTTAATCTCGTACTAATTAATACACATGTTAAAAGTACCAAAAAAATCTATTAAAAGGTAGATTTAAAAAATAATTGTTTAATATTTTTAATTAATAAATTATAGAATTAGGCTATGTTTGGGGGGGTCCGGGGGAGGTAAAGTGCAGGAAATCTGATGGACGAGATCCGTTGCACTTTACCGTAAAGTGCGATCTAATGGATACGAGTGCGCTCAGATGCGTGCACATCACAACGCACATATCTCAAAGCAGAGCGCGGGAGATCAAAGCGTGCACGTATCTCCGCGCGAGCTGAGATGCACTCGCACCCGTCAAATCTCGCGCACTGCACGGTGCAGTGCATTTCATGCACTGCACCACCCCCGAACCCATGTTTGGGGAGGGACCTAAATAACCATTTGTTTTATTTTCACCCAGTCAAATGATTATGATTGAATCAACCTGACCTTAATTAAGATTCTCAAACCGAGCCTTAATTAAGATTTCTGAAACGGATGCCCGTTCAGTTCGTGTGCATCAGCTTGCTCGTGTGCTGAGCGCAACAATCGTCGAGTGGCGAAGTCGGAAAATGGGATCGGCGTTTCTAAGGCCTAGGGTATTGGTGGCGGCGGCTCTCCGCGGCGGTGAAGCAGCCGCTTCCGGGTCTATCTTGTGCTCAAGGAGCTTCGCTTCGCTCGCCACCGGCACCGACATCGTCTCCGCCGCTCAGGGCGCAACCCTCCAGAAAGCCCGCAGCTGGGACGAAGGCGTTTCCTCCAAGTTTTCCACCACCCCCATCAACGAAATATTCAAGGTACTTTCACTCTCCTCTCTAGAATCCACTTCATACCTACTACTTGAGCCGATGCGTTGTTATTTTTCAGGGAAAGAAGGTTGTTATTTTCGGATTGCCGGTAAGTTGCTACCAATTCAATTATTTTTTTCATGATTGGACATTTCGAGTCCCCAAATTGCTTGCTGCTAGTCTCCACTTTTATTCTGGTTCAATCAATCCCTTATTATTATACTGCGTTATTCTATTCTGTCATTGGATGTTGAAATTTGATGTTCCATTGACCAATGAACGTGGGTGATTACACAAGGTTGAAACAAAATCCAATAATGTATTGTGTTGGATGAGCATGAGTTTTGTAATAACCAAAGATCCGGATGGATACCCGTGGTTAGTTATAACAATGAATGATGGATATCTGTGGTTAGTTGTAATCATGAATGATGGATACCCGTGGTTAGTTATAACCACATATTATGAATATCTATGGTTAGTGATAACCATAGATGATGAATATAGTTGCAGAATGAACCAAATATTATATGGAAATGCGAGGAAAAGTTATTGAACTTAAATAATAATTCAAAATCATAAATTTCAAAAACATATTTTTAGAGCAAGTGATGGAGTTGTGTTGGAAACTCCATTGTTAAGCATGCTCCGGTGGGAGTAGTCATGAAATGAGTGACCTTCGGAGAAGTGTTTATGGGCCACCTATAAAAAATGATAAAAAAGTACGATTTATCTTAGTATAGGCTAAGATGAACCAAGACAGACAATATCTTTGATGTTGTGGAGATGATCATTACAAATGAAATCCGAATCGACCTTCATTCAGTATGATATGTTGTTCAAAGATGAACTAAGCGACAATTGATACGCTTGTAATAACCCAACTTCCGAATAAATACTTTTAGTTAGTGAGTAACTATGAATGATGGAAACCAATGGTTGGTAATAAGTGATACCATAAATGATGAATACTCGTGGTTTTTGATAACCATGAATGATGTATGCAAATGCAAAATGAACTGAATCTCACATTTGAATGAGGGAGAAAGTCACTAAGCTTAAGTAATCACACCGATCATTGCACTGATGGAAGGAAAGGTTCAGAGTTTAACCGGTCCAACTAGAGCTGAATCATAATGTTGTCATAAATTTTTTTAAATTATCTATTTATTTATCTTAAAAGTAATAAATTTTCAAAAAAATGTAAAAAAATACATGCCAAATAAAGCATACGTAGAGGAATATCATTTAGGTTTTTTCTATTCCCATGTCCCTGCCCATAGTACGCTTGCCCAAGGCAAAGTTTCATTTTGGTTCCACAGATATAGACTTTGAGTTAGGGACACCTCATGTTTTAATGAAGACCTACCAATACATGCATTTACGTTTAAAATTTTACATGATTTTCATATCAATATTCGATGCTTCAAGCCTTCTGATTTTACCTCGCCTACTGTTTACAGAATTGTTGATATTCTTTAGTTGTTAGTTTGGAAAACAAGTATGCTTCCATATGAGCTATAAGTTGTAAATTTGAGAAAATAGAAGATGCAAGACAAAGTAAATAAAGATACATAGATTTGCATTGCTCGTTGAGGGACTCCTATTTCGAAAGAAAGGATATATCAAGTGTCAACATGGGATGGAGCTTGATAAATAAAAAAATACTGCAAAAGTAATTCTAAGTTGAAGTCGTAGAATGTGTATTGTACTTGTCTAATTAATGTCCAATAAGAAGTCTTCAAAATAAAACACCATAAGATGCATTGAGTGGGCAGAAGTTGAGCATTTCATATTTGAGGGTTCTTTGGAACATTGCTCAATTCTATGTTGTTAAAGGTGCGCTTAGGGCTCAAGACTCACTAATCTTAGAGGTTTGCACTTTCTTATGCCTTTGAAGTATAAAAAAGAGCTTAGGTGAGATTTATGTTGTAATTTTTTTCAAAATAAAGAAAGAAAATATGTAACAACTCAACTAATTTTGAATGATTTATTATTTGTGAATCATAATCGAGCGTTGGAGCTTCGTTATGATGCAAGTTATCTCATTGATCCCTTTTCTTAAAAGATATAGACGATATACATGATTGGCTGATGAGTAGAATGCTTGAAGAGTCTGTTCAAGAATATGAATTAATGTTCGGTAATGATTATTTAAAACAAGATGTGGTTGTGTGATTGTGTGATTGTGCTATGCCTTTGTCAGGTGCAAGCTTGCATTTAGTCTTCATGTTTCCTTTGCGCCTTAATGCTTCCCATGGTAAAATGACTACAAGTTGTATTAGCCAAATTAAGCAAAAAATCTATGTTAGTCATGATTTTTATGAAAAGAGTTAATAGGATTGAAGTGCTCAAGAGAACTTGTAACTTCACTAATGTCTCCATCTATCAACTAGTCATATATAGAAGAAAAATATAGCAGTGAACAACCCCAAAAGATAAGGAGTCTATTAAAGTTATGTAGAATCAATGAAAATTAATCATTATTTTTTCCTTTGTGCTAATTTAGAAACATAATTTCAAAAAAAGTGATAAATGGATAAATCCATGGAAGACGAGGTGCAATCAAGAAAAATGGTAATTGGACTGACTACTTTCTAAAATGTCTTGTTTACAAGGTAACTAGCAACCTAGGGGGGGGGGTGAATTGGTTTGTCTAGGTTTTTTGTTATCTCTTTTTGTTTCTTCTTGAGTTTCTATGTGATTAGAGCTTTTTATGTACCTGCAAACAGAAAACACACACAAAAAAACACACAAGTATTTTATAGTGGTTCCCCAAAATTATGGGTACATCCACTCTCCTCCTACCTTGCTAAATTCCTGTTAGTCAAGGCTCAAACTCCTCCAAACTGCTCCTCAGAGCTTATACCTCAGACCCTCAGCCTTACACTCAGGTTATCTTCAGAACCCTACCTCAGAACCACAAAGGTTCCTACCTCAGAGCCCTGCAGTGCTCCTACAACTCAGTGTTCCTCAAACCACCTACCTCAGCCTTATGTCTAAGGCCTACAACTCAGACTTTTCAGCCCTACAACTTCAAGCACAAGACCCTACTCTCAGAGTGCTGCAACACTCCTACAGCTCAGTACCTTTCCGGGTACCTACCTCAGTGCCCTTCCAGGCACCTATAGCTCAGTGACACACTTGTCACCTACCTCAGGCCAAAATGCCCTACAGCTCAGATCCAGAAGGATCCTACAACAAGAAATAAATTATTTAACTTTGACACAGAGAAATTTCAGTGTGTCAACAACTAGAGCCGAGAATCTCTGCTCTATCTCTCCCCACAACAGAGAAAACTTTGTTGGAGGAATTCAGGAGCTTACTCCTGAACTTGCTGTAGAAAACTAAAGATCTGTTGATCTTCAGTTTTCAAACAACTAACTGAACCTGCCTCAGGCTGCAGGTTCTTCTTTCTTCAGAACTGTATCTGATCATACTGTGCCTGATGGAAACGGCACAACTATCTGAACTTTTCCTTCTGGAATGCTTCAAGTTTTTTACATGCAGCAATGGCGAGAAAGATGAAGTCGGCTGCTAACTCTTTTTGTTGATGAAGTCCTAGAAAAGTTTTTTGGTGTCTTGGCCCATCTCCTCCTTTTGTAGTTCGCTGATCAACGACTCTTAGAGATCAGTGGGCCCCACCTGCAGTGTCCAGCTACATCATGCTTTAACGCCTATCTGTCGTACTGTAGACCTGCGGCGCCATTTGTCGTGTACTGTGAGTTTGTCGCTAACAATTTAAATATTATTGACTTTTTGACTTGCTAACATCAACACCTGAAGACTTAGTCAAAATTCAAGCATCAGTAGTATAGGCGTTGAGTGAATGAGCTTCACTCAACACCAAATCACTTAGATTATAAATCTATTTCTAGGCGTTGAGTGATTTAGCTTTACTCAACGCCAACATACTTTCTCAGCTTTCTGCTGCTTGACGTTGAGTGAGTGAGCATCACTCAACGCCAAACTAGTTAGACAAAATTTTGTCTTCACTAGTCGTTGATAGCGTTGAGTGAGCAAAGTGATGCGTCGACAAGTGTACCGATCGTAGTCAAGTAATAAAGTTGGGGAGTTGAATCCCCGGATATCGATCTCTCGAGCAGTGCAAGTAGGGAGTGTGATTTCGCTATTGAAAAAGTGATTGTAAGTGTTAACGTAAACAAAGAGAGTTTTAGTTTGAAGTTTCCTAAGTTTAACACTAATAAGCCTATTGCGGATCGCCGTCATCGTGTCTCTTTGGTAGATTACTCAAGAGAGTAATATGAAAGATGGATGAGCCAATGAGGGTCGCAATCACCTCTTCGCCGCACACGCTTCTAGCAATCGCTAGAACGACACTATCTCAACAAGAACACAAAAAACTGAAGCTCAGCAACACAATCAAGATCTAAGATATAACAACACATAGACATGCTGAAATACTTAAAATAAACAGTGTTCTTAAGCCACAATCAAACAACTACAAGTTCAGAACAAAGTAACTACAAGAGGAGGGAGAGAAATACAACAAAACGCACGAAGGCTTTCCGAGATTCGCGGCCGGAGTCAAGTGTTGTCGGTCCTTGTCCGAGCTCGGACTACGGATGACCTCCGGGGTCTAGAAGGGCTGTCACCTCCTTCCAATAACCTGTCTTCTTCGTGAATAGTCGCTGGGCTAAATCTATCCGGAGAACTCCACGGATGCAGCACCTTATGAGCTTGAAACAGAGCTTGGAGTTTGGAGAAGAAAATGGTGGCCGGAGATGAAGCTATTGCAAGCTTTTGGAGGGAAAATGGTGGCCGGATCTACTCTCCAAGGAGGAGAGAGAAAATATGGGCTGGATGGAAGTTTTCCCGCTCAAAGGAGTAGAAAAGGCGGTTGGGTCGGACTAGATCGGAACTGTCCTCAGGAAGAAGAAATCTGCGCTTTAAATAGAGGCATGTTAGAAAAATAGGCGCGCACGGTTTGGCGCACGACCGTGTGCAAACCGTGCGATATTAACTTTCAGAACAAGCCTGCGGAAGGATAAGCGTTGACCCGTGCGTTTTACTCGCGCACGGACGTTTCCGCCCGTGCGTGAAGGAAATCGCACGGGTAGCAACAGCAAGCAGGAAATCAGGACAACACCGGGGAACCATGCATTTTACACGTGCATGGGCGCTTCCGCCCGTGCGTGAACAAAATGCACGATTAACCACAGAATGGAACAAACAAACCAACAAACAAGAAAGCTACAGGAAAACCGTGCGTTTCCTTCGCGCACGGTTCCGAAGAAACCGTGCGTTAACCGTGCGTGAAGATCGTCGGGCTCAGCTTGACGAAATTCGTCGAGCTCAACTCGACGTTTCTCCGGCTCAACAAAACGCACGATCGGGCACAAACCGTGCATGAAAGAAACGCACGACCGTGCATTTTCCACAAATCAGAATTCCTACCTTGGGGAAAACGCACTACCTGCACAACAAAACCAAAGATGGAGCAAAAGCCCCCAGCACCAAACATACAGTAAAGAATAGCCAGAAAGCGCCATAGGGAGCACCATGTGCATACCCCCAACAACAGAATGCGCAATTGCACACCCTCGGGCCAAAGCGGTGCATAGAATGGTCCATTACCGAACGATGCAAATATAACCGATAACCGGTTGAAATGCAGTGCACGAGTGAGAAAATAAGCCCAGATGACTCTGATAAACCCTATAAATATCGGACTCATCACACCACCAGACTTAAACATTTGCTCGTCCCGAGCAAATCATTTCTCCGTGAAGTAGAAAACAGTTAGCTGTCTTAGAAATTTCCAAATAAAGTAAAGCGAGAAATCAAATACTTGCATCGGCGTAGAAAATATAATAGATACAATTTGTAGTTATGCTACGAAGTTTATAAATTTCGACAGACGTAAATAAATATTGTAACTACTCAAAGATAGAATCCTGGAGAATCGTTCGGTCATGCGTAGGAAGAAAGTAGGCAGGCCCCTCAGTTGAGCATTGCCAAAGACCGGGGCTCGGGATCACCTCCAAAGAAATCCATCAATGTCGGAGATCATACGCTTGCCCGTTCACACTCTCTCCACAGCGCTAGTTTGACTCAGGCGTGAATCCGTAGGACTTTAGGAAAATAAAGGGGCTTGAGTATATACGTAGGGGAGGACGCAAAAGGATAAAGACGATGGCTACGCAAAACCCAAATGAGCTCATATAAATGAAATCCTCTGGCCAACAAAATGTGCAGGAGCACCACACCACCAGACTTCAACTTGATAACACGAGTGTGTGCACCGCATACCACCACAACAATAACACAAATAGACGCTTCATTTTCACTTTCTTATTTTATATCAATCAACACATATTTTTTTTGTTTTCTTTTTCCAGATTTTTATAATACACTTTCAGCCAAATTTCAAGAAAACTTCACCGCACAACCACAAATCAACATCGCAGCCACAACACCAATGGAAGAATTAACATACTAATACATCGAGATTGGGGTGTGCAACTGGGAAAAGCTTTTAGGCTCTGGTGATCGCGAAGTGGGGCTAAATCAAAAGGAGGGGTATGCTCAAAATAGGCTAACAAGGATTATCGTTAGGACGGGTACAAAGCTCAACCGGGCCAAAAACATGGCTTACATCACGCTCACGCTAGACTAACCATGCACCAATGTTTCGAGAGTAGCTTGAGGCTACTTCTTAGCCACCGAGAAAGGTAATCCTTCCTCCCGACTCGAACAATACGAGGCTAGTGACGGCTACACACATTCCTACACCACCGTCCGATTACTGAAGATTCAACATTTTTGAGTAGTACAAACAATATTCACAAATGCAGAAAAGTATAAATCTACGATCATAAAGAAAAATTAAATCTATATTATTTCTACACACCATGAGTACTCAATTAGGAGCACTGCACGAGTTTCAAACTACTCTATCCTAAAATCCTAAGACAACACCACTATTTTAAAGTTGACACAAAAGAAATAAATTTGACTTGAGCCGAACGCGTGCTTTAGATCGCGCTCATGTGGGTGCAGGTGCACTATGCAGACATGATAATATAGAAACATAAAATGAAAATATACTTTTGGTATGAAAGTGCTAATAGTGCATGTGCATAGGAAACCCACATAACCCTCCCCCACTAGACTTAAATTAAACAACCTATTCAAGATTTGTAATAAAAATAGAGAAATATAAGTTGAGGGAGAGGTTACCCCATGCTCAACAAATGAGCTTACTAGAAGATAGACGTTAATTTTTGCAGAAAGTTCCCGGCCCAAACGAACTCCACCTGCACAAGAGAATATCTCCAACCACGCATACTATAAACATATAATCACAGCAACATAATTGAACAAATTAAAAACAGAGAAATTGGGTTGTCTCCCAGAAGCCACTTTTCTTTACCGTCCTTAAGGTGAACCAAATACCTGTATTAGCAGTCTTATAAAATGTTTTACAATCCTAGGAAGAAGCAAATCCAAGCAACAAATGTAAGCAAAACAACTAATGGAGGTTACATCCATCGAGGTCTTGCAACAGTATGCAGTGAACGTCTTTATCGATGACCTTCCCCTCAAATCACTTCAAACAATGCCCGTTTACTTTGAAAGTGCCATCCTTGTCGTCCCGAATCTCTATCGCACCGTATGGAGAGGCACTCACAACCGTGTAAGGGCCGCTCCATCTGGATTTTAACTTCTCGGGAAATAGCCGCAGACATGAATTATACAAAAGAACCTGATCATCCGGCTTGAATTCCTTGGGCGAGATACGTGTATCATGCCAGCGCTTGGTTCTTTCCTCATATATGCTCGTGCTCTCATAAGCGCCCAAGCGGAATTCGTCGAGCTCACAAAGCTTACCATGTCGCTTGTCAGAAGCCTCTCTAAAGTCCATGTTGAGCAATTTGGTGGCCCACAATGCCTTGTGCTCCAATTCAACAGGAAGGTGGCATGATTTGCCATAAACCAGTTGGAAGGGTGACATCCCTATCGGTGTCTTGAACGCAGTTCGGTAAGCCCAAAGAGCATCATCCACCTTCTTTGCCCGCTCCTTCCGGTTGGAGTGGATAGACTTTTCTAAAATCCGCTTCAGTTCTCTATTTGAAATCTCCACTTGCCCGCATGTCTGGCGATGGTAGGCCAAAGCAACCTTGTGGTGAACACCGAACCGTTTCAGCAGTTGCGCGAATTGCTGGTTGCAGAAATGACTGCCCCCGTTGCTAATTATTGTTCTTGGTGCGCCAAAGCGGGAGAAGATATTTCTATGAAGGAAGTGGTGCACGGTGCGAGCATCATTTGATGCGACCGCCTCCGCCTCCACCCATTTAGACACATAATCCACAGCAACTAGGATGTACTGCTTCCCATGCGACATGGGGAAATGACCCATAATGTCAATCACCCATATGTCGAATAACTCGCAAACCAACATATTGTTCAAGAGCATTTATTCTCGTCGAGCATTGTTCCCCGTGCGCGGACATTCGTTGCACTCTTTGACGTGTGTAAAAGAGTCACGGAATAACGTAGGCCAAAACAAACCGCACTGTAGAACCTTGCGGGCGGTCCGTGCGGCATCAAAATGCCCGCCAGCCTCATGATCATGACAATGCCTCAAAATCTCTTTAACTTCCAGCTCGGGGACGCAACGTCGGCTAACCCCGTCGGCGCAGGTGTGGAACAGTAAAGGATCCTCCCAGAGATAATACTTGACGTCTGAGAAAAACTTCTTCTTTTGTTGATATGTTAAATGCGGCGGCAGCGCCTTGCTTGCTAAGAAGTTAGCAAAGTCAGCATACCACGGAGTAGAAGCAATAGGAGAAAGGGCGAACATGCCCTCATCCAGAAAAGCATCAGAAATTGGAATTCCCTATGAGCCCTCGCCTTCTCCCCCTTCAAGTCTCGATAGATGGTCGACAATCACATTGCCAACTCCACGGCGATCCCGGATTTCAATATCATATCCTTGTAGCAATAGAATCCAACGCATGAGCCGTGACTTAACATCTTTCTTGTGCATGAGAAAACGAATAGCCGCATGATCTGAATGTACCACCACCCTGGAAAGAATTAAATAGGAATGGAACTTCTCGAAGGTGAAAACGATAGCTAAAAACTCCTCCTCGGTCGTGGTATAGTTCAGTTGTGCATCGTTCAACGTCCGACTCGCGTAGGCAATTGTATGAAAGGTCTTATTTTTACGCTGTCCCAACACTGCCCCCACTGCGACGTCGCTAGCATCACACATCAACTCGAAAGGCACTGCCCAATCTGGGGATGAGAGAATCTGGGCTGAAACCAATCGATCCTTCAAGCAATTAAACGCCCAATTGCAATCGTCATCGAACACAAACTTGACATCCTTTGCCAATAGATTAGATAGGGGCTTAGCTATAGCTGAGAAGTCCCGAATAAAGCGCCGGTAAAATCCAGCATGCCCCAAAAAACTACGAATGCCATGAAGTGTCGACGGAGAGGGCAGGTTTCTAATCACCTCTACCTTCGCCAGATCAAACTCTAGCCCCTGCTGAGAAACCTTGTGCTCCAGAACGATCCCCTCTCGCACCATGAAATGACACTTCTCCCAGTTGAGCACTAAATTAGTAATCCTCGCAACGTTCCAAGACCAAAGCAAGGCGGTGCAGCGCTTCATCGAAGCTATCACCAAACAAAGAGAAGTCATCCATGAACACCTCCAAGAAATCCCCAACCATCTCGCGAAAAACCGCGGTCATGCATCGCTGGAAGGTGGCTACCCCATTACACAACCCTAAAGGTAGCCGCCTGAAAGCAAAGGTCCCAGACGGGCCGGTAAACGTTGTCTTCTCCTGATCCTCCGGGGCAATTGTCAGCTGATAATATCACGAGTAGCCGTCCAGGAGGCAGTAGTAATCATGCCCGGCCAGCCTTTCCAGCATCTGGTCCATGAACGGCAGTGGGAAGTGGTCTTTCCTGGTTGCCGCATTACGTTTTCGATAATCAATACAAACTCTCCATCCAACGACAGGCCTCGTAGTAAGCGGCTCGCCGTTCTCATTACGAACGACTGTGATTCCTCCCTTTTTGGGAACCAACTGCACCGGACTCACCCATTCGCTGTTGCTTATGGGATATATAATACCGGCATCCAAAAGCTTGATAACCTCGTTCTTCACCACCTCCTGCAACATAGGGTTCAATCTGCGCTGCGGTTGAGCTGAAGGATTGAAGTTATCTTCCAGCAATATCTTGTGCATGCACACAGTGGGGCTAATTCCTTTGACGTCCGAAATTTTTCACCCAAAGGCTTTTCTATGTAACTTCAGCACTTCAACGAGACGGACATCCTGATCAGCTGTAAGAAGAGCCAAAATAATGGCAGTATGAGTTTCTTTCTCTCCTAGAAAGACATACTTCAGCGAGCAAGGGAGTGACTTGAGCTCGCGAGATCCGTCTGAGTCAAACGGGGGTACTGCCAGACGCTTGGGGTCTCCAACATGCGCCTCGCACGACCCTTCCTGAATATTTATATCGGGGTCGCAAAACTCACCCGCAACCTCATCAGGCTGAAAAGTCCGCTCGTCGTCAATCTCCATAACACCCAGCTCCGCACGACTATCCCCTCTTGACGCCTTATACATATCAAAAACATCTTCTCTGATCCTAGGTGCAACGTCAGCAAACCCTTTTCCGCATCGATGATGGCTCTAGCAGTGGCCAGGAACGGACGCCCCAGAATAATCGGCGTCCCATCCGCATCCTCAATATCGAGGATAACAAAGTCGGTCGGAAAGGACAACCCGTTAACCACAACCATGAGATCCTCAACCACTCCAACCGGTTTCTTCTTTGATCGATCAGCCAGCTGCAGAATGACATTAGTGGGCCGAAAAACACCAGAGCCCAGCTCACGGAAGATGGATAATGACATGAGGTTGATGGACGCTCCAGAATCACACAACGCATGACTAAGCGCGGATCGCCCAATGGTACCGCCATAGTGGGGCAATCCTCCCAGGTCGAAACGCTGTCGCATAACTCGGAAGCCCGATTTTTCGCCAGAAGATCCTTCAAGTACTTCACATAGCGCGACACCTGTGTCAGCAGGTCGACCATGGGAATGCTCACCTGAACACCCTTCAGAATGTCCTGAAACTTTTGTTGCTGCCTCTCTTTTCTGATATTTTGCAGCCTATGCGGAAATGGAGGCCTTGCCCGCGGGATTTGGACTTCAGGTGTAATAGCCATCGAGGGTTCCTTGGGCGACTCATCAGTACTTGGCTCATCCCTGCGTTCAGAGGGTTGGTCCTCCCGACATACACGATTATCCACCACCCTACCGCTTCTGAGGTTCATAGCATTTACTATCTCGGCTGGACGGCAGACCCATAATTCCAACATTTTACCGACGGCGGAAATAATGTCTTGTAACTGTTGCAATATCACTGCTTGAGATCGCCACCACTTTCCAACCCATACCATAAAACAATGGATAAGGTGCTCGCTCTCCTCGACATTGCTAACTATGAACTGAGAGTCCCCTACGACTTCGAGCACGAGAGGCATCTTCCACAAACTGCTGGAGCGCACCACGTCGTCCACGATCCGCCAAGCGTCAGCCTTAGTCCAATTAAAGAGGGCACCTCCAGCAGCGGTGTTGAACAGGTATCGAAACTGTTCTTGAATACCGAAATAAAATGTTTGCAGGAACGACATTCCGAACGCGTCCTGACCAGAACACCTGGATTGCAGCAACTGAAATCTTTCCCAAGCCTCACAGAGAGACTCGCCAGGGATCTGCGTGAATGTGACCAAATCTAAATTCGCCTGCGTCAACTGCGCACTCGAACAATACTTTCTGAGGAATTGGACTTCAGCGCACTTCCATGAAGTTAGCTCGCTCTGGAGGATATCCTTATACCACATTCTAGCTTTTCCAGCAAGAGAAAACGCGAAAAGCCTAATCATAGCCTTGTGCTGCACATCCCCAGCATAGCAAAAGGTGCCACAAAGCTCCAGGAAGCTATCAATATGAACCTCAACATTCTCTCCCTGGAGCCCATGAAACAAATAATGTTGCGAGATAAACTTGATTAGCTCCGCGGATAACTCAAAGTTGTCCTCATCGTGGTTGGAAGCTAGCTGAGGTTCCTGCATTTTGAATTAGCCGTGGACAAAATTGACCGAAAAAAAAACGAGTAAAGAAGAGGACAAAATGGTCAAACAACAATCATTTATCTCAAAAAGAAAAAGTGCACACAACGGTTGCACTCCCCGGCAACGACGCCAAAAACTTGATGCGTCGGCAAGTGTACCGATCGTAGTCAAGTAATAAAGTTGGGGAGTTGAATGCCCGGATATCGATCTCTCGAGGAGTGCAAGTAGGGAGTGTGATTTCGCTATTGAAAACGTGATTGCAAGTGTTAACGTAAACCAAGGGGGTTTTGGTTTGGAGTTTCCTAAGTTTAACACTAATAAGCCTATTACGGGTCGCCGTCACCGCGTCTCTTTGGTGAATTACTCAAGAGAGTAATATGAAAGATGGATGAGCCAATGAGAGTCGCAATCACCTCTTCGTCGCGCACGCTTCTAGCAATCGTTAGAACAACACTATCTCAACAAGAACACGAAAAACTGAAGCTCAGCAACACAATCAAGATCTAAGATATAACAACACATAGACATGCTGAAATATTTAAAATAAACAGTGTTCTTAAGCCACAATCAAACAACCGCAAGTTCAGAACAAAGTAACTACAAGAGGGGGGGGGGAATACAACCAAACACACGAAGGCTTTCCGAGATTCGCGGCCGGAGTCGAGTGTTGTCGGGCCTTGTCCGAGCTCGGTCTACGGATGACGCCCGGGGTCCAGAAGGACTGTCACCTTCCTCCAATAATCCGTCTTCTTCGTGAATAGTCGCTGGGTTAAATCTATCCAGAGAACTCCACGGATGCAGCACCTTATGAGCTTGAAACGGAGCTTGGAGTTTGGAGAAGAAAATGGTGGCCGGAGATGAAGCTATTGCAAGCTTTTGGAGGGAAAATGGTGGTCAGATCTACTCTCCAAGGAGGAGAGAGAAAATATCGGTTGAAGGGAAGTTTTCCCGCTCAAAGGAGCAAAAAAGGCGGCTGGGTCGGACTGGATCGGAACTGTCCTCAGGAAGAAGAAATCTGCGCTTTAAATAGAAGCAGGTCGTGGTGGTGGAGCCGTGGCTGGCAGTCGCCAAGGCGGCCAGGGCTGGTGGTGGTCGGCCGTAGAACCGGTGGCCTGGGGGAGAGGTCGGTTTCTACCAGAAAAGCCAAGTCCATGGCGTCAGAGACTATAAGAGGGTGATGTGTGCAGAGACGAGTGCGAATATGTGACAACAGACCATGCATGAAGAAGCTCAGGTAATGATTGGACGGTAGCCTGAGGGCGTGAGAGACTAGGGCGACGAACTCATCAACATAATTGTCCCGGACGGCTGTCTGGAAGACGCCACAAAGGTGCTTGATAGCGGAGGAGCCAAAGTAGCGGGTGTCATACCGCCGGATCATCTCCCGCTTGAGCTCAGGCCAGGAGAGGCACGAGTTGGTTTGGCGTAGCCACCGAGCCCAGTGGAGTGCAAAACCATCTAGGCCAACCACCACCGTAAACACCTTGTCGTGCTTCAGTGTGTAGTTGAGGTCAAAATATTGCTCCTCCTTGGCAATTCAACCCATCGGGTCAACACCAACGGAGGGAATGCCGAGGAAGAGGGAGGACCGACCCGAAATGGGTGAAGGAGTGGTCCCTGAAGGAATGGACTTCGGTCTGGTGCCTAGGAGAGAGTTGCAGTCTGCGGGTGGGCCGTAGCCGAATGCAGTTGAGATGATGGAGGAGGACACCTGCAGGGAGTCAATCTTGGAGTGGAGGGCAAGGAGAGAGGCATGCATGGAGGCGACGAGTTGCTCCCGGGCCTCCAAACGACGGCTTAGGGATTCGGGGGCTGCCTCCACGGGAAGGTCGCCGCAGGAGTGAGTGTTGGGGGCCATTCCCGTGGCAGCGGAGGGGAGGTAGCGAAGCCGCGTCGGAAGGAAGCAACCGGATGTCGATGTTGGGGCGATAAGTGGAGCGGAAGTGTTGTGGTGGTGGCAGGTGGCGCTTTAAGCGGCTGTGCGGCGAAAAAATGCGGTTGGAACAATCAATGTGCGCAGTAGAAGGCGACGACAAATCGTAGCCCGTATGCGGAAGCTGCGGCTATGCGTCGACGTCGAGAAAGGACGCCGACAGATCGGCCTTGGCGGTCGGGATGGAGCCGGAAGCGGAAGACGTGGGCTTGGCGGGTCGCGACGGGGACGGAAGCGGGATCCGTGTGTGCGGGACGCAATTCAGGTGACAGCGAGTGGGGCGATGTGAAAATTAGGTTTTCGTGGACGATTGATTCGCACCGGCTGCGGCGGATTGGCGGGCGGTGAGGCGGTTCGGACCAAATTGATACAAACTCGAGAGGAATCCGACGAGATGAGGGCCGGCGAGGGAAGAGGGAGAAGAAGAGGATTAGGGTTAGAGAAGAAACAATGGAACATCCCTTTTCATAACACATCCAAGATAAAATAATACAAGGTTCACATGCCCTCTTATAGTGGCGAAGAGCGAATACAAAAGGAAATAACGGAAATACGAAATAATGAAAATTACTAAAAAGTGCATCAACTAAACATCACAACATATTTAATATTAAATATCCTCCGAGCCAATCCCGCCTTGGTCGTCCTCGTCGGTCCAAGCCTCTCCCGACGTGCCCGGTTCATCTTCATCGGTCTGCGCCACGTCCGCCACGAATATCCGTAGCATATGTCCACTGGGACAACACTCCAACACACCTACTCACGGAGGAGACACATGGGTGTAGGGATATATGCCCTGTGATTGGATCGGATATCATTTTCAAACTAGAGCATCCAAGAAAAAAACCAATTGGCAATATCATGACTGGCCCCATGAGCTCTAAAGCTCATGACCCAATTCAGGATACTCAATGCTGCACGAAAGTAACTTTACTTTAGGTAGAGATCTGACAATGCATGAGCCACTTGGGGGATACACAAATGCGAGCCTAACATATGGACCACATCGATACAACACATGTGTGACCTGTAGGGTAAGGTTTGCCTACAACATTTCACCCTTGTCCTTGTGATTGAGACCTTTTTCCCAGACCCGCACCGTGTGGGGATGCTTTGTGCACTGGGCTGCCCTTTTATACTTGCCACCTACCATAAGGAACTTGCTTGAGCTCAGTGTTTGGACACCTTCACGGAATAAGCCAACCCCACCCCCAATTTTTATAGGCCAGTCGGACGCAGGAGAACTTGCAGATCATACCCCTACTCAAGCGCTCTTCTCCTGTCACAGGGTACTCACATCCAGCTTCAGTTTTTGCACTCGCAGCTACCGGCCATCCAGAACTTGAGTTGTCTTCCTTCCTGAAATTGCTGCTCCTCTTCTCAGAGCTCGCCGCTGTCGATGCCACATTCCTTACCGAAGCCGCACCTTTCCTCCTTCCAGAAGTCACTGCTTCCTTTCCAGTACTCGCAACTGTCTCTCCTACTCCATGCTCGTCGCACTGCCTTCATCAACTTGCCATCATTGGGACTCGCAAATGGTTGCACCCCAGATTGGCTGATCCTGAGGTCCAGTGCTTGTCGGCCTGAGCTCTCTCTTGGCTTCGCTACACCTCCAGTCCAGATCTTATTGCAGCTCTTTGCCGCATTCACCATACTTGCTGTTGGGTACTCACCGCCACTTATGTCTAGAACTCGCCAAGAGCTTGATGTAGCCCATTGCGGCTACTTCCTCCAGTACTAGCAAACACATGTAGTTGTTGTCGTTTCCTTTTAGCAATGTCTACTCTTGAGGAAACAATTGCTGCATCCACTCCCACTACTCTTCCCGCACTCGCTCTGATTCCTCTTCCTGATGTCTCGGACGAACTGCGAATTACCAATATCTCCCACACTGGGAAGAAGAATTTTGTATAGTGAATACACTCGGTAGGTCATCTTCATCATGTCACTCACGACACCCCTGTTGAGCCTATTGAGCAATGACTCTGGGATGATGATCGCGTACAATTATGAATTCTCAACTCCATGGACAGTGAACCATATCACATGGCTATGGATCATGAAGCTACAAAGGTTATGTGAGATGAACTAAAATCTTTTATTCTGGGCAGGACATCCTTCAACATCTGTTTGATCTCTTTTGGGACCTCTCGACCTTCGTACCTAGTCTGGATGATGATTTGACTTCCTTTGCGACCCAATACAAGACACTCATTGAGGCTTGACTTCAGCACCGTCCTTCAATGTTAAATCTTGCTACCCAACAGGCTCAGAAGGAGGTTGTCTACATATCTCTCATGTTGGCACGACTACCCCCTCATCTATATAATGTTCATGCGAACATCTTATCATCTCCACTATTCTGTCTCTCTCCGATGTTTGAAGGTGATTCTGCTCGTCGATGTTTCGCTGCCTCTCTCCTGCCCTACTCCAATATTATATGGACACTAGCCCTCCATATACCGAGCAACACCGAGCAACAGGGAAGTCATCATGGATTTCGGTGCGGTGGGCGCGATGTACGTAATCGCTCTAAGGGACAAAACACTCTCTTGTGCACCTATTGTGGCTTGATGAATCATACTGAGGTCACTTGTTACAAAAAACATGGTTTCCTGCCTCTCCCTCCAACTCTGAACACTACGCTTCTCTTGTGGTGGTTGTTTCCAACATTAACATCTTGCGCGAGGAACTCCAACCTCTCAGAGGATTGGTTACTCAGACGCCCGACTCTGTCACCTATATCTCTAAAAGGTACAACATACTTTTCCCACAGTCCCTCTTGGATAGTAGACTTTGGGCCAACGAATCATATTACCCCACAAAATCCTTCTCGGTACACGAGCTCTACTTGTCCTAAGTTTAGTACAGTGGCCAATGGAGATACCCCTCGGTTCGAGGCTCTGCAAATATGCCTATCACTATGCCCCTCTCTCTCCGCTTTGTTCTTATGTTCTGGCTCTAAATGTAATTTTCTTTCTATTAGTTGTCTCACTCATGATCATGATTAGCCTATCACATTTTCTTCTTCTTTTGTGACGTAGGACCGACGAATGCGAAATATTATTGGTAGAGAATACTGGCATATGAGCTCTACACTCTGGACCTTACCACCTAGGTTCTATCCTCTGTCACCTCTTTTTACTGGCACCGATGTCTCGTCCATGATCCTATCCCTATCCTACAAAAAGTTCTTTCTTACTTTTCTTTTTTTGAATTTGCTCATGAATCCTCTATCTATGGGAAACAACATTGCTCTACTTTCTCTCCTCATTACACCTGGAGCTCCGCTTCTTTTGATTTAGTTCATTTAAATATTTGGGGCCCGTATATGACTTATACTTTACCTGGATATCATTATTTTCTTGCATTTATTGATGATCACTCTCGTATGACATGATTATATTTACTGCGTGATCACTCTAAACTACTACGTGTCATTCGCTCCTTCAGTGCTGAGACCCGTACTCAATTCTCACACTCAATTAAAGTACTTCAAACCAATAATGCGCGCGAATACACAAGTTACGCCTTTTAGGAAACTTACACTGCATTGGGATTGGGTATTATCCACCAAATATCCCGCGCCTATACACAACAAAATGGTGTGGCCGAGCGGAAGAATGAACACCTCCTCGAGGTTGCCCGCTCCCTTATGTTTCAAATGCAGGTCTCCAAGATTTTGACACTTTGTTGTCTCAATCGCATGCTATCTAACTAATTGCACGTCTTCCATTCTAAATTTTGCAACACCATTCTCATCTTTTTTCCTTGCACACCCCTCTTCCCCTTGCTTCCTAGTGTCTTCGATAGTGTTTGCTTTGTTCATCTTTTTGGCCCTACCAAGGACAAACTGACCCCACGTGTTACCAAATATATGCTTGTTGGGTACTGTGTGTTACTCTCCCACTGATCGAAAACTTGTTACATTCACTGATGTCACCTTCCTTGAAGATTAACACTTCTACTACTCGACTCCTATTGATAGCTTCCAACTTGCTATCTGACATCATAATGTCCTTATCAATACCAATACACCACTTCTCCCCACACCATCTTTCGTGCTCCCAACACCCTCACCCCCTCCTCTTCATGTGTACACTCGTCGTCATTCTCAATCTGATGCTATAAGACAGTTGCCCCCTACTAATGATGATCCCCTGTTAGTTGATTTGCCTATAACGTCTACTGCTCACCCTCTCTCTAATTATGTCTCCTTCCATCGCTTATCTCCCGATCTTCGCAAGTTTGCGACTTCCTTGTCTTCTATTTTAACCCCCTCTTTTGTGTAGGAAGCTCTTCAACATCCGGGGTAGCAGGTTGCGATAGATGAAAAAATGACTGCCTTTTGAGCCAATCATACCTGGGACCTTGTCCCCCTTCCTCCTAGATAATCTCGTGTGAGATGTAAATGGGTCTTCACTGTGAAGCCTCATCTCGCTGGGACCATTGAGCGCCTCAAAGCTTGTCTTATGGCTCGATGTTTCACTCAAAAATATAACCTCAATTATGAAAAGACGTACTCTCTCGTCGCTAAGCTGAATATAGTTTGGATCTTGCTTTCCTTGTCTGTCCATCATCATTGGTTGTTGCATCAATTAGACATCAAGAATGCCTTAATGACAATCTCACTGAGACTGTCTACATGCAACAACCTCCTGATTATGAAATCATGGGGGAGCCCTTTGTCTATCTCAAGAAATCTCTCTATAACCTCAAATAGTATCCTCGGGTTTGGTTTGATAAGTTCAATCATGCCGTTCAAAATTTTGGCTTCGCTTGGAGCTCAACATATTTCTCTCTATTTACTCGTCGTCTTCTGACAGGCACGGTGATACTACCTGTCTAGGTTAATGATATTCTCATCACGTGCAATTATCTGAACGGTATCTCAATATTCAAGACGCACTTGATCTCACATTTTCAGACCAAAGATTTAGCTCACCTCCGACATTTCTTGGGTATCAAGGTAGCTCGTTGACTCAATGAACTCATCTTATCTCAACGGAAGTATTGTCTCGATTTTCTTCACGATGCAGCCTACTTAGGATGCAAGTCTGCAGACACTCCAATGGATGTCAACCACAAGCTCTTTGCTCATACATCTGATTCTGCTCCACTTCTCTATATTCCGGAATACTATCGCCGTCTTGTTGGCAAACTCATTTATCTGACTGTCACATAACCCGATATATCATTTGTTTTTGGGATGATCGGCTGCTTCTTGCATGCTCATCAGATCTCCCATCTTCAGGATGTCGAGCGAATCCTTCGGTATCTGAAGGATGCTATAGGACAAGGGCTTTTGTATAAGATCTGCTATTCTCTATCATTAATTGTTGACTCTTATGCAAACTATGTCAGTTCTCTCGATGAATGTCGGTCTACGAGCGATTACTGCAAATTTTGGTGGACACTTGGTCACCTACGATGCAAGAAGAAAACGGTGGTGGAGCACTCTTTTGCGGAGGTTGAGTATCGTTCAACGGCGTCTGCTGCTTATGAACTCACGTGGTTTGAAAGTCTTATTACTGATCTCATTGTAAAATTCTCCTCTCCGGCCATTTTCTATTGCAATAGTCAAGTTGCTATCTATATCACCGAGAATCTCATTTTTCATGAATGTACCAAGCATATTGAAGTTGATTGTCACTTCATCCGGGAAAAAGTTCAACCTCGCAAATTTGATTTGAGACATGTATCCGCTGCCGAGTAGATTTATGATGTTCTCACCAAGGCCTTACCATGTCCACTATACCGACAGTTCGTTTCCAAGTTTGACACCTACAATCTGTATGCTCCAGCTTGCAGGAGAGTGTAGAAAAATTGAATAAAGCTCATGGTCCCATGTATAGACCCACTTTTCTCATGTATAGTTTAGTCTCACATCTTGGTTTGGAGTTGAGTCTTCACTCCTCATTTCTATACATATGTATAATTTCTTCTATTATGAATATATGTGTGGAGAATAAAATTATTTTTCTGCTTCGCATTTGGTTCTTCTATATAATCTAACTAGCCCGGGTAGGAGTAATGATGCTGATGATTTACGGCTCCCACACTTAGGCTACTATAAACTGACATTCCTGTTATTTAATGTCAATTGTGCTTACCAAATGCTTAATTTTGTTACGAAGTATTAAATAATGCTGTCTTATGTACTAATTTCACACATAATTAATTTTAACATTGATATTATCAGGGAGCTTTTACTGGCGTTTGCTCACAACAACATGTTCCTAGCTACAAGAACAACTTCGAAAAGCTTAAAGCTAAAGGAATAGATTCTGTTGTTTGTGTTGCTGTTAATGACCCATATGCTTTGAATGGGTGGGCAGAAATACTCCAGGCCAAGGAAGCAGTGAGTTTTTACTTTTGTTATAAATTTTGTCCAGTTTTAAATGCTAGGTGTGACTCTTGTACAAAAAAGAGAAGTTATATTCATTTGAACGTTGCACCATCTTTTGGCATAATTGAGTAGTTTAGGACCATTAAAGTGAAACCCGGGTGCAGTCAGCAGGAGACAATATTTCACAAGTTGCCCTGATAAGAGGACTTTGTGAAGGGTTCTTCAAGTATCAGTTGAATGTCCTACTAACAACTTTCTCCTAAGCTTTGGAGCTCGCCAGTCGGCACGTGGATGTCAAAGAAAGCATGGCAGGCCCCTTGAACCAGCCCATTCCCCTGACAACTCTTCGTCCTCCAAGACAAAAGAGGACATGCAACAGTCTAGTCGCCCCCACATATGCATCACGTTGTTTCAGATGCACCTCTAGCACCGAGACAACCCCCCACCAATGAATCGACCAACGATGATCAATCTATCTCAAGAAATCGTTTTCCCTTCACTAAATCAACCCCTGGCGCAGATCATCATTGCGATTCACCCTCCAATTTCTTCAGACCCCCTCCTCTAATGCACGTTCTACATCTCCCCCGTAATAAAGCCATGCATTGTGAATACCATCGAATGACAGACCACACTACTGATGAGCGTCGAGGAGTTCCCCCACTGGTTGTCCTCGGAGGGCAAGTTGCAAAAGTTCTTGGTAAAACCCCACTCTGTCAAGGGTAGGGAGAAAATAGGTGATGAGGTTGGGATTTCTCATGTTGCCCCTCAAGAACCTAATATTGATGCCAAGACCATCAACAAAGACCTCAATTTGGAAGCACTGAGCTGACCCAGTGTAAAGCGGGTGCGAACAAACGAGGTTTCTCTTGCCACCCTTGCAACACATCCTACCCCGATGGGTACCATTTCGTTCTCCCAGAAAGATCTGGTGTTAGCCGGAGAACCCCATCACGACGACATCATCATCACTGACATCATCACAAATGACAATGTTCGACACATTATGGCGGATATAGGGAGTGTCGTGAACATTCTTTTCAAAACTTTTTTGGCTGCAGGTTTGAAGATCTATTCATTAAAGGCATGTGACAGACCTCGTTTTATAGGGGATCAAACAGAAGTCAAAGGATGCATTTAGCTCCCAGTCACCGGACAACAAGGAATGTCACCTTCATCATAATCGATGGCCCCGACACTTGCAAAGCCATTTTGGATGACCATTACTCAACGCCTTCAGGGCAATACTATCAATGCGATATTTGATGCTGAAGTTCTAGGCAAACGACAAGAAAAATGTGGTATATCAAGAAGATGCTATGTGGAAGCCATAAACACCATCGACAAATGTTCTCAAGAAGAGAAAGTAGCTCGCTTTATACCTGCCCATCCCTCATTATAACGACCCATCCCACATTATAACTGTCCATCCCATCCAAGTACCAACAGAAGGAGGGAGAAATGAAGCAGAAGTTTCTCAATAAATGGGGAGCTCCCAGTGGACGAGCTAAAATAATTCATGGCATGCCTGCATGAGAATGTTGACTTCTTCACTTTGTCCTCAAGTGACATGATTGGGGCCGACCCTGCTTTGTCTGCAATATGCTTGATATTGATCCCACTGTCTGACCTGTTAAGCAGCAAAAGCAAAAGATTGTTGATGAGTTGGCAGTCCCCATTTGAGAAGAGGTTGAGAAGCTTTTGAAAGCAGGGTTTGTACGGTAGTAGAGTATCCCGAGTGGATATCCAACACGATATTGTCGTAATGGAGAAGAATCCCAATGGGCAGTGACACATGTGTATCGATTTTCGCAATCTTCATGGAGCCACTCCCAAAGATTCCTTCCCCCTGCATTTTATTGACTCCAGTTGATTTCATTTCTGGATTCTCATTTCAAAATTTTCTCGACGCGTTCTCCGGATATCATCAAATCCATCTACATCCACTGGACCAGCCCAAAAAAGCTTTTCTTACTAATGAAGGTTTCTTTTATTATAAAGTGATGTCCTTCAGGCTCAAAAATGCTGGCGCAACCTATCAAAGGGTCATTGATTTCATGTTTAAGGCGCAAATGGCCAGGAATGCAAAGATCTATTTCGATTATTTATTGATCAAGGGCAAAACGTTCCAAGGACACCTTGTTGATCTGCGAGAGACATTCTCCACTTTGCTAAAGCATCACTTGAAGCTCAATCCACTCAAGTGCACTTTCAGAGCTGCCCACAAAAAACTTCAGAATCATTTGCTCCATGCGGGATTAAGTCTAATCTTGATAAATTCAAATCCCTCTTGCAAATGAAGTCTCCATCCAATCTCAAAGAACTCCAATGATTGACCAAGACGATTATAGGCCTCAGCTGTTTTCTCTCGAAAGTTGGTGAGAAATGTCCGTCTTTCTTCAAAGCTCTAATGACAACATCTCATTTTAAATGGAATAACGAGTGTGAGATGTTCTTGCAAGAACTCAAGTGACAACTATCTTCCCAAACACTCCTGCAAAGCCCTCGCAAAGGAGAATCTCTATATTTATATCTCGACATCAACTACGAAACGATTAGTTCTATTTTAATTCACTAGGAAAATAACAAACAATTTCCTATTTTTTATGTTAGCAGGACAATGATGGGTGCTGAGTTGTAATACCATTTTCTAGAGAAACTCACTCTATCTCTGATCACTAATGCAAGAAGGCTTCATCCATATTTCCAGGCCCACATTGTTCATGTCATTGCCGATCAACCTCTAAAGTCCTTTGTGTGCATGGTCAATTGTTCATGAAGGCTTTTGGGGAAAGAAGGTTCATTTTATTGCTTATCAATTATTTTACCAAATAGATCGAAGTGTGAGCTCTTCTCAAGGTAACCATTCCATTCGCCTGCAACTTTATCTAGGGTAAAATCATTTGTTGGCATGGAATCCCTCACGTTATTATCACAGACAATGACCCTCAGTTCACTAAACACTTGAGAATTTTTGCAAGGAATGGGGTATCGACTTTTGATTTTCATCAGTTCATCACCTGAGGATCAATCAGCAAGTAGAAGCTGACAACAAGCTGATCCTTAATCTATTGAAGAAGAAGGGGGCAATGCAAAAGGAAATTGGGTTGACGAACTTCCCATTGTCATATGGGATCTTCAGACCACTCCTACTGCCGCCACCGATCACATTCCATTTCGACTTTCTCATGACCTTGAGTGCATCATTCCTATTGAAATCGCCGTCCCATATCTACAAATAATTGTAGCGCGACAAGCCAAAGAAGTCTCTGGATAATTGATGAAATCAAATCAATTAGAGCTCCTGATTATTCTCGATGAAACTAACTCCAAGATCAATCATTCATGAGGCAAGAGGAAATTCGACAGCGGACATCCCGATATTTCAACAAACAGGAGAGATTGTGAACCCTCACTGAAGGCCACCTAGTATTGAAGAAAGTTGATACTGCCGCTCGACATGCTTCTGCTGTCAAATTGAACGCTAACTGGACTGAGCTTTACATCATCCACAAAGCTTTGAAACATGTGGTTTATGCATTGCAAACCTATGATGGATGTGTACTTGCACATCTGTGGAATGTCAATAACTTAAAGATGTATTATGCCTAAACATTTTTATCACTATGATTTCGAATAATAGTTTTAAACTCCTATTTTTTGTAATCATCGACCATCCCACTCCACCCTCGCAGATGCACTGCCGCCTCACTCCCGTAAGCCCTGGTCCAACCTCAGGCAAGAGCTGCGACTTAGTCATCTCATGTCATATATCTCCGTCGCTGCACTCTTGTAAGCCCCGAGCCAGCATCTGACAAGAGTTGCGACCTCCTCGCACTTACTCTGGCGTCTCACTCTCTTAAACGGTTAAGCCCCAAGCCAGCCTCAGGCAAGAGCTGTGATTTAATCATCTCGCACCATATATCTTCGTCACCGCACCCTTGTAATCCCCGAGTAAGCCTTCGACAAGAGTTGTGACCTCGTAGATACTGTTGCCTCACTCTCATAAGCCCGAAGTTAGCTTCAGGCAACAGCTGTGACCTGGTCATCTCACACCATATATCTCCGTCATTGCACTCTCGTAATCCCCGAGTCAGCCTTTGACAAGAGTTGTGACCTCCTCGCAAATACTCGGTTGCCTTACTCTTGTAAGCCCTGAGCCAGTCTTAGGTGTGAATTTGTCATCTTGCGCCATATATCTCCATCATTGCACTCTCCTAAGCCTCGAGCTAGCCTTTGGCAAGAGTTATGAGATCCTCACAGATACTCTGTTGCCTCAATCTCGTAAGTCCTGAGCCCGCCTCAGGCAAGAGCCTTGACTTAGGCATCTTGCTCCATATATCTTTGTCACTGCACTCTCGTAAGCCCCACGACAACCTCCGGCAAGACCTGTGACCTCCTCGCCGATTCTCTGTCACATCACTCTCGTAATACCGAGTCAGCCTCATGCAATAGCCATGACTTAGTCATCTCACACCATATGCCTCCATCATTGCACTTTCATAAGCCCCGAGCCAGCCACGGACAAGAGTTCTGACCTCGCAGATACTTTGTTGCCTCATTCTCATAAGCCCCGAGCCAGCCTCGGGCAAGAGTCGTGACTTTGTCACGCCATATTTCTCTTTCACTGCCCTCTTATAAGCCCCAATCTAGCCTCTAACAAAAGTCGGGACCTCCTCGCAGACACTCCATCGCCTTACTCTTGTAAACTCAAAACTAGCCTCATACAAGAGGTGTGACTTAGTCATCTCGCACCATATAACTCCATCTCACTCTTGTAATCCCCCGAGCCAGACAGCAACAAAGTCATGACTTTATCAAGAGAAGTTTATAATCGTAATCTATACTTCATAGAAGAAGAGAAATAGACATTTTACATTAAGTTCCATTCTATACAAGCATCACAATGTTCATCCATGATAAACTCATATGTTTGTTGCTTTTTCTTCTTCAGGGGCCGACAATATTGTTTTCCCCAGGAACAATGTTTGGTAATGTTTTGAATGGAATTATCTTCGCTAGCGTTTAGGATTCACCTCCAATACCAGCTTCATACATTCACTACCATCTTTCTTGACCTCTTTTGTTCATTGGTCCGCGCTTGGGCTTCACCTCGATTGGCCTTCTGATGGGCCGCTCTTTCTTCAAGCACCTCTTTTCTTCAATATATCTAACAAGGGGAGAACCTCTGCTTCGTTGACTTGAAGGGCCTCTATCTTCTTTGTATGCTTGTCTTTGACTAGCTAAGCATTCACACGTAAGGTTCTTGTTAGTATAGAATAAAAAATGCAACATAAGAAAACATCAAGCACAACAATAGTATGCATATTCACATTTAGCTCCGCATCCATAACCATATATTTTTTTGCCTAAACTTTTGACCGAGGATATGTGTATGCTCGTAAGAAAGGAAAGCTGCCTAGTTACTCTTCACAATGAGTTCATCCCGAAGTCATTGAGTTCACCAAAATCTTCCATGGAAGCAATGTCCATGCCAAGTTTATAAGAAGTCGTACTAGCCTTTTCTAACTTTTAAGGATGGGAGCTCCCCACACAGTTGCATCTCAGTTCCGTCCTCTAATCTCCCAAAAATAGGCCTTTCCTTGAAATTGAGCATACTGGATTTTCTCAAACAACTTCCTTTTATTTTCATTTTCCTCTCCCGGAGGGTTGATCTTTTCAGCCCATTCCATTTCCTGCACTATAAGGCTTGCTAGGTGTCGTCGGCATTATGAAACCTGGTCCCTTGTTTTCTTCCTAAGCACCCCACCACCTCTCTCGGGGTTTCTAAACATCAACAAGAGAACTCTCACTTCCTATCATCCTTATGGATTGATAGAGTTCTTTTTTACAGGAACTCTTCAAGATTTCCTGCCAACTTTTTTGTAGGACCAAGATAATGGAGGCTAAACCACCAAAAAAATACGAGGAGTCAGTGAGAAGGAAGGTGTTGAGGGAAACATGATGGAGAAGAGTCTTAAAGTTTAGGGTGGTCAAAAACATGTGATTAATTAAATAACACGCGACAGTGATAGCGAAGTACCAACAAATTTTGGGAACTTGCATTTGAAGCATGAGAGAGTTGGCAACCTCAAGGAGGTGGTGGTTCTTTCGCTCGGGCACACCATTTTGTTGTTGCGTTTAGGCACATGAAGTTTGATGGATAATATCCAATGTATTGCAAGTTTTTCGGAACTCATGACTACTACATTCGTGAGCATTATCGGTACAAAGAATTTTAATGGAGCTCGAAAATTGAGTACAAATTTTAACGATGAATGAGCGAAAGGCACGTAGTAATTCGGAGTGATCACAAATACACCTATGTCATACGAGGATGACCATCAATAAACGTAAGAAAGTAACGATATTCAGATAAACCAATAGTTTTATAATGACCTCATATGTCTGAATGAACTAAATCAAATGGAGCAGAGCTCCTAATACAATGAGGGGGAGAAAGTAAAACAATGGACAACCATCATCTACCAATGATATTCCGTCTCCGTCGATCATGCACCACAAAGGAAGAAGAGGAGAAAGTGACGAGACAATCATGATCATGATAAGCCATCTACTAGAGAGAAGAATAAGTTACATTGTTTTAGTCATCGACTCTCGTTTGCAAGTGATCCCCTTGATTATCTATTTTTTAAATAGAAAATTATGTTTTAAAGTACTTGAAGATTTTTTTTTCTTTCACTTAGAACAACCTTTTAAGAGGAAAATTTTTTATGTTTTTTTTAAATACTAGAGTAAAAACTTTTGTGAGAATAATCAAATTAAATTATGTGTAATAATTTTTTTTATATGATAAAGGATTTTTTTAACTCGAGAGTGCAAATGTTTTTTTTTAAATACTAGAGTAGAAACAACGGACGCCATCGAACGATACTCAGCCTCCACAGATGAGGGTCACCGCTGTCTACTTCTTACTTCGCCAAATGACTAGGTGTCCTTCAAAATCTGTGTAGTAGCCACTCGTACACCGACAATCATCGTGGCAGCCAGCATAATCTGCATCGTGATGGTTAATTAATGAGAGAGAAGGGGAGGGGTTACACATAAATCACATTTCTCCATTGAATCACATCATTCCACAAAAACCTTCTCGATACACGAATACAGCTACTCCCAAATTTATTACTGTTGCGAATGACACTATCACCCCGGTTTGCGGATCAGGCGATGTTCCTTTGACTCCGTCCATTTCTCTACCTTCTGTACTTTATGTCTCTGGCTATGATATCATATAAAAAAAGAGAATACGAAGCTCATAATTTTATTACTTAATAAATGAACTTAAAAAATGCAGTGTAAGGTTTGCCTACATTTACCCTAGTGGTGGGATCCTTTCCCGGTCCCTCGCTGCGCGGGGATGCTTTGTGCACCGGGCTTCTCATATATGAACTTACAATACCAGTATTTGTACACATCTATAGGATGGAGTGAAATCTCAACTCCATATCAAGATATGAGACTAATCTATACATGAAAAAAATCTCATAACAAGCAAAGAAAGAGAGCCTTTACATGAGCTTATTTATAGTTCAACAATTTTAAATCACATTTTTAAAAATGTTGTTGCAGTTCAGTGTTAGTTGTTATCCTCTTATTAAGACTTTGGAAGGATATCTGATATAGACTCGACTAAGGTTTTGAAAACTAATTATTTCAATCAAAAATATTTTACTTTGTTATAAAATAAAATTATGATTTTTTGAAAAAATAAGTGGATTTTAATCTTTGAAAGAGGGCCAAAACGAGACGTTCACGTGTAAAACTACTCTTGACGCTTGAACTTTGTGGAGCCGTTGATCATTATCCGAAAAACGTTCCGCGGCGTCTAATGATTTGACCTGAAGCGGGATCGGTACATCCACATGCAATTACATAGGAAATAATTTCTGAAATATTGGTACTTTAAATACTTAAAATGTTTGAGGCAAGCTTAGAATTATTTAATTAGGTTGCATAAAATTAGGCTAAGATAAGGAGCAGTGATTTTTCGGTGATGTTACCCAGTGGTGTGCTCCCTATTAGTCCAGTCGCGCAAAGAGAACCCACAGTTGACTGACGGAAGACTTGCGTTGATGTCGATGTCAGTCCAGAGTATGGCAAGACAGAGCAACTGCCGGCGGATGGTGATCCCGGGTCGATGTTGGAATAGGATTCCAGAATAGAGTGTTGAGGTCGACGACACCCCTTGTGCGGCAAGGGCGGACGGGCGCCAAAAAGGATGGCGGGGTCAACGACGCCCGTTGGAGGATCGCGGACGGGAGTAAAGGACTGTCAGACGGTAGCTCGTGCGACTGGAAGCGTCGCAATTAGCAGCGCCGAGCGGCTGGGACTTTGCCGGAGACAGGGCCTGCGGAAGGATCTTTGACGGGCGACTGGGAGTTCGCATGAACCAGGACCGACGGCTGTCGCTGGCTTGCGGCAGTGGTTATGACTTGCACGGGAGAACTGTGCTGGCAACACACAAAAATTGAATTGAAATGTCATTTTCTTTGCTATCAGGGTTGCCTCTTCCTCACGATAGAGGGGCTTTTATTGCTTTGTTGTTGCCCTTTTTCAATGTGATTTCCAAATAACTTTTCCAATCTTTGACCCCAAATAATTTCCTTCCTTTAATTTCTCTGATTTCTTCTTCCTGAATCCTGGTTAGTTACTTAATAGGCATCAGCTTCCTTTCCAAAGACTCATGGGCAGCACGTTTAATTTATAATTGATTAGGCTTTTCCTTTTTATCAAAATTTCTTTCAAAAATTTTTTTTTTTACTTCTAAGTGTGGCTTTTCTACTAACTATTAGCTCCTCAAAATTTTTTATTCTAAATAAAACTTCGAAGTTTTGGAATTCTCAACAAACATCCATATATTTTTTTATTACTTTGTACAAATATTGGAATTAATTTTTTGCGATATTTTAAATGATTTAAGATTTCCTCTACTGTCCTAACTACCTAAATTACCAGACATTTTTATTCAAGGTCTCATCAGACGCTCAACCCGAGGAGCCAACCAACTTCAAAAAATAAATACACGAAAGAAATACATGCTCATAAATAAAGATTAAAAAATAAAATATTTAATTTAGGATGCGACGAAAAATGCATCAATATCACTAGTCATAAGTAACAACTTCAGCTATACTATCCTAATCATCATGGACGATGCACAAGCATTACGACATAATATTAAAGGTAGATTCAGTTTCACTAATTGGTTGTGCCGGAATATCAGCATTTTTTGGTGCAGATTATATGATGCGGGACAGGAGTCCACCTGCCCGCCACCTTGGCATCACCACCAAGGGGCCCACCTGGAGTCAGCACCAGGCGGCTTTATCAGGCCCGCGGGCCGTACACCCCAACCAGCTCTCCGCCACGGAATCACCACCGTGCGGCAGGTTGTTGAGGCCGGGGCTCGATCCCCAGACCTCCTAGATAAGAGGCCTTCAGCAGCACTCTCATCACCAACTGAGCCGCGGATCAGTTGGTGATGAGAGTGCTGCTGAAGGCCTCTTATCTAGGAGGTCTGGGGATCGAGCCCCGGCCTCAACAACCTGCCGCACGGTGGTGATTCCGTGGCGGAGAGCTGGTTGGGGTGTACGGCCCGCGGGCCTGATAAAGCCGCCTGGTGCTGACTCCAGGTGGGCCCCTTGGTGGTGATGCCAAGGTGGCGGGCAGGTGGACTCCTGTCCCGCATCATAAAAGTGCACGTGACACATGTGTTCGATCGACCGAAGCACGTGACATCGCGATCAAATAACCAAGGGCGGCCCAGCAGGACGTGGGCGACATCCATAGGGATGACATCGCACCAAACTCGATCCTCAAAAGATGTTATAGTAATCGGAACAAGACAGCGCTGGGTAACCTGGATAGCTGTCTTATCAACCCAGATGACACGATAAGGATGTGGGTGAGGCTCCGCCTTCACCTGCATACGGTCTAGACCCTTCTGGGCCACGATGTTCACGCAACTCCCGCTATCGATAGCCAACTTGCAGGGGCCGCCTGCACTCGGGAAATACGTGTAGAAAATGGTAGTGCGGCGCCAATCCTCATCCGCTCGTGGGGTGTGCAGAAAGCGCCTGACCACTCCCACCTCTAACGATCGCTCAGCGTCGCTCTCCCAGCCCTCCTCAACGGTGGCAGTGACCTCCTCAGTAATCTCCACATCACCCTCTACATCGGGCTCCTCGTCCTCAATCAGCAGACTACGAGTGGGGCAGTGGGCCGCCACGTGTCCTCTACCTCCGCACCTAAAACACTGTATACCCCCAGGCCTCTGGCCCTCGGTAGCGACAGCCTTCCCTTTCAAGTCAGGAGTGACTCGGGGGGATGAGGTGGCTGCAGCAGTCTGGGCGGGAGCGGGCTTCCTAAACGTTGACGAATCCGTCCGGGAAGGAAACTGCTTCGTACTAGGGGCACGAAGGTACTGCTCATACTCTAGAGCGAGCTGGAATATTTGATCTACAGTCTCCAAGCGATGGGGAATCAGCTCTCTCCGGAGATCCGAGCGGAGGTCAGCCTTGAATCGAGAGGCGGTGGCAATAGGCTCCTCCGAAATATCGCTCCTAACAACTAGCTCGTCGAATCGAGCCATATATTCGGCCACCGTAAGCGTTCCCTGACGCAAGTTCTGTAATTGCTTGAATAACTGATCCCGGTAGGACGCAGGGAGGTACTTCTCGCTCAGCCTCTGCTTCATCTCTCCCCATCTGGTGATAGGGTAATAACCGTCACGCTCTAAGGATCTCTCGACACTAATCCAATATACCTTGGCCTGCCCGACTAACTTCATCTTGGCGAGCCGGACGCAACGCTCATCACTCATGTCGTACCAATCAAAATAATGATCCATATCCAGGAGCCAATCACTAAAGGCCTTTGGGTCCAGACGACCATCGAATGTCGGGGCATCGAGGCGAATCCTACGGGTGATGTCAAAACCGCGATCACCTCTCCGCGGGTCAGGATACTCATCAGGATCGTCGTCCCGGTCATAGTCGTGCCGAGCGGGCGGGGGCCCGCGCTCACGTCGACCCGGCGGGTAATACTCGTCTCGACGATGGTCACGACGATCGTGTGGAGGGACATGGTCCCTCAGGCCAGGATGACGTGGCATGCGGTAATCCTCCCGCGGGGGCGGGGGTCGGCCACGTGCTGGCTCAGGATTCCGCCAAGCAGGCGGGGTGGGGACTCTCACGGGGACCTCACGGTGGTAGCGGTCTGCCGGTGGCGGATCATCTCTGGCTCGCTGCCCGTGACGGGGAGGCTCTCCCGGGTCACCCGCGATCTCATCGTCATGAAGGGAGGGGGTATCTCTAGCGTGCTCAATCAGATCTAGACGACGAGTCACCGCGGCGATATCGTGACGCACATTCTCGAACTGGGTACCCATTGCGTCAAAACGTTCTAGAATAAGGCGCTGGAAGTCGGTGGTAGCGGTACTCGAATTCGAGCCCGCTGCCCGATCGTTGGTGACTGGCGGATCTACCATGCTTCTAAATGTCCTACCACTACGGAGCATGCACAATGGCCCAACCTTGGGCTCTGATACCAACTGATGTAGGGTAGGGTGTGGAGTGAACTCCTAAAAACGCTTGCTAGTGACGTGGGGAATGGACTCACCTAACCAATGACTATATGTGAGAAGAAATTAATCAGGCGTTAAATTAATTTAAGCAACAATTCAACATATAAGTCAATGCATGCATTTTGAGCAAGAGAAACGATTTCTATTCAGCAATTTAAGGCAATAGCGTTCCTCCGCACGGAGGGCTAATTTAAGCGTGCGGCGAATGAAGCGTCCTGCAATGCAAGAGATTCACGGGCGAAAATAACGTGCTATAATTCCGTCGAACACAAGATCCACAACGTGCACAATATATATATTAGACCATCAACAATAAAATCCACATAACAAGTATAAAGCGCTGAATTAAAACTCGGGCTGCAGGAAATATGTAGATCTGAAATTTTCGGAGGCTTAGGTGGACTTCCGGGTGGTGTGGAGACGAGATCGGGTACGGGGAAAGGTGGATCCACGTGAGGAAGGAGGTAGAAGGGCAGATCTGGTGGGCTGGCTGGGCGCTGGACTGGATCCGGCTAGATCCAGTCCCGATCTGGACAGATCTGGTCGGATCTGTCCAGATCCGGTGAGGGTGGGCTGGCGGCTGCTGTATGGGGGTATGGAGGCAGCAGCTTGGAGGGGGTGAGGGCTAGGAAGGAGGCGGTAACAGGGGGGGAAAAAGAGGATGCGGCGATGGGGGATTAGCGGGAGGAGATGGCTGCCGGCTGTAGTTGCCGGTAGGGGTGCGGCTGTAGGTGGGCGGCTGGTTGTGAGGGTTTGGCGGTGGGAAATCGGAGAGGGGAAATCAGATGTAGGGATTCAAGACAAGATAAACAAGGAACCTTACCCAAGGAATCGGCACCAAGGGCTCCACGGCGTCGGCACCGCGGAATGACCACCGGAAATGAGGAAGAAGCCTTCTCCTAATTTCAGCAATACCCTTCCTGCAGCCCTAACACATATATTTATAGGAGAATGGAAATAGGGCAACCGGAATCGACAGTTATGATTGGCCGGCGGTTCCGATCCCATAAGTACATGAAATAAAATCCAAAATATAAAATGTCATATATGAAACTGAGTCGAAACGACGAGCCGGACACATACGCGGTGGCGGATCGCCGGTCCGATCAAGCCCGTCGACGCGAATATACGAAGGTGGGGCCCGGCGCAACATCAACTCCCCCCGACTGAAAAGCCTTCATCTCCGATGAATGGAGACGATCGTACTGTAGTCGAAGTCCGGGAGCGAGTTGATCAAGCTCAGCAGCAGCAATCCAAGTATCGTCGGAAGAAGAACGTCCAAACCAGCGAACCAAGTAGCGGCACACGGGTCCGTCAGTGGAAGGGACGAACTCATGTGCAATGATCTCTGTAATCTGCTCGACCCTCAGCTCTCGGGAGAAGTGGTCCGGTGATGGTGGTGGTGCCACAGGTGAAGCCACAGGTGGTGAACTCCTGGGGAAGTGGGAGTCAAGGGGAGGCCGGGTGGTGGGAGAACGGGGTGGTGGTAGAGGCTCGGGAGGGCCGCCAAGGTAGGGATCAGGGTACTCGTGGGGTGGAAAGTAAGGTGTCAGGTCCTCAATATTGAACACAGGGTGGATGCCCATGCTCGCAGGAATGTCCAGCTCGTAAGCATTCAACCCGATCCGCCTCAAAACAGTGTAGGGCCCAATTCGCCTGGCGCTCAGTTTCTTAGCAGGCCCCTGAGGGAGCCGCTCCGCACGAACTCGCACCATCACCTGTTCGCCAACCAGAAAATGTTTCTCCCGCCTATGTCTGTCTGCCAGTTCTTTATAATGTTCGTTGCTTAAATTGATTTTACACCTGATAGACTCATGCAACTCATGCAAGTGACGTGTGAAGGACTCAGCAGACTCACTAGGACGTGACTCAGTCGGGACTGGTAGAAGATCAATAGGCTTCCTAGGGTCATAACCTGACACTACCTGAAACGGGCTCAGACCAGTCGACCTATTGATGGAACTATTGTATGCAAACTCCGCTATAGGGAGCACTGAGTCCCAACTAGAGGCGTGCTCTCCAACTAGACATCTCAGCAGACTACCTAAACTTCTATTCACTACCTCGGTTTGACCGTCCGTCTGAGGGTGGTATGCGGATGAGAACTTAAGAGTAGTTCCTGTTTTCCGCCACAACGTCTTCCAAAAATAACTAACGAACCGCACGTCCCGATCGGACACGATGGACTTTGGGAGACCGTGTAGCCTAAAGACCTTGCTCATAAATAAGGCCGCGACGCGGGGAGCATCGGCGGTCTTGCTACATGCAATAAAGTGCGCCATCTTAGAGAACCGGTCGACCACAACAAAGATAGAATCGTGTTTCCGCAGGGTGCGCGGGAGTCCCAGCACGAAGTCCATACTAATGTCCTCCCAAGGACGGTGGGGAACGGGTAAAGGAGTGTATAAGCCCGTGTTCTGCTTCGTTCCCTTGGCCGTTTGGCATACACGACAATGTCGGACAATACGAGCCACATCTTTCTTTAGACTCGGCCAATAGAAACGATCCTCTACCAGAGCAATCGACTTATCCCGCCCAAAATGTCCGGCGGCACCCCCGGCGTGTAGTTCCCAAACTAAATAGTCACGATATGAGGTGTTGGGCACACACAAGCGGGAGCCCCGGAACAAATACCTATCAATGATCTGAAACCCCTCAACAGGATCCGGAGGGTCCCTCGATAACGCGATGTAAATCTCAGCAAAATCTGGACAAGTGGGGTAGTCCAAAATCACCCTCTCGAACCCATCCACCTAGGCCCTCAATGTGTGAAGTAGAGAGACTCGACGACTGAGTGCGTCGGCGGGTTTGTTCTCAACACCGGCGCGATGTTTGAGAACGTAGTGGAAATCCTGTAAATACTCTACCCACTTCGCATGGCGATGACTCAGCTTCCTCTGGGAGTCGAGGTAGCGTAGGGCCTGGTGATCCGAATATAGCACAAACTCACGGGGAAGGAGGTAGTGTCTCCAATACCGCAAAGACTGGACAATAGCATAAAATTCTCGATCGTAATTCGAGTACTTTTGCTTGGCTTCATTCAGTTTCTCACTAAAGTAAGAAACCGGGTGTCCCTCTTGACTTAACACTCCTCCAATGCCCACACCCGATGCATCGCACGCGACCTCGAAGGCCCTACTAAAATCGGGGAGTCGCAGAACGGGGGCGGACGTCAGCTTGTCCTTAATTTCTTCAAATGCTCGAGTGGCCGCGGCGGTCCACTGGAAATCTCCCTTACGCAGGCAGCTAGTAAAGGGGGCCATGATCGAGCTAAAACCCCTAACAAATCTCCTATAAAAGGTAGCCAGTCCATGAAAGCTACGAGCCTCATGAATGGTCGAAGGTACGGGCCACTCACGGATGGACTGGACCTTCTCAGGGTCAACTGACACGCCTGAGGAGGAGATAATAAATCCCAAGAAGTGGACGGACTCCGATAGGAAGGAGCACTTCTTCAGATTGATAAACAGCTTCTCCTTTCGGAGAATATCGAATAGGAGTCTCAAGTGCTCAAGGTGATCAGGTTCAGTGTGGCTATAGATCAAAATGTCGTCAAAATAAACAACTAGGAACTTGCCCATATAGGGCGTGGAGTGAACTCCTAAAAACGCTTAGGGGTGATGAGAGTGCTGCTGAAGGCCTCTTATCTAGGAGGTCTGGGGATCGAGCCCCGGCCTCAACAACCTGTCGCGGCTTTATCAGGCCCGCGGGCCGTACACCCCAACCAGCTCTCCGCCACGGAATCACCACCGTGCGGCAGGTTGTTGAGGCCGGGGCTCGATCCCCAGACCTCCTAGATAAGAGGCCTTCAGCAGCACTCTCATCACCAACTGAGCCGCGGATCAGTTGGTGATGAGAGTGCTGCTGAAGGCCTCTTATCTAGGAGGTCTGGGGATCGAGTCCCGGCCTCAACAACCTGCCGCACGGTGGTGATTCCGTGGCGGAGAGCTGGTTGGGGTGTACGGCCCGCGGGCCTGATAAAGCCGCCTGGTGCTGACTCCAGGTGGGCCCCTTGGTGGTGATGCCAAGGTGGCGGGCAGGTGGACTCCTGTCCCGCATCATAAAAGTGCACTTTTATGATGCGGGACAGGAGTCCACCTGCCCGCCACCTTGGCATCACCACCAAGGGGCCCACCTGGAGTCAGCACCAGGCGGCTTTATCAGGCCCGCGGGCCGTACACTCCACACCCTATATGGGCTTTATCAGGCCCGCGGCTCAGTTGGTGATGAGAGTGCTGTTGAAGGTCTCTTATCTAGGAGGTCTGGGGATCGAGCCCCGGCCTCAACAACCTGCCGCACGGTGGTGATTCCGTGGCGGAGAGCTGGTTGGGGTGTACGGCCCGCGGGCCTGATAAAGCCGCCTGGTGCTGACTCCAGGTGGGCCCCTTGGTGGTGATGCCAAGGTGGCGGGCAGGTGGACTCCTGTCCCGCATCATATGATGCGGGACAGGAGTCCACCTGCCCGCCACCTTGGCATCACCACCAAGGGGCCCACCTGGAGTCAGCACCAGGCGGCTTTATCAGGCCCGCGGGCCGTACACCCCAACCAGCTCTCCGCCACGGAATCACCACCGTGCGGCAGGTTGTTGAGGCCGGGGCTCGATCCCCAGACCTCCTAGATAAGAGGCCTTCAGCAGCACTCTCATCACCAACTGAGCCGCGGATCAGTTGGTGATGAGAGTGCTGCTGAAGGCCTCTTATCTAGGAGGTCTGGGGATCGAGCCCCGGCCTCAACAACCTGCCGCACGGTGGTGATTCCGTGGCGGAGAGCTGGTTGGGGTGTACGGCCCGCGGGCCTGATAAAGCCGCCTGGTGCTGACTCCAGGTGGGCCCCTTGGTGGTGATGCCAAGGTGGCGGGCAGGTGGACTCCTGTCCCGCATCATAAAAGTGCAGGACAGGAGTCCACCTGCCCGCCAGCCGCACCCCTACCGGCAACTACAGCCGGCAGCCATCTCCTCCCGCTAATCCCCCATCACCGCATCCTCTTTTTCCCCCCCTGTTACCGCCTCCTTCCTAGCCCTCACCCCCTCCAAGCTGCTGCCGCCATACCCCCATACAGCAGCCGCCAGCCCACCCTCACCGGAATCTGGACAGATCCGACCAGATCTGTCCAGATCGGGACTGGATCTAGCCGGATCCAGTCCAGCGCCCAGCCAGCCCACCAGATCTGCCCTTCTACCTCCTTCCTCACGTGGATCCACCTTTCCCCGTACCCGATCTCGTCTCCACACCACCCGGAAGTCCACCTAAGCCTCCGAAAATTTCAGATCTACATATTTCCTGCAGCCCGAGTTTTAATTCAGCGCTTTATACTTGTTATGTGGATTTTATTGTTGATGGTCTAATATATATATTGTGCACGTTGTGGATCTTGTGTTCGACGGAATTATAGCACGTTATTTTCGCCCGTGAATCTCTTGCATTGCAGGACGCTTCATTCGCCGCACGCTTAAATTAGCCCTCCGTGCGGAGGAACGCTATTGCCTTAAATTGCTGAATAGAAATCGTTTCTCTTGCTCAAAATGCATGCATTGACTTATATGTTGAATTGTTGCTTAAATTAATTTAACGCCTGATTAATTTCTTCTCACATATAGTCATTGGTTAGGTGAGTCCATTCCCCACGTCACTAGCAAGCGTTTTTAGGAGTTCACTCCACACCCTACCCTACATCAGTTGGTATCAGAGCCCAAGGTTGGGCCATTGTGCATGCTCCGTAGTGGTAGGACATTTAGAAGCATGGTAGATCCGCCAGTCACCAACGATCGGGCAGCGGGCTCGAATTCGAGTACCGCTACCACCGACTTCCAGCGCCTTATTCTAGAACGTTTTGACGCAATGGGTACCCAGTTCGAGAATGTGCGTCACGATATCGCCGCGGTGACTCGTCGTCTAGATCTGATTGAGCACGCTAGAGATACCCCCTCCCTTCATGACGATGAGATCGCGGGTGACCCGGGAGAGCCTCCCCGTCACGGGCAGCGAGCCAGAGATGATCCGCCACCGGCAGACCGCTACCACCGTGAGGTCCCCGTGAGAGTCCCCACCCCGCCTGCTTGGCGGAATCCTGAGCCAGCACGTGGCCGACCCCCGCCCCCGCGGGAGGATTACCGCATGCCACGTCATCCTGGCCTGAGGGACCATGTCCCTCCACACGATCGCCGTGACCATCGTCGAGACGAGTATTACCCGCCGGGTCGACGTGAGCGCGGGCCCCCGCCCGCTCGGCACGACTATGACCGGGACGACGATCCTGATGAGTATCCTGACCCGCGGAGAGGTGATCGCGGTTTTGACATCACCCGTAGGATTCGCCTCGATGCCCCGACATTCGATGGTCGTCTGGACCCAAAGGCCTTTAGTGATTGGCTCCTGGACATGGATCATTATTTTGATTGGTACGACATGAGTGATGAGCGTTGCGTCCGGCTCGCCAAGATGAAGTTAGTCGGGCAGGCCAAGGTATATTGGATTAGTGTCGAGAGATCCTTAGAGTGTGACGGTTATTACCCTATCACCAGATGGGGAGAGATGAAGCAGAGGCTGAGCGAGAAGTACCTCCCTGCGTCCTACCGGGATCAGTTATTCGAGCAATTACAGAACTTGCGTCAGGGAACGCTTACGGTGGCCGAATATATGGCTCGATTCGACGAGCTAGTTGTTAGGAGCGATATTTCGGAGGAGCCTATTGCCACCGCCTCTCGATTCAAGGCTGACCTCCGCTCGGATCTCCGGAGAGAGCTGATTCCCCATCGCTTGGAGACTGTAGATCAAATATTCCAGCTCGCTCTAGAGTATGAGCAGTACCTTCGTGCCCCTAGTACGAAGCAGTTTCCTTCCCGGACGGATTCGTCAACGTTTAGGAAGCCCGCTCCCGCCCAGACTGCTGCAGCCACCTCATCCCCCCGAGTCACTCCTGACTTGAAAGGGAAGGCTGTCGCTACCGAGGGCCAGAGGCCTGGGGGTATACAGTGTTTTAGGTGCGGAGGTAGAGGACACGTGGCGGCCCACTGCCCCACTCGTAGTCTGCTGATTGAGGACGAGGAGCCCGATGTAGAGGGTGATGTGGAGATTACTGAGGAGGTCACTGCCACCGTTGAGGAGGGCTGGGAGAGCGACGCTGAGCGATCGTTAGAGGTGGGAGTGGTCAGGCGCTTTCTGCACACCCCACGAGCGGATGAGGATTGGCGCCGCACTACCATTTTCTACACGTATTTCCCGAGTGCAGGCGGCCCCTGCAAGTTGGCTATCGATAGCGGGAGTTGCGTGAACATCGTGGCCCAGAAGGGTCTAGACCGTATGCAGGTGAAGGCGGAGCCTCACCCACATCCTTATCGTGTCATCTGGGTTGATAAGACAGCTATCCAGGTTACCCAGCGCTGTCTTGTTCCGATTACTATAGCATCTTTTGAGGATCGAGTTTGGTGCGATGTCATCCCTATGGATGTCGCCCACGTCCTGCTGGGCCGCCCTTGGTTATTTGATCGCGATGTCACGTGCTTCGGTCGATCGAACACGTGTGTCTTCTATGATAAGGGGCGGAAGATCACCTTATCCCCCACCCAGCCCAGAGAGAGGCCTAAGGGCCGGGTCGAGCCGTCCACTAGCACGATTGCTTCGAGACCCGTGCATATCCTGAGGCGTAGTGAGTTTCTGAGAGATAGCACTGATGCTGGTATCATGTATGTAGTGGCAGCCACTATGGCTTCTGATTGCCCTACACCTGAGGTTTCCCCTGCCATGCGACCGTTACTAGATGAGTTTGCGGACATTATGCCAGAGGAGCTCCCTGATGAGTTACCCCCTCTGCGGGACATCCAGCACGCGATAGACTTAGTCCCGGGGGCCTCGCTCCCCAATCTGCCACATTATCGCATGAATCCCGTTGAGCATGCTGAGCTCAAGAGGCAGGTTGATGAGCTTCTTCGGAAGCAGTTTATCCGCGAGAGCTTGAGTCCATGTGCCGTCCCCGCCCTCCTTACCCCTAAGAAGGACGGCAGTTGGCGCATGTGCATTGATAGTAGAGCTATCAACAAGATTACTGTGAAGTATCGTTTCCCGATCCCTCGTCTAGATGACCTATTAGACACGATGTCCGGAGCTCAGATCTTCTCGAAGATCGATCTCCGAAGCGGGTACCACCAGATTAGGGTCCGCGAGGGAGACGAGTGGAAGACGACGTTCAAGACGAAAGACGGTCTGTATGAGTGGTTGGTCATGCCATTTGGGCTCTCGAACGCCCCGAGCACGTTTATGCGAGTCATGACCCAGGTCCTGCGGCCCTATATGGGCAAGTTCCTAGTTGTTTATTTTGACGACATTTTGATCTATAGCCACACTGAACCTGATCACCTTGAGCACTTGAGACTCCTATTCGATATTCTCCGAAAGGAGAAGCTGTTTATCAATCTGAAGAAGTGCTCCTTCCTATCGGAGTCCGTCCACTTCTTGGGATTTATTATCTCCTCCTCAGGCGTGTCAGTTGACCCTGAGAAGGTCCAGTCCATCCGTGAGTGGCCCGTACCTTCGACCATTCATGAGGCTCGTAGCTTTCATGGACTGGCTACCTTTTATAGGAGATTTGTTAGGGGTTTTAGCTCGATCATGGCCCCCTTTACTAGCTGCCTGCGTAAGGGAGATTTCCAGTGGACCGCCGCGGCCACTCGAGCATTTGAAGAAATTAAGGACAAGCTGACGTCCGCCCCCGTTCTGCGACTCCCCGATTTTAGTAGGGCCTTCGAGGTCGCGTGCGATGCATCGGGTGTGGGCATTGGAGGAGTGTTAAGTCAAGAGGGACACCCGGTTTCTTACTTTAGTGAGAAACTGAATGAAGCCAAGCAAAAGTACTCGAATTACGATCGAGAATTTTATGCTATTGTCCAGTCTTTGCGGTATTGGAGACACTACCTCCTTCCCCGTGAGTTTGTGCTATATTCGGATCACTAGGCCCTACGCTACCTCGACTCCCAGAGGAAGCTGAGTCATCGCCATGCGAAGTGGGTAGAGTATTTACAGGATTTCCACTACGTTCTCAAACATCGCGCCGGTGTTGAGAACAAACCCGCCGACGCACTCAGTCGTCGAGTCTCTCTACTTCACACATTGAGGGCCCAGGTGGATGGGTTCGAGAGGGTGATTTTGGACTACCCCACTTGTCCAGATTTTGCTGAGATTTACATCGCGTTATCGAGGGACCCTCCGGATCCTGTTGAGGGGTTTCAGATCATTGATAGGTATTTGTTCCGGGGCTCCCGCTTGTGTGTGCCCAACACCTCATATCGTGACTATTTAGTTTGGGAACTACACGCCGGGGGTGCCGCCGGACATTTTGGGCGGGATAAGTCGATTGCTCTGGTAGAGGATCGTTTCTATTGGCCGAGTCTAAAGAAAGATGTGGCTCGTATTGTCCGACATTGTCGTGTATGCCAAACGGCCAAGGGAACGAAGCAGAACACGGGCTTATACACTCCTTTACCCGTTCCCCACCGTCCTTGGGAGGACATTAGTATGGACTTCGTGCTGGGACTCCCGCGCACCCTGCGGAAACACGATTCTATCTTTGTTGTGGTCGACCGGTTCTCTAAGATGGCGCACTTTATTGCATGTAGCAAGACCGCCGATGCTCCCCGCGTCGCGGCCTTATTTATGAGCGAGGTCTTTAGGCTACACGGTCTCCCAAAGTCCATCGTGTCCGATCGGGACGTGCGGTTCGTTAAGTCAAGAGGGACACCCGGTTTCTTACTTTAGTGAGAAACTGAATGAAGCCAAGCAAAAGTACTCGAATTACGATCGAGAATTTTATGCTATTGTCCAGTCTTTGCGGTATTGGAGACACTACCTCCTTCCCCGTGAGTTTGTGCTATATTCGGATCACCAGGCCCTACGCTACCTCGACTCCCAGAGGAAGCTGAGTCATCGCCATGCGAAGTGGGTAGAGTATTTACAGGATTTCCACTACGTTCTCAAACATCGCGCCGGTGTTGAGAACAAACCCGCCGACGCACTCAGTCGTCGAGTCTCTCTACTTCACACATTGAGGGCCCAGGTGGATGGGTTCGAGAGGGTGATTTTGGACTACCCCACTTTTCCAGATTTTGCTGAGATTTACATCGCGTTATCGAGGGACCCTCCGGATCCTGTTGAGGGGTTTCAGATCATTGATAGGTATTTGTTCCGGGGCTCCCGCTTGTGTGTGCCCAACACCTCATATCGTGACTATTTAGTTTGGGAACTACACGCCGGGGGTGCCGCCGGACATTTTGGGCGGGATAAGTCGATTGCTCTGGTAGAGGATCGTTTCGATTGGCCGAGTCTAAAGAAAGATGTGGCTCGTATTGTCCGACATTGTCGTGTATGCCAAACGGCCAAGGGAACGAAGCAGAACACGGGCTTATACACTCCTTTACCCGTTCCCCACCGTCCTTGGGAGGACATTAGTATGGACTTCGTGCTGGGACTCCCGCGCACCCTGCGGAAACACGATTCTATCTTTGTTGTGGTCGACCGGTTCTCTAAGATGGCGCACTTTATTGCATGTAGCAAGACCGCCGATGCTCCCCGCATCGCGGCCTTATTTATGAGCGAGGTCTTTAGGCTACACGGTCTCCCAAAGTCCATCGTGTCCGATCGGGACGTGCGGTTCGTTAGTTATTTTTGGAAGACGTTGTGGCGGTAAACAGGAACTACTCTTAAGTTCTCATCCGCATACCACCCTCAGACGGACGGTCAAACCGAGGTAGTGAATAGAAGTTTAGGTAGTCTGCTGAGATGTCTAGTTGGAGAGCACGCCTCTAGTTGGGACTCAGTGCTCCCTATAGCGGAGTTTGCATACAATAGTTCCATCAATAGGTCGACTGGTCTGAGCCCGTTTCAGGTAGTGTCAGGTTATGACCCTAGGAAGCCTATTGATCTTCTACCAGTCCCGACTGAGTCACGTCCTAGTGAGTCTGCTGAGTCCTTCACACGTCACTTGCATGAGTTGCATGAGTCTATCAGGTGTAAAATCAATTTAAGCAACGAACATTATAAAGAACTGGCAGACAGACATAGGCGGGAGAAACATTTTCTGGTTGGCGAACAGGTGATGGTGCGAGTTCGTGCGGAGCGGCTCCCTCAGGGGCCTGCTAAGAAACTGAGCGCCAGGCGAATTGGGCCCTACACTGTTTTGAGGCGGATCGGGTTGAATGCTTACGAGCTGGACATTCCTGCGAGCATGGGCATCCACCCTGTGTTCAATATTGAGGACCTGACACCTTACTTTCCACCCCACGAGTACCCTGATCCCTACCTTGGCGGCCCTCCCGAGCCTCTACCACCACCCCGTTCTCCCACCACCCGGCCTCCCCTTGACTCCCACTTCCCCAGGAGTTCACCACCTGTGGCTTCACCTGTGGCACCACCACCATCACCGGACCACTTCTCCCGAGAGCTGAGGGTCGAGCAGATTACAGAGATCATTGCACATGAGTTCGTCCCTTCCACTGACGGACCCGTGTGCCGCTACTTGGTTCGCTGGTTTGGACGTTCTTCTTCCGACGATACTTGGATTGCTGCTGCTGAGCTTGATCAACTCGCTCCCGGACTTCGACTACAGTACGATCGTCTCCATTCATCGGAGATGAAGGCTTTTCAGTCGGGGGGAGTTGATGAGGGACCATCGGGCGCATCTCGGCGCAAGGCGGGCCCCACCTTCGTATATTCGCGTCGACGGGCTTGATCGGACCGGCGATCCGCCACCGCGGATGTGTCCGGCTCGTCGTTTCGACTCAGTTTCATATATGACATTTTATATTTTGGATTTTATTTCATGTACTTATGGGATCGGAACCGCCGGCCAATCATAGCCGTCGATTCCGGTTGCCCTATTTCCATTCTCCTATAAATATATATGTTAGGGCTGCAGGAAGGGTATTGCTGAAATTAGGAGAAGGCTTCTTCCTCATTTCCGGTGGTCATTCCGCGGTGCCGACGCCGTGGAGCCCTTGGTGCCGATTCCTTGGGTAAGGTTCCTTGTTTATCTTGTCTTGAATCCCTACATCTGATTTCCCCTCTCCGATTTCCCACCGCCAAACCCTCACAACCAGCCGCCCACCTACAGCCGCACCCCTACCGGCAACTACAGCCGGCAGCCATCTCCTCCCGCTAATCCCCCATCGCCGCATCCTCTTTTTCCCCCCCTGTTACCGCCTCCTTCCTAGCCCTCACCCCCTCCAAGCTGCTGCCGCCATACCCCCATACAGCAGCCGCCAGCCCACCCTCACCGGATCTGGACAGATCCGACCAGATCTGTCCAGATCGGGACTGGATCTAGCCGGATCCAGTCCAGCGCCCAGCCAGCCCACCAGATCTGCCCTTCTACCTCCTTCCTCACGTGGATCCACCTTTCCCCGTACCCGATCTCGTCTCCACACCACCCGGAAGTCCACCTAAGCCTCCGAAAATTTCAGATCTACATATTTCCTGCAGCCCGAGTTTTAATTCAGCGCTTTATACTTGTTATGTGGATTTTATTGTTGATGGTCTAATATATATATTGTGCACGTTGTGGATCTTGTGTTCGACGGAATTATAGCACGTTATTTTCGCCCGTGAATCTCTTGCATTGCAGGACGCTTCATTCGCCGCACGCTTAAATTAGCCCTTCGTGCGGAGGAACGCTATTGCCTTAAATTGCTGAATAGAAATCGTTTCTCTTGCTCAAAATGCATGCATTGACTTATATGTTGAATTGTTGCTTAAATTAATTTAACGCCTGATTAATTTCTTCTCACATATAGTCATTGGTTAGGTGAGTCCATTCCCCACGTCACTAGCAAGCGTTTTTAGGAGTTCACTCCACACCCTACCCTACATCAGTCTTCCAAAAATAACTAACGAACCGCACGTCCCGATCGGACACGATGGACTTTGGGAGACCGTGTAGCCTAAAGACCTCGCTCATAAATAAGGTCGCGACGCGGGGAGCATCGGCGGTCTTGCTACATGCAATAAAGTGCGGGACTGAGTTCACCTGGTGCTGACTCCACCTGCCCGCCACCTTGGCATCACCACCAAGGGGCCCACCTGGAGTCAGCACCAGGCGGCTTTATCAGGCCCGCGGGCCGTACACCCCAACCAGCTCTCCGCCACGGAATCACCACCGTGCGGCAGGTTGTTGAGGCCGGGGCTCGATCCCCAGACCTCCTAGATAAGAGGCCTTCAGCAGCACTCTCATAACCAACTGATCCTGCACTTTTATGATGCGGGACAGGAGTCCACCTGCCCGCCACCTTGGCATCACCACCAAGGGGCCCACCTGGAGTCAGCACCAGACGGCTTTATCAGGCCCGCGGGCCGTACACCCCAACCAGCTCTCCGCCACGGAATCACCACCGTGCGGCAGGTTGTTGAGGCCGGGGCTCGATCCCCAGACCTCCTAGATAAGAGGCCTTCAGCAGCACTCTCATCACCAACTGATCCGCGGCTCAGTTGGTGATGAGAGTGCTGCTGAAGGCCTCTTATCTAGGAGGTCTGGGGATCGAGCCCCGGCCTCAACAACCTGCCGCACGGTGGTGATTCCGTGGCGGAGAGCTGGTTGGGGTGTACGGCCCGCGGGCCTGATAAAGCCGCCTGGTGCTGACTCCAGGTGGGCCCCTTGGTGGTGATGCCAAGGTGGCGGGCAGGTGGACTCCTGTCCCGCATCATTATATCTTCTCTATAAACATTTAAATTTAATCCCAAAAAATTATTTCATGCATTTAGTCTCTAAGGACCATTTTAGCTTTGTTGGTGTTTTCTTATTTCAAATTCATTCATCATAGTCTATGAAGGGGTTTCTTAATCTGCCCATTTCGATCTTCCATTAGAAATCCATTCTATATCCACCCTTTGAAGTTTATTATATCTATATGTTATGGATCTCACGTCGTTGGTTATTTATTAGTGGTTATATTATTATGAGTCTTTAGGTATTGAAGTCGAGTTGTATGAGTCGAATCGTAATTACGAGTTATTAGTCTTAATGTTTTAGTGTTTCAAGCATCTTTTATATTGAATATTTACCCCCATGCCATCGTGGGTCCTGTATATAGGGACCCTTGGGTCGTGTATGAGGTATCAATGAATCAAATTTCTCCCTCTTTCTCTAAGTTCTCTCCTCTCTCCCTCTAGTTCTTTTTCTCCTCTTCATCTCCAATCTATGGTTAGGGTGAGCAAGCTCCCCTCTTCCTCCACCATCGTCCTCCTTTGGGTGAGCAAGGTTCCCTCGTATCTCTGCCTCCACCGCCACCTCTAATGGGATCCTGGATTAGTCCCATAACACTTTATTCCTAATTGATGGGTTTTTGAGTTCTCCATTCATGCTGTTTTGCTTTAAACTTTGGTTCTATAAAAATATAGTTTCATTATTATGTGATCAGATTGTGAAGATGAGCTATAAAATAGCATGAAATTCTTTGTATCAATTGATTATTGGAATGAGTATGCATCATTATGCTTTTTATAATCTTGGCAAATGAGGTTTATTTTAGTAAAAGATAGATATTTTAACCATGTCATCAGACAAATTATTCTGCTTGCGGTGCTTTAAATTTCAGATTGATTTTTATGGTGACTTCGACGGAAGCTTCCACAAGAGTTTGGAATTGGATGTGGATCTCTCTGGTGCTTTAATGGGGTGTCGTTCTCATAGGTATGCCTTTAATACGTGGTGCTCGAAATATCCCTTTGTTTCTTTGCTTTTTATTGACATTAAATTACATGAGGATTTTGTTGGAATCTGTGACCTAGTAGCAATTAAGAGATTAATGTCACTATTGACATAATATAAATCTATGAGGCAACATATTAAGAACATACTAAAATAGCAAGAATGATCGGGTATATACGTTAACCCAAGATCTAGAATGCACTAATGGATAATAGTTCATTGAGAATTAATTAATGTCATAATTAATATTTTGGTCATTTCAACCGAAATGATGTCAATTAATTTTTTAACCGAATGAACGAATTCTGCATGTCAGTTACTCATCATTTAGTGTTTTTGAAACACTCTCTCTACCTATAAAAGCACTGTAAGTTATTTTTACGTGGGTTTCTCTGAGAGAGAGACTTAGAGAGAATGAAGGAGAAAGCAAAGATAATCTCCATAAAAAATGAAGTTAATATTTTGTGTATTTTTGTTGCGCAATGATGCCCCTAAACTCAACAAATTTTGCTTTTGCTTTGAAATAAAACAAGATGGGTCTTGCAAATTATTGGTCGACTATTTGAATGAGACATGAGACCGGTAAATAAACTTGCGACGAATAAAAGTAACAATCATGGGATTGAAGGCTCGGTGGAAGTCGGGAGATAAGTCGGAATTTGGGGTGAAGGTGGAAGGCCGAATTAACAATGTTTTGTGCGGATTGAGAGGAGTCCGGGCTCGGAATGCTCGGGGGGCTGTGGGAATCTGGATGGTGTTTGTTTTGACATTATTCCTCCATTGCTTTCCGACAACAACTGAGATTTTTGTTTGTCCAGTTTATCTAGACGTTGCGTCAGTAACGGAGGTGTAGAACACTGTTGCCATCAGAGCTTTCCCACAGGAGTTGGGAACTCCTTTCCAAAGTAGCGTTCCCATCGCTCTGGCGGGAGGAGTTGTGCGTTGGGGTGGAACTGTGCGCTGGGGAGGAGGGGCTGTGCTCTGGCCGGAGGAGTATCTGTGCGCCAGCGAGGTTGAAGAAAGGAATGGTGGTGGCGTTGCCTTGTTCGCACAGCTCCTCCCGTGAAGATCGACGGCGTTGGTCGATCTATCTCCCACTGCCAGGTTGTCGATCGTCGGAGCTGCTCTCTTTCCCTCTCTATCATGGATGCCGGCGAGAAGCCCTCCCCACCTCCTCCTCCTCTCGTGATTAGAGATTGAAAGCTACTGTTCTGGTGACCAAGATCCTAGGTTTTTATTACTATTAAATCATCATTAATATTATTATCATTAGTATAATAAGTAAATTATTATGTTAATTAAAACAAAAATTCTGTCCCGCAGTCGAGCGTGAACAGGTAATAAATTAAAATTAAACTTATATTATAATTATAATTATTATAATACAACTTATTATGATTACTATTGTTAAATCAAATTTATAATAAATATTATTATAATCCATTTTAATTAATATATTTGTAATTTATTTTGATAATAAAATGTAATGAAAACGCCATCACTGTTTTACCAAACTATTCTTCATTCTGAACAGCTCGGTCACCGCTGTTTTGCTAAACTGTTTCTCCATTTTGAAAAACTCATTCTCACAGCTCATTTCTTAAAGCTCCATTCTCACAGCTCCTTTTGTCACCGCCACTGCCGAAACAAGCTGACCCATAAAGAATCATTTATTATACGAGTATCTTCGCACGGGCTACGTCGTGCTAGATGCTCTCGGGCGGCCTTCGCCCGCCTGCGCACGGGCTTCACCCGCGCTTGATGCTCCGAGAGGCCTTCGACCGCATTGTCGTCGGCTTCGACGCAATGCCCCAGCCGCGAGTGGCGGGTGCGACGCCGAGCTGGTGCATTGCGTCGAAGCGGGCGAAGACCGCCCGGAGCATCAAGCGCGGGCGTAGCCCGCGCGCAGGCGGGCGAAGCCCGCCTGGATGCGGCCGAAGGCCGCCCGAGAGCATCGAGGATGGGCGTAGCCCGTGCGCAGGCGAGCGAAGACCACCTGGATGCGTTCAGCCGCCTGAGAGCATCGAGCACGGGTTACAGGAGCACGTCGGTTATTTTTGATAATCTGAAATTACCCCTCCCCTCCGTCGTCTTCGCTGCCTGCTTAAAAAAGACAAATTTTCTGCTGCCGCCGCCGGTGATGGGGGATAGAGAGAGGGAAGGGAGAGAGAGAGGGAGGGGAGAGAGAAAGAGAGAGGGGAGGAGATCGAGGCCATGGCTGCTTGGAGGGAGGAGCTCGGGAACTTGGAGGTGGCCGACGGAGGAGGCGGCTGCCTCACCGGACCCCACAGCCGGGGTCGCCGGACCCCGGCGACACCGGCTCGGGTAGGCCAGAGGTGAACCGGCCTCCTCCCTCCTCCTCCCCACTGCTGTAATTTCCTACCTAAGTCTGAACCGGTCTCCTCCCTCCTCCTCCTCCTCCTCTCCCACTACTGTAATTTCTATTATATTATATATTATATTATATATTATATTAGATTTATATTATATTATTATATTATTATATGATTATATTTAATACGAGCATCTTCGCACGGGTTACGCCCGTGCTCGATGCTCTCGGGCGGCCTTCAGTCATATCAGGCGGGCTTCGCCCGCCTGCGCACGGGCTACCTCTATTCTCAATGCTCTCGGGCGGCCTTCGGCCGCAACAGGCGGGCTTTGCCCGCCTGCGCACGGGCTTCGCCCGTGCTTTATGCTTCGGGTGGTCTTCGGCCGCATAGAAGCGGGCTTCGCCCGCTTCCACGCAATCCACCATCTCGGCGCCACACCCGCCACTCGCGGCCCCCCGAAGCAAAATTATTCCGATTCGGACTCCGGGGGCCGCGACTGGCTGGTGCGGCTCTGAGATGGTGGATTGCGTGGAAGCGGTCGAAGCCCGCTTCTATGCGGTCGAAGACCACCCGAACCATAAAGCACGGGCGAATCCCGTGCGCAGGTGGGCGAAGCCGGCCTGTCGCGGCTGAAGGCCGCCCGAGAGCATCGAGCTCGGGCGTAGCCCGTGCACAGGCGGGCGAAGCCCGCCTGATGCGGCCGAAGGCCGCTCGAGAGCATCGTGCACGGGCGTAGCCCGTGCGAAGATGCTCGTATAGTATATAGATGACAACTTTATTATTTGACAACCAAAAGATAAATGCAGTGCAAAATATAACTTTTCATTTCATCACTTCAACGTGCAAAATTTTACATGGACAAAATACCCTTAATATAAACACAAAAGAGGGCACACAAATAGATGTATCACATGTTATTGCAGTAGACTAACCATCATCTAACATATACAAATATACACTAAACGACTGCTATCTACTTAAAGTAAAAGTGAAAATTTTTGTGCTTGCCTCAGTTTAAGAATACGACGAGTGACTTCGTACTCTTGAGTAAAGCTATCAATTTGTGAATAAGTCTCACATCCCGTATCCAGATCTCATATGCAGAATTCATAAACATGTAGTTTCAATATACCATAACAAACATGGAGTTCAGAAGACATGAGATTACCAATGAATTATCAGAATCCCACTTTCTGCGTTATGGATCGGTCTTGGGTAAGTCAATCACTATCTCATCAATGTAACTGTTAACCCAAAAATCGGCGATCCTTCCCAAGATAGTCAGCTCGCCTGTCGCGGCCTGCTCCAGTTTCCTCCTGGAGGTCGCGACGCCCTCGTTTGGGCGGACATTCCTTTATGTCCGCTCAGGCCACGCGGCGTGGGCGGTCTCAGCGGTCTGACCGCCTAGGCCGCGGCTTGTTCCTTAGGGTCGGCAGGGGCCGCGGACTGCTTCTTCAGTCCGCCCCTGCAGGCCGCCTGCCTTGTCAGCTTAATCGCATCTTGTCTCAATAGGAGCCCCCTTTGCCTGACTCGGATGCCTATCCGCCCAGGCCGCTCAAACCGCCAAACAAAGGTGGCGACCTTCCCACAGGCTGCCAGCCAGCTACCTCAGCTTCCACTTCGCCAACACGCGCGGCCTGCCTCGTCAGTCCGGCAGGTCGCTCAGCCCTTGTCACCCAGCAGCGTGGGCAGCCAACTTCATCAGTCCGCCTAAAGAGTGCGGACACTCAAGCTCTCTGGCTACCCTCAAAGGTCAGCGCACACCCAGTTCACCGCGATCTGGGCGGACTCAAAGTGCAATCAAGTCTTCCAGTCCGCCTATGTTGATGAACCCCAGCTCCAGCTCAGCGGCAGACATCTTCGTTCCAACATGAGCAGACTCGGCCTAGCAGCCGTCGCGGGCTAGGCGGACTCGTTCTCCGGCTCGCCAGAAAGATTCCATCTCCCCTATAGGGAGGGCCTCCAGCCTCAGGCCGCCCACCAGGGGCGGCCTCCCTGCTCCAGGCCGCCAACCAGGGGGGGCCTCCTGGTCTAGGCCGTCCACCAGAAGCGGCCTCCTTGCCCAGGCCGCCCACCAAGGGCGGACTGCTGGTCCAGGCCGCCCGCCAGAAGCGGCCTCCTTGCACAGGCCGCCCACCAGGGGCGGCCTCCTGGTCTGGTGGGCAGCCTCCCTGCTCCAGGCCGCCCACCAGGGGCGGCCTCCTTGCCCAGGCCGCCCACCAGGGGCGGCCTCCTGTTCCAGGCCGCCCACCAGGGGAAGCCTCCCTTCTCCAGGCCGCCCACCAGGGGCGGCCTCCTGGTCCAGGCCGCCCACCAGGGGCGGCCTCCCTGGTCCAGGCCGCCCACCAGGGGCGGCCTCCCTGCTCCAGGCCGTCCACCAGCGGCGGCCTCCCTGCTCCAGGCCGCCCACCAGGGGCGGCCTCCGTGCCCAGGCCTCCTACCAGGGGCGGCTTCCTGGTCCAGGCCGCCCACCAGGGGCGACCTCCTGGTCCAGGCCGCCCACCAGGGGCGGCCTCCTTGCCCAGGCCGCCCCCTATTCCTCTGCAGCCCAAAGGAGGCGGCCTGCCTTCTCCCAGTCCGCCCAGCCGGACAGCTTGCTCGCCGAGTCCGCACAAGTCACCATGATGACGTCACTGGGCCCTGCTTCTAGGAGATTTTCCCCGGGCCTATAAATAGCCCCTGATATCTCTCATTAGAGGGCGAGAACGACGCGCAGGAGGAAAACTGCAGCTTGCCAGCAAGCCCTGCGGACTCATTTTTCCAGTCCTCCATAGCTTGCCTTCAGCTTGCCAGCAAGCCCTGCGGACTCAGTTTTCCAGTCCTCCACAGCTTGCCAACAAGCCCTGTGGACTCAGTTTTCCAGTCCTCCACAACTTGCCATCAAGCCGCGCGGCCTGCCAGCAGCCTCTTTTCCTTAGCCTCTGACAACTTCTTCCTTAACCGCCAGCTTCCCCCATTGTACCATTTATTTCTTTCTTGTATAAAGGTACTTTAAGCAAGCTGTAATCTTGTTTCTTGATTAAAGGAAAGCCCGTCACAAGAGTGGTATTTAAGTCGCGGCGGGCGAAGTCTGTTGATGCCGATGCTAGCGGCCCCGCTCTTCTCCTCTGCTGAGCAAGCTTTTTCTCTGCTCAGCAAGCTTCTTCTCTGCTTAACAAGCTTCTTCTCTGCTCAACAACTTTTTCTCTGCTGAGCAAGCTTCTCTGCTCAACAAGCTTTTTCTCTGCTCAGCAAGCTTCTTCTCTACTCAGCAGGCTTCTCTGCTCAGCAAGTTTTTTCTCTGCCCAGCAAGCCTTTTCTCTGCTCGGCAAGCTTCTTCGCTGATCATTAAGCTTCTCCGCTGGTCAACCGTCTACTCGACAGCTCCTGATCAACCTTCCCAACCATCACACTCGGATCAATAGCCTTCTCTCCTCTATCCCCGCAACCCTTGAACAAGCGTTTGCTCCACTCTCGAGCACTCAGAAGCTTCCTTCTCTCCTCTATCCCCGCAACCTCCTTCAATCACCTTGCCCGTGAGATCGAACACACCCCGTTAGCTGCTGGTGCCAGCGACAACCTTCCCCCTTCCGTTTCCGAGCATCAACAGTTAACACGCGACATTCAGATCCGAACAGACGGTGAAAACCGACAGTTAGCCATGTCAGACTATCAACCGACCGACAACCTTGCTCCAAGTCCCAGTGAAGATCCTCTCTGGAAGGCCTTCGAGCAATCGCGCCGTGAAAATGCTCAGCAGTTTCAAGCAATCAACCAAATTCTTGCTGCAATCACACAGCGATTAGACGCTCATCCTGCAGCAGCTCCAGTTGCTCCAACCGCTCCAATCAATCCAGCATCCGAGACTCCTCAAGCTTATCCTCCGGCTTTCCCACCGTTCTATCCTCCTTACACTCCAACCTTTCCGAAAGGGCCTGCAGCCCCTTTGCGAGCCCAAGATGAAGAGTTTGCAGCTCGTCAAATCTTCTTCCGGGAAGCAGCCCGGGGAAGTCCTGCAAGGTTTCTCAACTTTCAAGGAAGTCATCCTTACCCATCAGCCCATGCCTTTGCTCCTCCTGCAGCAGCTGCTCCCTTCTATCCTCCTGCTTCTTTTGCGGCCACAACTTTTGCTTCCTTCTATCCTTATGCTGTAGGAGAACAGGAAGAGCCTTCGCCATTTTCAGAGAATGTTCGTCATGAACCTACTCCAGCAAACTTCAGAGAGCCACGATTACCAATATACACTGGAGAGGCTGATCCAGTGAAGCATCTGCAAGCTTTTGAATCTGCCGTTGCTCTCAAAACTCTCTCAGATGCAACAAAGTGCAAGCTCCTTGTAACAACCTTTGATGGGCAAGTGAGGGACTGGTTCTATGGTCTTCGCCCTCACTCCATCACTTCCTTTGCTGATCTGCGAAGAGAGTTCTTGCTCAGATTCTCTACCTCAACCAAGAGAAAGGGCGGTCCTGCAGCCCTCTTTGAGATCAAACAACGAGAGAATGAAACTTGGTCTCAATTTGTTGATCGATTCCAGAGAGAAATCTTGGACATCGAGATTGTGGGTCAAGAAATGTACCGAGTGGCTCTTATCCACGGTCTCCGTGAAGGGCCTCTCAAGTTTGAAGCCAATGTCCGAGCACCAAAAACATACCAAGAGTTGATTGCCTTAGCCAACTCATACATTCGAGGCGAAAAGAACAACCCAGGCTTCGTCTCCAAGCTTATATCAGGGAAAGATCCTTCTCATAAACAGTTTCTGAGGTCTCCTCGCAATGATTTCCCAACTCACTCAAGGAAGGGAAGACGGTTTCAGCGCCATCGATATCTCTTCCATGACCATGATCGTACTCGAGATCCACTACTACCACCAGCTCCATCTTCTCAAACAGCTGCAGTTTACCATCAGCAAGGCGATGACTTGCATGAGTCTGAGTTAGATGAAGCCATGCAAGAAGTAAGCCAAATCATGAAGGATAGGTCTAACTACAAGAGGCCTTATCGACACAAAGAGACTCAGGACCATATTGTGAATTCCACAAAGAGCCAGGCCACCTGACTGAGAACTGCCGAGCACTCCGCCAACTAGTGCAAAAGATGTTGCGACAGGGTAAGATGCGTGACCTGTTTCCCAAAGAAGATCGCCCTGATCCAGCAGCCTCAAAGGGCAAAGAAGTTGCAGACATTCCTTGCAGTTCAAGAGGGGTGAGCCTAGTCGAAGAACCCCCTCTCTTCATTGTTAATAAAACTGTCGAATGCTTCGATGCCGATGACGAGGGCGTGCTTGGAAGACTATTCTAAGCCGACAAAGGACTTCATAGTTCTTCAATTTCTTCACAACCGTGACTGGTTACTCTTACTCTTTCAAACATTTTTCTCTTAAAAACACTTCTAAGTGTTACTTCTTGCTTTTCAATAAAGCTTTTATCAGGGATCTCATACTGACACAGTTCCCTTCTTGTGATGTTTCCTCCTCTATTTTTCTCTTTGCCGAAGAGATCGTTACAGCAATGAGATATCGCCAAGTCTTGCTATAGGCCCCCTCGAGATTGGATTCCGGCGTAAGGCCACAGTGACCACACATCGCGAGGAGTTTTCGCATGTGTGTAGTGGGGGCTATCCAACTCTCATGCGGAGGAATACAGGACTTTGGATCCTAGCCGGCATCTAACACAGAGTGTGTGCTAGGGAGGCCCCATGTGTTAGCTCTGCTGTGTTTCGCAAAGGATACATTACAGTTACAGTGATCTTTGCTTGACAAGCAATGACGATCAAGCGTAGCCTTGTCTCTTTGATCATCTCACAACTGTGATGGCCGAACACTCTCTGGTACTCTCGATCCGTGCCTTCGCGGGTTCCCACAATTCCACTGATCTTTCCACAGACAAGCAATTGGCCACTTGGCGCAACTAGTATCATTGATCAGTGATGATTGTACCCGAGGCAAGAGAGCAATGTATCTAACAATCCTTCTCAGGATTTCCCGTGCTTTTCTCTTTTGTGCCCTTCTAAAGGATGCGCGGCTAGCCCGCTCTTAGTAGGACTATACTCGTGATGACCTTTCTCAGGCAAGCGATGCATAAGGCACACGGGTGATCTCCTGTGCCAGCATCCAGTCTTTCTTGTTCATCTCCGAGTATAGACATCTTTTTTATCAACTGCTACTTTCACAGGTGAACAGGTTAAATCCGACCTACCAAAAGGATTTGCAACAATCATTTTTGCTTATGCTCATCTTATATGCGTTGCTTGCATAATTTCTATCAGATGACTTACAAGCTCTCTACTTATATAAGCTCCACTATTCTTATCAAATGTTAATGACATCAAACATTGATCAAAGAATTTAACTCTCCTTGATCATCAAGCCTTGCTATCGGAATCTAGTTAAGATTGGCAGAATCCGTCGAGTTTTTTCTTTGCTAATCTGATCATATCCATCCTATCATATCAACAGTCAACGCTCGACTTTTTGATTTTGACTTCATGTTAAAGATATCATCTTTAAGATAGCAAGAAGATCACTACTCTGGTTTGATCTCCATTCGATCATCAGCAGAGTGCACCAGGCATCTCCTCTGCTATTTGGTCATATCTATCTTATCTCATCAACAGTTAGCATTCGCAAGTTTCGTCTAGGTACTTGCAGCTTAGCTCATTACATTATGTCTGCTGCTCACTCTTCTCTTTGCAGTGATTAGCAGACACCTGCAAGCCTTATCCAGGTACTTACAACTTAGTATTTTCATTATATCTGCTTCTAACTCTCCTCTTGCAGAGATCAACAGATGCTTGCAAGTTTCCTCAAAGGTACTTGCAACCGTCCTTCATATACCACATCTGTTTCCAACTCTTTTCTTGCAGAGGTCAGCAGACACTTGCAAGTTTCTTCATAGGTACTTACAAGCTACTTTTATATATCCCATATTTGCTTCTAACATCTCTTTTGCAGAAAGCAGCAAACGCTTGTAAGCCTCCATCAGGTACTTGCAAGTTATTATGCTCCTATGTTTTCTTCACTTTCATTTTGCAGAACTCAGCAGAAGAAAAATCTTCTTCGTTTTGCAAAGGAAAACCTAGGTACGCGCAGGATGTACCTTCCATACATGCCTACACTAACTTTTCCTTTGCAGGAAAAAGACAGGAAGTATCAACCTTGTTAGGAGAGATATCAGGTTCTATCTCCCTTTGTCTCCTCTTCCATTGGGGTGGATCACGATTTTCGTGGGTCTCCAACTTTTTCGAAGTTCTCTTCGGTACTTAAAAAAGTGCGGGGATTATGTTAACCCAGAAATCAGCGATCCTTCTCAAGGTAGCCAGCTCGCCAGTCGCGGCCTGCTCCAGTTTCCTCCTGGAGGTCGCGACGCCCTCGTTTGGGCGGACATGCCTTTCTGTCCGCTCAGGCCGCGCGGCGTGGGCGGTCTCAGCGGTCTGACCGCCCAGGCCGCAGCTTGTTCCTTAGGGTCGGCAGGGGCCGCGAACTGCTTCTTCAGTCCGCCCCTGCAGGCCGCCTGCCTTGTCAGCTTAATCGCAACTTGTCTCAACAGGAGCCCCCTTTGTCGGACTCGGATGCCTATCCGCCCAGGCTGCTCAAACCGCCAAACAAAGGTGGCGACCTGCCCCCAGGCCGCCAGCCAGCTACCTCAGCTTCCACTTCGCCAATACGCGCGGCCTGCCTCGTCAGTCCGACAAGTCGCTCAGCCCTTGTCACCCAGCAGCGTGGGCAGCCAGCTTCATCAGTCTGCCTAAAGAGTGCGGACACTCAAGCTCTCTGGCTACCCGCAAAGGTCAGCGCACACCCAGTTCACCGCGATCTGGGCGAACTCAAAGTACAGTCAAGCCTTCCAGTCCGCCTATGTTGATGAACCCCAGCTCCAGCTCAGCGGCAGGCATCTTCGTTCCAACATGAGCAGACTCAGCCTAGCAGCCGTCGCGGGCTCGACGGACTCCTTCTCCGGCTCGCCAGAAAGATTCCATCTCCCCTATAGGGAGGGCCTGTTGCCTCAGGACGCCCACCAGGGGCGGCCTCCAGCCTCAGGCCGCCCACCAGGGGCGGCCTCCCAGCTCCAGGCCGCCCACCAGTGGCGGCCTCCTGGTCCAAGCCGCCAACAAGAAGCGGCCTCCTTGCCCAGGCCACCCACCAGGGGCGGCCTCCTGGTCCAGGCCGCCCGCCAGAAGAGGCCTCCTTGCACAGGCCACCCACCAGGGGCGGCCTCCTAGTCTGGTGGGTGGCCTCCCTGCTCCAGGCCGCCCACCAGGGGCGGCCTCCCTGCTCCAGGCCGCCCACCAGGGGCGGCCTCCCTGCTCCAGGCCGCCCACCAGGGGCGGCCTCCTGGTCCAGGCCGCCCACTAGGGGCGGCCTCCCTGCTCCAGGCCGCCCACCAGGGGCGGCCTCCTGGTCCAGGCCGCCAACCAGGGGCGACCTCCCTGCTCCAGGCCGCCCACCAGCGGCGGCCTTCCTGCTCCAGGCCGCCCACCAGGGGCGGCCTCCTTGCCCAGGACGCCCACCAGGGGCGGCCTCCTAGTCCATGCCGCCCACCAGGGGCGGCCTCCTTGCCCAGGCCACCCCCTATGCCTCTGCAGCCCAAAGGAGGCGGCCTGCCTTCTCCCAGTCCGCCCAGCCGGACAGCTTGCTCGCCGAGTCCGCACAAGTCTCCATGATGACGTCACTGGGCCCTGCTTCTGGTAGATTTTCCCCGGGCCTATAAATAGCCTCTGATACCTCTCATTAGAGGGGGAGAACGACGCGCAGGAGGAAAACTGTAGCTTGTCAGCAAGCCCGACGGACTCATTTTTCCAGTCCTCCACAGCTTGCCTTCAGCTTGCCAGCAAGCCCTGCGGACTCAGTTTTCCAGTCCTCCACAGCTTGCCAACAAGCCCTGTGGGCTCAGTTTTCCAGTCCTCCACAACTTGCCATCAAGCCGCGCGGCCTGCCAGCAGCCTCTTTTTCTTAGCCTCTGGCAACTCCTTCCTTAACCGTCAGCTTCCCCCATTGTACCCTTTATTTCTTTCTAGTGTAAAGGTACTTTAAGCAAGCTGTAATCTTGTTTCTTGATTAAAGAAAAGTCTGTCGCAAGAGTGACATTTAAGCCGCGGCGGGCGAAGTCTGTTGTTGCCGCTGCTAGCGACCCCTCTCTTCTTCTCTGTTCAGCAAGCTTCTTCTCTGCTCAGCAAACTTCTTCTCTGCTCAGCAAACTTCTTCTCTGCTCCGCAAACTTCTTCTCTGCTCAGCAAGCTTTTTCTCTGCTGAGCAAGCTTCTTCTCTGCTCAGTAAGCTTCTTCTCTGCTGAGCAAGCTTCTCTGCTAAGCAAACTTTTTCTCTGCTTAGCAAGCTTCTTCTCTGCTCAACAGGCTTCTCTGCTCAGGAAGTTTTTTCTCTGCCCAGCAAGCCTTTTCTCTGCTCGGCAAGCTTCTTCGCTGCTCATTAAGCTTCTCCGCTGGTCAACCGTCTACTCGACAGCTCCTGATCAACATTCCCAACCATCACACTCGGATCAACGCCCTTCTCTCCTCTATTCCCGCAACCCTTGAACAAGCGTTTGCTCCACTCTCGAGCACTCAGAAGCTTCCTTTTCTCCTCTATCCCCGCAACCTCCTTCAATCACCTTGCCCGTGAGATCGAACACACCCCATTAGCTGCTGGTGCCCGCGACAAACTGCCCCCTTCCGTTTCCGAGCATCAACAGTAACCATACAAGTATACAACTAATATCTATGGATAATGTGTTGAGCAGGATGAGACCATTCAAAGTTGTTGGTTTCATCCGGTGGTACATTAGTGATCTTCGGCGAGCCAGAGTGGCTATCCTCTGATAGTCACTCATCTGTGAAACCTGAACACTGGACTGCAAACCTGAAGAATACTCCATATAAACATGCCCCGGATGGGAACAAGAAAAAGAAGAATGTTAAGAAATCACTTCAACATATCACACCCCTCTAAATCTTCATGATATATTAGCATGTTGAGGAAACTATGAGACGGCTCGGGAAGCCGTCTAGGCTGTGAAAGGGGTCCGATAACCCGTTTATTTGATAAAGAATGTGATGTGGGAAAGCCGAAGTCTCAACTTTGGTTAAAAACAGTAGGGAAGATTATTACGGATCCTCGTTGGGGCGTGATGTACAAGCGTCGCGAGCCGCGCATAGAACCCGCCTAAAGCATCTTTTAATTTACCGTTCGTATTTTTCCTATGTTTGTTTAAGAAGTTTTATCCTCATGTATTAAGCCTTAATGAGGAGGGCATTTGGTATTTTGGATGTTGGGCCGGTTTCCACCTTATATGGGGCGGATGTTGTGTGAGGTAAGCAAGTAGTAAATGAAATTTATTTCCTCTCTCTAGTTCTCTCTATCTCTCTCTCTTTCCCCGATACCGCCCGGATGCCCTAGCCGCACGGAATGCCGACCACGCCGGAATGCGCTCCTCCCCCACGGAAACCATATATCACTGGAAGTTCAAGAAGGCCTCCTCTTCTTCCCTTGGGAACATCTCATCCCTACCACGGTGCACCCGCTCTCAATCTCGAACAACTTGGTATCAGAGGAAACCTTCCTCCCCGCGGCCGCCACTCCCGATCCGACATTTATTGCCATTATAGAGGCCGATCCGGCCACCCCGACGTCGCCGCGCCACGCCCAGCCCGCTCACGCCTTTCCGTTTTTTCCGCCGGACCCGCTGCCAACTACCAGCGCCCCTACGCAGTTTTCGCCTCTCCGCCCGCCGTCCCGCCCACTTCCTTCACGACCTATACTTCTAGGTTCTTCCCTCGCCGGGGGCTACCTCCTCGCCGCATCTACCGGATACTTCCTCCACCTTTTCCTAACCCACCAGCTTCCTCCGCCATGGACGACGGAAATGGGGACAACCCTATCCTCGCTCAGGTTTTGGAGTCTTTTAAAACGATGATGGCGGACAACCACCAATCCCTTCTGGACGCCATCCGACCGGACGACATTCCGCCGGCTCCTCGCCCCACCTAAGATTCATCGCCATCCGTTCCTGATCTTCCTGCCGAGCCCCGACCGCCCGATTTTCCCTCCCGCTCCGACCACTCTACCGTGCCCCGTTATGTCAAACATGATTTTCTGATCTTCGACGGGCGCGAAGATCCCTTAACCTGGTTGACTCGTTGCGAGCAGTTCTTCACCGCGCAACGCACCCTATGGGAGGACTGGCTTGGTGTCGCCTCTCGCCTCCTTCCACCTCATGGGATCGGCCCAACTGTGGTTCTCGCACCTTCATCGGGAGAGACTCGACCTCACGTGGGATGACTTCAAGGCTCAGTGCACTCTCCGCTTTGGACCACCGCTCCACAGCAACCCCATCGGTAATCTGATCTCTCTCAAGTAGTTTGGAACCGTTGATGACTAGGTGGAGCAATTTCAGGTGCTCCCGGCGCGAGCCCCATCCATTTCCCCGACCCCCCAAGTAGCCTTCTTTACCGCCGGCCTCCACGAGCGGCTGTGCATGGATGTTGAATTTCAGAACCCACTCGATCTCACTACACTCTGCGAGGAGCGCTTTCTCATGGACCGACCATATCTAGGCCGTCATACTGGCGAAAGCTCCTTTCGAAGTTCCAGCCAGGCCCACACAACAGTTAGCAACAGCCTCCACCGGCCCAAGGAGGGGGCACGACCCTCCACCATCCGACGCCTGTCACCCTAGGAGATGGCTGACCGACGTGCCAAAGGACTCTATTTCAACTGTGATGAGCACTATGAAAAAGGACACTGTTGTAAACGCCTCTTTTGGCTTGAGGTTGATGACCCCTCAGATGAGGACTTTGGGGATGACGGGCCAGGGGATCCGGCGATTTCCATAAATGCCATGTCCGGCCCTCACACTTCCGACACATCACAGATGCCCATTACCGTCGCGGGTCACCGCCTTTTAGCCCTCATGGACACTGGCAGTACACATAGCTTCCTCAGCGATCTAGCTGCCCAGCGGCTCCAGCTCCCCATCACCAGCCGCAGTCGTTTGAGCGTGGCCGTGCCGAATGGCGCCGCCATGGCCTGTACCGGGGTTTGTCGAGCGGTTCTCATCATCGTGGAGGACTATCATTCCCATGTCGACTTCTTCGTCATCGCCTTACAGGGATTCAATGTGGTTTTGGGAACGCGCTGGCTGCGCACCCTCGACCCGATTTTGTGGGATTTGGAGGGCATGACGATGTCTTGGGGTTCAGGCCCCTGATCGACGGTTTGGCAGGGCCGTCCGATAGTAGATTCGAGCCGCGTCTCCACCCTTCGGCTCGAGCCAACAGTGCAGCAGGACCTTTCGTCCCTTCTCTCCGAGTTTAGTGACACTATGCTTCCAAGAGGGCCAGCAAATCGCTTATTTCAGCCGCACGACCGCCCTACACCATCGGAAACTTTCGGCTTACGAGCAGGAGCTCATCGGCCTAGCCAATGTCGTTCACCATTGGCGCTCGTACTTGTGGGGCCGAGCTTTTATCATCTGTATCGATCATTTCACTCTCAAGTACTTGTTGGAGCAGCGCTTGACGACAGTTCCACGACAACGTTGGGTCAGCCGGCTTTTGGGCAATGACTTTCGAGTGGAATTCAAGGCAGAGCACTTGAATCGTGCGACCGACGCTCTCTCGTCGCGACTCTTCTGGCACACTTCTCTTTGCCGTCTCCACACCGTCATCTCTGGTTCTGCCTTGCCTCCGCCTGATGATCCCCGACACACCGGCCCTAACCGAGCTCTTGCACTGCATTTAGGAGAGCCGCCTTCCACCACACTGGACAGTACAGGACGGTCTGATCTTGTACCAGGATCACTTCTTTGTGTCCGACTCTTTCCCGCAGATTACTGACATCTTAGCGGCCGTCCATGGCCATACGCATGAGGGGGTCCAGAAGACCCTTCAGCGAGTGCGTGCCGAGTTCTTTTGGCACGGCCTCAAACGGAGCATCCAGACGTTCATTTCCACCTGCCTTGTCTGCCAGCGCAGCAAATCCGAGTCCCTTTCTCCTGCCGGCCTCCTGCATCCCCTTCCTGTTCCCACTCAGATTTGGGCGAACATATCGATGGACTTCATCGAGGGATTACCTCTTTCTCGGGGTCACACCATCATCTTCGTCGTCGTCGACCAGTTCTCCAAGGGGGCGCACTTCATTGTCATGATCCGCCCCATGACCGGACCCACAGTGGCCCGTGCCTTCTTTGATCGGGTGTTTTGCCTCCATGACATCCCCAAGAGTATTGTATCCGACAGGGATAAGGTTTTCACCTCCCAGTTCTGGCAGGAGCTCTTCGCCCTTTGCAGCACAAAGCTGGCCCTCTCTTCCGCCTATCACCCTCAATCGGACGGCCAGACTGAAGTGGTCAATCAGACACTTGAGATGTACCTCCGCTGCATTACAGGGGATCACCCCAAAGACTGGTCTCGTTGGCTTCCATGGGTGGAGTACTGTTACAACACTTCCTATCATACAACCCTCCAGACCATTCCGTTCAACCTCATCTATGGACGGGAGCCACCCCGCCTCCTTACCTACCGGAGTGCCTCCGCCCGCTCCACCGCCGTCGGCACAGAGTTGCGCTCGCGCGACGAGCTTCTGCGCCTTTCGCGTTACCGCCTTCTTCAGGCTCAGGCACGAATGGAGACCGCCCACAATCGGGGCCACCGCGAGCTGTTCTTCGCCCCGGGAGATTGTGTTTGGATGAAACGCCGCCCCTACCGTCTCCAAGGGAGTCTATCAAAAGTTGGGGCCCAAGTTCTTTGGCCCGTTCGAAATTTCCAACCGCATCGGTGAAGTGGCGTATCGCCTCCGCTTTCCCGCCGACGCTTATATTCATGATGTCTTACATGTGTCCCAGCTGAAGGCCTTCATCGGCGAACCGCCCACCGCAACCTTAGTTCCGCTTCCACCACCACCGCAGGACCTGCTTGAGGACAAGCTTGATGTCGAGCAGGGTGGAGATGTTATGGATCCTCGTTGGGGCGTGATGTACTAGCACCGCGAGCCGCGCATAGCACCCGCCTACAACAACTTTTAATTTACCGCTTGTATTTTTCCTATCTTTGTTTAAGAAGTTTTATCGTCATGTATTAAGCCTTAATGAGGAGGGCATTTTGGTATTTTGGATGTTGGACCGGTTTCCACCTTATATGGGGCGGATGGTGTGTGTGGGGTAAGCAAGTAGTAAATGAAATCTATTTCATCTCTCTAGTTCTCTCTATCTTTCTCTCTCGCTTTACTCGATACCGCCCGGACGCCCTAGCCGCACGGAACGCCGACCCTGCCGGAACGCGCTCCTCCCCCACGACAACCATAGATCACCGGAAGTTCAAGAAGGCCTCATCTTCTTCCCTTGGGAACATCTCAGCCCTACCACGGTGCAACCGCTCTCAATCTCGAGCGTGTAACAAAGATCTCCCGCGAGAAAGAAATAACCTCGATGCTAGCGCCAAGGGCATCTGACGGGTTTGTCAAAGTCGCCGAGCGCAATACCCCTCATGGGAGGTCGTTCAAGAGGGAGGAGGTGAAATTGGCGTTGAAGAACAGTACGATCGGAGGAAGCGGGTTGGATGATATGCTCCGACACCAAGTTGAAGGAAAAATGAGGAAAACAAAAAGGGAGAGTTGATATCCACTTCAACTTAAATTTACATGATGTGCAGGCATGTGTTACCATACATGAGATGATATTCTCAACATATTTCTTCCCTTGCCGGACATTTGTAGCCTCTTAACACGTTTTGATTTTATATCATTTTTTACATGATTATATTCTCAACACGTCTTATTTTCGTTAATTGGATGACGGATCTATGTACGAAGGCCCAATGTAACACGTTTTTTACAAAAAAAAAATGTTGGACTGCTCTAGTATCATATTAGAAATTCTGCATCCAACCCTAAAATTATCTTCTTATATGTAGGAGTGTTCACGAGTCAAATCGAATTGAACAATTCTTCATTCGAATTCAAATTTGTCACAGAAGCAGAGATTCGGATTCATCAGAATATTTGAATTCGCATTAATTCGGATTCGTTCGATGATTTGAACTTTTTTTGGTTCAAATATTTGAATTCGGATTATGATTTCTCAAAATCTGGGATTCGAATTTGGATTCAAATTCGCTCCAGATGAAGGATCAAATGGACTTTTGATCCGATAGTAAGAATCATCTTTATATATATTATAGTAATTCCTATTATTCGCAAACTATTCACGAATTTTGACAATAGAGATAACATTATTCGAATTAGAAAAATATAAATCTTATTTGAATCTTCAGGAATCGGTTTTGAATTATTCATGAACTATTTTGTTTGCAAACATCCCTACTTATATGTATGAGACTGAAGATATATATTGAATGCACATGACAATACAATTAATTTAAATGTTGAACAGCCACGCTGATTGAAAATTTGTGTCTTTTTATTTGGTTCAGGTGGTCTGCATATGTTGTTGACGGCAAGGTTCAAGCTTTGAATGTTGAGAAAAAACCTTCAGATTTTGTGGTTTCTGCAGCAGAGGTGATTTTGGATCAGATATAATTGCCTATTCTGGGGAGTACACGTGTCGTAAAGTTGTAACCTTATTTTCGTGTGGTTGGTTCATATCTTTTTTAGTAATATTTATAAGTAATAGTTTTTGTTGTGCTTAATAATAAATTGAGTATATTGTAATATTTCCGAAATTCCAATGAAATCATTTATGTTGAAGCTTTGGAAAGAACTTATATATACATATATAGGCCTCATTTTTTAATTATATTTATATCTGCAGGGTAAAGATTGCTTGCATTTTGCCCTTGCGGTGAAATCCTTTCCCGGGCCCTCGCTGTTCGGTATGCTTTGTGCATCGGATTGCTCTTTTATATTTGGGCATCAGGCTGCCCTTCTCCGGACCACCCTCATTATTATAACCTTATTTTCAGGTGGTTGATTCACTTTTTTAGTAACATTTATAAGTAATAATTTGTGTTGTGCTTAGTAATAAGTTGAGTGTATGTAATAATTTTGAAATTTCAATGAAATTATTTATGGTGATAGTTTGGAAAAAACTTATATATTGTATATATGGCCTCGTATATTTTTTATTGTATTTATACTTGCTTTACACCTTATGGTGGGACTTTTCTCAGGCCCTGGCTGCGCGAGATGTTTTGTGCACCGTGCTGCCCTTTTATATTTGTGCTTCGGGTTGCTCTTCACCGGGCCGTTGTTGCAAAGTTGTGACCTTATTTTCATAATTTTTGTTGTGTTTAAATAATAATTGTTGTTATAAGTAATATTTCTGAAATTTCAATGATATTATTTATGTTGAAGGTATAAGGCCTCGTATTTTTTTAATTATTGTTATACTCGCAAGGTACTTATATTTCACCCTTATGGTGAGATCCTTTCCTTTCTTCGATCTTTGTTGCACATGGATGCTTTGTGCACCAGGTGCCCTTTTATGTCAATTGAATGTTTAGTATCATAATGAAAAAAGAGATTGTTATTATTATTTTTAAAGTAATCAAACCATATAATTTTCTAAATTGTATATTGCATATAACATATTAAATAGTTTTTTTTTAAAATTAGTAATAACTTAAAGCAATCTAAACAGCTTGTTAGATATTTAACAGTGTAACAAAGATAATCTGCTATAAGTTATAGGGTTAATTATCGGACCTCCCCTGGGTATTTACATAATTACGAATTTGGATAATTACAGGTTGTGTCCATCTATCTTTCAAAATTATGTTTACACCCCTTCTATGGTTCTGTTTGGAGGGATTTATTTTCACCGGTCAAGCTATTGCGACCGCATGAACCGGACCTTAATTAAGGTCCGATTCATGCGGTCGCAACCGCTTGACCGGTGAAAATAAGTCCTCCCAAATGGAGCCCGACTCCGTTTGGCACAGTGGTGGCGGTCATGCACATGGGGGGTTAAATTGTCATTCATTAAAGCCCACCTAAGGAACTTCATCCACTTTTATGTTCAAACGGATGATGTTTGTTAGGTGATCCTTAACGAATGACAGCTTAACCCATACATTTACAACCGGCACCACGGTGCCAAACAGAGCCCAAGTCTTTTAGTTTTGCACAAATGCCTCTACTTTTAAAAATATGACTGAAAATGATAAAATTAATAGAATTATTATGATATTTTAATTTTATCCTTTCAATGATTCTAAATTCATTATTATAAAGGATAAAATATAATGCATCATTTTTAATATTGAGTTATTACAAAAACAAAACAAAAAAATATAATAAATTAATTTGATATATTTGAACACTTTTCATCTATATTTTAAAAGAAAAAACATGTTTCAATGTATAGTCCGAGGAAAATTTAAGGGGGTGCAATCTGTAATTATGCAAACTCTCAGGGGTTGTTCTGATAATTAACCCAGTCATAAATGTATTCATATTGAAATAAAACTATTATACATATCAGGGAATGGCACTGCTCATGTGATATACATGAAATCACTAGATTATATTCTTCCCTATTAATATTGTTAATATATTAAAATATATATACTTGTTTTGGTAAAATAAAGTTAGAATTAATTAATAAAAGAGAATGTCTCCCGCTTAAATGAATTTTTAAAAAGGTTGGTTGTCATAAAATAACTTCACACACACCAATCTTGCCGTGAAGATTGTGCCTAATTATTGTGTCCAATCTCTTGGCACATATTTTGTCTAGGATACATCTGAGACACGAATCCCGCCGTTCATGTGAAGATTGTGCCTAATTATTGTGTCCAATCTCTGGGCACATACTTTGTTCGGGATACATCTGAGATGTCATTTCCGACATCTGAGATATTATTTTTGATAGAAAAATTCTTCTGCCCCAACGGGGAACTCAAATGTCGGAAATGACAGCTCAGATGTCAGAAATGACCGCTCAGATGCCCCCAACAAAAATTTCATCAACTTGAGCTATTGCTAAATGAAAACAAAATGAAATCAAGTCCATAAATGATAAATATTCATCATTACATTAATATTTTGAGTGCCATTTTTCATGCAAAATAATATTAAATGTAATGCACAACAATTGTTATTAATAGAGCAGCTGTGCATAAACAATTTCTCACCGTCCAATTTTACTGTTCATCATTCACCTCTCTCTTTCTACAAAATCTTTTTTCTTTTTTTTTTCCTCCCAAAGTGGGAGGACTTGAAAAGTTCTCCCTGTGGGATACGACGTTGTACAATCCCGTATTCGCAGAGTAGGGTCCCCTCGACAAGCGCATGAACAGTTTTATGTCTTTTAAGCTTTTGAGAGATTTTGCACTATTGGTGACCAATTTTGACTTGGCCTTGAAAATATACTAGTAGGGGGAATGAGATATTTGTCTCCCCACGACCCCTTTGAGGGGTCTCCCCCAGGCCGCCGAGCTCACCCCCGGGCCGCCGAGCTCACCCCCGGGCCGCCGAGCTCCCCAGGCCGCCGAGCTCCCCAGGCCGCCGAGCTCCCCAGGCCGCCGAGCTCCCCAGGCCGCCGAGCTCCCCAGGCCCCGTGCTCCCCAGGCCGCCGTGCTCCCCAGGCCGCCGTGCTCCCCAGGCCGCCGAGCTCCCCAGGCCGCCGAGCTCCCCAGGCCGCCGATCTCCCCAGGCCGCCGAGCTCCCCAGGCCGTCGAGCTCCCCAGGCCGTCTAGCTCGCCCCTTGCCGCCTGCTCGCCAGGCTCGAGGGGCTGCCCTTGGTGGAATGCATTTAGTTGTTTAGAACAACAGGATTTGGCTGTTGGTAGACCAATTTTGGGGCATTTTAGTAATTTCAGAGCAGCAGAGATTGGTTATTTGCAGGTCATTCCCAGAAAACTATAAATAGACCCTTAGGACTTCATAGACACTTGAACCCCCTTGCATGCTTCCTCGAAGGCACCTAGCTCAGCATTGACTAGGGAGGGGGAGACCTCAAAGGTCTTCTGGGTGCGAGGTGAGACATCCACGCTAGAGCCGAGGGTCTGTTCCTAGTTTCCCAAGTCTTTGGTTCGTGACGTTCCCCCGAGTGTAGTAGGTGTGAGGTCACCCCTCTTTTGGGACCCCGAACTCCACAAAGACCAAGTTTTTGGTTTCAACATCTTGGTGCGGTGAGCGTGGAGAGTGACCTGCACAGAAGATCTCGGGAGAGTGTCATGACTAGAGGTCAGGGAGGTAGTGATGATCTCGGCGAGCTCCCCAACTCAGGACCCTTTGTGGGGAGACAAGAGTTCATGACCTCCATCCAGGGCATCATGGAGATGCTGCGAAGTATTGCTCTTCAGGGTGGCAGCTCCACTCCAACCCCCCCAGGAGCTAGCTCCCCCCCTCACGACGAGTCGACTCCCAGGGGTCTAGGCGAGATGACCCCAGCAGGGGGAGAAGGAAGTGCACCAGGAAGAAGGCCCGGGAAGGAAAGTATGGGAGATGGGGTCGAGCGAGACCTCACCGACCAGGAGTTGTTCTCTAGCCCGGCGAGTGCCAGCCTTCCAGGCGAGCAGGTCGCACGAGTAGAGGTGGCGAGACCACCCCTCAGGGGGTCTCCCTTCAGCGAGCTGATCATCTCAGTTCCCATTCTCGAGGTGTTCCGAGAGCCCGACATGGCTTACTATACTGGGAAGGATGACCTCATCCAACACCTACAGTGGTTCGAGGATGCCGTCTCTATCAGGCCAATGACGGATGCCTTCAAGTGTCGCCTCTTTGCGATCACTTTGAAGGAGAAGGCAAGAGACTGGTTTCATCAACTCCCTCCGTGGTCGATCTATGAGTTAGAGGACCTTAGTCGGAGCTTTCAGCTTCGCTTCTACACCTCCAAGAAAAGGAAGAGGAGTCTTGAGTCCATCTTCCTGATAAGGCAAGGGGTCGAGGAGTTGCTGGCCCATTACGTTGACAGGTTCCAAGAGGAGATCTTGGAGGTCCATAAGATGCCAGGGTATGCCCTCCAGATGGCGTTCACGATGGAGTTGCGCGAGGGGTTCTTCAATATGAGCCTGACCCAAAAGGCCCCCCTTTCCTTCGAGGAGTTGATGGAAAGGGCAGCTGAGGAGATAGCCATGGAGGCGACCAACCCGACATTTGTCAAGAAGTTGGCAAAGCTAACAGAGATGGAGTTGAGGGAGCGGGATGGCTCGATACATCAAGAGGGAAGGCAGAGAGAGAGGAGCGGAGAGCTCGGGAGGGTCCAGAACCAGGTTGGAGGCAGCAGGGAGGACCTGCCCAGGGTCCAGGAAGAGCTCTCATCCAGGGTTGAGGGAACTTTCATGGGGGCCAAGGGAGGTTTGACTTCCAGAGGCAAGCGCCAAGACAGCTCCTACCCACGCCGCAGCAAGCCTTGGCGATAGGTGGAGGGGGAAGAGGTAACAGGAGAGAACGCCCAGCCCACCGAAGGAGGGGAGGAGCGTTACCGTAGTGTGACTTCCACCAGGTGGAGGGGCACGCCACGGCTACCCGCCCCGAGTTCCTGGAAGTGAGGGGGGCAAGAGGCCCTGCCCAGCCGCAGTCGCCAATGCAGGTTGAGGAAGTTCTACCCAGAGAAGGGGGGGATGACGTGTGTGAGGACTGGGTCGACGTGGGAGCTCGAGGAGGTATAGGAGTGAGCCATGGTGGAATGGGGATTGAGGGCACTCGGAAGGCAAGCCTCCATGTCATGTACCGACGGAGCGTCGCTTCAACATCCCAGACCCCCCCCAGAGGAAAGGATCTCCTTCGCAACGAAGGACATGCCGGATCATAAGGATCCGTTTTGCGATACGCTGGTCATCCAGACAGCCATTGAGGGCTTCACCGTCTCCCGGATCTTGGTGGACAACGAGAGCTCCGTCAACGTCGTTTTCAAGAAGGCATTTGACAAGATGAAGGTGGAGCCAAGGAGGGTGTTGGCCTCGTACGGACCACTGTTCAAATTTTCAGGAGAGAGGAAGGAGGTTGAAGGTGGAGTAGGACTCCAAGTGAAATTGGGAGGCACTTCAAGGAACTGCCGGTCCGTCATAGTTAATGCTCCGAGCAGCAACAACGCCATCTTCGGAACGCCCCTCATCAACGCCTTCCGTTGCATGCCATTTCGTTCCACCAGTTCCTCAAATTCAGCTCAGGAGGGATCCAGGTCAGAGTCAAGGGAGACTCCAGGATGGCAAGACAGTGTTATGTCACGGCCGTCAACACCATCTCTTGGCTAGCCAAGGAAGAAGAAATGGAGAGGATTATGGAGAGCCTGAGCAAGATGGAGGTCTCCGATGGGAAGGATGACGACCATCATGCCCAGACCCCTTGAAGAAGCCTCGCCCTGGTGTAGTCTTTCACTCTTTCTTATCTTGTAACAAGCTCTACCCCTGACCGGCTGGGTCAGGGGATCATGTAACCCAAATTTTTTCCCGTTTGAGGATGTTGGATTTGGTAGAGTTCAAGTGAGACACCTAGTTTCCCACCCCCGAGAGGATCTCCTTATCCAGGCTCCCACTAGCTGGTTGGGTCGAATGTGCCTCGGGGAGAGCAAGTGCCACCCCCGAGAGGATCTCCTCATCCAGGCTCCCACTAGCTGGTTGGGTCGAATGTGCCTTGGGGAGAGCAAGTCCCACCCCTGAGAGGATCTCCTCATCCAGGCTCCCACTAGCTGGTTGGGTCGAATGTGCCTCAGGGAGAGCAAGTCTCACCCCCGAGAGGTTCTCCTCATCCAGGCTCCCACTAGCTGGTTGGATCGAATGTGCCTCGGGGAGAGCAAGTCCCACCCCCGAGAGGATCTCCTCATCCAGGCTCCCACTGTTGGTTGGGTCGAATGTGCCTCGAGGAGAGCAAGTCCCACCCCCGAGAGGATCTCCCCATCAGGCTCCCACTAGCTGGTTGGGTCGAATGTGCCTCGTGGAGAGCAAGGCCCACCCCCGAGAGGATCTCCTCATCCAGGCTCCCACTAGCTGGTTAGGTCAAATGTGCCTCAGGGAGAGCAAGTCCCACCCCCCCCCCCCGAGAGGATCTCCTCATCCAGGCTCCCACTAGCTGGTTGGGTCGAATGTGCCTCTGGGAGAGCAAGTCCCACCCCCGAGAGGATCTACTCATCCAGGATCCCACTAGCTGGTTGGGTCGAATGTGCCTCGGTGGAGTTCAAGCCCCACCCCTGAGAGGATCTCCTCATCCAGGCTCTCACTAGCTGGTTGGGTCGAATGTGCCTTGGGGAGAGTAAGTTCTTTTTTTTGCTCCGAGACGGTTCCGCTGTCCAGGCTCTCACTAGCTGGCAGGGCAGGCGTACCTCTCATGGATGCCCATGTTCCTTTGCTCCGATGATGGTCCCGCTGTCAGGCTCTCACTAGCTGGCAGGGCAGGCGTACCTCTCGTGGAATCCCATGTTCCTTTCCTCCGATGACGGTCCCGTTGTCAGGCTCTCACTAGCTGGCATGGTAGGCGTACCTCTCGTGGATGCCCGTGTTCCTCCACCCCGAGGCTGTCTCGTCACCCAGGCTCCCATTACCTGGCATTACAGGTTGACCCCTCGGGAGGCTAAGTATTTTTTATCATGAGGCTGTCTCGTCACCCAGGCTCCCATTAGCTGACTTGACAGGTTGACCCCTCGGGAGGCTAAGTATTTTCACCCCGAGGCTGTCTCGTCACCCAGGCTCCCATTAGCTGGCATGACAGGTTGACCCCTCGGAGAGGCCTTGTAAACGTTCAAACCGTGAGAAAAGGCCACTCAACGAATATGTTGGGTTGGATGTTTCTTTCCGAGCTTGTGCTAACCTCGAAAAGAGCGGCGATTGTGTACAACCCCGTATTCGCAGAGAGGGTCCCCATGGCAGGCGCAGGAACAACTTTATGTTTTTTAAGCTTTTGAGAGATTTTGCACACTTGGTGGCTAATTTTAGCTTGACCTTGGAAATATACTAGTAAGGGGAATGAGATATTTGTCTTCCCCCGACCCCTTTGAGGGGTCTCCCCCAGGCCGCCGTGCTCACCCCAGGACGCCGAGCTCACCCCGGGCCGCCGAGCTCACCCCGGGCTGCCGAGCTCCCCAGGCCGCCGAGCTCCCCCAGGCCGCCGAGCTCCCCCAGGCCGCCGAGCTCCCCAGGCCACCGAGCTCCCCAGCCCGCCGAGCTCCCCAGGCCGCCGAGCTCCCCAGCCCGCCGAGCTCCCCAGGCCGCCGAGCTCCCCAGGCCACCGAGCTCCCCAGCCCGCCGAGCTCCCCAGGCCGCCGAGCTCCCCAGCCCGCCGAGCTCCCCAGGTCGCCGAGCTCCCCAGGCCGCCGAGCTCCCCAGGACGCCGAGCTCCCCAGGCCGCCGAGCTCCCCACGCCGTCGAGCTCCCCGGCCGTCGAGCTCCCCAGGACGCCGAGCTCCCCAGGCTGTCGAGCTCCCCAGGACGCCGAGCTCCCCAGCCCGCCGAGCTCGCCCCTTGCTGCCTGCTCGCCGGGCTCGAGGGGCTGCTCCTGGTGGACTGCATTTAGCTGTTTTAAACAACGGGATTTGGCTGTTGGCAGACCAATTTTGGGGCATTTCAGTAATTTCAGAGCAGTGAAGATTGGTTATTTGCAGGCCATTCCCAAAAAACTATAAATAAACCCTTAGGGGTGCCTTGGAGAGGAGGACTTCTTAGCCACTTGAACCCCCTTGCTTTCTTCCTCCAAGGCACCTAGCTCAGCATTGGCTAGGGAGGGAGAGACCTCAAAGGTCTTCTGGGTGTGAGGTGGGACCTCCATGCTAGTGCCGAGGGTCTGTTCCTAGTTTCCCAAGTCTTTGGTTTGTGACGTTCCTCCGAGTGTAGTAGGTGTGAGGTCACCCCTCTTTTGGGACCCCAAACTCCACAGAGACCAAGTTTTTGGTTTCAACAGACGTGGAGAAATATTATCGCGAATCCACTCAACCAGCTCGACTATACTTGTTCCGATTCTTGCGGGCTATGACGAAGATTAACAACATTGTGCTTCGGGGCCATTTATCTTCACAAAAGAGAGAATATTTTCATTCATAAAACACGGGAAATGCGCGAAGGAAAATGATTGAAGTAGCACCTCGTGCCATATATTTGAATTTCCTCAGACGCCGTATCTCCGAAGAACCTTGCTTAAAGAAGGCATCATGTTGTATGCCTGATAAGATCTTTGTAGCTCGATTATCGACCCGACCTAAGTAGGCAAAGACGAGTCAAAATTTCAAATTTTGCATTTTGAGAAAAAAGCACATAGCTTGAATGGAGTTCAAAGAGGAGCTCTCACAATGATCAGCACTGATGTGAACCCAACTGAGAAATTCTCATTCACATGGCGCAGGTAGTGATCAAGCATGGATGAAGAGGTCGCCAGTATGCTTAGCAATAGTACACCTGCATATTTTATAAGAAAATAATGATAAAATAATGGCGGCGACCAAACTATTTGGTTGTAGGTGGAAGGGGCATGTGTATATTAAGGGCAGACTCCTATAAAAGTATTTCAATGTGGGGCTATATTCTCAATGCCCTCTCACGAGTATGGTATTAATATATTGACTTTTCTTTTTTAATTGAGTGATGCTAAAGTGGGTCATGAGCCCAAATTGCTTTGAAACCATATTAAAATCTCATGCATCCAACTCAAAACTAATAGGTTGTAGGTGGATGAACCAAAGATTACAAATTCCAAAATATAGGACTATATTCTCAATGTCGCCTCACGAATAGTGTCTCTCACCTCTAACGCATAAACTTTTTTTTATTGAGTGATACAGATTTGATTGGCCGCAACCGCTAATTCCAATGGCGGGTTGTTGAGGCTGGGGCTTGAACCCCAAACCAGTTTAGATATCCCTTATTTAGGAGGTTTGGGGTTTAAGCCTCGGCCTCAACAACCCGTCATTGGAACTAGCGGATGCGACCAATCAGATCTGTGAAGGGGGGTTGAGATCACTGGTCTGCAGGCCTATATCGCACCCATAGTAGACCGGGGAGTTACAGTGGAGGGGTCAAAGATTACAAAGTTATACTAGTTCTTTGATGTGAGACCATATTCTAAACACATCCCTCACGGGTAGGGTTTTTGACCACTAACAAGCATATTTTCTTTTGTAACTGGATGACATGAATGAGACGCTAGGCCTTACTTGCTCAGATGCCATCTTAAAAAACATATCCATTCAACCCAAAATTAATTGGTTGTAGGTGGATGAGCTCATGATTACAAGGCTATATTAGTTGCCAGATCTGGGACTATATTCTCAACATGTTCCTCAAGAATGGGAAGTGTACTCTTTTTAACCGAGTGATATGGGGGTGAAGGTAGACCTAATTTATTCGGGTACTTTGTTGAACATATGCATCCAATAAACAAATTGGTTGCAGGTAGAAGGACACATGATCAAAGCTATGAGTTTTTTGATGTGAGACTAACTTCTTAACACACCCCTCATGATTTATTGATGTATTGTCTGCTTGGTTCAACATATCTCATCGTACGATGAATTGCATGGATTTAACTTTTTCTCAGGTGTTGACGGCAGGAAAAATCCCAACCTCAGAATTCGAACCAAAGCCGACTAAGGTTACTGACTCAGAGGCTAGATCAGACGACAAGATGACTAGAACGAAGAATCAGGTCAAACAGGATCTCAGATGTTGCAGCAGGAAGGACCCACCACGTACCCGGATGCTCGAAAGGAGCAACCCCTTCTCAACCAAAAATGGCCGAACTGGGTACGAGGGAAGCTAGGCGAGGTCGCAAGGTCGCGACTTACTCTCTAAGGAAAAGGAATCCAAAGATTTAGCTATTATCCCAAAACTGAAGCGCGCGAGTATCTTGCTGAGGATTTCTAGTGCTCCACCTCGTACCCCTGGGGTCCTATTTATAGGAAAATGCAAAGGGAGGGGGGGGGGTCATATTTATACCCTACCCCCATGGCGACTAGGCGACTTCCGAAGGAACTCAGACGGGCTGAGCGAGTATCTCGCCTAGTCGCCTACCTGACGAGTATGCGAGGGGAGCTCGCCTATACTCGCCCAGGACTTCCGCGATCTTCAGTGCTGACTTTGACTCCTGCCTTGACTTGTTGACCTTGACTTCTGCTGACTTGGTTGTGGTAGGGCCCACCCTCGACGAATATGGGTTGTACACAATCCCCGCTATTTCTGAGCGACATCGGAGATCGGAAAGAAACATCCAACACCTATTCGGCAAGCTACGCTGCCGAGTATTTAGGTTGCTCGCCGCTTGTGACTGCCTGCCGATCTCTATAAATAGGGGGGGCCTAGTTCTTTAGCCGTTTTTCCATAAGTCGCGCATAATGTCGAACGCTGAGAAGTTTCTCCGCGATATTCTCTCCGCGCTAACGGGTGCCATTGGAGTCACGAAACCGAAGTGATGACGCGAAGAGGATGTCGCCGCCGACTTACCCCCCCCCCCCCTCAAGAAGAAAAAGATCAAAAAGTCCAAGAATAAACCCGCCTCTGGCGATGACATCTCGCAGCCACCTCTTTCTCGATCCGCGGCGTCCACCAGCAACCCCGTGCGCTCTGCCAGCACGCAACAGTTGCTTAGAGACTTGGGACTTGACGACATTCCCAATGTCGCCGTCTCTGATGCGAGTCTCCTCGATTCGCTTGACGTCCCCGAGCTCGCCACGACCCTGGCCCCGGAACTCGCCTCCACTCCGACGCCACAGCAGGTTGAAATCGTTGACCTGCCAGGTTGTCTTTTTTGCCGAGATAATTTCCTGTTCTGACGGTTGTTTCTATTGCTTGCTAACCGGATCATGATGCTCGCAGATTCTCCCGCGGGCGGCGTGGGCCTGACTCTGAATGTCTCCCCGTTGAGCTCCGCGCCGCTTGTCACCCTTCCCGTCGGGAGACAAGTAAAGACCGCGCACACAGTGCGGATTAATATCAGCGCCAAAAGGACAGTTGAGGCCTCAGTTCCTCCGGCGAGCAAGGAATCGCTGCCGAAGAATCCTCCGCCGAGGAAGACTCTAGCGAGCAAGGATCCTTTGCCGAAGGACCCTCTGCCCAAGAAGGATCCGCCGGTAAGCAAGGGTCTCCCGGCGAGTTCTGCGCAGCCTGTGAGAAGTTCTGCTCCGCCCGCCGCGAGTTCTGCACCGCTTCTGGCGAGGTCTTCTCTGCCTGAGGCGAGCTCCTCGTTACCCCCGCTGCCGCCTCTTACCAACGTCGCCACCATCCAGTCGGTGACCGTATCCTTGCCGCTGCCGCCGCCTCTGGTTGCGCCTTCTTAAGTCTCCACGACGTGACTTCCTCCGCCTCCTCAGCTGAAGAATCCTCCTCTACCGGCGAGTTTGTCGCTTCCTACGCCTCCCTCACATCCCGCGGTCAGTAAGCCGGTCAAGCCGCGACCGAGCTACTTCCCGCCAAGAAGCGCGGATTCTGGGCAAGGGGGCGCGGGCAAGGCAAGGCGGCCGAGCTCGCTGGTGGGCCATCTTCAAGTCGGCGAGATGAGCCAACTCGCGGATCCTCTCCCCTCGCAACAGTATATATTGCTATTGATGTACATATGGCGGCTATGTATCTTCGTCTAATTCTGGCGACTATTATTTGCTGTCAGATCGGCCGGCGACTCCGGGGGCGGCCTTCATCGATGCCATGGGGTTACAGGGCATGGAATATCGCCGTGCTGCCGCTCGCGCCTACATAGAGCTGGAGAGCAAGTTTGACCAGCTGGCGATCTGCGAGTCTCATCGTCGAATATCATCATTGGAAGTGCGGATGTCGAAGATGGAAGAGCTTAAGAGTACGCTGCAGAGCTACGAATCCCGCTTCCACATGGTAAGGGAGAATGATCGTCAGCTGGCGATTAACAATCACCGCCTCCAGCTCGTTCTTGAAGAGGTCGCCGACATTCGAGCGAGTATGGGCTCTGTCGGCAGATTGACGAGGATGGAGGAGCAGTTGCGGCTCGGCGATGACACGATAGCGATGGCGACAGAGCATTTCCGGCAAGCGCGCGAGATGGGTTGGGCCGGGCGACATCCACATCCCCCAGACTCTGCCTAGCCCTTAGAATTTTTTCTTTCTTTTTATTTTTCTTCTATTTGGAACTCGCCAACTGCGGCTTTAATGGACTATTATTGATTGTAATAAGCGATTTTGAATCTCGCATCTTTACCATATTAGTTTCTTTTCTGTGTTGTTTATGCGATGTCTTGTCTGGTCTGTGCCGAGTTTGTTCTGCAGGTTGCGATGATGCTTTATATGTTTTGCACGACTTACGCAATGGAACTGGCTTCCTTGCTTAGTGCGCACCTTGGTTTAATACTCGTCGTAACGAGGATATACCCCCTGGCGCCTATAAATAGAGGGGATAGGTAGGGGATAGGTACGCTGTTGCGCTTTTGATCCCCTAGCTCGCGAGTATCTGTTCCTGCTCGCGTGCTGCGACTTTGCTTTGCTCCTCGCAATCCCTTCTTATCTTCTTTAAAACTCGCAGGATGGTGGGAGACGACGCCAATTCTCGCCGCCAAGCCCATGCCGCCAACTTTGCGGATGCGACTTTCAAGAAGTCGATCACCACTGAGCGCGACCTAGAGAATTTTAGGTAAAGACTCCTACCCGAGGGATACTCGGCCAGACTTCCGAGCCGTAGCGAGCGACTAAACACCTTCCTCAAGGGCGCGCTGGTCCTTCCCCTCCGCCACTTCGACGCCTACATGCGACTTCCACTATGGCCGGAGTATTGCGACATACTTCGGTACTTCGGCATAGTCCCCACACAAATCAATCTCAATGGCATCGCCATCATTATGGTGTTCCTTTGCTATCTGCGCGAGGAGAGGATCATCTTCGATCTTTCTGTCTTCGCAAGATATTCACCTTCTCCGCGACTGCCGAGGGTGTGGTCTACTTCAGCAGCCATGTCTTCACCCTGGTGGCGATGGCGAACAAAGTACATCACTAGAGCGAGATGCTAGTCGTCGTCGAGGGCAACTTTGGCGACGTCCAGGGAAGGCCGCACCAGCCTGCTGATGTCGCCTTCCTTCCACTGATACTGGAAGGTGCGCGCGAGAAACTCAACAAAGCGTTCCGAGGTCGTCGGTTAGACGTTATCTTCTGGCGACTAAATGTCAACACGCTGTTCGAGATCCATTATAATGAAGGTAAATCTTGGCAAGGAACGTCTGCTGTATGCTCATCGCGATAGTCGTTTGTTTACATTACTCGGCCTTTTGCAGAGCCAAACGAGCTCCCGGCGAGGCCGATTCCTCCAGCCAAAGAAGTCGCCACCTCGCTATTTGAGCCCAACTCGCCGTCTGACATTGGCGAGAAGAAAAAACTTGCGAAGGGAAAAGGCAAAGCCAGGTCGCCGGGCCACGCGACCAAGAAGCAGAAGGTATTATCGCCGCATCTCGACGACCAGGACTCGCCGCTCCACGCTCGGCTTCCCCACTTCCACCCCAATTTCAACTTGGGGCTAGACGCGGTGGACGCCTATGGTCGCCCGCTGGTGACCTGGGCGCCGGACGAGCATCTGGTGATGCTGAGCACCAACCTCCCCTCCTAGGCGGAGGAGGGGGAGGACAAGGGGGAGGCCTTCACCGTCCTCCATGCGATGTATTGGCGAGGCGACGCCGAGTCTATGCTGGATCTCAGCGAGGAGGAACTCTCCCAGCAAGCGGCCTGCTCGCTCGCCCGAGCTGTCGAGTTGAATCATTTCACGGCGAGGAGGCTGCTGGAGAGGACGAAAGCCTTGAAGATCGTCAGTAAGAAGGCGATCGATCTCGGCATGGAATCTACTCGCTAGCGAGATTATGAGGTAAATAGATTTCGCGCGTGATGTCAATATCGCCATGTGTGCTTCTTTGACTGACTCTGTTATTTGTCATAGGCTGCCGAGGTGGAGACCGCCAAAAAGCACTCCGAGTATGAGGCGGAACTCGCCAAGGCTCGGGCTGATTTGGAGGCAGCCCAGATCCGCTCGGCCGAGATGGAATCTTGCTTGGCCATTTTAAAAGCCGGCGCGAGTTCTTCTTCTCCTCAGCCGCGACTGGAGGATGATCCTCACTATGCCATCAAGCGATCTCGCATCCTGTGGGAGGAGACGTCATCGGTTCGCCGTGAGATAGCCCGCGCGGCAGGCAACGTCGTTCTCGGCAGGCTGAGGATTAGTGGGAAGCTCGACGAGGAGGAGAAGGTGTTAACTGTTGATGAACTCATCCCTGAGCTTCTCGCCGAGACTGTCTCGCCGGATCGTCTGCCTTCACCATCGTCGGGCTCCGGCAGCAGCGACGGCAGCGGCAGCGGCAGCGGCAGCGGTAGTGGCAGCGGCGAGGAGGAAAGTGAGGAAAGCGGCGATGAAGAGGATGCCGACATTGGAGATGAGGAATATCGACCTAATACTGGCGACGATGAGTCCTAGTTGCTCGCTGATATTCTTCATACTCGCATGACATAGCCTCTTTTTTGTAACCGATCTTTTGTAACTTGTAAAATTTTGAAAGAAATACATATATATACAAGTTTAAGTTATCCTATTGTTGATTTCTTACTCGCTTGTCTTCTGATCTCGCATGTCTGCTGATAATACTCGCTAGGCTCGTAGGCTCGGGGAGGACGAGTGTTCATGACGCTTTACTCGTACGGTGGCATTATTTAGAATCGCGTAGTTGATACTCGCACGAACGTAGTCGCTCTTCATAACTCGGACCCTGGTACTCGCCCGTAGCTACTCGCCGTATCATACTCGCATTTTTTGTTATTTCATGCTCGCATATTCACCAATGCCTGCATGCATACTTGCCCCAATGCTGCTCGCATCATCCCACCGGGAAGCTTGGTCTAACTCGAGGAGGTCATTGGCCAATGCGCGGGAGAGGGGCTTGTGCAATGATTTGGACTTAATGGGACCTGCCATTCAAGGACTTGAGCATTTTTGGAGTCGACAGCTCTCAGGAATCTTGCTCAACTGGAGTGGTGTGAGACGACTCGGGGAGGCAAGTAGTCGGTCTGTAGGAGAGGAGCTTGTACAGAGGTCTCGGACTACGACATTACTCCAGCGAGGATCTCGATCTCACCCGAGGAGGTCTGTGGCCAATATGCAGGAGAAGAGCTCGTGTAGGGACTTGGACTTACGGGGACCTACCACTCGAGGACTTGAGCGTTGCTGGAGTCGATAGCTCTCAGGAGCCTTGCTCGACTGGAGTGGTGTGAGTTGACTCGGGGATGCAAGTAGTCGGTCTGCAGGAGAGGAGCTCGTACAGAGGTCTCGGACTACGGCATCACTCCAGTGAGGATCTCGATCTCACTCGAGGAGGTCTGTGGCCAATATGCAGGAGAATAGCTCGTACAGGGACTTGGACTTGCGGGGACCTACCACTCGAGGACTTGAGCGTTGCTGGAGTCGACAGCTCTCAGGAGCCTTGCTCGACTGGAGTGGTGTGAGTCGACTCGGGGAGGCAAGTAGTCGATCTACAGGAGAGGAGCTCGTACAGAGGTCTCGGACTACGACATCACTCCAGCGAGGATCTCGATCTCACTCGAGGAGGTCTGTGGCCAATATGCAGGAGAATAGCTTGTGTAGGGACTTGGACTTACGGGGACCTACCACTCGAGGACTTGAGCGTTGCTAGAGTTGACAGCTCTCAGGAGCCTTGCTCGACTGGAGTGGTGTGAGTCGACTCGGGGAGGCAAGTAGTCAGTCTGCAGGAGAGGAGCTCGTACAGAGGTCTTGGACTACGGCATCACTCCAGCGAGGATCTCGATCTCACTCGAGGAGGTCTGTGGCCAATATACAGGAGAAGAGCTCGTGCAGGGACTTGGACTTACGGGGACCTACCACTCAAGGACTTGAGCGTTTCTGGAGTCGACAGCTCTCAGGAGCTTTGCTCGAATAGAGTGGTGTGAGTCGACTCGGGGAGGCAAGTTGTCGGTCTGCATGAGAGGAGCTCGTACAGAGGTCTCGGACTACGACATCACTCCAGCAAGGATCTCGATCTCACTCGAGGAGGTCTGTGTCCAATATGCAGGAGAAGAGCTCGTGCAGGGACTTGGACTTACGGGGACCTACCACTCGCGGGCTTGAGCATTGCTGGAGTCGATAGCTCTCAGGAGCCTTGCTCGACTGGAGTGGTGTGAGTCGACTCGGGGAGGCAAGTAGTCGGTCTGCAGGAGGGGAGCTCGTACAGAGGTCTCGGACTACGACATCACTCCAGCGAGGATCTCGATCTCACACGAGGAGGTCTGTGGCCAATATGTAGGAGAAGAGCTCGTGCAGGGACTTAGACTTACGGGGACCTACCACTCGAGGACTTGAGCGTTGTTTTTCCTGCTGCTTCAAGATTTTGAAGATGGATTAAGTGCATCAATATCTTTGAGGAAGAAGAAAACGGAAATCAAAAGACGATCTTGTCGACGTCGAGTTGGGAGGTTGGCGTCCAACCCTGTTCCTGATAGTTCCTCCAGTCGGAGGAGAGATGCAATCAGGGGTAGCTAGACCGACATGCAAGGGGGGAGGTGATCTCGACCGTCAATGCAGGGGTTTGGTCTTACAAGGGCGCTTATATCCCGAGGCATCGTCCCATCGTCCGAACTGGGCTATCCACGAAAAACAGGTCGAAGACACGTTTCCCAATCCAACTGCTGCGATCATACTCAGCTCTGCCAACTGGCTATGAGCGCACATGCAAGAGAGAGGGGTTATGTCTTTCCGAGGGTCCTCCAGGACGCACATGCGACTAACATATTCCCTTGGGCCTATCCGGGCTCCCTGACTACCAGAGTGAAAGCCTGACCAGGTCGATTCTTCCTCAAATCCGAGAGGTTGGGGTCTAGACCTGTTCCCGCTAGTTCCTCCAGTCGGAGGAGAGATGCAGTCTGGGGTAGCTAGGCCGACATGTAAGGGGGGAGCTGATCTCGGCCGTCAATGCAGGAGTCCGGTCTTATAAGGACGCTTATATCCCGAGGCATCGTCCCATCGTCCGAACTGGGCTATCCAGGGGGGACGAGTTGACTACCAGCTTCTCGGATCGATCTTGAAGTAAAACCTTGAGTTCCCAGAAAGCTTGCAATAAAAAACAAGATGAACAGAAGAAGAATAGCTGCCATTGCATATATGTAAAAGTATGTACAAACAAAATACATCATTGGCCGCTAAGGATAGAACTTTTTCAGGTCATCCCCGCTCCAAGTACCTCCCGGCTGCTCTCCAACCTGATCCTGGAGATAATAGCCTCCGGTGGCTAAGGCTTCTTGGACGATGAAGGGACCTTCCCAATTCGGATGCAGCTTGCCCACTGTTGCTCCCCTTCCTGCGACATCCACCTTCTTTATAACCAGATCTCTGGCGAGAAAATGCTTTAGGCGGACATTTTTGTCGAAGTGCTTCACCATGCGTCGCTTGATCTACCCTTGGCAGATGGAGGCCAAGTCACGAAGTTCTTCCACGAAATCCAGTGAGAGTCTTTGGGAATCCTCATTCTCCAAGCGCCATTCTTCGCCACCATCTCCATCTTCTATAAATCTCGGGCTTCTGACCTCGAATTCCACTGGGATGAGTGCCTCAGACCCGTGGGATAACTTGAAAGGAGTTTTCCGCGTGGCCGAGTTCGGAGTCGTCCTCAAAGCCCAGAGAACCGAGGGGAGCTGCTCCGCCCAGTTGCCTTTCAAGTTGGTGACTTTCTTATTCAGAAGGTTGATGATCAACTTATTGGCTGCCTCCACTTGCCCGTTGCTGTGAGGATGATGCACAGAGGCAAATCGAGGATCCGTCCCTAGCTGCTTGCAGAATTCCTCTAGCTCCAAACTGGCGAACTATGGCCCGTTGTCGGTGACGATGGCTAGAGGAATCCCGAACCTGCATGCAATTTCCCCCCAAATGAAGTTCTTCACAACCTGCAATGTGGTCTTGGCTAAGGCCTTTACCTCAATCCACTTGGAGAAATAGTCGATCATGACAAGCATGAACTTCCTCTGCCCACTAGCCTGAGGGAAGGGGCCGATCAAGTCCATACCCCAGATAGTGAAGGGCCATGGAGCAGTGATCGAGCGAAGGTGTTGAGCTGGCTGTAGTTGAAGAGGCGTGAAGAGCTGGCACTGGAGGCACTTTTTGGAGAAGGTCTCTGCATCCTTCCTAATGGTAGACAAGAAGTACCCATGCCTCAAAATCCTTTGTTCAAGAGTCCGAGTCCCTGAATGACTGCCGCACTCCCCTGAGTGAATCTCTTCCAGAATACGAGGTACTTCAATCTCTAACAGGCATCGAGCCAGAGGACCTGACATGGTTTTGCGGTAGAGTTCCCCTTCTTGAAGCAAATAATAGGCGGCTTTGTAGCGAAACTTCCTCTTGTCTCCTTCGCTGACAGGTATCTGACCCGTTGTTAGGAAAGAAACGAACGGATCCCTCCAAGATGCCCCCTGCTCGATTTCCATCATCTCCCCTTCCTCGATGGATGGTCGAAAAAGTTCAGTCACGATTCCCCCAGCCCGGGGACCGTATTTGGCAAGATAGTCAGCTTCTGAATTCTCCTCTCGGGGTACGTGCTCGATGAAGAAAGATTGAAATCCCCCGATCAGACCTTTAACTTTGATCAAGTACCGCTGCAAAATCGGATCATTCACCTCGAACTCGCCTCGGATCTGGGAAGCAACTACAATCGAGTCGGTGAAGGCCCTGATATCTCGAATCCCCAACTCCTTGGCGAGACGCAAGCCGGCCACCATGGCTTCGTACTCTGCCTGATTGTTGGTAACTGAGACGAGAATCTCGACTGCTTGCTCGATCCTGGTTCCCTGAGGACTTACGAGCAGGATTCCGGCTCCCACGGAATATCTGCCCGAAGCACCATCTACAAACATCTTCCAGGACACTGTGCTAGAAGAGCCTTCCTCTATTTCCACTTCGGCCGAGAAGTCGGCAAAGAAATCTATCACCGCCTGCGCCTTGATTGCTACCCTTGGAGAGTAAGAAATATCGAACTCGCTAAGCTCCACTGTCCACTTTGCCAGCCTGCCAGAGTGCTCCACTCCATCCAGGATGCTCCGTAGAGGATGATCGGAGATGACCCTGATGGAGTGAGCTTGAAAATATGGGCGGAGCCTTCGAGCCGAAATAACCAAAGCGAACACCAGCTTCTCCAAAATAGGGTACCTCGTCTCCGCTTGCCGCAACACTCTACTAACATAGTAGATAGGAAGTTGTCTCTTGCCTTCCTCCCGAACCAGCACAGAACTAACTGCTTCTGCCCCGACTCCTAGGTAGAGGAAGAGATCTTCATTACCCCGCAGCCCCTGGAGGAGAGGAGCTTGGGTTAGCTGTTGCTTGAGCTTTCCAAAAGCCTCCTCGCACTCCGCCGTCCACTCGAACTTCTGATTTCCCCGAAGGGTCTTGAAGAACGGAGAGCATTTTTCCCCTGCCTTGGACAAAAAATGGCTGAGGCCTGCCAGCCTTCCAGTCAGCCTTTGAACTTCCTTAGGATCCCTTGGCGACGCCATCTTTAGAATGACCTTCACCTTGTCTGGATTAGGTTCCACCCCCCTGGGAGTAAGGAGGTGACCTAGAAACTTCCCTCTTCCTGCACCGAAGACGCACTTGGCCGGATTGAGTCACATCTTGTACTTACTCAGGGTGGCAAAAGTCTCCACCAGATCCATTATGTGCTCCGCGACGCTCTTGCTATTGACGAGGAGGTCATCCACATAAACCTCCAAGTTCCACCCCTTCTGCCCCTTGAAGATTTGACCCATCATCCTCTGGTAAGTGGCGCCTGCGTTCTTGAGCCCGAAGGGCATCATCTTGTAGCTATAGCACCCGTCGCTGGTTATGAAAGAGACGCCCCGGCAGTCGGGGGGATGCATCCGGATCTGATGATATCCTGAAAAGGCATCAAGAAAACTCATCACAGGAAACCCGACGGCGGAATCAACCAACGCGTCGATTTGAGACAAGAGGTAGCAATCCTTCAGGCAAGCTTTATTCAACATTGAAAAATCAATACATAAACGTCAGCCCCTTCCAGGATTTTTCACCATTACAACATTGGAGACCCAGCCTGGATACTGGATCTCTGAGATAAACCCTACCTTCAGCAGCTTTTCCACCTCTTCCCTGATCGGCTCAGCTAATATGGAGGCGCTCTTCCTCTGCTTTTGTCGAACTGGAGCCGCCGCGGGATCCAGGTTGAGGCGATGACAAGCAACATCAGCGTCCACCCCTGGCATCTCGGCGGCGCTCCACGCAAAGACATCAACGTTGTCCTACAGGCAAGCGACCATCTCCATCTTCCCCCAAGCGGCAAAGATCCTCCCACCTTCAGCAGTCCCGGTTCTCCCCCTCGGGAGATCACTTCTATCTCCTCCACCTCCTCAGCAGCACACAACCCTTTCTCCTTCTCCAGCAACTCCTCCAGCTTCTCCGCATCACCCATCCAGCTGATGGTGATAACGGCATTCAAGTAGCACTCCCTGGAAGCCTTGGGATCTCCCTTGATCCTGATCTGCACATCTCCGCGGCAGTACTTCAGGAATTGGTGATAAGATGACGGAACGGCCCTGAAGTAGTTGATAAAAGGCCGCCCGAAGATGGTGTTGTACCCACTCGGTGCGTCGACGATGATAAAGCGACATCGAATCGATGTCTACCGAGTGTAACCAGTAGCTCCACTACTCCCTCCACCTCTTTCTTCTCCACTGAGAAGCCAAAGAGCGGTCCATCTGCAGCTTGGACCCGGGATGCTTCCACCTGAAGCCCGACGAAGGTTCTTTTGAAGATGATATTTACCGAACTCCCGTTATCCGTGAGGATTCGGTCGACGGTGAAGTCCTCGATGACAGCTTGGATCACCAGGGCGTCATGGAAGGGGTTCTCATTCCCCAGCATATCTTCCTCCAAGAAGGTGATCTCCTCTAATGGTGGCGGGGTCTGCGACGTCGAAGCGACGTTCTTTCGATAGATATGGTGAAGACTTCCCTTGCGGGAAGCTCCAAGCCCGCCCCCCCCCCATTGATCACGCCTACATGCCCACCTCCTGGGCCATGTATTACTTCCCCATGAGTCCCCAGATCGATTCGATCCTCGTTCCTCCTTCTTGTTGGAGCTTGGAATGCCACCTGCCCCACCGGGGCCTCCTACCTCTGTTGCTCTCTCTCCACCGCTCCTACCTCCAGCCTCCTCCTGGCTTCCCAGAACTCGGGGCAAGCCAAGGTCCCGTGCCCCTCTACCCGATGAATATTGCAGTAAAGGGGAATCACCGCATCCTGGCGCATCGCTCGCTGCTCCCTCCGACGTCGCTTGTTGTCTTGGTGAGCGATGGTCATTGTCTCCCTTCTTCCTCCTCCTCGGCCTCCCTCCTGCCGATTTCAATTCCTCCTCTCTTCCTGATACTGCTGCCTTGCTGGTATCCATTGGGGTCGATTCTCTGGATACTGGAATCGCCTTTCCTCCCTTCCTCTTTCTCGTACTTCCACTGGTCTTCTCTCTTCCTGTCTTCGAGGCCTCTCCAGCCTCCTTTCTTCAACCCTCCTGGGTTCCTCCCTCTTCCTTCTCTCTTCCCTCCTTGGCTCTTCTTTCTTCTTCTCCTCCCTCCTTTCTAGCGTCCTTCTTGACCTTGACCCCGAAGGTCCTGCTCTTCCCTTCTCCACCGCGATCTCCCCATCTAGCCTTGCTAAGAAGACCTTGTTCTTCTCCTCTCCGCGAACAAAAGTGTTCGCCTTCTCTATCATCTCTTCAAAAGATCTCAGGGGGTTGGACCCCATCTCCAAACTGAAGAGTCCCTGCTTCAACCCAAACTTGAGGGCCACCATCAAAGTAAAACTGTCCACCTACTCCACCTCCAAAATCTCATCCTGAAAACAGTCGATGTAGTGCCTTAAACTCTCGTGTTGACCTTGGATGATTTTGAAGAGGGCTGTCGCTTCTTTCTTCCTCTTCTTCGAAGTCGCAAACCTTGCCATAAGGCCCCGACGCAAATCTGAGAAGTAGTACACGGACCCTGCCGGTAGTTGATGGAACCAATCTCGAGCATTTCCCTTGAGAGTGATGGAGAAGAAGCTACACTTGAAGGCATCAGACATGTTGCGAATGGAGACGACGTCTTCAAGCCACTGGAGGTGTCTGACAGGGTCGTCTCTGCCAGAGTAATAAGTAAGAACGGGTTCCCTGAACCCTTCTGGAACCGGGGCGGCGAGGATCTCGTCACAGAAGGGGCTCCTCCCTCCCTGGCGGTGATGAATTTCATCCTCGCTAGAAATGTCATACTCGTTGTATTGGCGAGTATCTCTGAACCTCGCCGACGACATTGGATCCCGAAAACGGACCCCGTGGCTGCTCGCCGGATAAAGCCGCGACTGCATTGGTCGCTCTTCCCTTGCCCAAGAGGGCTCTTTTCCAGCTCGCCTCGACTGCGCTTCCTCTTCTAGCTGCGTCAGGCAACGAGGAAAAGTCGTCGTGACCTCTGGGCATTGAGTGAAACCAGTGAGAATGGTTTGCTCGATCTTCCTCGCGAACTCTTCGAACGCAGCCACTGTTACAAACTCGCCACCTCGTGTGGCGTCTCCTCCTACTGCCGAGTTGCCGACCAACTCTCCCTGCTCGCCACCTATGGCCATCTTCCTCAACTTCCAAACTTTCCTCCTTCACTGCGATCCACACTCACCGCACCAAGTGTTGACGCCAGGAAAAATCCCAACCTCAGAATTCGGACCAAAGCCGCCTAAGGTTACTGGCTCATAGGCTAGATCAGACGGCTAAAATGACTAGAACGAAGAATCAGGTCAAACAGGACCCCAGATGTTGCGGCAGGAAGGACCCACCACGTACCCGGATGCTCGAAAGGAGCAACCCCTTCTAAACCAAAAATGGCTGAACTGGGTACGAGGGAAGCTAGGCGAGGTCGCAAGGTCGCGACTTGTTCTCTAAGGAAAAGGAATCCAAAGATTTAGCTATGATCCCAAAACTGGAGTGCGCGAGTATCCTGCTGAGGATTTCCAGTGCTCCACCTCGTACCCCTGAGTCCTATTTATAGGCAAATGCAAGGGGCGGGGGGGGGGTCATATTTATACCCTACCCCCTGGCAACTAGGCGACTTCCGAAGGAACTCGCACGGGCTGAGCGAGTATCTCGCCTAGTCGCCTACCTGACGAGTATGCGAGGGGAGCTCGCCTATACTCGCTCAGGTCTTCCGCGATCTTGAGTGCTGACTTTGACTCCTGCCTTGACTTGTTGACCTTGACTTCTGCTGACTTTGCTGTGGTAGGGACCACCCTTGACGAAGATGGGTTGTACATCAGGAGAGGCATCTTTTCGAAGCAAGTCATGCAGTTGTGTTGGACACTCCATAGTTAAGCATGTGCTTCAACTTAGTATGAAATGGTAAGTTGAACCAAAGCAAACAATACCTTTGAAATTGTAGGTAGGGTTGTCACATGATCTCTAACATATAGATTTTGCATTTCAACTTGGTGACATGGGAGTGACTGTTGAGCCTATTGTACTTTGATACCAAGTAGAAACATATACATCAAATCCAAAATGAATTAATTGTATGTGGAGGGCCCAAACTCTATATTAATTATACATCTAATCCAAAATGAATTAATTGTACGTTGAGGGGCCCAAAATCTATATTAATTATTACCTACATAAGACTATATGAATTAATTGATATGAGATTATATCCTCTTATCAATAAATTAATGGTAACAAAAAACCTGGTGGAAAAAAGCAGGAGAATGAAACTAAAAAAACCGATGCTAGATAATCGGACAGACATAAAACATCTTATTACCCCAAAAACGAGTAGACGCTTGAATTTTTTTGAAGTACTCAATTGTCGCTTTCATGGGCTTTATGTTTGGAATCTGAGCACCCATTTTTGTCAAATAGTCTGAAATCTCTTTTGGAAAGTTTGCCTGCAAAACACTTAGTTAACAAATCAAATATAACATGTACAACCCCGTATCCGGCGAGTAGGGTCGCCAGGAACCAGACCGGCCGGTTCAGATCACCCAGGCCCCAGGCGAGCTCGACAGAGAAATCTGAGCCCGAGTTCGGCATTCGTCGACCCCGAGGTCAGCATTCGCCGAGCCAAGTCTGGGTTTCGTCGAGCTGAGCTCGACTAATGGAGGCCGATCGAATGTCGAGCTTAGTATCTCAGCTCGCACTCGCCCAAAGGAGCTCGGCAAACAGCAGGCGAGCAGGATCTTCAGGGGTGGCCGAGCTCCTCAGCTTACCCAGGTCTATGAGGTATTTTTTACTGTTTTGCCCACGCTGGCCTGCCCATAGCCTTTCAGAACAGCGGAGTTACGCTGTTGGCAGGCCAACCTGGACTGCACCTAGGCATTCAGAAAAGCGGGAGTTGGCTATTTGCAGGCCATTTTCAGTAATCTATAAAGAGGACCCAAGGGGTACCTCAGAAAGCATGCTTCTTATGCCCTCTTGCTCCATCTCTCAAGCGCTTTCTGAGGATACCTTAGATCGGCCTTTGGCTAAGGAGGGGAAGCGCTCTAAGATCTTCCGGGTGTGTGGTGGGTCCTCCCGCCGAGCCCTTGCGTCAGTCATTTGCTTCCCTTGTTGTTTTGCTTGCAGGAGAGAAGTTGGTGCGCGATCACCCCTTCCCCAAGGCAGAACTCCACAAGAGATCGAGTTTTCGGTTTCAACATTTTGGTGTGGTGAGCGTGGAGCGTGGTCAGTACATAAAATCTTCAGCGAGCTCAATGACGGGAGGACAAGGATCAGACAGGTCGAACTCGCCGCCCCCCTCCCCCCCCCCCCCCCCGCTTCTGGCCACGGTGGGGATGTTCGAAGATTTCAGGAACGAGGTGTTGGGACTTATCAAGTTCGCACTCGGCGCGCGGGCCAAGTGCTCGACTCCAGCTGCCCAGATCGCAGCCACCCCCTCTCTGGGCGAGGACGCCGCCGGAAGGCGAGTTGGGAAAGAAGTGGCCGAGGAGGGCCGAGGGTGCGAGTTCCCCGGGCGCATCCTCTTCCCCGGCTCGTCAGGCGGAGGCTGGATCGGCGAGCTGGGGCTGCGAGATGCGCCAGCTCTCCCAGTATGGGGAGGCAGACCCTTCAACGAGTTGGTCTCTTTTGCTCCAGTTCCAGAGGGATTCAGGGAACCTGAGATGTCCTACTACACCGGGAAGGAAGACCCAGTCCAACACGTCTAGTGGTTTGAGGACGTGGTCTCGATCCGGCAGATGTCGGATGGGTTCAAGTGCCGACTCTTCGCCATCACCCTCAAGGAGAAGGCGAGGGAGTGGTTTCACCAGCTGCCGTCCAGCTCCATCTATTGCTTCGAGGACCTACGACGAGGGTTCATGCTGAGGTTCACCACCTCGAAGAGGAGAAAGAAGGAGTCGGAGTCCCTGTTCCACATCAAGCAGGGAGTGAAAGAGACATTGGGGAGCTACTTCGACCGGTTCCAGAAGGAGGTCACCCAGGTCCAGGAGATGCCAGACCATAGCCTAATGATGGCCTTCACCCTGGGGGTGAAACATGGATTATTCAGGATGGAGCTGAAGAGAGTGTCCCCCTCTCCTACGAGGAGCTGATGGAGAGGGCGGTGAGAGAAGTCGACGGGGAGGCGTCGAATCCGGAGTTCGCCCGGAAGCTAGCCAGGTGGGCCACGGAGGAAGAGAAGGAGCCAAGAGGCAGACGAGGGCAACGAGAGAGGAGAGTCGAGCCCCGACAGAGGGAGTAGAGGCAGCTCCAGGGGCAGCAGCAGCCCAGGTGGGGGCGTCAGGAGCCCGACCGTTGGCTGGGCTGGAGGCCCAAGTGGCAAGAGCAGGGGCCACGGAGAGGGTACCAAGGAAGGGACCGCCATAAAGGGGGGCATGATCAATTCTACCCCCCGTCCTGAAGACAGGCACAGAGGCCTCCACTCCCCGATGAAGAACAGGCTATGGCCATAGCCATAGGGGAGAGGAGGAGAGTAACAAGGAGGAGGAGGAGAGAAGTTAGGGTGGAGTTGCCCTACTGTGACTTCCATCAAGAGGAAGGTCACGCCACAGCTACGTGCCTGGAGTTCCTCGAAATAAGGGGAAATAGGGAGTAGCAGCAGCAGGGGAGCCAGGAAGTGAGAATCGAGGAGGTCCTACCTCGGGCGGAGGAGGGCCGTTGTGAAGACCGGGTGGACGATGGGACCCGAGGAGGGATCAAAGTGATCCACAGGGGGGGGGGTTGGGGTAGAGGCCTCCCGGAGTGAGAGCCTCCATACCATGTATCGCTGGAGCATTCGCTCCACATCCCAAACCCCACCCCCAGAAGAGACGATCACCTTCTCGAGGAGCGATATGCCGGATCATGAGGATCCATTTTGCGATCTGCTGGTCATCCAGATGTCCATCAAAAATTTTACCGTCTCCCGGATCCTCATCGACAATGGAAGCTCCGTCAACGTCGTCTTTAAGAAGGCATTCGACGCGATGAAGGTAGAGGCGAAGAGGGTATTGGCCTCGGATGGGCCCTTGTTTGGATTTTCGGGGGAGAGGAAGGAGGTAGAAGGAGGAGTAGGGCTCCATGTCACCCTGGGGGTGCAGTCCCGAAACTGCAGGTTCGTCATCGTGGATGCCCCTAGCAGCTACAACGCCATCTTCGGGAGGCCCCTCATCAGCGCCTTCCACTGCGTCCCCTCGTCGTTCCATCAATGCTTAAAGTTCAATGCTGAGGGGATCCAGGTCTGGGTTTCATCGCTGTGAACTCCATCTCTTGGCAAGAGGGGGTGAGGAGATGGAGCGGATGATGGAGGAGGTGGAGTAGGAAGCCGACTGGGAGGAGCTGGAGGTGGAGAGTTGCACCGAGGTTGACGTGGCAGGAGGAGATCAGGAGGAGTCGGCCGAGGAAATGGCCGTGGAGGAAGAGGTGGAGGTGGAGGTCCTCGTCCCAGAGGAGAGGGATGTTGTATAATGGGGGGAGCAGTCCAGGTTGGAGGCTGCGGAAGAGGTGGTGGAACTGGAGGTTCTCACCCTTGGGGGCAGGGTGGAGAAGATCCGCGTCAGCGGAGGGCTGACCCCAGAGGCTCAAGGCAGGATGCTGACGTGCATCCAGAAGAACATGGACATCTTCGCATGGAGCGCCGCAGAGATGCCGGGGGTTGATGCGGATGTGGCTTGCCACCGCCTCAACCTGGACCCGGAGGCACGCCCCGTCCAACAGAAGAAAATGTCCACCCCGTACAAGCTGGCCGAGCCCATCAGGGAGGGGGTAGCAAAACTTCTCAGGGCCGGCTTCATATCCGAGATCCAATACCCCGGCTGGGTCTCTAATATAGTCATTGTTAAAAAAAGGGACGACCGGTGGCGTATGTGTATTGACTTTTTTTTGCTTAATAAATCATGCTCTAAGGATTGTTATCCCTTGCCTCGGATCGATGTGCTGGTTGATTCAGCCGTCGGGTTTTTTGTAATGAGCTTTTTGGATGCGTTTTCAGGTTGCCACCAAATCAGGATGCACCCCCCGGATGTTAAGGACGTCTCATTCATCACGGGTGATGGGTACTACTGCTATAAAATGATGCCCTTTGGGCTAAGAACGCAGGGGAGACCTATCAAAAGATGATGGACATGGTTTACAAAGAACAGAAGGGGAGGAACCTGGAGGTGTACATAGATGATCTCATGATCAAGAGTCAGGATGTGGACTCTCACCTCCAGGACCTAGAAGAGACCTTTGCCACCCTGCGCAAGTACAAGATACGATTGAACCCCCTGAAGTGCGTCTTCGGGGCCAACAGGGGGAAGTTCTTGGGGCAACTCCTCACCACCGCGGGGGTCGAACCAAATCCTGATAAAGTCAAGGCTATCATGGAGCTGGGGTCGCTGCGGAATACTAAGGAGGTGCAACGGTTGACAGGGAAGCTGGCATGGTTAAGCAGGTTCCTCTCCCGGGCTGGGGAGAAGTGCTCCCCCTTCTTCAAAACACTAAGGGGGGGGGCAAAAATTCGAGTGGACCAAGGAGTACGAGGAGGCATTCCAGGCCCACAAGATGCAGTTGACGCGAGCTCTGTTGCTCCAAGGGCTAAAGGAGGGGGAGGACCTATTTTTGTATCTCGGGGTCGGAGCGGAGGCCTTGAGCTCTGTCCTGGTGCGTGAAGAGGGGAAGAAGCAGCTCCCCATATACTACGTGAGCCGGGTCCTGAGAAAGGCCGAGCTCCGATATCCAATTTTGGAGAAGCTGACCTTCGCCCTGGTCATCTCAGCCCGAAGGTTGCGGCCCTATTTCCAGGCACACTCCATCCGAGTGGTGACTGACCATCCCCTCCGCAACATCTTTGATGGGGTGGAGCATTCTGGTAGGCTGGCCAAGTGGTCGGTGTAGTTGAGCGAGTTCGACATCTCCTTCGTCCCCCACCTCTCGATCAAGGCTCAAGCGATGGCCGACTTTTTGGCCGATTATGTGATCGAGGTGGCGGAGGAAGAGCTCACTCGTCTGAATCCATGGAAGGTAAAGGTAGATGGCGCCTCGGGGAGGCATTCCCTAGGGGTGGGGTGATCTTGGAGAGCCCCCAAGGGAACTAGAATCGAGCAAATGGTAGTGGTGCACTTCCCATCACTAACAATCAGGCCGAGTATGGGGCCGTGATAGCAAGGCTGCGCCTGACCCGGGAGATGGGGGTGTTGGACATGGAGGTCTATACCGACTCCATGGTGGTAGCTTCCCAGATCAACGGGGAGTTTGAGGCAAGAGTGCCTATCCTGCGGCTATACTTAGCCAAAGTAAAGCGGGTCATTGGCACATTTGAAACCTTCTCCATCCGACACGTGCCCAGGGAGGAAAATGAACAGGTCGATCAACTAGCGAAGCATGGTCCCCGGGTGGGGGGGGACTATCACCGACCTATTCCACCCTTCCATAGAAGAGGGAGAGCTTATGGAGATAGATCATCGGTCCTCGTGGATGGACTCGGTCACAACTTTCCTTTCCACGGGAGAGTATTCAGAGGGGGTGGATAAGAAGAAGCTCAGACACAAGTCGGCGTACTACCTCCTCCGGGACGGGCAGCTGTATAGGAAGACTCTCTCGGGGATGCTCGCCCGTTGCGTGGCCGAGAGTGAAGTGCAAAGAATCTTGGAAGAAGTCCACTCCGGGGAGTGTGAGAGTCACTCCGTGAGTCGGACCCTGGAAGGAAGGATCGTCAGACAAGGGTATTTCTGGCCTACCCTAGGCCGCAGTGCGACAGAGTTCGCGAGAAGATGCGACAAGTACCAGCTGTTTTCCCCCCTGTAGCTACAGCCGGCTCAGCGACTCAAGAGTATCACAACCCCCTGTCCCTTTGCGATTTGGGGAATGGACTTGGTCGGGCCGTTCCCCCAGGCCAGTGGGCAGAGGAGGTTCCTACTGGTGATGATTGATTATTTCTCCAAGTGGATGGAGGTGAAAGCATTGGCCAAGGTGACTTCCCAGGTCATTAGGAACTTTGTTTAGGGGGAGATCATCTGCTGCCACGGGCTACCCCAGACCATTATTACGGACAACGGGCCCCAGTTTGCCAGCGCAGAATTCACCAGCTTTTGCGGGCAGCTCGGGATGGACCTCAGGTTCTCCTTAGTTCACCACCCCAGGAGCAACAGGCAGGTAGAGACCGCGAACAAAATTATTGTTAACCTCCTAAAGAAGAAAGTATAAAATCTGAAGGGTAGCTGGGTGGAGCAGCTTCCCGCGGTTCTCTGGGCCCTGAGGACCACCCCCAACACAGCTACAGGAGAAACTCCTTTCAAGCTCTCCCATGGGTGCGAGGCAGTACTCCCCGGGGAATTCAAAGTACAAATGCCCCGAGTTGTTGCAGCCTGGGAAGGCAGGGAAGAATGGCAGGCCAATAACGAGGAAGAGCTGCAGCTCTCTCTTGACATGGTGGAGGAGCTGTGGGACCTTTCCTCCATCCGACAAGAAGAGGTGAAGAGGAGGATGGCCAAGTACTTTGACAAGCACGTCAGAGTCAAGCAGTTTGTGGAGGGGGACCTAGTCCTAAAAAAGGTGGACGCAGCAGGATGGTCGGCAACCGTGGGGAAGCTCAACCTCAGCTGAGAAGGTCCGTTTATTGTAAAAGAGGCATTGAGATCAGGAGTGTATTGACTCCAAAATGTGGAGGGCGAGACCCTAAGTCTCACCTGGAGTGGTGATGACTTCAAACACTTTTTTCCTTAAAACATGTAAGTGGTGTTTTGATTCTTAGTGAAGTTCTTTGACATGTAAATCTTGTCGCAATAGTTTGTACGAAAAGACGAAGTGTACATGTCCCCTGAGCAGATCCCGATGTCAGGCTCTCACCTAGCTGATAGGTGTGGAAACCAGCCGTCACCACACATCTTCCCAAAACCCCGAGGTAATAGGAAGGGGGGACGAGGGTACATAAACACCAAGGACCACCCGCTGCAGGCGATGTGGGACTAAGCCATCCACGGGATGGCGGGGATATTCTGCCACACGGGGGGCCCACCGGGGTCAACACCCAGACCTGGAACGCGATGGGGAAGCCCAAATATGCGGTCCCACACACACTCAATCCCGCTGGACCTTTGTTCTCAACACACCCCCGCAACGGGATGGCTCTGATACCATGTGGAAATCACCTGTCACCACACATCTTCCCAAAACCCCGAGGTAATAGGAAGGGGGGACGATGGTACATAAACACCAAGGACCACCTACTGCAGGTGATGTGGGACTAAGCCATCCACGGGATGGCGGGGATATTCCGCCACACGGGGGGCCCACCCGGGTCAACACTCAGACCTGGAACGCGATGGGGAAGCCCAAATATGCGGTCCCACACACACTCAATCCCGCTGGACCTTTGTTCTCAACAATAGGGTTGGATGTCACTCGGTGTCAACCCATGGACCCTGAGCAGATCCCGCTGTCAGGCTCTCACATAGCTGACAGAGCTAGATACCACTCGGTGTTAACCTCAGACCCCGTACAGATCCCGCTGTCAAGCTCACACCTAGCTGACTGTGTTGGATGTCACTCGATGGTATCAACTCTGGACCATGAGCATATCCCACTTTCAGGCTCTCACCTAGCTGACAGGGCTGGATGTCACTCGGTGTCAACCTCAGACCCCGAGCAGATCCCGCTATCAGGCTCTCACCTAGCTGACAGGGCTAGATGTCACTCGATGGTGTCAACTCTGGACCCCGAGTAGATCCCACTGTCAGGCTCTCACCTAGCTGACAGGGCTGGATGTCACTCGGTGTTAAACTCAGACCCCAAGCAGATCTCGCTGTCAGACTCTCACCTAGCTGACAGGGATGAATGTCACTCGATGGTGTCAACTCTAGACCCCGAGCAGATCCTGCTGTCAGGCTCTCACCTAGCTGACAGGGCTGGATGTCACTCGGTGTCAACCTCAGACCCTGAGCAGATCCCGCTATCAGGCTCTCACCTAGCTGACATGGCTGGATGTCACTCGATGGTGTCAACTTAAGACCCCGAGCAGATTCCGCTGTCAGACTCTCGCCTAGCTGACAGGGTTGGATGTCACTCAGTGTCAACATCTAGACCTCGAACAGATCCCGTTGTCAGGCTCTCACCTAGCTGACAGGGCTGGATGTCACTCGGTGTCAATCTCAGACCCCAAGCAGATCCCGTTGTCAGGCTCTCACCTAGCTGACAGGGTTGGATGTCACTCGATGGTGTCAACTCTGGACCCCGAGAACATCCCGCTGTCAGGCTCTCATCTAGCTGACAGGGCTGGATGTCACTCGGTGTCAACCTCAGACCCCGAGCAGATCCCGCTGTCAGGCTATCACCTAGCTGACATGGCTGGATATCACTCGATGGTGTCAACTCTAGACCACGAGAAGATCCCGCTGTTAGGCTCTCACCTAGCTGACAGGGCTGGATGTCTCTCGGTGTCAACCTCTAGACCCCGAGCAGATCCCGCTCTCATGCTCTCACCTAGCTGACAGGGCTGGATGTCACTCGGTGTCAACCTCTAGACCCCGAGCAGATCCCACTATCAGGCTCTCACCAAGCTGACAGTGCTGGAAGTCACTCGATGGTGTCAACTCTAGACCCCGAGCAGATCCCGCTATATGGCTCTCACCTAGATGACAGGGCTGGATGTCACTCGGTGTTGACCACAGATCCCGATCAGATCCTGCTGTTAGGCTCTCACTTAGCCGATAGGGCTGGATGTCACTCGGGGAAGTCCTATACTCTCCATATGGTGTCCAACAAGTGTGGCATTTTTTTTAAGAATAGTGGGAGAGAGGCTCGGCATAGGTGAGTCAGAACTCTCCAGCTCAGCTCGGCCTCGACAGAAGGGTGGCGAGCCGGGCCCTTGGACCTCGCTGAAGGGAGGCAGACTAAGCCAGGACGCTTCGCCCCCCACCCTATTTGACTTATGAAAATTTTGTGAATTTGGTCTTATATTGATAAGGTTAGGGGGGAGCTCGTGAGCAAGCTGAGGGTGGTATGCCCAGTGCGGTGGGTAGTCCATCCCCGGGTCATCTAAGATTCGGCAAGCTCTCAAAATGTACTCTCAGGAATGAGCTCTAATAACTATCCTGCTCGCAAAACCTATCTACGCGAGGTCACTAGGGGAACTGCTCGCAGGAAAGCAGGGCGCATCAGAAAAGTCCAGAAAAAGATAGAAAATATATATAATGGACAGATGTTATATCAAAAATGTATTCCATTAAATAGTGATAGTTACAGATGGAGCTCGCCTCGGCGAGATTACAAAAAAAAAGAAAAATACATGATGAGCCTTTGCCCCCCTCGCCGGATTGGTGATCCTCCCCCCCTCCGCCGGACAGGTCCTGGAAGCCCTTCCTGAAGAGCGTGTCATGGCTATCCTCCTTCTCGCTGGGCGGCGTCGCAGGGAATAGGCTCGGCATCAGGTCCCAGACTGAGATCTCCTCACAACCCACCACTGGCACTCATGTATCCTTCATCATCTGGAGGGTACATTCAGTGGTTTGGATCGAGTTGATCCGCAGCCTCTCAACGACGTCAGCCTCGCCGAAGATCCTCGGGCTCTTTTAGGGGAAGGTGGGCTCGACGTCGCGAGCCGGGAAGAAGATCTCCGCCTGACGACAAACCTCGTGTCCAAGGCTCGTGTTCTCCACCATCAGCTTCACGTTCGTCCCCTCCAGCTCGCCAAGGCCGGCGCGCAGCTAGCCGATCTCCTCTTCCTGCACGGCGGCGCGAGCCCGAAACTCCCCAGCAGCCTTGGCATCCTGATAAGAAAGGAAGTACATTAGCAACAGAGCAGAAAATCCTAAGTAAAAGCGAAAATGGATAGGCAACATCCCGATACTTACCAGTCCGCCGGCGGCTTGGGTGAAAAGATTCTCAGCAATGCCGAGCTGCCTCGCCAGGTCGACGACCTTGTCCTTGGCGACGTCGCGTGCTTGCTCGGCCTTCTGGAGGAGGTTGCTGAGGTTGAATCTGTGGTGGAGCTCCATGGCTCGCATATGGGCCTGCAGGCCTTCATGGCCGAGCTGCCACAGGGGGTTGCCCTTGTCGGCCTCGACGTCCTCGCGGCCATAAAGGACAAAGCCGAGTGCATAGGCATGACCGGTGGCGAGCTCGCGGTCAGCCCAGGAGGGGTGGAGGGTGGATATGGAGACTCGGTGGTCCAGCTCGTCCCACTGGACCATGGGCTTGCCCGCCGAGTCCTTCCACCTCCCCCAAAGCCGAAGAGGGGGTGTTCCTTCGGCGTGGCGGGCTCGCGAGCCGCCTTCTTCACCGCGGGGGGAGCAGAGGTCGCCGCGGGAGGAGCAGGGGTCTCGCCACCTCCCTGCCCCTTACTGGTGATCTCCTTGAGCGGGCTCTCCGGCGACGCATCAGGGATGACCTCGGGCGAGCTCATGTGTTTGGGGCTTTGTTGATGTTGTTGATGTTGTTTTGCCCGAGGAACCACTATGGCTCTCCTCATCTTTTTTGGTACTTGTGGGCGATGGGGGGGGGGGGGGGGGGCTCGACCCAGCATCCTTATGTCGCCTCTTGCTGGAGGAGGGTTTGGAGAAATCCACCTTGTCTCGGCAGGCCACTGCCGCTACCTTCTCGCGAGCAAGAGGGTCCTTATATAACCCCGAGTCCTCAAACGGCGGGTTCATGGGAATTAGTAGCTCCCCTACATGAAATAACTTAGAGAACTTAGAAGATTTCCATGACAATATGGCGAGCTCGACAATGGGCATAGAACAATACCTTCGCCGGACAGAACATGGCGGAGCGAGTCGAGGCTCCTTCGCAGGAAGGTGACCTCGAAGTCCTTGTGGAGGAAGAATTTGTGGAGGTCGGCATCATTGCCGGACACGGTCGGCGGGCGGTAGATTTCCTCGCCCTTCTGCTGGGGGGAGAAAGGTATGTTGTCGAGATCTCCCTTGATGAAGGCGATCTTGGTCATCCAGTTGTGATGCTTGTTCGCGATCTCGCAAACCTTGATCAGCGAGCCCATGAAATAGGCGACACCATCCGGCGTCTCCTCGTAAGATCGCCTGAACACGGTCAGGTTAAACTCAATCCGCTCCCAGCGGAGGAAGCTCGTGAACGCCACCATCATGGCGATGGCGTTCGAGTTCAGCTGCGCGGGCACCGCTCCATCGTACTTCAAGATCTGGCGGATTTCTGGTCAGAGGGGGAGTCGCAACCCCACCTCAAAATGCGAGATGGGGAAGGAGAGTTCGTCATCATAAATGGAGTTGATGGCCTCCCCCTCCCTCGGACGGTGCGCCTCGAAGCCCGGCGGAACATGGTCACCGACGAATTCGGCGAGCTCGGCCTCGCTAGTGTTTCCCTCAAAGAAGTTGTAGTCCCTGAAGTGCTGGGCGCACTTGGAAGGACCGTCGGCGTCGGGATTGGTCTTGCCCATGCTCTCAAAAAGAGGGGTGGAGCGCGAGTACGAAGAAGGGGCACGGGAAGAGAGAGAAAAAGCAGGCAGTGGGGCGGGGCTATTTATAGAAATAGGAATCTGGGGCCAAGCTGTCCAATCGGCCCAGCTCGCCATCCCAGCTCACCAACCCCCAGCTCGCCGACCTCCGACGCATTCCATCCCAGGCCAAGTTAAATAAGAATCAATATAATAATTACTATTATTCGAATACCAGACACGTCTAAGAATGTTTGAAGTTATTACAACAATCAAATGCAGGAATAATAAAGCAGGGCATGGGGCAGGGGAGAACCAAGAGGCGAGTGTCGGTCGGCTCGGCAAGGGAGCCGCCTTCTATCTACCCCGGCCTCGCATCCCCCGTCCCCCAGACTGCCGCGAGCGGAGAAGCTCGTGGATCCTCCCCGAATTCCTCTGTGCCACCGAGAGGCCGTCGTCGATCTCATCTAGAAGCCGGGAAGGAAACGCCATCTCGCCAGCCTGGCCGCCTCACACCTCATCAGCGAGACGCACGTAGTCGCGTTGTAATGCCTCGTTGACTTCCTGCACCTCGCACAACCCGCGCACAAGTTTCTTGAAGAGCTTGATCATCCTCCTTATCAGCTCATCATTCTCCACTTCAGGTCCTAGGTAAGAGTCCAGCGAGCTAGGGGAGGGGAGGGGAGAGTAATGGGCTGTCCGCGAAGACTCCTCAGCCGCGGATTGGCTGGAGGGAGCTGTGAAGACAGAAACATCAGCAAGGGGAGGTGTGCTCGAAAATCACATGACCAGAATCCAAGGCCAAGTTTACCCGACGAGCTCAACATCTCCGAGAAGGTGCGGGGAGGGGTAAACCTCAGGTCCTTCCCGCTGCCTGGGCGGCGCGTTCCCGGTGAGAGGAGGTCGAATCCCGGAATGGGGATGGTTTCCACACCTGCCCCTGTGGTCACGACCAGTGGCTGAGGGGAAGGGGAGCGAACCGTCGAGTTTGGCTTCTGCGAGTCCACCCCCAAGGTCCCGAAGGGGGGTGACGGGTCCCGAGGACGATTCTCCGGAGTTTTGAATCATGAGTCGCCCAGTGTGGTCTTGGCTCGCGGGGTGGAGTATCGCGGCGTAGCGAGCCCCATGCCATCAAGCTGGATGTCTGGGCCATCGCAGAGGTCAACGATATCTTTGCCTTTGTCACAGGGAGGCAGATTGGACGAGCCCGCCCCATTCTCCAGGGATGTCCTCAGGTCATCATAAATGGGCTCGGCCGCCAGAGGAAACGACTTCACCCTCTTGGCGGAGTTGGGTTCGGTCGAGCCACCCTGCGGGACGGCGGGTGGAACCGCAGTCAGGGAGGCTACGCGAGCAGTCGAGGTCTGGCGAACCCGGGCGAGCCGCTCTTGAATCTCCTTTGGGATCGGCATCTCGGCAGGGCTAGAACAGAGGGAATGACAAGAGTCAGGCAGGTATGCAGGTGTATATATATAGCCACAGGTGGACCCCACCCGAAGATTCTCTCTGGTTCACCCCGCACTCGCCGAACACTTGGGGTTGGATGTTTCTTTCTGAGCTTTGCGAAGCTCAAAAAGAGCGGGGATTGTGTACAATCCCGTATCCGGCGAGTGGGGTCGCCAGGAACCAGACCGACCGGTTCAGATCACCCAGGCCCTAGGCGAGCTTGGCAGAGAAATCCGAGCCCGAGCTCGCCATTCGTCGACCCCGAGCTCGCCATTCGCCGAGCCAAGTCTGGGTTTCATCGAGCTGAGCTCAACTAATGGAGGCTGATCGAAGGGCGAGCTTAGTATTCCAGCTCGCACTCGCCCTAAGGAGCTCGACAAACAGCAGGCGAGTAGGATCTTCAGGGGTGGCCGAGCTCCTCAGCTCGCCCAAGTCTATGAGGTATTTTTTTACTATTTTGCCCCCGTTGGCCCACCCACAGCCTTTCAGAACAGCGAAGTTACGTTGTTGGCAGGCCAACCTGGACTACATATTGCCGTTCAGAACAGCGGGAGTTGGCTATTTGCAGGCCGTTTTCAGAAATCTATAAATAGGACCCAATGGGGTACCTCAGAAAGCATGCTTCTTATGTCCTCTTGCTCCATCTCTCAAGCGCTTTCTGAGGGTACCTTAGCTCGGTCTTTGGCTAAGGAGGGGAAGCGCTCTAAGATCTTTCGGGTGTGTGCTGGGTCCTCCAGCCGAGCCCTTGGGCCAGTCCTTTGCTTGCCTTATTGTTTTGCTTGCAGGAGAGAAGTAGGTGCGCGATCACCCCTTCCCCAAGGGTGAACTCCACAAGAGACCGAGTTTTCGGTTTCAACATAACAAACACAAGACTTAGTTACTGAAATATCAGTTAAGTTGCCTTCCCTCTAAGTTTAGGGTGACCTTCCCTCTAAGTTTGCTAAATTACAGGTTGCACCCCTCAAATTTTTGAAATTACAAAAACTTCTTTGTAAGTTTACATTTCAAAACTTCCATGCACAAAAAACCCCCTAAAATTTAGTCCAAAGGTGATATTATTGTGCATGAATGTTATCAAATGTAAACTAACAAGACAGGTTTTTGTAATTTAAAAATTAAAAGTGCAACTTGTAATTATGCTAAATTCTCGGGGAAGTATTAGTATCGGTAATTATTCATATATATATATATATGTATATATATATATATATATATATATATATATATATATATATATATATATATATATATATATATATATAGGTATATACCTATATATAACATCTAGTTTTTAACATTACTAGTGCTCCACAAAAATGTTAAATTGATATTCAATATTTAACACTGATATTCCATTTTCTGAGCAGACAAGATTAGGTTGATACAGTACCAATTGAACATTATTTCAAAAAATATATAATTAAAAGTACAAAGACCCATGCCTACAATACGAATCATCCTCCATCTCAATGCGTCTTACGGTTGATGTAGAATCCGTGTGAAACTCCGGCCTACAGTTCTTTTTTCAAATTTTCCACGTCAATGCTATGAGGCAAATTGGTGTTGGTAATTATGGATTACAAGCAGTCGTGCACGGGGGACCCCGTGCGGACAACATTTGTCATGGGTGCGATATTTGCCGTGGGGGAGACATTTGTCGTGGGTGCGACATTTGTCGTGCGAGAGACATTTGTCGTGGGTGCGACATATTTCGTGGGGGAGACATTTGTCATGGGGGAAACATTTGTCGTGGGTGCGACATTTGTCGAAGGGGATATATTTGTCGTGGGGGCGACATTCGTCGTGGTGGCGGCATTCTTCGTGGTGGTGACATTCGTCGTGGGGGCGACATTCATCGTGGGTGTGACATTCGTCGTGGGGAAGACATTCGTCTTGAGGGCAACATTCGGCATGAGGGCAACATTCGGCGTGGGGGCTACATTAGGGGGGGTACATTCGTCGTGGGGGAGACATTCGTTGTGAGAGCGACATGCGGCGTGGGGGCGACATTCGGCGTGGGGGCGACATTCGGCAGGGATGACATTCGTCGTGGGGGCGACATTGATCGCGGGGGCGACATTGGTCGTGGATGCGACATTTGTCAGTGGGACAACAAATGTCAAATGGGCGACTTTGGTCGCCGGGGGGGGCGACCTTCGGCGTGGACGACGACGTTCGGCATGGACAGCGACGTTTTCAAATCTGTCAAGCAAACTTCACCTCCCAGCACGTGCATCCAAAACTTTGAACTTCATGAAACCTCTTTTCTTTAAAAAAGAAATTTATGCCTGAAACTAATAGCATCTAATGATATCATTTTGTCGAAATATTATACATAAAATGGCCAGAGACCATAGTAGATATATGTAGTTTGGACATTTGATCAAACTTTGTGAGTATAGAATGTAAAGTATGTTAATGTATGAACGCCGCTTGACCTTAAAATGTCATTTTGACCTAAAATGTGATCAAAAATATAAAAATTAACGAATCTTCTATCAAGAATGAAGTTGACACCAATAATGAAGCCCCTACATAAGTGACACTTTAGAAGTTCATGCACTCTTCACTTAATACTTTACAAAAACTGCAACTGATTAATCATATGGGTTTTATTCTTATGATCTACCCAATCAAACATCAATGATTTACCGGAGGAAATCAACTGAAGTAAAAAATAATTATTTTTGTTGTTGATTCAATATGAGTGATAGAGTACATAAAAACATTGCTGAAAGCCAGCCCTAAAACCACAATTATTCACGTCTGCATTCATAATTATTACATTTACCACAATAATTACATGTTCTTGGCATGAGTGACAGTGCACGGCGGAGGCGGGCTTCGCCTACCCCTGGCGGTTTTTAATATATTTTTATTATGTATTTTTTAAAATATATTTTTTAACCGTAAACCCCAAAAAGTTCAAGCTTCTCACAACAACTTTCATTTTACCATAATGCTTGATGTGTAGTTAAAGAACTTTTAAAACATGAACATAGGTACAACATTGTACCTAGACCGATTATTTTCAAACAGTGTTGCAAATTCTAGAAAAAAAGAAATATAGAGAATAGAATACAGATCTACAACCAATTTATAAAAGCTATACATTTACCGTACTACATCTATTGCACAAAAAAGGGGTATGTAGATGACAAAAATAGCTGGAAATCATAAAAATCTTAATCACAAATGCAATTGAGAGACATAAAGTTTACAAACATTTCTGGGAAGCATACAACTGGCAAGCTTATTTGGGAAGCATACAGTTGGCAAGCTAGATGGAGATGAAGTGCAGGTATATGATATATCAGAACTAACTAAAAAATAGAAGATGCACATCTCAATCAGAAATACAGTTTAAGAAGTGCAGAGGAACAAAGAACAAAGAAAGTGATGTTGTTGCTATGAAGAGATCATAGAAGAAATTCACCTAGAGGACGTCGATGTCAAGAAGAAGAAGAAATCCAACTTCGGTGCCGCGACTGAGAAAGGAGGAGGTGCAGCGGAGAGGATGCCCTGGCTGGAAGATGTCGTCTACCTAGACTGAGAGGCTCTGTAAAAGTTGCTTACCCTGAGTCCAATAGGGTGAAAGAAAAAAGAGACACAAATAATGAAAAAAAATCAAAGAAAGTTGACCTGTTTTCTGTGCTGGAAATGAATCCGCAAGGCAGAGTAACATGGAAACAAAGGAGATGATGCTTGTGGAAGGCTGGGGTCACATTTGATTCCAGGAGCCACCACATTTGATTCCAGGAGCCAGCAGGGATTGACTTGTTCTCGTCCACCATCAGCGCTCGCGGATAGGAATGCGAAGAAGCGAATGGGGTTGCGGCTGGAGTAGGGATTGGGGAAGGGGTGGGGTTTGCGGGTGGAGTAGGGATTAGGGAAGGGGCAGGATTTTCCGCGACGGAGCGCAGTGATTTTGGCTCTTCCGCTGTGCGGTGAAAGAGGTGGAGCAAGACGTGACGCCGTCGCCGGAGTGCGCAGGCAGATCTGCAATGTAGTAAGATGGGGGAAGAGACGGCAGAAGAGCTGGAAAGATGGGGTTTGCGGGTGGAGTAGGGATTAGGGAAGGGGCAGGATTTTCCGCGACATAGCGCAGTGATTTTGGCTCTTCCGCTGTGCGGTGAAAGAGGTGGAGCAAGACTTGACGCCGTCGCCGGAGTGCGCAGGCAGATCTGCAATGTAGTAAGATGGGGGAAGAGACGGCAGAAGAGCTGGAAAGATGGCTTCGGAGGGATCTTCGCTGAGCAGAACTTGGAGATGTTGGGCGAGAGGAAGAGCAAGCATGAGCGAGAGTCGGGAATGAGGAGAAGATGCAGCGAGAGAAGAAGCACAGGCGGACGAACGACTGCGACGGGCCTGCGAGTGACGGCGTAGGCCTTGTAGAAAGCGGAGAAGAGGTTGCGAATGACGGAGGTATCGGGTTTTTGAGGGGATGAACAGTGAACTGAGAGATGAAATCTGTATTAATTAAGCTTTGATCCCGCCAAATGACCAAAATATCCCTCAATTAACACAGAAAAGCTGGTTTTATGAGGGTATTTCGGGAATAAAATGTTACACCATGCCCTCATTAGGGGTTTCCTTATAGTATAAAGATGTATGTGCTTACATTAGTTGAATTATTATCGTATTTATATTATGTTGTTATCTAACTCGATTGTTTCTTTATGAGACTGTATAGCATATACCACAACTGTATTTCAAAATTAAAGCGATCCTTTTATCTTGTGTTTGTCGAACAAAAAAAATAAAGTGATTCGTTTAGAAGTCTTGTGAGTTGAATCTCTCCACTAGTTCCTGATGCAGTGGTAGGTCGATTGACTCGGGAGGACTCTCTAAATGGAATCCTAAATGCGATGAGATGTAATGCAAGTGCCACGACCGACACACGTATATTCCTGCAGGAGGCGGTGATCCGTCACCCGGATGGACGATCAGAGTCCGTGGTTGCGTCCGAAAGAACGAACCGAGTCGAGACCGTATATGACTTTTTATATTTTGAGTTGTATTTGCCCCAAGGTTGTCAGGATCGAGATCCTAGGTAGGATCGTTTTCCGGTTGGATTGGATCGGATCATGGGATCGGATCGAGAATCGTAAGATCCTACAAAAATCATAAATTAAAACTTAATTTACATAAATACACTTTTTATCATCCAATTACACACAATTAAAGTAGAAATAAAGAGTTCAAAATATTTTTTAGTTCTATTATTCTTCCACATAGGGGGATATATATAACATTACAATAGACTCTTAGACACGGACAGACAATGTGGGACTAAATCCCTTACACAAACAAATACGAATATAAATATTAAACTAATGCGTATATTCAACTCTTCCCCTCAAGTTGGGAATTTATATTGATCATTCCAAACTTGTCAGTGTTGTCCTTGAAGTTATCACTGCATAGTCCCTTGGTGAAAACATCGGCAAGCTGGTCAAATGAGTTCACAAATGGGGTGCAGATATTCCTCTTGTCAAGGTGATCTTTGATGAAATGTCTGTCAACTTCCACATGTTTGGTTCTGTCATGTTGTACTGGATTGTGCGCAATACTGATGGCTGTATTGTTGTCATAGTAGATATTAACAGATTTGTTCACCTGGAGACCCATATCTTGAAGAATAGTCTTCAACCACAATCCCTCACAAACTCTTTGTGTCATAGCCCTATATTATGCTTCAGCACTTGAGCGTGCTACAACATTTTGCTTCTTGCTCTTCCATGATACAAGGTTGCCTCCCACAAATGAACAATACCCATTGGTAGATTTTTTATCTTCTTGACTACCAACCCAATCAGCATTTGTAAACACTTCAACCTCCAACGATCGATTAGCTTTGAACAGAATCCCACACCATGGTGTCTTCTTGAGGTATCACAACACCCTAAAGGCATCCTGCTAATGACGTATGGAAGGAGAGTGCATAAATATGCTTAGGACGCCCACAACGTATGTAATATCAGGGCGAGTATGGGATAAATATATGAGCCTCCCAACCAATCGTTGGTATTTTTGGTGCATCCACTTTCTCCCCACTAGTATCCGCATCACTTTTATGATTAGCCTCAATTGAAGTGTCCACGGGGGCGCACCAAAGCATCCCAGTCTCCTCCAGAAGGTCAAGTGTATACTTCCTTTGAGAGATGAAGATTCCCCGTCGAGATCTCACAACTTCAATTCTCAAGAAGTATTTCAGCTTCCCCAAATCTTTGACTTCAAATTCCTTGCCCAGTTGTTTCTTCAGGTGACTAATCTCCTCCAAGTCATCTCCGGTAATGATAATGTCATCTACATACACAATAAGAATAGAAACCTGCGCACCTTTCCTCTTGATGAAGAGAGTGTGATCAGCTTGACCTTGGGTGTATCCTAGCAGAATCATGGTCGTGTTAAATCATCCAAACCACGGTCTCGGAGACTGTTTCATGCCATACAGAGATTTCTGCAGACGACAGACCTTCCCATTCGATCCTTCGGTAATAAATCTCGGGGGAATATTCATGTAGACCTCCTCCTCCAGATCACCATGCAGAATGCATTCTTGACATCGAGCTGTTGTAGCTCCCATCCACAAATCACATCATAGGAGAGAAGCACTTGAATTGAGTTCATCTTAGCAACAGGAGCAAAGGTATCCTGGTAGTCAATGCCTTGGGCCTGGGTATACCCCTGAGCCACCAAGCGAGCTTTGTACCGCTCCACCACCCCATCATGATTCTGTTTCATTGTGAAGACCCATCGGGACCCGACCGTTCGGTTCCTAGGAGGAAGGATAGTGAGCCGCCAAGTTTCATTTTGTTTCAAGGCACGCAGTTCCTCCTCCATTGTCTGTTTCCACTCAGGTATCTGAACAGCCTCATGCCATATCTTAGGAATCATAATAGATGAAAGGGAGAGATAAAGGCTTTGTGGGCCTGAGAGAGGTGAGTATAGCAAATATAGTTGGCAATGTGGTCTTTGGTGTCACCCCTATTACCTATAAGACGAGTAAGAGGAACATGAAGGTCATCATCAGAATCTAGAGCGGAAATAGTCACCGATATTGGCGGAACATCAACAGTCTGCACTTGCTCAACGGACTTGGGATGACGAGAGTATGCGTATATAGGTGGAGCGGAAGGGGAAGAAATAGGGGCAGTAGTCTGACCATTAGAAGGGGAAATATGAGGAGTGATAAGCAGTGGAAGAGGAGAGTCGACAATCGGAAGAGGAGAGTCAATGGTCTCGTCACTATTACTAATTGTCTCCCCCTAACGAGGACCAAAGTAAGACTCCCCCTCAAGGAATTTAACATCAACAGTGCAATAGTAGCGACTAGTAGGAGTGTGATAACACCAATATCCTTTGGTGGTAGGAGAGTACCCAATGAAAACACATCGAATGGAACGCGCATCCAGTTTATTACGGTGCGGGATATGAACGTGGACAAAACAGACAAAACCAAAGATACAAGGAGCAATATGAGAGGTGTGGACGATGTGGTTCTTGGCGAGACGGGCGAGGGGCGTATCATGGGAGATGGAACGAGAGGGAAGACGATTGATGAGATGTGCAGCCGTGAGAACTACATCACCCCAGTAGGATTTGGGAAGGTGCATAGCAAGAAGTAAACACCGAGCCACCTCCAGCAAGTGCCTATTCTTCCGTTCGGCAACCCCATTTTGAGTGGAAGTGTGGACACATGTGGTTTGATGAATGATGTCATGATTGGCAATATATGCCCCAAACACCTTCTGATCATCATATTCCTAGCCATTATCACTACGAAGCACACGAATCTTACCACCAAATTGTTGGGCCACCATCTTATGAAAGGACTGAAAATAGGAGAGCACGTCACTTTTATTTTTAAGCAGATAAAGCCACGTAGTGACGGAGTAACAATCAATAAACGTAACAAACCAGATAAAGATAACACTCGGGATGGACCCCCAACATCAGAATGAATAACATCAAAAGGACATAAACTAGGAGCAGATTGATGGCTAATACTTTGACGAACATGCTTAGATTGTTCATATGTGTCACAAGAAAATGACCGAATTAAATGATGAAAAGCAGAAAATAGTTTAGTAAGATAAAAAACAGAAGGGTGGCGAAGGCGCTGATGCCAGCGCCGGATGTCATGAAGAGTCGGAGATCTGGTGGATGAAAGAGCACTGGTAGAGGGCTGGTCCAGCAAGTACAGTCCGTCAACGTTCCTACCACTGCCAAGCATCTGCCTCGTATCCAGATCCTAAAACACACAAACATCAGGATAAAAGGTTACAGAGTAGTTTAAAGAGGTAGTCAAGTGACTAATGGAAAGCAGATTGCGAAGAAAAGACGGGACATGCAAAACAGAGGATAGTGATAGATCGAGATAACAAGTGACAGTCCCTTTGAAAGAAACAGTGCCTAATCACCTAGAGGGGGGTGAATAGGTGACCTATATCTTTTTAACTTTAAAGGCAAAAATACAGTACAGTAATTACAATTCTACAAGTATCACAACACAGCAATCATACAAGCATACATTCACAGAGTGCACACAGGATTTATAGTGGTTCCCCAAGGTCTGGGTACATCCACTTTCCCTCTTCGCCTATCCAGTAGTGTACTAGATTCGGCCTAACTTCTCCACTTCTTCTCAGATCCTCAGATCTTACAACTCAGAACCCCAAACAGGTTCCTACAACTCAGAGTGATCCCACTCCTACAACTCAGGCACAAAAGCCCTACCACTCAGTCTTCAACATGACCTACACTCAGGCACAACAACCCTACCTCAGCCTTCACAAAGCCTACACTCAGAGAAATGATTCTCCTACACTCAGGCTCACAGGCCCTACCTCAGCCTTTATAGATTTAGGCGTGCAACTCAGATCTATACAAGATCCTACAGAAATTAGAAAATATAAAGTATATTACCACAACTCTGATAGAGAGAGATGAGTTGACTGGCTTCTTGATGAGTTCTTGGAAGAACTTGGCAGAGATCAACCTCTCTTGGCTTTCTTCAAAACTTCTTGAATTAGAACACAGTAGGGTTGTATCTCTATGCAGATGATCTTCAATCAACTGTTGTCTTGAGATTCTGATTTCAATCTGAATCTTACTTATCAGCCTGGTTCAACCGCTGGTCTTCTTAGAAGGAGCTCTCTCTCTCCAACTTCTTAGATCTTCACTTGAAGGTCTTCTTCTTGTTGTGTTGTTTTTCACTTCATTGATCACTTCATATTCTGTTGAAGGAATAAGACTTTATATAAGCTTTCTTCATGGTGACCGGCTGATCCGGTTTCTAACAACCTTCTGACAGCTCTGACAGTAGCAGTTGACCGGTTGAAATGGCAGCTGTCAAGTCATCCAGTCACTTCTTGAAATCTCTGTCACTGTCTGAAAGTGTCGAGACAGATAGTCTTTATGTGTCGACACAAATAGACTAAGTGTCGACACAAGTAGAGTAAGTGTCGACACTAGCCTTTATGGTGTCGACACAACTCCTTGTGTTGTTGTAATAGCTTCTCGACACTGCTTCTTCAGAATGTGTCGACACTGATCCTGTGTGTCGACACAAGTCCTTCTTCTTCAATACTTAGTTGATTTCTGTTAAGTGTCGACACAAGTCCTTTGTGTCGACACATCTTCTTGTGTTGAAACTTGCTAAGTGTCGACACATCTTCTTTGTGTCGACACATGCCTTCTGTGTTGAAACTTTGCTGAGTGTCGACACATCTCCTTGTGTCGACACATCTTCTTGTGTTGAGACTTTGCTAAGTGTCGACACATCTCCTTTGTGTAGACACTTGTACTTAAACTTTGTTGAAGTTCGCTGAGTGTCGACACAGCCTCCTAGTGTCGACACATGTACTTGAACTTTGTTGAACTTTGCTGAGTGTCGACACAGCCTCCTAGTGTCGACACATGTACTTGAACTTTGTTGAAGTTTGCTGAGTGTCGACACAGCCTCCTCGTGTCGACACTTTTGCTGTCGACAAGTTTCTCTGGGTGTCGACACTGTTTCTAAGTTTCGACACTGATTATGTAGACAATTCTTCATTGTGTGTCGACACTGCCTGTATATGTCGACACTTTCCTTCTGGTGTCGACTATGCCTTCCTGGCGTCGACACAATTACTCCAAGTGTCGACACAGTTTCTCTAGGTGTCGACACAAGCCTTCTTAAGTGTCGACACTTTTCTTCTAGGTGTCGACACATGACTTAGAAACTTTTATGTTTTCTCTGCAATTACTTAACCTGCACAAATAAACTCAAACCACATCAAATACACCTTGATGTATATCATTGAGTAGGGTGAGGCTTCTTCAAATCAGGTATATATATTCCAATGTACCCAACAATCTCCCCCTATTTGGAGAAGTCATAACCCTTAGTCAATGATATACATCATACATAACAAATTCTCAGTATGATGTAAAACAGTAATATATGACAGGGTAAGAACTTAAACATGTATAAACAGAACATGTATAAACAATTATCTCAGAACAATTAATGAAATAGATTGAACATATAACATTGTTCTTACAAATTCCAACATTTTCATTAATCAAAAGTTTACATAGAGTTTAATACAAATGATTACAAATTGTAAACTTAAGAAAATGATATCCTATGGCTGCTTTGGTTCCTTGATTACAATCCCCTTTCCAGATTGAATCTTTGCTTGAACTGGAGCTTCATTGTCATCAGCAACAACAGGCTTCTTCCCTTTGAGATCTTTCTTTTTCAGCTCTTCAGCCTTTATCTTCTGCCTTTCAAAATAGTGATAAGGCTTAGGGAAATACTTGCTAGGCTCCTGTGCATTAGGAGGTAGCTTTCCCAGTTTAGCCTTCCTTCTATATTGTACTATGGCCTCTTGTCTATTCTCATGTTTTCTCCACTCCAGGTCAGAATACCACTTGCCTCTATCCAGGACATTGTCCTTAGCAGCCTTCCAAGTAGTCAATATGATATTCTTGGATGTGGGGCTCCATTGTTCAAAATATGGTGTTAATTCAGCCTGCTCTATGAACCTTTTCTTAGATAATTGGGCCTCTTGTTCTTTTAACAAAGCCTCTTGCTCTTTTAGTATTGCCTCTAGCACAGGCTGTACAACTTTCTCAATGATTACATTGTGAGCAGCTTCAGGAGGACTATACATAGTCTGTATCTCTTGATGTATCATATCAAAATCTGCAGGAGGGTATATCACTTGAGTCACTTCAGCTTGCTCTCCTCCAAAGTATGCTGGATTTAAGCCAGACTCTGCAACATTGTCATCATCACATAAAGGTGGATATCCAAGGGTGGCTCTGATAGAGTTTGAAATCCACTTTGCATGATCAGAGCCTGCCTTGACTAATACCCTCTCCCCCTTTATGACTTCTGTCTCTATGTGATCCCTCAGATCATCTTTCTAAAACCTGATCTGGGCATTCAGATAGTTAACTCCATCTTTATAAAAAGGTTTTAACCTTTGGAGCTTGTCAGTAATTATCTTTTGAGAATCTGCAATGGCAGTGTGAACTGCAAGTAGGCTTTCTTGTAGTTGTTTATCAAACTCTTCCTTGGCAGTAGCACTTGCTGCAGTCTGAGCAGCTGCAAGATTCTTCATTTCAGTGACTATCACATTATGTGATTCAGTTAAATTTTCATTCATTCTGATCTGGTTTTCCAGAACATATCCTTGTTTGACTGCCAGATCATCAACCTATGTCTTTATCTTCTCTTGATGTGTAGCTAGATAGACCACTGCATTGCCTCCTTTATGGAAACAATCAGTCATTTCCTTCTTGTTGAGATTCACTTCAAATCTTATAGATTTGATGTCTTGGGCCAGATCAAATTGCAGGGATTTATGCCCTTCATCCATATACTTTTCTAAAGCTTATCTTTGCTCATCTAGCTTAATCTTCAAAGCCACCATCAGAGAACTATAATCAGTTGTTGGAGCTTGTGGTGGAGCAACTGTCTGTAGTGCTTTCTTGTAGTTCTGGCTTCTTCTCTTGAAGACCTGGAACTTCCTCTTCTTGGCTCTAGCAGCCTCTTCATCCTCTGAAGCAGAAGTACTGGCTATATCTACTCTATCCTCAGGACTAGGATGTAAATCCTTCTCAGTCCTTGTGAGCTCCTCAGCATTTCTTGGCTCCTCAGTTTCTTGTGTAGTAGTTTCCTCTACATTCTCCATATGCTCCCCCTCAATATTTGCCTTCTCCCCCTCAACAACAGCTATTTCTCTCTCAAGGTCTGTCTGTATAAGATCAGGGAATAGCTCTTCTAATCTAAATTCCTATTGAGGATGGACTGGAGAATCTCTAATCTCATCAACCATTTTATCAGCAACAGATGTGTCCTCCATGACAACATCTTGTGGTTGAGGTTGTATCTGTGTTTGCTGATGAACATCAGGTAATGAATCAGTCAAAACTTCATCCTCAATAGTGAAATCTAATTGATTAATTTCAGTGATTACCTCTAGAATGGTTTGGGTAGCCCTTTCACTCTCTAGTGGAGTTGACTCTTCCACATGTAGAGGCTCCCCCTGGAGTGGATCCAGGTGAAATGAGCTAGCTGGTGGTAGCTCCCCCTGCCTCTGTGCATCTTCTTGTCTTGTTGGTGTCTGTCCAACATTTCCAGTCTCTTCATCATCAGGACTAAAGACCACTTGCTCTTCAGAGCTGCTGGAGGATTCTTGAGCCACAATGGCTGTCTTCTTCTTCTTCTTCTATGATGTTTCCTTTTCTGGAGATGGCAGTTCCTTTGTCAGCACCCTATCCCACCTTGAGAAAATTCTGACATCCATTCTCCTCATGTGGTTTATCTTTGAACCTGCAGCTTGGTTCATCACTTCAGGTATACTGCCAGCTAAGTATAAACTCAGTATTCTTCCCAGATTTGGTTTCTTCAGGTTCTCTTTTATTTTATCAAACAGAACTACTGACCAGTCAGTCTTAAGCTGGAAAATTATTCTTGTCATCAGACTGAACATATGAGCAGATATTCTATCATGCCCACCAGGCTTGCTTAGTATTACTTTTCCTACTATTTCAGATAGAAACTTTCCTTGGATGTTCATCCCTTTTCTGTTGGAAACTGATCCAATTTTCAGGTTTGAGTCTAATCCACACCATTTCAATGCCTCTCTAGTCTTAGAAGCAGATACATCTTATTCCTCTTTTGTTCTTGGTAGTTGAAGTACCTTTCTTAGACTTTTCTGTGTGACCTTGACTTTTGTCCCATGAACTCTGGACTTAATCTTGAGTCCTGAGTCATCAAGAGTAGCTGCACCCAAGAATTCAAGAACTTCCTTCTTCCAGATCTTGACAGGTTCTGATACAAGATACTCTATTCCAATCGCGGCAATTAGGGTTACCACACCTTTGATTTCGGGTTCCGCGTCATCAAAGGCGTGTCGCACGAGCTCATATCCTTCGTTAATGTTCTCTTCTAGCTTGGGCGCCATTAGGGTTTGAAGAAATTTTGAATTTAGAGAAGAGAGATGTCGACACACAAGTTTAGTCGCGAAACTAAGGTGAGCATGTCGACAAACAATGGGGAAAACCTATTTATACCTTTCTAAAATTGAAGGTGAAAAGGCACGTTAACATACTTGAATTGTGTCGACACTGTTGAAAAGTGTCGACACTTACCGCTAATGTCTCGACAACAATGTGTCGACACAAATATAGTCGACAGAATATATGTGTCGACACTTACATATGTGTCGACACCACTCAGCTCGACACTTAGTCGAGACTCTACTAGACTAATTCTGTGTAAATCCTAAGTGTCGACACCACCTTGGATGTGTCGACACCTACACTGCATGTGTCGACACAAATTCTCTGAAGTGTCGACACAGTCTTCCTAGATGTGTCGACACCATTTCTCTGAAATGTTGACACCACTTCTATGTGTCGACACAGATAACTCTGAGTGTCGACACCATTTTACTTAGCCAATTTTTTGTAAACTATTCTAAGTTTATCATCCCTAATTCAATTTTAAATTTATTGAATTTGATTTCATCTAAGGACTTAGTAAACATATCAGCTAACTGATTATCTGTCTTAACATACTCTTGGGAAATATCTTCTTTTTTCATATGTTCTCTTAGAAAATGGTACTTTATTTCTATGTGCTTAGTCCTACTATGAGAGACAGGATTATTTGCAATAGAAATGGCACTAGTAGAATCACAAAATAAAGGTGTTCTACTTACTTGAATACCATAATCTTCTAGCTGATGTTGAATCCATAGAAGTTGAGCACAACAACTTCCTGCAGCAACATACTCTGACTCAGCTATGGAGATAGCCACACTGGCCTGCTTCTTGCTACTCCAAGACACCAGCCTTCCACCTAGAAATTGACAGGTTCCTGTTGTACTTTTCCTATCTTCATTATAGCCTGCAAAATCTGCATCTGAATAACCTGTCAGTTCAAAATCTCCATTCCTAGGGTACCAAAGGCCTAGATATGGTGTGCCCTTAAGATATCTCAAAATTCTTTTGACTGCTGTCAAATGAGATTCTTTAGGGCAAGCCTGATACCTAGCACAGACACATGTAGCATACATGATATCTGGTCTACTAGCAGTCAAATACAGTAGGGAGCCAACTATCCCTCTATACAAAGTTTCATCTACAGGTTTCCCTGCATCATCTTTGCTTAGAGACATGCTTGACCCCATAGGAGTTTTCATGGTAGTGGATGATTCCATACCATACTTCCTTATCAATTCTAGGGTGAATTTAGACTGACATATGGATAAACCATCCTCAGTCTGTCTAACTTGGAGACCCAAGAAGATCTTAAGTTCCCCCATACTGCTTATTTCAAATTGTCCTTGCATTAGTTTTGCAAACTTTTTGCAAAGACTACTTTCTGTAGACCCAAATATGATGTCATCTACATATATTTGGACTAAGATAATCTTGCCTCTGGATTCCCTAAGGAATAGAAGTCTTGTCTATTTTACCCCTTGTGAATTTATTCTCAATGAGGAAACTAGACAGGGTTTCATACCAAGCCCTAGGGGCTTGTTTTAACTCATACAAAGCCTTCCTAAGTCTATATACATAATCAGGTTTATGAGAATCTACAAAACCTGATGGTTGCTCTACATAGACTTCTTCCTTCAGATTTCCATTCAGAAAAGCTGACTTAACATCCATTTGATATACCTTAAATCCTTGATATGTTGCATAGGCAAGGAACATCCTTATTGCTTCCAGTCTGGCTACTGGAGCAAAGGTTTGATCAAAATCAATACCTTCTTTCTGCCTATATCCTTTTGCAACTAGTCTAGCTTTATTCTTTATGATGATTCCATTCTCATCCAACTTGTTCCTAAAGATCCACTTAGTTCCAATAATGTTGTGGTCCTTGGGTTTAGGAACAAGCTCCCAGACCTTGCATCTTTTGAACTAGTTCAACTCCTCTTGCATGGCCTCAATCCAATGAGGGTCTAGGATTGCTTCTTCAAATTTCTTTGGCTCTACTTGGGATAGAAAGCTGGAGTAGAGAACTGAACTTAGATTCCTGCTCCTTGTTTGTACCCCTTGTCTGAGATCTCCAATAATTTGATTGGCTGGATGATCTTTTAAATGCCTATTTACTAGAGGCAGCCTGTCTTCTGGTTGTACACCTTCAGCTTCTTCATTCAACTGCACCTCTTGGTCTTCTTCAGCAACAGGAGTATCTTGTACTCCCCCTGGACAACAGCCACCATCTTCCACTTGCTGACTTGCAGAAGAACCTTCTGTTAAGGTAAGCTTCTCCATTCTCTCAGTTACACCCGTGGAGCTGCAAACACTTTTAGGCAATTCATTGTTAATGAGCCTTGCTTCATCAAAAATTATATGTACTGACTCTTCTATAACTTGAGTAATCAAATTGTAGACCCTATAAGCCTTACTGTTGTTGCTGTACCCAACAAAGATTCCCTCTTGAGATTTGACAGCAAACTTGGTTAGATAAAACTTACCATTGTTAAGGATATAGCACTTGCAACCAAAGATCCTGAAATAGGATAGATTTGGTTTTCTGCCCTTCACAATTTCATAGGGGGTCTTCTTGTGGCTCTTGCTGATAGTAGCCCTATTAATTACATGACAAGCAGTGTTTACTGCCTCAGCCCCGAAATATTCTGGGAGAGATGTGCCACTCAATAGGGTTCTACCAGCCTCTATCAAGGTTCTATTTTTCCTCTCAGCAATACCATTTTGCTGAGGTGTTCTTGGTGAGGAAAATTCCTGAAAAATTCCAAATTCTTCACACAGTTTTGTCATACTTTCAGACTGAAATTCAGTACCATGGTCACTTCTGATTTTGACCACTGTACTGTCCAATTCATTCTGAATTTGTTTAACAAAACTATACAAGATACTTGGAGTTTCAGATTTTTGCCTTAGGAAGAACACCCAGGAATACCTTGAGTAGTCATCAACTACCACAAATGTATAGACCTTCCTACGTAGGCTGTGAACTGGCATAGGACCAAAAATATCCATATGCAAGAGGTATATACACCTCACAGCATCTTTGTTCTCAAGGCTATGAAAGGTGGATTTGGTCTGCTTGCCTTTTTGACAAGTTGAGCATATCTCATCCTTTATACACTTAACCTGAGGACCATTCCTCACTAACTCTTTGCTAAAGAGTTGGCCAATTGTCTTATAGTTAAGATGAGCCAGCCTCTTGTGTCATTTAACACAATGTGAGACTTTTTCATTAGCTACAAGATAAACAGGAGAAACAATGTTCTCACACATAATGTCTAGACAATCGACATTTCTCTTCCTATATCCTGTCAGAATGATCTTTTGATCACGTGACCTTTTGATATGACAACCATCCTTGACAAATGAGATGTCATATCCTAAATCACACAACTGACTTATGCTAATGAGGTCATGTTTCAAACCCTTTACATAAGCCACTTGAGTAATTGTAATTTGGTTACAAGAAATGTTACCAAAGCCTTTGATGATCCCTTTTTTCTGAACCACCAAAGGTAACCTTAGGCCCATATTTGATAGATGTATAGTCCTTCAGCAACCCCCTAGTTCCAGTCATGTGCCTGGAACATCCACTGTCCAAGTACCATATAGGGGAATGCCCACTTGGACTCACCTGCAAAACAGATTACTTAACCTTAGAACCCAAATAATTCTTGGGTCCTTGGTGCAGGTTAGTTTGACTTTTACAAAGACTACCTGTAGCTCTTCTAGCAGGTAGTTTGCTACCCTCCTTGACACTTGAATTGTGCCAACAGTCTATGGCAAAGTGGCCTATCTTGCCACAACACCAGCACTCAAACCTGTTGTACCTTTGTTTTGGTACAACCCTGGCTGAAGTATCTATAGCAGGCTTTTTGTTAAGTGCTGTGGCTTTGCCCTTAGACTTGGACCTAACTGTCCTGGCAGGTTTTGTAAACCCCAATTCAGTCTTACCCTTTTGAGGAATAAACTCATCTATCAAAGGTAAAACTGATTTTTGTTTAGAAAAACTTGCAACAATCTCTCTCTCCTTCTGAAGTCTAGCCTCCAGATTTTTAATTTGATCATTCTTAAATGTGATTGTGCCCAATTGAATGATAGTAATGTTTTTCAACTTGGCAATCTCATTCAGTTTTTGATCTAGCACTTTATCTGAATCAGTAGCTGCCAACTTAAGATTTGTAATTTCCTTAGTCAGTGTTTTGACCAGATTTTTGCTCTTCTTAAGTGCCTGCAATACATCTCTATATTCATGCATCAACTTATGAATATCACCCTCAGATTCAGACCCACCCACATCTCTTGATGCAGATGTATCTGATTCTGAATCAGTACTATAATCTGAAAGACATTGTACCTTACTTGGTCCAGGTTGATCCTGGATCTTGTCTCCTTCTGTTAAGTCCATCAGTCCATTGCACTGATTGTCCTCATGCTCATAAATTGAGTTCATTAACTGCATGAACTCATCTTCCTCCTCTTCAGTAAACAGTCCAATATAGGCTTCAGCTTCTGAATCTATTTCTGATGATGACTGATCAGTCAAACTCTTATCCTTCTTGGCAACAAATGACCTTTCCTTTTTGCCCTTGAACTGAGTCTTCTTCTTATCAGTTGACTCTTTCCTCTTTTCTGGACAGTCGGCTACTATATGTCCTTGTCTATTGCAACAATAACATACTATCTTTGAGGATGTATTTTTACTTGGCTTGGACTTTCTTTTGTCATTCCTTGATGACTTCATGTTCTGATAATAGTCATCTTTTGTCTGTGAAGTGGATGACTTAGACCTCCACTGCTTCTTCTTCAGAAACTTTTGAAACTGCCTTGTAAAGGCAGCAAAATCCTCATCACTTTCACTGCTGTCTGAGTTCTGGTTCTCTGAATTTTCTGAAGCAGTATTAGCAACTGTTTGTGGTGGAGATGGAGACTTGCTTATATACTTCTTAGTGGCTTCAGTCTTGAAGGCCACAACTCTTTCCTTGTGCTCCACTCTAGTAGTCTTCTCTTCCTCCTTTCTAACCATTAACTGCATTTCATAAGATAGCAGTTTTCCAAACAAGGTTGGAGGAGGTATATCAGCTAATTTGGCCATTTCCCTAATGGCACAAATCTTGGTATCCCAGTCCTTAGTCAGGGATCTTAAAAACTTGTCATTCAGCTCATAGTTGCTGAATTCTCTTCCATAGGACTTCAATTCATTGACTATCCTATAGAATTTCTTGTAACATTCAGTAATGCTATCAGACTTTCCTTGTCTGAAGCTTTCATACTCCTGATTTAAAAAAGACTTCATGTCTTGTCTTACCTCTTCAGATCCCTCCATGTAAACTATTAGTGTGTCCCACATTTCTTTTGAGGTTTTACAATGTATTAGGTTCTGAAATGTGGCATCATCAATTGCACTTACAATAATATTCTGGGCCCTCTTGTCCATAGTGGCCAGAATTATTTCATCCTTGGTCATTTCTAAATAATCCTTAGGAGTTTTCTGATTTGCATCTAGAATAGAGATCTTCATTGGCACATATGACCCTTCTTTGACTGTGATGCATATTCTTGGGTCAAATGCTTCCATAAAGAGTCTAACCCTCTCTTTTCATATGCCAAAAATCTCTTTTCTGCAGATTGGCAACTTCATGGATCCTAGCTCTTTGTGATTCTCAGTAGAACCCATTTTCTTGATTCTTGATTATTCTGATTCTGCCTACAGGATCTTTACTCAGACTGTTATGTCCTTTTTGAGTAACCTGGCTCTGATACCACTTGAAAGAAACAGTGCCTAATCACCTAGAGGGGGGGTGAATAGGTGACCTATATCTTTTTAACTTTAAAGATAGAAATACAGTACAGTAATTGCAATTCTACAAGTATCACAGCACAACAATCATACAAGCATACATTCACAGAGTGCACACAGGATTTATAGTGGTTCTCCAAGGTCTGGGTACATCCACTTTCCCCCTTCGCCTATCTAGTAGTGTACTAGATTCGGCATAACTTCTCCACTTCTTCTCAGATCCTCAGATATTACAACTTAGAACCCCAAACAGGTTCCTACAACTCAGAGTAATCCCACTCCTACAACTCAGGCACAAAAGCCCTACCACTCAGTCTTCAACAAGACCTACACTCAGGCACAACAACCCTACCTCAGCCTTCAATAAAGCCTACACTCAGAGAAATGATTCTCCTACACTCAGGCTCACAGGCCCTACCTCAGCCTTTATAGATTTAGGATTACAACTCAGATCTATACAAGATCCTACAGAAATTAGAAAATACAAAGTATATTACCACAACTCTGATAGAGAGAGATGAGTTGACTGGCTTCTTGATGAGTTTTTGGAAGAACTTGGCAGAGATCAACCTCCCTTGGCTTTCTTCAAAGCTTCTTGAATTAGAACACAGTAGGGTTGTATCTCTATGCAGATGATCTTCAATCAACTGCTATCTTGAGATTCTGATTTCAATCTTAATCTTACTTATCAGCCTGGTTCAACCGCTGGTCTTCTTAGAAGGAGCTCTCTCTCTCCAACTTCTTAGATCTTCACTTGAAGGTCTTCTTCTTGTAGTGTTGTTTTTCACTTTATTGATCACTTCATATTCTGTTGAAGGAATAAGCCTTTATATAAGCTTTCTTTATGGTGACCGGCTGATCCGGTTTCTAACACCCTTCTGACAGCTCTGATAGTAGCAGTTGACCGGTTGAAATGACAGCTGTCAAGTCATCCAGTCACTTCTTGAAATCTCTGTCATTGTCTGAAAGTGTCGAGACAGATAGTCTTTATGTGTCGACACAAATAGACTAAGTGTCGACACAAGTAGACTAAGTGTCGACACTAGCCTTTATGGTGTCGACATAACTCCTTGTGTTGTTGTAACAGCTTCTCGACACTGCTTCTTTAGAATGTGTCGACACTGATCCTGTGTGTCGACACAAGTCCTTCTTCTTCAATACTTAGTTGATTTCTGCTAAGTGTTTACACAAGTCCTTTGTGTCGAGATATCTTCTTGTGTTGAAACTTTCTAAGTGTCGACACATCTTCTTTGTGTCGACACATGCCTTCTGTGTTGAAACTTTGCTGAGTGTCGACACATCTCCTTGTGTCGACACATCTTCTTGTGTTGAGACTTTGCTGAGTGTCGACACATCTCCTTTGTGTCGACACTTGTACTTAAACTTTGTTGAAGTTCGCTGAGTGTCGACACAGCCTCCTAGTGTCGACACATGTACTTGAACTTTGTTGAAGTTTGCTGAGTGTCGACACAGCCTCCTAGTGTCGACACATATACTTGAACTTTGTTGAAGTTTGCTGAGTGTCGACACAGCCTCCTAGTGTTGACACTTTTGTTGTCGACAAAGTTTCTCTGGGTGTAGACACTGCTTCTAAGTGTCGACACTGATTATGTAGACAATTCTTCATTGTGTGTCGACACTGCCTGTATGTGTCGACACTTTCCTTCTGGTGTCGACTCTGCCTTCCTGGTGTCGACACAATTACTCCAATTGTCGACACAGTTTCTCTAGGTGTTGACACAAGCCTTCTTAAGTGTCGACACTTTTCTTCTAGGTGTCGACACATGGACTTAGAAACTTTTATGCTTTCTCTGTAATTACTTAACCTGCACAAATAAACTCAAAGCACATCAAATACACCTTGATGTATATCATTGAGTAGGGTGAGGCTTCTTCAAATCAGGTACATATATTCCAATATACCCAACACCCTTTACCAGCAATGCCTGAGAGAGAGCCATTAGCAATAATAACCTTATCACGCCTAGAAAGGGGAGTATAGGAGGTAAAACCTGAGGCAGAGCCAGTCATGTGGTCGGTCGCTCCCGAGTCGATAATCCACTCGTAAAGAAAAGGGGACATAACATGAGCAATGGACATGTACAACCCCGTGTTCGTCGACCGGGCCCCGCCAGGAAAATCGAGCGAACCAAGTTCCACGGCCCGCACCCAATCAACAGGCGGGCATGCGGCAAGAGGCTGGTCCGCTCCCGCTCAGTTCAAGCGAGCGAGCCAGGCAAGAGGATTGTCCGCTCCCGCTCAGTTCAAGCGAGCGAGCCAGGCGAGACGACTCCTTCACCCCTCCCGCTCGCTCAGAGAATCGTCGACCGGAGTGGGAGGCGCTATTCGTCGAACCGATGTTCGCGGATGGGTTCGAAGACCCGCGACCCTCGAACCATTCTAATGGTCGCAATGGCCATCAACCCGTTCCCTATCCGCGACCTGGCCGCCTGACCGCCTCAGCAGAGGATTGGCGGGCCGTGATGGCCCGGCTCACGCTTGCCCAAGAAGAGTAGGCGAGCTGCTAGAGCCAGGTCGCACCCGCCCCTCGTGGAGGGGGATAAGTGGCGAGCTGACCTGCCAATCCATGGAGGGAGCCAGTAGAAGCCCCGAGGAGAAATTACATGGATGCCCTCCCCATGGGTGCGAATAGCTTCTCAGAACAATGGAGCTATGTTGTAGGCAGACCAAGTTGGTCAGCACATAGCTGTTCAAAACAACGGAGTTTGGCTGTTGGCAGACCCAACCAAGGGCTTTCTTGTAATTTCAGGTCAGTTCTTTTGGTTATTGGCAGTTCAGATTCTAAAAACTATAAATAGAACACAAGGGGGCACCTCAGGGGATGCTCTCATATTCTCTTGCTCCCCGATTTAGTAGTGCTTCCTGAGGTAGCCTTAGCTCGGCCTGTGGCTAAGGAGGGGAAGTATTCTCTAGTCTTCCGGGTGTGTGGTGGGTCCTCCCCGCCAAGCCCTTGGGTCGGTTTCTCCTTGTTTTCTCTGTTGTTTTGCTTGCAGGATTGAAGTAGGTGCGAGACCACCCCTTCCCCAAGGGTCGAACTCCACAGGAGACCGAATTTCGGTTTCAACATTTTGGTGCGGTGAGCGTGGATCGTGGTCAGTACAGAAAAGCTTCAGTGAGCTCGATGACGGGAGGACAGGGATCTGACAGGCCGAACTCGCCGCTCCCCACCTCTCGCCACGGTGGGGATGTTTGAAGATTTTAGGAATGAGGTGTTGACTCTTGTCAAGTTCGCACTCGGCACGCAGGTCGAGTGCTCGACTCCAGCAGTCCAGATCGCGGCCGCCCCCTCCTTGGGCGAGGATGCTCCCGGCAGGCGAGCTAGGAAGGAGGTGGCCGAGGAAGGCCGGGGGTGCGAGCTCCCTGGGCGCGAGCTCTTCCCCGGCTCGGCAGGTTGAGGCCGGTTCGGCGAGCTGGGCTCGCGAGACTCGCCAGCTCGCCCAGTGGGGGGAGGAAGCCCTTTTAGCGAGCTGGTCTCTTCAGCTCCAGTTCTAGATGGGTTCAGGGAACCCGAGATATCCTACTATACCGGGAAGGGAGACCCGGTCCAACATGTTCAATGGTTCGAGGATGTGGTCTCCATCCGACAGATGTCGGACGGGTTCAAGTGCCGGCTTTTCGCTATCACCCTCAGGGAGAAGGCAAGGGAGTGGTTCCATCAGCTACCGGCCAGCTCCATCTACTGCTTTGAGGACCTGCGCCGGGGGTTCATGCTGAGGTTCACTACCTTGAAGAAGAGGAAGAAGGAGTCAGAATCCATATTCCACATCAAGCAGGGGGTGAATGAGACGTTGGGAAGCTATGTGGATCGGTTCCAGGAGGAGGTTACTCAGGTCCAGGATATGTCGGGACACAGCTTGATGATGGACTTCACCCTAGGCCTGCAAAATGGGTTCTTTAGGATGGAGCTGAAGAGAGTTACCCCCCCCCCCTCTCCTACGAGGAGCTGATGGAGAGGGCGGCGAGAGAGGTTGACGGGGAGGCATCAAACCCAAAATTTGCGAGGAAGCTGGCCAGGTGGGCCACGGAGGAGGAGAAGGAGTCGAGAGGAGGAAGAGGACAGGAGGAAAGGAGAGGAGAGCCCCGGCAGAGGGAGCAGAGGCAGCTCCAGGGGCAGCAGCAGCTGAGGTGGGGGTGCTAGGAGCCCGACCGTCGGCTAGGTTGGAGACCTGAGTGCCAAGGGCAAGGGCCACAGAGGATACTACGGAAGGGATCACTATCAAGGGTGGTAGGATCAATTCCACCCCCTGGGCTGGAGGCATGCCCAGAGGCCGCGACTCCCCAATCAAGAGGAGGCTATGACCATAGCCTTGGGGGGCGAGGAGGAGAATAGTAAGAAGGAGGAGAAGAGAGGTTAGGGTGGAGTTGCCCTATTGCGACTTCCATCAGGAAGAGGGGCACGCCACAGCCACCTGCCCGGAGTTCCTTGAGATGAGAGGGAATATGGAGCAGCAATAGCAGGGTCGGCAAGAAGTGAGGATTGAGGAGGTCCTGCCTCGGGAAGAGGAGGACCGTTGCGAAGACCGGGTGGATGTTGGAACCCGAGGAGGGATCATAGTGATCCACGGGGGGGGGGGGGGGGGGGGGGGGGGGGGGGGTATGGGTCGAGGCTTCCAGCAAGGCGAACCTCCACACCATGTATCGTCGGAGCGTCGCTTCCACATCCTAGACCCCGCCCCCAGAGGAGAGGATCACCTTCTCCAGAAGTGATATGGCAGATCACGAGGATCCATTCTGTGATGCGCTGGTCATCAAGGCAGCCATCGAGAATTTTACCGTCTCCCGGATCCTCGTGGACAACGGGAGTTCCGTCAATGTCGTCTTCAAAAAGGTGTTTGACGCAATGAAGGTGGATGCAAAGAGGGTGCTGGCCTCGAATGTACCCTTGTTCGGGTTTTTAGGAGAAAGGAAGGAAGTGGAGGGAGGAGTAGGCCTCCATGTTTCCCTTTGGGGGTCAGTCTAGAAACTGCAGGTTCGTCATCGTGGACGCCCCCAGCAGTTATAGCGCCATCTTCGGGAGGCCCCTTATCAGCGCCTTCCGCTGCGTCCCCTCATCATTCCATCAGTGCTTGAAGTTCAACGCTGAGGGGATCCAGGTCAGGGTCAGGGGGGACCCAAAGGTGGCGCGGGAGTGCTATGTCACTACGGTGAACACCATCTCTTGGTAAGAGGGAGCCGAGGAGATGGGGCGAAGGATGGAGGAGGCTGAGCAAGGAGTTGGAAGGGAGGAGCTGGAGACAGAGAACGGCGCAGAGGATGCGGCCGGAGGAGACCAGGAGGAGCTGGCCGAAGTGATGGCCGTGGGGGGAGGAGATGGAAGTGGAGGTCCCCGTTCCGGAGGAAGGAGATGCTGAAGAATGGGGGGAGCAGTCCGGGCTGGAGGCTGTAGAGGAAGTGGTGGAGTTGGAGGTGCTCACCTGTGGAGGCAGGATGGAGAAGATCTGCGTCAGTGGAGGGCTGACCCCGGAGGACCAAGGCAGGATGCTGGAATGCATCTAGAAGAATGTGGACATCTTAGCCTGGAACGTTGCGGAGATGCCGAGGGTTGACGCAGATGTGGCCTGCCACCGCCTCAACCTGGACCCGGGAACACGCCCCGTTCAACAGAAGAAGAGGTCCACCGCAGACAAGCTGGCAGAACCCATCAGAGAGGAGCTGGCAAAGCTCCTGAAGGCCGGCTTCGTGTCCAAGATCCAATACCCCGGTTGGGTCTCCAATGTGGTCATGGTCAAAAAGGGAGAGGGCTGGTGGAGGATGTGTATCGATTTTTCTTTACTTAATGAAGCTTGTCCTAAGGACTGTTATCCTTTGCCTCGGATCGACGCGCTGGTTGACTCAGCCGTCAGTTTTTCTGTAATGAGTTTTCTAGAAGCTTTTTCAGGTTATCATCAGATCAGGATGCACCCCACGGACATCAAGGATGTCTCGTTCATTACAGGGGATGGATGCTACTGTTACAGGATGATGCCCTTCGGGCTGAAGAATGCAGGGGCGACCTACCAGAAGATGATGGATAGGGTCTTCAAGGAACAGAAGGGGAGGAACTTGGAGGTGTGCGTAGATGACCTCTTGATCAAAAGTCGGGATATAGACTCCCACCTCCGGGACCTAGAGGAGACCTTTGCCACCCTGCGCAGGTACAAGATGCGGTTGAATCCCCTAAAATGTGTCTTTGGCGCTAGCAGGGGAAAGTTCTAGGGGCACCTCCTCACCACCGCAGGGGTCGAGCCGAATCCCGATAAGGTCAAGGCTATCTTAGAGCTGGGGTCGCCGCGAAATGCTAAGGAGGTCCAACGACTGACGAGGAAGCTGGCAGGGTTGAGTAGGTTCCTCTCCCGGGCAGGGGAGAAGTGCTTCCCCTTCTTCAAAACATTGAGGGGTGGTCGAAAGTTCGAATGGACCAAGGAATGCGAGGAGGCATTCCGGGCCCTCAAGATGCAGTTGACGCAGGCTCCGCTGCTCCAAGGGCCGAAGGAGGGGGAGAACCTGTTTTTGTATCTCGGGGTCGGGGCGGAGGCCCTGAGTTCCGTCCTAGTTCGCGAAGAAGGGAAGAAGCAGCTCCCTGTTTATTATGTGAGCCGGGTCCTGAGAAAGGCCGAGCTCCGATACCCGATTTTGGAAAAGCTGGCTTTCGCCCCGATCATCTCAGCTCGGAGGCTGCGACCTTTCTTCCAGGCACACTCAATCCGAGTGGTGACTGACCATCCCCTCCGCAACATCTTTGAGGGGTGGAACATTCAGGTAGGCTGGCCAAGTGGTCGGTGGAGTTGAGTGAGTTTGATGTTTTGTTCGTTCCGCGCCTCTCGATTAAAGCTCAAGCGATGGCCGACTTCCTGCCTGATTACGTGGTTGAAGTGGCAGAGGAAGAACTCACCCGTCCGACTCCTTGGAAGGTGAAGGTGGATGGCGCCTCGGGGAGGCATTCCCTAGGAGTAGGGGTAATCTTGGAGAGCCCTCAAGGAACTAGAATTGAGCAGACGGTGGTGGTGCACTTTCCCATCACCAACAATCAAGCCAAGTTTGAAGCCGTGATAGCGGGGCTGCGCCTGGCCAGGGAGCTGGGGGTGTTGGACATGGAGGTTCTCACCGATTCCATGGTGGTAGCTTCCCAGATCAACGGGGAGTTTGAGGCAAGGGAGCCCACCCTGCGATTATACTTAGCCAATGTGAAGGGGGGCATAGGCACTTTCCAAACCTTCTCCATCTGACACGTGCCCAGGGAAGAAAATGAACAGGTCGACTGACTAGAAAAGCATGGTCCCCAGGTGGGGGGTACCATCACCGACCTATTCTGCCCCTCCATCGAAGAGGGGGAGCTCATGCAGATTGATCAGCAGGCTTCATGGATGGACCCGGTTGTAGCTTTCCTTTCCACGGGAGAATATTCAGAGGGGGCAGATAAGAAAAAGCTAAGGCATAAGTCGGCGTACTACCTCCTCCAGGATGGACAGCTGTACAGGAAGACACTCTCAGGGATGCTGGCTCGTTGTGTGGCTGAGGGAGAGGTACAAAGAATCTTGGAGGAAGTCCACTCCGGAGAGTGTGGGAGTCACTCCGGTAGTCGGACCCTGGAGGGAGGAATAGTCAGGCAAGGATATTTCTATCCCAGCCTAGGCCAAGATGCCACGGAGTTCGCAAGAAGATGTCATAAGTGCCAGTTGTTTGCCCTCTCCAGCTACAGCCGGCCCAGCGACTCAAAAGTATCACGGCCCTCTGGCCCTTCTCCATTTGGGGAATGGATTTGGTTGGGCCGTTCCCCCATGCCAGTGGGCAGAGGAGGTTCCTCCTAGTGATGATCGATTACTTCTCCAAGTGGTTGGAAGTGAAGGCACTGGCCATGGTGACCTCCCAGGTAATCAAGAACTTTGTTTGGGGGGAGATCATTTGTCGCCATGGGTTACCCCAAGCCATTGTCACGGACAACGGGCCCCAATTCGCCAGCGCCGAGTTCACTAGCTTCTGCGAACAGCTTGGAATCGACCTCAGGTTCGCCTCGGTCCATCACCCCAGGAGCAATGGGCAAGTGGAGGCCGCAAACAAGATCATCGTCAACCTCCTCAAGAAGAAAGTGGAGAATTTGAAGGGGAGCTGGGTGGAGAAGCTTCCCGCGGTTCTCTGGGCTCTAAGAACCACCCCTAATACGGCTACTGGAGAGACCCCCTTCAAGCTCTCTCATGGGTGCGAGGCAGTGCTCCCCGTGGAATTTGAAGTCCAAACACCTCGAGTCGTTGCGGCCAGGGAAGGCAGAGAGGAATGGATGGTAGAGAACGAGGAGGAGCTGAGGCTCTCCCTTGATATAGTGGAAGATCTGAGGGACCTTTCCGCTATCCGACAGGAGGAGGTGAAAAGAAGAATGGCCAAGTACTTTGACAAGCATGTCAGGGTCAAACAGTTCGTGCAATGGGATTTGGTGCTGAAGAAAGTAGATGCAGCAGGGAGGTCAGCATCCGTAGGGAAGCTCAACCCCAGCTGGGAGGGACCGTTCATTGTGAGAGAGGCTTTAAAATCAGGAGGTTATCGACTCCAAAATGTAGAAGGCGAGACCCTGAGTCTCACCTGTAGTGGTGACGACTTAAAACGTTTTTCCCCTGAAACATGTAAGTGATATCTTGATGATAATAAAATTCTTTAACACTTCAAGTACTGTCACATCTAGCTTGCATGGAGAAATGGAATGTGTTTGGACCCCGAGCAGATCCCGCTGCTAGGCTCTCACCTAGCTGGCAGGGCAGGAAGTCACTCGGTGTCATCCTTGGCCTCGAGCAGATCCCGCTGTCAGGCTCTCACCTAGCTGGCAGGGCTGGAAGTCACTCGATGGTATTGATAGCGGACCCCATGCAGATCTCGTTGTCAGGCTCTCACCTAGTTGGCAGGGCAGGAAGTCACTCGGTGTCATCCTTGGGCTCGAGCAGATCCCGTTGTCAGGCTCTCACCTAGCTGGCAGGGCAGGAAGTCACTCGATGGCATTGATAGTGGACCCTGAGCAGATCTCGCTGTCAGGCTCTCACCTAGATGGCAGGGCAGGAAGTCACTCGGTGTCATCCTTGTCCTCGAGCAGATCCCACTTTCAGGCTCTCACCTAGCTGGCAGGGCAGGAAGTCACTCGATGGTATTGATAGTGGACCCCGAGCAGATCCCGCTGCCAGACTCTCACCTAGCTGGCAGGGCAGGAAGTCACTCGGTGTCATCCTTGGCCTCGAGCAGATCCCGCTGTCAGGCTCTCACCTAGCTGGCAGGGCAGGAAGTCACTTGATGGTATTGATAGCGGACCGCGAGCAGATCCCGCTGCCAGGCTCTCACCTAGCTGGCAGGGTAGGAAGTCACTCGGTGTCATCCTTGGCCTCGAGCAGATCTCGCTGTCAGGCTCTCACCTAGCTGGCAGGGCAGGAAGTCACTCGATGGTATCGATAGTGGACCCCGAGCGGAATCCACTGCCAGGCTCTCACCAAGTTAGGAGGGCTGGAAGACACTCGTCGGGAAAGACGTCGACTCCTCGCCAGCTAACAGGGCAGGTCTTGATGCGCAAAGCAGTGTTAGAATTCGGGGAACCAGATGTCCGAATGATGACTAACTGGAGTCGCGAAGTTAACCGAAAAGGGGGTCTAACGTAGTCGCCTACCCCCCAAAATGACGGCCAAAAGGGTGCAAGAACCCAGGCCACATTGCAAGAAGGTCAGCCCGCAAGAAATCCGATGGCTTAGGCGAGCGACGAGTCAGCTCGCCTCTCCTGGTGAGCGAGTAGTCACCACAGCGGGGCCGGGCTGCAGAGACAGGTCTCCACTAGCGGGACGATCGATCGGGTCTCCTATGACTCCTAAGCCAAATCCGTAGGCATGCGACCTAGTCGACATAACGCGAGATGAACGACCGCGAGTACGGAAAGGGAGAATTTACGTCACGCAATAATAGCAAATATGCATATAAGGCGAGCGAGGAAGCATTTATAAGAACATGAATAGATAAAAACCGCAAAGTCTAGGCACGGCTCGCGCTTACATCTCAAACAACCAAAAAATGCATAAGGTATACATATAGCAAGCGAACTGCAAGGGAGCGAGCGCGATGCGAGATCCTTGGCAGGAAGTCCTAGATGGGCTGGTAGGACTTATCCCCGGGGTCCGACACGGGAAGGAACAGCGCCGGCACCACCTCGCCCGCCGAGAGTTCTGCGGCCTCGCTCTTGAGGAGGTCCGCACGTCGCAGCATCTGCATTGTGTACTTCGCAGCACTGGCGGCGTTCTTTTGCATCAACACCTCCAACTCGTAGTCAGAATGATGTTCGAGCGGGCAGCCTCTATTGGCTGGCGGAGGGGCAGCGGAGGCAGCTTCCAGCTCGCGCACCCGAGCCTCCAGTGCCGACTTGTCCTGGCCGAGGGCGGCGATCTCAGCACCCATCCGGCTAGCTGTCACCGCATCCTGAGAAAAGGAAAAAGGTCGTAAGGTGGATTCGCGAAAGGAAGTGGTAATTGGAAGTAAGCACGTACCACCCCTCCCAAGTACTGCGCGAGGGTCTCCTCGGCCGCGTCGGCCCGCTTCCTCTGGAGATCTGCGTCCTCCTGAGCAAGTTTTCGGGCCTCCTCCTTTTCGTCCGCCAACTTCTTGAGAGAAGTGGCATTTCGCTCCAGCTGGGTGCAGCGCCGCCCAACCATATGGGCCAACTCCAGGCCGCGTAGTTGGGCCTGCACGCTTTCATGCACCAGTACTCGCGTTGCCTCCTTGTCATAGATAGCGGCGTCCTCTCGCGAGTAAAGGCCGAACGAGAAGTTATAGGCCTCCCCGCCGATGGTGTCCTGCTCCAACCAACTCGGCAACAGAGTCGAGACCACCGCGCGATTTGACTCCTTGTCCCATAACAGAAGCGGGACGCCGAGCTCATCCAGGTATTTCTCGCCGTAGCCGAAATTGCGGTGTTCTCTCGGCACCGGCTTCGCAGCAGTATGCGCCCCGTCCGGCGGCCCAGAAGTGCCTGCCGCCCCGCCGGGGGTGTCGCTGGTCGAAGCGACCAAGGGGGGAGACCCTTGGCCGATTGCTCCGCCGGGGCCTTGCCTTTTCTCTACCCACGACGAGTTGCTACCCCGCAGTCTTCGCCATCTTGGGCGGGGGAGCAGGCAGTTCGCGGCCCGGCCGCTTCTTAGCAGGGACCGACGGGATGTCGCGCTGGGCGGCGTAAGCGGCCTGAGCTCGGGCGAGGACCCCGGAGGCGACCCTAGCACTCTCGTAGGGGGGGTGAAGGGGAACGTCTCGCTCGCCTGCCAAGAAGAGAGAGGGTGAAACTAAAGAAGAAAACATCGAGACAGAGCAATGGCGAGTGGCTGACTTCCCCCAGGCGGGACGACAGCTAGGCCATCGAGGTTGCGGCACAAGTACGCGACCTCGAAGTTCTTCCCGGCAAAGAACCCCTACAGGTCGGCTTCATGGCCCCCCAGGCTAGGCGGGCGGTAACTCGCCTCGCTGAGCTACACCGGCAAGAAGGGGACGTTGCCAAAATCCCCCTTGACGAACAAGAACTTCTTGAGCCAGTTGTGACTCTTATTAACAGTCTCCCGCACCTTGAGGTGGGCGCTGGAGAAATAGGCGGTCCCGTACCAGTTCGCGTGGAAGGAGAATAATTTGCGAAAAACTATGAGACTGAACTCGACCCTCTCCTCCCGCAGAAAGCAGGCGAACCCTACCATAACAGCCACGGAGTTCGGGGTCATCTGGCCTATGACGACCCCAAAGTACTTCAGCACTTGACGCACCTTCGGCCACAGGGGAAGCCGAAGACCCACCTCAAAGTGAGCCAGAGGAATGGCGACCTCGTCCCTGGACAGATAATTGATCTTCTCCTCTTCCCCGGGCCGTCTCGCCGAAAATCCAGGTGGGACGTGATCGCCAAGGGCGTCTAAGTACTCGCGCTCTGATATAACGGCATGGGGGAAGTCATGCTCCAAGAAGGTCCAGACGCATTTACTCCGCCCGTCCGCATCGCCGCCGCTGCCACCCATTTCACAAAACGACCTCCGATTGAGCGAGATAGACCCAGAAGGCGAACCGAGCCGTGCTTCGCAAAGAGCAGGAGAGGGGAAAGTGCTTTGAAGCGGTGGGAGGACAAGAACCGGCAAGGCCTATTTATAGGAAGAAAGAAAGAGCGGGAAAATTTTCCGCCGACGGGAAAAGTGCGTGTAGCAAAAATCGGGCCTGAAGGTTCGACTTCCCGACCCGCAATCGCACCGCCAAGACCATTCAGGAGCGGGTCTTGCCCGTCCGCATCCCCACGAGGAACTAGCGGGCGAGTCACGGCCCGCGCCCGCCCAGGATTCTGAGCGAGTCGGGGAGACTCTTAGCCGGCAAGCTCCTCGGCCCGCTCCCGCTAAAATCAGGATGGCGAATTGAGCGAGTCCATCCTCTGACCCGCACTCGCCTGAGGAGGATGGCGAGCGGAGGACGCGGGTACACTCGAGCCCGCCCCGCGGAGAATAAAGCAGCAACATGGTAAGAACGATATGCATCAGAAATAAAAAACCAGACCCATAGGCAGGCGAGGAGAGTTGCAAATAGTTACAGATACTGAATAAGTCTTTGAAATAATAGTACCCCCACCCCCCCCTCCACCCCGAGCGAGTTGACTCGAAGCATAGACACAACCCGACCCAGCGATAGTCCACAAACGGGGAGAAGAAAGGGCGGATCAGTACTGGATCCACTTCCATCTGCCCCGCCGTTGCGTTCCGGTTTGCGGCGGCACGCGAGGATAATGATAATCGCGCACCGCCACCAACTCTTGCTGGGCCAAGCAAACTTGTTCCGAGACACTCCTTAGACGCTCCTTGGCCCGCGTAACGTGAACGCCAGGCGAAGTGACCTCGCCACCTTCTGCTGCGCGCGGAGCCCCCTCCAAAGCCGCGAGCCAAGCCTCGGTCTCAGCCTTGTCTCGGTCGACCCTCTTGACGAGCTCCTGAAGCAGCAGAGTATGTTTCTGGAACAGCCGTGTCACCTGCCTCTTCATCCCAACCGCATCAGTCGGGTCGCCCAGGTAATCCGAAATGCCCTCCACGTCAGGCGGAGGCGAGTACCCTTCGCTCATCTCAGTTTCGGAGGAGATCGCGTTGTAGCCTGCAAAAGGGAGATTTAGAGGGAATGGGCGAGAATGAGGCAGGCGCCGAATACGAGCTTACTAGGAGTTGGCACATCGCCCATACCGGTGGAAGTACGGGAAGAGCCCGGCCGACCCAGAAAGGGTTCTCCCTCAAAGGCCGCAAGAGATTTCCCTAGTTCGGGGGAAACTGGCAAACGAGGGGTATTCAGGGGTGGACGGTCCAGACCCGAGGGACTAGCAACCCTCTCAGACAACAAGGGAGGGGAGCGATCCTCCCCCCTGTCACCCTCATCTTCATGAGGCAGTACCTACAGGACAAAGGGTCAGAAATGTAGCAGCAAGCCGGGAAGGAAGATCACGTACCTCAGAAGCGACCTCGATGCCGACCGCCGAGCTGGAACCCGGGAAGTCATTCGTCGGGGACCGCCTCACAATCTTTCCCTTTGCCGGTCTAAAGAGAGGGCCGGGAGACCCACGCGCTAACCAGGGGGCAGCCTCGAGGGCCTCCTCCCGAGTCTTCTGACCCGCAGCCGCCAGGTGATGAGTACGATTATGATAGGCTTTTTACTATCATAATTGTAATCATGTCTACCATTTCCTGCCCCTTTTGGTGTTGATTTCATGATAATATCAAAGCAATTGTCGTATCATAGATAGAAGAGCGTATTTAGAAGTCCTTGTCAGTTCTTGTTTTAAACCATTTACTGAGTCTATCATTTTTCTATTGCAGGTAATGCCAACCAATGGACCTAAAAGTTTCGGAGCAAACAGAGGAGTTCACGGAGTCTGCATGGCTGATGACAGGACAGAAATTTGGTGCACACGGCCAGACACACGGCCGTGTGCCTACCCGTGTCCTATGTACCTGGGGCTGAAGAGTTTGGGCGCAGACAATGGAGCCTCACACGGGTATGGCACACGCCCGTGTGCATACCCGTGTCAGTTTTGCACACGACTGCTGATCAACCCGTGTCTGAGTAACACGGCCGCACACACGACCGTGTCCATACCCGTGTCATCTGACACGGCCCACTACCAGACACGCCTTCTCGTGGGGAACCGCCCAGGAACCGCCTAGGAACCGTCCACACGGCCTGGCACACGGCCGTATGCGACCCCGTGTCCGACCTGTTTGCAAGGGAACTATAAATTTCCTGTAGAAAAATTTGTTGAGGACTTTTTGGATCATTTCTGCATTGGAGAACTGCTGGAGGCCGAAGGGGAGCATCCAAGACAAGGAGGATTGAAGGGTATTTCATATGTAATTTTATTTAATCATTAACCCTTTGAATCCTTCCCTTATCTTGATGATCCATCTTCAATTTATGTTTTAATTTGCATGAATTTCTCTTTGAACATTCTAGTAATCATGTATCACCTTGTTTATGTTACATTTGTAGTATTTTATTTGTGTTTATGCAATCAAACAAAGAGTTTAATCATCCCTTTGAATTACTTATTTGTTTTACACAATTTGCAATTGGCTAGATTGAGAAATTGGTTCTTTGCAATACTTTTGGTATGTTCATATTGTGATAATAATTCCCTTTGTAATTCAAACGTTATGATCGAGAGATATTCTGTTTGGAAAATTAGAACACGAATAAAAGGATTCATGTTAATTTAGAGATAGGATTCATGAATTTATGTAGTAATAAAGGTAATTTGTTTAATGCAAACTTGAGTGTTGTGAATTGTTCGAGAGAAAATTTACTATCTTAGGTTTAGATTTGGAATTGCTCGAGAGAGAATTTTGATGAAAAATTAACCTTTACATTGCACAAATGTAACACTCTTTTCATGTCATGATCGCTTAGAATTGAATTGATAAATGGATTTGTTCATGTAATTATTTAAAAAGCTTCATGTTGTTATCGTTTTTATTTCTCCAATACTGAATCATCCCATTGGTCATAGTTAGGTTAATGTAGTTTAAATATCACTTTTGTTTAGAGGTATGAAAATAAAGGGAGGGTGAGTACGAATAGTTGAAAAGACCCTGTGGAATACGACACGAGATGTAGATTTCTCATATATTATGATTGATAGGTGCGCTTGCCTGAATGCTAATTCAATCTAGTTAAGTCCATCTACATAATTGTATTAGAATGTAGAATGAAATCACATTGAATTATTACTTGTTAGCAAGAAAAATCATCAAGTTTTTGGCGCCGTTGCCGGGGAATCGTTTTCAATATTTTGAAATCCTAATCTTTATTGATCTACCAATTTTCATTTATATAGTTGTAAATTAGTATTTGAATAATTATATTGCGTAATATTTTTTTTTGTAGTCTGTTAGTCTATGACCAGGGGCAAAAATTCTGGGCTAGCACCATTTCATCCTGACCCAGAACGAATTCTCCATAACACTAACTTAAGGGACGTGGGAATTAATACCACAGATATTTCAAACGGACTATCAGAAGAGGAGACAGTAAACCAAGGAGAGAATCATCTTGAAAACTTAGATACTATGGCCAACCAAAATGAGCAAACCATGTCTGACTTTGCTAGACCTAATCTCCAAGGAACCGGGTCGAGCATCGTTAGACCACCGATAGCTACCAATAACTTTGAATTGAAGCCTAGTGTGATACAAATGGTGCAACAGTATGTTCAGTATGATGGCTTGCAAGATGAGGATCCTAACACCCACTTGGCCGGATTCTTAGAGATATGTGACACATTTAAGATCAATGGTGTTTCCAACGACGCCATTCGATTGAGATTGTTTCCATTTTCTTTAAGGCATAAGGCGAAGCAGTGGTTGAATTCCTTACCTAGAGGGTCGATCACTACTTGGGACATGATGGTTGAGAAGTTTCTAATGAAGTACTTTCCACCTGCGAAGACTGCGAAGTTAAGGAATGACATCTCTACATACATTCAATTGGAGTCTGAATCGTTGTACGACACATGGGAACGATTCAAGGAGTTGCTAAGGATATGCCCCCACCATGCTCTACCTTCATGGCTTCAGATTCAGACCTTCTATAATGGTCTAAATCCAGCCACCAAACAAATGATTGATGCGGCTAGTGGAGGAACTTTGAACAACAAGACACCTGAAGCGGCTCAGCAGTTGATAGAGGACATGGCAATGAACAATTACCAATGGACTACCGTAAGACATAAGCCTAGCAAGCCCGCAGGAATTTATGAAGTAGATGTCGTCACCGCCTTAGCAATTCAAGTGGAGAAACTTCACCAAAAGATGGACAACCTTGCCTTAGCATCACCTTCCATGGCACCTCAACAATGGGACCCTTCATGCACTGGAATGCCTAGTTGTGAACCGCAAGTTCAAGAGCATGTTGACTATATGGGTAATAATATTAGGCCACCTTTCAATCAAGCCAACAACCCATATAGCTCTACATATAATCCTGGATGGCGAAACCACCCCAATTTCTCTTGGGGAGGACAAGGAAATCAAGGGAAGCAGCCCATGTTTGGACAACAACCACAGTTGAAACCAAGGAAGCCTACATTGGAAGATGTGCTTACCAAATTTATGCAAACTACCGATGTAGGCTTCCGAAATCAAGAGGGTTCAATTAGGAACTTGGAAAATCAGATTGGTCAGCTTGCAAGGATGGTTTCTGAAAGGCAGCAAGGAACACTCCCAGGGAATACAGAGATAAATCCAAGGGAGCATGCAAAAGCCGTTCAATTGAGGAGCGGAAAGGAGTTACAAGACCCAAGGCATGCAAAAGAAGCACCCAAAATGGAGTCTAGCGGCGAAGGACCAAGCGAGATGAATATACAACCGATGGAGTACCAACCAGCATTACCATACCCAGCAAAGCATAGCAAGGAGCGCATGGATGCGCAGTATGGTAAATTTTTATCTATGTTTAAGCAATTACATGTTAATTTACCTTTTTCTGAAATTATTCAAATGCCTAAATATGCAAAATTTCTTAAGGATTTGATTTCTAATAAAAAGAAAATAGAAGAATTATCATTAGTAACATTAAGTGAACAATGTTCGGCTATTTTGCAAAATAAATTGCCACAAAAACTTAAGGATCCCGGTTCATTTTCAATTCCATGCTTAATCGGTGATTTACAAGTAAATAAGGCTTTAGCAGATCTAGGAGCAAGTATAAATTTAATGCCTTATAATTTATATCTGAAACTAGGCCTAGGAGAACTTAGCCCAACAAGAATGAGTATTCAATTAGCAGATCGATCGGTTAAGTATCCTAGAGGAATAGTAGAAGATGTATTAGTTAAGGTAGATAAATTTATATTTCCTGCTGATTTTGTTATTTTAGATATGGATGAAAATATTGAAGTACCACTCATACTAGGTCGTCCATTTCTAGCTACATCTAGAGCACTTATTGATGTTTTTGATGGTAAATTAGTATTGCGAGTAGGAGAAGATGAAGTCACTTTTCAAATTGGCAAAACTATGAAACAATCTTTAGATAACGATGATTATTGCTATTTTTCTCATGGTATTGATGATTTTATGTCTTCTATAGATTCTAATTTTTATTATAAAGATCCTTTAGAAATTTGCATAACTAACAATTATCTAGAAGATGATAAAAATGATGACATTATTGAACATTTATTTTTTCTAGAAAATTGTGTTGCTATGAATAAAACAACGGAATATAGTTTAATTACTGAAGGAGATCATGAAATTCTTAAGAATAATACTAAGGATCCACCAATAGTAGAATTAAAAAAATTACCGGATCATCTTGAGTATGCATTCTTAGGAACAAATTCTTCGTACCCAGTTATCATATCTTCAATTCTTTCCAAACTTGAAAAAGAAAAATTGATAATTGTATTGAAGAAATGTAAAGGTGCAATAGTGTGGCAAATATCTGATATAAAGGGTATTAATCCTAGTTTTTGCACTCATAAAATTCTTTTGGAAGAAAACTATAAGTCGTCTATTCAACCGCAACGTAGGCTAAATCCTAATATGAAAGAGGTAGTAAAGGCTGAGATTGTGAAGTTATTAGATGCTGGTATTATATATCCTATTTCGGATAGTTCATGGGTTAGTCCTGTCCAAGTAGTTCCTAAGAAGGGTGGCCTGACCGTAGTAGCAAATGATAAAAATGAATTAATTCCAACGCGAACGGTAACAGGTTGGCGTGTCTGTATAGACTATAGGAAATTAAACGATGCCACTAGGAAAGATCATTTCCCTCTTCCTTTTATTGACCAGATATTAGAACGCTTATCAGGACATTCTTATTATTGTTTTCTAGATGGACTTTCTGGATACTTTCAAATTCCTATAGCACCAGAAGACCAAGAGAAAACAACATTTACTTGCCCATTTGGTACCTTTGCCTATAGACGTATGCCTTTCGGGTTATGTAATGCGCCCGCCACATTTCAAAGGTGCATGCTAGCCATCTTTAACGAGTATGTTGAAGATATTATGGAAGTGTTCATGGATGATTTTTCGGTTTTTGGCGACTCCTTTGAGTTGTGTTTGAATAATTTAGAGAAAGTTCTTAGGAGGTGTGAGGAGACGAACCTAGCGCTTAGTTGGGAGAAGTGCCATTTCATGGTACAAGAAGGGTTAGTACTTGGCCATAAAATTTCAAGCCAAGGAATTCAAGTAGATAGAGCAAAAATAGAGACCATAGAAAAATTGCCACCACCAACCTCCGTAAAGGCAGTGAGAAGTTTCTTAGGACACGCGGGATTTTACCGCCGTTTTATTAAAGATTTCTCTAAAATAGCTAAACCACTTACAAGGCTTTTAGAAAAAGACACACCTTTTATTTTTGAACAAGAGTGTCTACATGCCTTTGAGTTCTTAAAAGAAAAATTAATTAATTCTCCTATTATGATCGCACCTGACTTTAGTCAACCATTTGAGATCATGTGTGACGCTAGTAGTTTTGCGGTAGGGGCTGTTTTAGGACAACGCCGAAACAAACATTTTCACCCAATATATTATGCTAGTAAAACACTTAATAATGCACAGGAGAATTATACAACTACTGAAAAAGAACTCCTAGCAGTGGTATTCGCCTTTGATAAATTTAGACCATATTTAACATTGTCCAAAGTGGTAGTTTATACGGATCACTCTGCACTTAGATATTTGCTAGCCAAAGCGGAAGCAAAGCCTCGTTTAATCCGATGGGTTCTTCTTTTACAAGAATTTGATCTAGAAATTAGGGATAAACGAGGAGCAGAAAACTTAGCGGCAGATCATCTTTCACGTTTAGAAAACCCACTACGATCAATGTTAGATGAGTCTGAAATTTCTGATACATTTCCCGAGGAATCATTATTTGCCATATCTACCAATATACATCTAGATTATCCATGGTTTGCAGATTATGCAAACTATCTTGTGGCTAAGGTCCTCCCAAAAGACTTTTCATATCAGCAGAAAAAGAAATTTTTCTCTGACTTGAAATATTACTTTTGGGAGGACCCTTTTCTTTTTCGGATATGTGCAGATTCTGTTATAAGAAGGTGTGTATCAGCAGAGGAAGGTTGGAAGATTTTGGAGCAGTGTCATTCAGGTCCTGCTGGTGGTCACTATGGAGCGAATCGCTCCGCTAAAAAGGTTCTTGATTCCGGGTTTTATTGGCCCCTTCTATTCAGGGATGCCCAAAGGTATGTGCTTTCATGTGATTCTTGCCAAAAAGCAGGTAATATTTCTAAATTACATGAAATGCCTCAAAAATTTATCCTTGAATGTGAAGTATTCGATGTGTGGGGTATAGATTTTATGGGACCATTCCCAATTTCTTTTGGGAATAAATATATTTTGGTAGCTGTAGATTACGTATCAAGGTGGGTTGAAGCGCAAGCTTTGCCTACTAATGATAGTAGGGTTGTAATTAGATTTTTGAAATCCTTATTCGCACGATTTGGCATACCACGTGCACTTATTAGCGATAGGGGTTCACACTTTTGTAATCGACAACTAGACAAAGTATTGGAAAAATATGGAGTTACACATAGGATAGCCACTCCGTATCATCCTCAAACTAGTGGACAAGTTGAAGTTTCCAATAGAGAGCTTAAGAGAATCTTAGAAAAATCCATAGAAGGGAATAGGAAGCAGTGGTCTAGGAAACTTAACTACTGTTTATGGGCTTATAGGACCGCCTACAAAACACCTATAGGGACCACCCCCTTTAGATTAGTCTACGGTAAATCTTGTCACCTACCTATAGAATTAGAACACAAATCATATTGGGCAATACGCTCCTTAAATTTTGACACTAGTTCTATAGGAGAGAAGCGTAAACTTCAACTTAACGAATTAGATGAGTGGAGAACTATGGCCTATGAGAACTCCCGGATTTATAAGGAGAAAACCAAACTATTTCATGACCGTCACCTTCGTAAACCCAAGGTATTCCAAAAAGGTGACCAAGTCCTCCTTTATAATTCCAGATTACGATTATTCCCAGGGAAGTTAAGGTCTAAGTGGTTCGGACCCTTTAAAGTTAAAGAAGTCTTTCCCTACGGTACCGTCGAGTTAACTCACCCAGAGAAGGGAGATTTTAAGGTTAATGGTCACCGACTTAAACCTTATTATGGTGAAATCCCTATGGACTTCCCTCGTCTAGAAACCTGCCTCCGTCTTGACTAATTTAATTTTAAGTATAGTAGTTGTTTTTAAGTATTCCAGTTTTAGTATAAATCTATTTAGTTGCAATGAAAAAAAAAAATTTTATTAAAGAAAAAAATTTTAATGAAAAGAAATTTCCATCAAAATTTTAATGAAAAGAAATTTCCATCAAAATTTTAATGAAAAAAAATTTCTGGAGTGTCACACGGCTCACCACACGGCCGTGTGGCTAGCCGTGTACGCGACACAGGCTCAGGCCCAGCCGTGTGGAATTAATTCTGCAAATGGGCAATTTCATCCCGAGCACAACACGGGTTAGCACCAACCCGTGTTCGTAGCCGTGTTCATCGGTCTCGACGATCGTCGAGACCGATGTGTCGAGACACCGAACACGGGCGTGTCGGCTCACCACACGGCCGTGTTACCCACCTACCCGTGTTTATGTACCGTGCCAGCTGCGACACGGGGCGACACACAGCCGTGTTGTCGCCCGTGTCCACCTGAAGCGCTGTCCCCAGTCAGTTTGACTACACGAACCGAGGCAGGCCCGTGTTCCACGAGGCATCGGATCCCCTAACACGGGTGCACACACGGCCGTGTGCGCACCCGTGTTCCATTATTTTACACGGACCGACGCACCCGTGTTCCACGAGGTTGCAGATTCCCTAACACGGGTTCACACACGCCCATGTGCGAACCCGTGTTCAACATGTATAAATATGGCCGTGTGGATTTCTTCCTTGCTCACTCCAAACACTCTCCCAGCATCACTCATCCCGTGGCCTGATCCCCAAGGCATTTTTTTTTCCAATTCTCGTCCCCCTTCACTCGCATTTTTCCCCTTCTGCGTCATGTCTTCCGGAAGAAGTGGAGGTCGTCGTCGCCGACCGGAATTACAAGTCTCCACGGAGAGGCGGGATGCCGCTGCTCCGCTAATTTTCACAGATGCGTCGCACACCGCCCGCTTCAACCGCTTGCAATCCAAAAAATTTCAAGACATACGCATGATTGACTGGAGCGTACTTGAGGAGATAAACCTAGCAGGAGATGTCAGGGGGCTGATTTCTGTAACAGGGTGGACTCAATTTTTTGCCATAGAGGAATTAGGCTTTAGGGAACTCACCTTAGAGTTCCTATCGTCATTTTATTCCAGCTTTAGGCCTAATTTCATCGACGCACCGCACGCGCCCGAGGGGATAGTTTCATTTCGAGTGGGTGGCACATTTTATACACTCACCATGCTCCAATTCACCCAATACTTAGGGGTGTATGAGGAGTCGTTCCTTTTCAGTGCTGCCTACCCCGAACTCCACTTTGAACTCCCCAACCGCGACATGGCCGGTGGTATTTGGCGCCAAATTTCTTTTGACACTGGCGCCTACGAGGCCAAGAGATCTAAGGCATCCAAATTGATTTCCCCCGCCCTCCATTACATCCACCATCTACTCAGCCACACGTTGAGCGGTCGGGGCGAAAGCTCCGGAGTTGTCAGTAGGCAGGATCTGTTATACCTCTACAGCATGACATCACGATATCCTCTACATCTCGGTTATCTTCTAGCCCAGTTCATTCTTCACCAGGCTGACACCCCCCGTATAGGGTCTATTTGCGTAGCACCCTATATTACTCGCCTCGTGAAGAATATGGGCATCTTTTTAGCCCTCCCCCAGATGACAGTGGTCGCAAAGACCGTGCCTATCACGATGGATAGTCTTCGCGCCCTCCGCCTCGTCACCGCCCGTCAGGGCCGGGGAGGGGTTATATATTCTATTGCTCGACGTGGACCGCATATACATGATGACAGTGATGATGAGATAGACCCTGACCTCGACGAGCCGTTGGTGCCTCCAGCCCGTTCCACCTACGCTCATGGCGAGTCGTCTACTGCACCTCCTCCACCTCAGTCACGATACTCGCGCGAGTTCCGTCAGTATTTCGACGCCGAGCTCTCGCCGCGCTTACAGGAAATTAAGGAGGCACATCAGCGGACCGAGGATCTCCTCGTACAGATTAGAGACCACCTTGGGATCGCCCCTCGCCAGCCGCCAGCCCCAGCACCACCTTCCTACCCGGATGATTCGACAGGCCACCATGAGTACTTCTGATATGTATCGATTTAGTGTTATCTTCATGTATCGTATCTTGTATTTTTTTTATCAGTGTATTCAGTTCTATCAGCTTTTATATATCAGTGCATTCTAGTACAGCTCCTGTTTCTTTACTGTGCTCTTCTACTTATTATGATAGCAGTTTCTTTTTATATATCATCATGAAATCACTCTATGTCCGCTTTTTTACATTGCACTGAGGACATTGCAAATCTTAAGTCTGGGGGTAGAATGGTTATTCATGTGGTTACAATTAATTCTAATCTGCTTATCATAATACTCAAGTTATTATACCACCCTTTAAAAATTTTTGTTTGACCTTTTAAACTCTCATTTTTCTTTCATTTGGGATTATAAACATTTAATTTACCTTCGCACACTGATTAAAATGAATTGATGTAGACTCATAGAGTATTCAACTTTGTTGATTTCGTAATTAAGTATAGAAATTTTTTTTTAGCTTAATTTTCTCTATATAATTTAATTTTAAGATTATTCCTCTATATTAGTAACTATCCAACACTCTATTTTAGAAAATATATTTATCTATAATAAAGTGAGTCGATGAGTGTAACATTTTTATAATTTGGTATTAGGGTTTTAAAATTAAAAATTACTCCATATTGATGTCTAGGACTCACCCTCTAGCATTCCTCAAAACATTACATAAGTTAATTAGTAAGGGCGGAAATGACTTAGGCCTCCTATTGGATAGCTTGAGCCTTGTTATCCCAACACCTTTAACATGATATCCTTGCACACCCAATTTGAACATAATCCCCATCCTTTTGATGCTCTACTATTAAAATTCACCAAGGCCAATTCCTTACCTATTAGCACACCTATCATTGATGTCTGCTTGGAATGATTTGTTCATTGTGATATGTGGCCTGAGTGCGTGTATCCTTGCACCCACTTGTAATGATCCCTACTTTGAACCAAAAAAAAGAAGACATAGTGATATGTGGCCTGAGTGCGTGTATACTGGCACCCACTTGGAATGATCCCTACTATGGTCCCTTGGTTAAAATATATATATATATATATATGTATATAAAAAAATATAAATAGAGTGCCCTTCAAAATGTGGGAAATATACAAATTGCAAAGTCTGGGGGTGTTTACAAAAAATTGAAATATGTTAAGGTATCTTCCAACATAAGGCTCAATCAAGATTTAGGTGTGAAAAATTCATCGAAATTATCCTTGATTACCTCACCTTTAATCTTCTATCCTAAGACAAAAAGGCTTCACCAAAATTCAAGTCCTAAGGATCCAACCTTACTAATTCTAAATTATGCTGTGATGAGGGTGTAAAAAGGGTAAGTTCATGATTATCAGTACGAGTACTTATAAGCTTTGAAACACTAATACGTATTTTATAGAGATTGTTATTTTCTAGTCATATTTGTTAAAGATGACTATACTTTTATTTCTAAAAGCGAGTGAGAGATAGTTAAAATGATATACTAGAGGAATTTTAAGATAAATATATATTTAGAAAAGTCTGCTAAATTATTTCCTATGCGATTACATCATCAAAGTTCTATTAAATTCATAGCAACCAGTGTGCGGAGGCAAAATTATTTAATGGTAACCCAGGTGTTTGAATTAGTTTGCTTAGGGACAAGGAAACATCTAAGTCTGGGGGTATTTGATGAGTACGATTATGATAGGCTTTTTACTATCATAATTGTAATCATGTCTACCATTTCCTGGCCCTTTTGGTGTTGATTTCATGATAATATCAAAGAAATTGTCGTATCATAGATAGAAGAGCGTATTTAGAAGTCCTTGTCAGTTCTTGTTTTAAACCATTTACTGAGTCTATCATTTTTCTATTGTAGGTAATGCCAACCAATGGACCTAAAAGTTTCGGAGCAAACAGAGGAGTTCACGGAGTCTGCATGGCTGATGACAGGACAGAAATTTGGTGCACACGGCCAGACACACGGCCGTGTGCCTACCCGTATCCTATGCACCTGGGGCTGAAGAGTTTGGGCGCAGACAATGGAGCCTCACACGGGTATGGCACACGCCCGTGTGCATACCCGTGTCAGTTTTGCACACGACTGCTGATCAACCCGTGTCTGAGTAACACGGCCGCACACACGGCCGTGTCCATACCCGTGTCATCTGACACGGCCCACTACCAGACACGCCTTCTCGTGGGGAACCGCCTAGGAACCGCCTAGGAACCGTCCACACGGCCTGGCATACGGCCGTGTGCGACCCCGTGTCCGACCTGTTTGCAAGGGAACTATAAATTTCCTGTAGAAAAATTTGTTGAGGACTTTTTGGATCATTTCTGCATTGAAGAACTGCTGGAGGCCGAAGGGGAGCATCCAAGATAAGGAGGATTGAAGGGTATTTCATATGTAATTTTATTTAATCATTAACCCTTTGAATCCTTCCCTTATCTTGATGATCCATCTTCAATTTATGTTTTAATTTGCATGAATTTCTCTTTGAACATTCTAGTAATCATGTATCACCTTGTTTATGTTACATTTGTAGTATTTTATTTGTGTTTATGCAATCAAACAAAGAGTTTAATCATCCCTTTGAATTACTTATTTGTTTTACACAATTTGCAATTGGCTAGATTGAGAAATTGGTTCTTTGCAATACTTTTGGTATGTTCATATTGTGATGATAATTCCCTTTGTAATTCAAACGTTATGATCGAGAGATGTTCTGTTTGGAAAATTAGAACACGAATAAAAGGATTCATGTTAATTTAGAGATAGGATTCATGAATTTATGTAGTAATAAAGGTAATTTGTTTAATGCAAACTTGAGTGTTGTGAATTGTTCGAGAGAAAATTTACTATCTTAGGTTTAGATTTGGAATTGCTCGAGAGAGAATTTTGATGAAAAATTAACCTTTACATTGCACAAATGTAACACTCTTTTCATGTCATGATCGCTTAGAATTGAATTGATAAATGGATTTGTTCATGTAATTATTTAAAAAGCTTCATGTTGTTATCATTTTTATTTCTCCAATACTGAATCATCCCATTGGTCATAGTTAGGTTAATGTAGTTTAAATATCACTTTTGTTTAGAGGTATGAAAATAAAGGGAGGGTGAGTACGAATAGTTGAAACGACCCTGTAGAATACGACACGAGATGTAGATTTCTCATATATTACGATTGATAGGTGCGCTTGCCTGAATGCTAATTCAATCTAGTTAAGTCCATCTACATAATTGTATTAGAATGTAGAATGAAATCACATTGAATTATTACTTGTTAGCAAGAAAAATCATCACCAGGCGGGCTCGCACCTCCTCGCTGACCGACATCAAGAAGCTGCAGTCTGCTTGAAAAGACGAGATGGCCTAGGGAGACCCCCTGGGCTCAGTGGTATATTTATAGCCGAATAGTGGGGCCCCACCAGAAGATTCTGTGCCAGCTCAAAACAGTACTCGCCGAACACGCGGGTTGGATGGTTCTTTCCGAGCTTGATTAAGCTTAAAAAGAGCGGGGATTGTGTACAACCCCGTGTTCGTCGAACGGGCCCCACCAGGAAAATCGAGCGAACCAAGTTCCACAGCCCGCACCCAAGCAACAGGCGGGCATGCGATAAGAGGCTGGTCCGCTCCCGCTCAGTTAAAGCGAGCAAGCCAGGCAAGAGGCTGGTCCGCTCCCGCTCAATTCGAGCGAGCGAGCCAGGCGAGACGACTCCTTCACCCCTCCCGCTCGCTCAGAGAATCGTCTACTGGAATGGGAGGCGCTATTCGTCGAACCGATGTTCGCGGATGGGTTCGACGACCCACGACCCGCGAACCATTCTAATGGTCGCAATGGCCATCAGCCCGTTCCCTATCAGCGACCTGGCTGCCTGACCGCCTCAGCAGAGGATTGGCAGGCCGTGATGGCCCGCCTCGCGCTTGCCCAAGAAGAGTAGGCGAGCTGCTAGAGCCAGGTCGCACCCGCCCCTCGCAGAGGGGGATAAGTGGAGAGCTTACCTCCCAATCCATGGAGGGAGCCATTAGAAGCCCCGAGGAGAAATTACATGGATGCCCTCCCCATGGGTGCGAATAGCTTCTCAAAATAGCGGAGCTACGCTGTAGGCAGACCAAGTTGGACTGTACATAGCTGTTTAAAACAGCGGAGTTTGGCTGTTGGCAGACCCAACCAAGGGCTTTCTGGTAATTTCAGGTCAGTTCTTTTGGTTATTGGCAGTTCAGATTCTAAAAACTATAAATAGAACCCAAGGGGGCACCTCAGGGGACGCTCTCATATTCTCTTGCTCCCCGATTTAGTAGTGCTTCCTGAGGTAGCCTTAGCTCGGCCTGTGGCTAAGGAGGGGAAGTATTCTCTAGTCTTCCGGGTGTGTGGTGGGTCCTCCCCGCCGAGCCCTTGGGTCGGTTTATCCTTGTTTTCTCTGTTGTTTTGCTTGCAGGAGTGAAGTAGGTGCGAGACCACCCCTTCCCCAAGGGTCGAACTCCACAGTAGACCGAATTTCGATTTCAACAGGACAGACCTGAAGTACCAACAGTAGCGTGAGAATCAGCAAGGGTAGAGTCTGTGTGGGAACGCAACAGACAACGGTAAGCCTCTAATTCAACAGCAGACATGCCCTGGGGGCTTTCCTCCAGAACCTCAGTAGAGTGCGCAGAAGACTGAGAGCAATCACCAGAGTGACGTCCACCACCAGGGTATCCACCATGACCACGAGAACCAGAGCACCGACCACCAGGGGCAAGGTGTGGGTGCAGACGAAAGAAAGAGTCTTTGGTATGACCCTTCCTCCCACAATGACTACAAATAGGAGGTGATCTGCGAGACAGCCCGACGAGCGCAAAGTGATTAGTAGGGGGGCCAAGAGTGCGACGACGATTCTCATCACTGAGGAGCATGACGAAGGCCTCCCGAAAAGAGGGCGGTGTCTCATGATGGAGGACATGTAGGCGAACAACATCAAACTCCATGTTGAGCCCCATAAGGAAGACATGAACCCGGAATTGATCTTTATCCTTTTGAAGGGCCACCGCATCAGCAGTGCAAGCCGCAGTAAATGTGTTGAAGAAATCCATCTCCTGATAGAGGCGCTTAAACTCCGAATAGTAGGCGGCAACAGTCATATTCCCTTGCTTCAGCTCCAGAACACGGCGAGTGAGCTCATATACTTGCATCGAACTGCCAGCCTGAGAGTAAGTATCACGGGCCCTTGTCCAAATATCATAAGCAGAGTCCAACAACATATAACTGTGATACACCTGAGGGGACATCGAATGCAGTAACCACGAGACAAACAATGAATTGTCTGAATCCCATTTTCTCCATGAGGGATCGACACGAGGTGGCTCAACGGTGGTACCATCAATGAGTCCATATAGCTGGTGACTGCGAATAGTATGTTGGGCCTCCCTGGACCATTTCGGATAATTTGTGCCATCCAAGACAACAATAGTAATCTTCAATGAGCTAGAGTGTCCATGACTCCGTGGAGGATCGCCAGAGGAACCAGGAAGAGTACCGGATTGAGGACTAGGGGAGATATCAGATTGATCCTCCATCGGAGAGAATGCAAAGCTCACAGCAAACGAAAGCACATCCTACAGGTGTCCCTTAGATCTCAATGCCGAAAGGAACACCAGAGGATGTGAGCACGGTGTCTCTGGAAGCCCCCATGGAGGACAAGACAGCCGGCTAGAAGGAACGAAGGGAGATGCGGAGGCGGCTGGTGCGGATGGAACGGGTGTCGGCTGGACCCGGCTACACCAGTGAGCGACGGGGAGTGGGATGAGCGCGAGCGGGCTAGGGCTATGCCAGCGAGCGGCTGAATGCGGGAGCGGAAGGGTGCGAGCGGGTTAGGGCTACGCCAGCGAGCGACGGGACTTGCGAAGGGTGAGCGGCGGAGCAGAGCGGGATCGGGATCGCGAGTGAGCGGCGGGGTTACGCCAGCAAGCGCGAGCGAAGGGCGAGCAAGAGAGCGGAATCGGGAACAATCGGATTCCTCGGCTTTGATACCAAGTAGAAATAAAGAGGAGAAAATATTTTTAGTTATAATATTCTTCTACATAGGGGGATATATCTCTCAGATTTAAACGTCCTCCTATGATGATTTCCACAGATTCCACCCAAAAATCTGACGGCCCCTAGCTCGATTTTCATGAACTCCTCCCAGGTACTTGACGTCCACACCGGATGATTTCTCCACACAAAATACAACAAGGTTAAATAAAATACAAGAAAATAAAAGAGTTTGAAATAATTGCTCCCTCAATAAGAAATCCTCTGTAAAACGGTGCGCGATTGAGGCTTCTGGGTGTCGTTCTTCTTGCACTTGATCAACCGTTGATGGCCGCTGGGGACTTCGCTCTTCGAAGTTCTTTGATCATGAACGAGAGGGAGAAATTTTGATTTTCCTTGCCTGTAGACGATGGTTCGCACCAACAGAGACGGTAGCCCTAGACGTGAAATCCTTCTCCTCGTCTGCTCAAAAAAAAAGAAACGGGTGCTTTTATAGTCTCGTTATAAATAAGCTACCGCCGACAGTACAGCTAGCGCCCGACGGTAGGTCTTCTCACGCGGCTTTGTCAGTTGTCCATAAATTAGGAAAAATATCCAAAATAATATTTGCGCCACTTTTGGATACCGCAGCGTGGTAGGCTAACGCCTGGCGGTAGCATTTTCTTCTCGACGAATTGACTCAATGATCATCAAAATGGGTAGTGCCCGGCGGTATGGCTAGCGCCTGGCGGTAGGTCACATAGAAGATTCTTTACACACAATAATAATCCTTCAATTCTAGCGTCAGTAGTAGTGCTAGCGCCTGGCAGTAGGTGAGAGAAACTTTCGTTCTTCACACATGTACATCTACAAACTATACCCAACACAAGTATGATCAAATACAACTTGAGATTTGATATTGTCAAGCAAAAAAGATGCGGACCATGAGTTCCAACAGTGGTCACGACCATCAGCACGGACATCGCACTAGTCCCTGAACAACTCCAAAAAAATTTTGGAACCATGCTCCCTGAGGAATGCCACCAACACTATTAGGCGAGTCATTCCTAGCGGAGTGAACTGGGATACCGGGACTCCACAGAACTTCCGAATATCAATCACCTCCTATCACAGTATAAAGCGGAAACCGGACTTCAAAGTCGTCTTGCAAATTGTCAACCAACCCCTAGGAGGGTTCTGGACTCTCTCTTCAAGACGAGGTATCCTCGCCTCAAGGTAAGCAGGTAACCCATATCTTTTCCTCCAAACTGCGACTTGCTCCATAGTGAGTGTAAAGCGCAGCCGTATGGGCCTTGTAAATTGCCCCGAAACCTGGAGATAAAATTCAAAGGTTAGACAAAAGCAATCAAGTATCAAGGGTTCAAATTTTGCACCACACGTTTTCAATCCCTGCACGGGAGGATAGAAACCACGCAAATAGCATGCAAGTGCGAGCATGCAAGCTTGTGCATAATACACACACCGAGCATACGTAACCAACGACCGGCCTACCAAAGAGCGGGGCGTGGGCTCTCCTTCAAGCAAATGGGTGCACAGCTCGCACCCAACAACCCACACGAGCATGAGAGCGCATGAACAGCACGCGCACGTGTAAAAAAGCGCATACTAGGACAAACCTGGGGTGCGCGCTCGTAGGTGCTCGCGCCGGCTTGCACCCAAGGTGTGTGCGCGTGTACCAAGTGCGTGTGCTCGGGCACACCACGGGTGCGCGATCCCGCGCACACCTTGTGTACGAGCGCCCGAGCGCACCTCAGGTGTGTGCAGCCCAGGTGCGTGCCAGGTGCGCGCGCCAGCGCACCTCAAATGTGCGTGCCCGCGTGCACTCTCGCTTCATTCCCGCATACTCTCCCCGGGTGCGCACGGGCGTAACCTCTGAGGAAGGTGCGTGCACCCGAGCATGCCTGAGATCGCGTTCGTCCCCGCATTGGGAGGCAGGCGCCGACAACGCCCTGTCCGGAGGATTTGGCCCCGCGTCGGTGGCTCCCGCTCACCGGCTTGACACTTTCAGTCTCCCTCACCACACGCTTTCTCTGTCTTCTATCTCATTCAAGACTTACCTTAGCTCGCGAAGCATTGTCATCTGCCTTCTTTGGCACCTCCCCATTCGCAATCACTGTCGTTGTCGCAGATTGAATCGATCATAGGAGGAGAAGAAATCCTCGCTCTTCTCACAAAAACAGTTTCTAACACCGAGGATTTATTGGGCAATTGATGGGGCCAAGTCCCTTTTATAATACATTTGGGGTGCGATTAGCCCACTCCCCGATGATCCCACTATCCAAATGGGGATCATTGGGGAACCTCCGCGCGTGCAATCGACGCGCAATCGCGCGCGATCCGTATGTGCGGGATCGTCTTCACCAAACCATCTGGGGGCCAACCCCTCTCTCCAGTCGTTGGTAGGCCGGCTCATTTCGGCCTAGTTGTCGGCCGGCCGGAAGCCGCACCGTGCGGACACGCACCCGCGACTGCAAGGTGCAGTGCTCTTACCGGCCACCACGGCCGGCGGAGGACCTTCCCTCCCGCGGCCGCCGCGGGAGGTGCCGGGCGCGGCCGTCCAAGTCGTGCCCCTTGGTGGGGAAGGCTCGGCTGGCCGCCCCCTGCTCAGGCCGGCTGTGGTTGGCAGCACCTTACGGATAGCCGGTATCGAGTCTTGCGGTCGGCGCCGCTCCAGGTGGTCGCTGTCGGGGCTGCGCCCGGTGGCCCTACCGGGGTCAACCACCCATTGGGCAGTGGTCGGCCGCCTCTCTTGCCCTCCTTAGGCATCATCCACATCGTTCGATCATTCTACCACGACCGTGGCCACCCGATGTACGGGTAACCACCCGCGTAACCACCTCCAATAATGGGGGCATGTTTTAGCAGGGGCCTGCATTTAGTAAAATTAAATATATGATTAATGTTTCCCCAAAACCATACTCATAATTATGATATTTGTGGTTACGGTGTGCAGATAGCCACATAACCACAAAAATCACCTCTTGGAGGCTATAAAAAGGCCCTCAGGCCTCCTTATTTCTTATCTCTCACTCTCTCTTCTGCTTTCTTCCTCCTTAGGCCAGAGCTCTGTCAGATTCCTCCTATGAGCTACCTTTTAGCCACCTTCGAGTCAACTTCGACCCACCTACTATACTCTCCACCACAAATTCGTTTAAGTCCACAAGTGTGAGGCAAGAAGGAAAGTCCTACTACAGTAAGCACTTGTTCGTGCGCATCACCACAACAACAATCCTCGTGCGGAGCAGTCTGTTGTCTGTCGTGAGCTCAAGAATCTCTCCCCACCCCCCAAAGTGTAACAAGCAGCTGCCTATCACCCTCAATTCTCCAAATAAGTAATAACCACAAACAAATAGTGGATTTCGATCGGCATAGACCGGTCACGTGATTTTTTACCCAATTGAGGGGTTTTTCCACGTCAAAACATCGTGTGTAATTTTTGTCTCTCAATGACTGTGTGCGCGCTCGACCGCTCTGTGAGCTAAGGCGGTCCAAGTTACTCCAGTCCGACCGGGGCATCGATTTTGGCCGCAGTAAGCATGATTTCAAAATTTCAGCAAATAATATAGGTCGCGGATCTGTCTCAATAATTCAATCACTGTTGGATCTAAAGTCTTTAATCTACTCTCGCTCTCTCTCTCTTCATATTTTTGTAGGTCTCCTAAACCTAACAGTAGGATGTCCTAAACCTAAGAATTGCATAGGCCCCCTACCCTACAAAGTTAAAATACAATTTCATCCTTCAGAATTTGAAGAAATTTCATGAGAAATATCAGTCCATCCAGTGTGTTGGCTCTGCAAATCAACCCTGCAAGTCTAACCTAAAAAGCTTTGCCTGGCCCACCAACTATGAGAAACATTGCAAACATTTCTCCCTCTCAAAATATTTATACTACAGTGAACACTCTAAAACTGGTGACGTGAGACTAATATTAGCGCATGATAATAGCGCAAGCCACGTTTTAAAAAATTTGGAGCAGGAATTTCTATCTTATTTGAAAAAATGATCAACATGAAAGTTGTATATCTCAACTAGATGAATAGCTTTCATGTTGATCACTTTTTTGATTTGAAGACGTTTATGCTCCTGATTTGATCTCCGAAAAATAGATGGTTTTACCTATATTCGGGGTGACGTTTTGCGGCCCAAATCGGGGGCAAAATGAATTCAAATCAAAAAGTGATCAGCATAAAAGTTATTCGTCCGAGAGATCGTGACAAACTTTTGTAAACTCCAATAAAAGAGTGAATTTTGGCTAGGCATAAATCCACCCACGTGGTTTTTCACATTTTCCGGGTTTTTCATGTCAAAAACGTCTTTTGTCAATTGTTGTTGCTTTTCTTTAACTGTTTGTGTGTCCGGTATGACTCCGAGCTAAGGCGATCTGATTCTCCGGTCTGAGAAAAAACCGGGCAACACCCAACAATACTAATCAATTATAATATTTATTTGATATAATAAATTTATATTATATTTCAATTGAATTGTAATAGTGATGGGGGTGAAGCTCCATTTAAAGCTTTGGGGTGCATTTAACCACTCTTCCCCCATGATTTCTCTTATTATGGAGATCATGTGTTTGGCCGGTCAAACCACTTCCCTTGATCTCCTCCACAATAGGAGGATCATGGGGGGCACACTTTCAATAACTACCGCCGCCGCCCGCCGCCACCGGTAACCACCCTCTAACCACCAAGTTAGTGGTGGGAGCATGTCATCATTAAAATAAATAATCCCCAAAAATATGAAATTAATGTTTATGTAGGGGGTTACGGTGTGCGGATAACCGCGTAACCACCGTAACCACCTCCTAGAGGCTATAAAAAGAGCTCCAGGCCTCCTCATTAAGCGCTTTTTGGGCTCCCAGCCTTTTTCTTTCTCAAACCAAAGCTCTGTTGGATCGTCGTCTCCCAGCCACCTTCGAGCCACCCTCAGACCGCGATTGAGCCGCGACCAAGTCACTATAGAATTGTAACGAGGAGCGGCTTGTCACCCTCGATTCCCCAAATGCCCTGTAACCGCAAGCAAATAGTGGATTTTGACCGGCACAGACCCGATCACGTGGTTTTTTACCCAGTTGAGTGATTTTTCCACATTAAAACCTCTTGTGTATATCTGACTCATTTCATTGACTGTGTGCACGCTCGACGGTCCCGTTGGCTAAGGCAGTCCAATTTAATCTAGTCCGACCGGGACGTCAAGTCAGTCCGCAACAGTTTGGCGACGTCTGTGGGAACCACGATTCTCAACATCCTTTAGAAGCCAAGACCTCCCTCCTTGCAACATCCAAGCTCCGCTTCAATGGAAAAAAGAAGCGCCCGCACTTTGAAAGGATCCGTACCCGGTGGACGCGCTAAACTGACACGCTCCCGCTCACTTGTGAGCGTACCGTTGGAGGTATAAGCCGCATTCGCACCTGTCACTGCCCTCAAGGGGCAAGTTGGACAAATGGAAGAGCAGCAAACTAAAATGCTTGCTCTGCTCAGAAATCTTGGAGCACCTCTTGCTCCTCCTCTAGCACCAGTTAACCCGCCGCAGCCAAATCATGGAAGGGCACAAGAAGCTCCATCAAGACAAGAGGCTCCCGAAGGATACTCTAACGTCGCTAGCTCCACTCACCCAACTCATGGAGGAACTGAAACTAGGCGACGCCGCCACAACTGGGGAGACGAGGCTCGACTTCCCCCACTCGAGAGGTTCACCCGGGAAGAAATTCGGGAGGTGATCCAAAAGAATACCGACAAGCGGGCCGACAGGATATTCATACTCGCCGACCACTCTGCCAAGGCTCCCCCCCCCCCCCCCTCGCACCATAATTCCTGGCTCATCCAAATCCTCATGGTTTCAAGCTGCCGAATATCGAGACGTTCCACGGAATAGACGATCTGTTAGAACATGTCAACAACTTCACTACCATTATGAGGATCTACAATACACCTGATCAGTTACTTTGCCAAGTGTTCCCAGTCACTCTCAAAGGGCAGGCCCGCACATGGTTTCACTCCTTGAGGGTGAGCACCATTGCCAACTTCACAGAGCTAACGAGACAGTTCTCGGATCAGTTTATAGTAAATCGAAGGATCGTCCGCGTCCCTTCCCACTTATTAGGTATCCGCCAGAACGAAGTGGGTCTTTGAAGGACTTCTTCCGCACATTCTCTGCAAAAGCTCGCCAAATCCCAGGTGTTGAACCAGAGCTGTTAAGAGGAGTCTTCATCGGGGGTCTCCATCCTAGCGGCTTCTATTCAGCATTAATGACGAAAACCGTCCCTAGCTACCCCGACCTCGTATACCGCAAAGAGGCGCAGATCGCAGTCGATGAGGATATTGAAGCTCATCATCAACAGTTCGACGGGAACCAGAAGCGCAAGAGGGAGAAGGAGCCGGCCCCTCAACACCAAGAAGGAAGATTCTGAAAAGAATGTCAGAACAGGCGACGCCGACGTGATCATCAGAGAGATCAGCCGCCCAGAGATTACACTCCCCTCAATACTACGCGCACCAACATACTCTACGCAATCTAGAATGAGTCGGCCTTGCATCATCTTAAGCAGCCGACTCATAACCCCAGGGACGACCAGTTCAAGTATTACGAGTTTCATCGAAGCACAGGGCATACTACTGAAGACTGTGCCCGCTTGAAGGAGGAAATCGAGCGCCTTATTCGTCTAGGGCTGCTCAGAATATTTTTACAGGGACGCCTACAAGACCAGCAGGACCCACCTAGGCCACCTAGAGATCAGCAAAATGCCCCCCACAAGGAGGAGTCGGTGGTAGGCAGATGGTCGGAAACATCGATACCATCGCCGGATCGCTCGTTCTTTCCACTCAGATACTCTAGGTATGCATGCAGGGGGCACTCATGAAGATAAAGAGTGCAGGCAAGACACCACCATATCTTTCGGAGATGAAGAACTCATGGGGCTCCAAACACCTCACCAAGACCCTCTTGTAATCAGCGCCGGGATTGGGGATCCCTGCTACAATGTCAAGCGAATTCTCGTCGACAACGGAAGCTCAGTTGACATCCTGTTCTCCTCCAACCTTCAAAACATGAAGCTTTCCATACAACATCAGACACCAGCCGCAGTACCAGTGTACGGATTCGTCAACCATCCAGTCTAGGTGTTGGGAATGATTACCCTACCAATTACTATGAGAGAGTTCCCAAGGCAGACGAGCGCATGAAGTCCAGTTTGTTATGGTAGATTCAAGCATAGCCTACAATGCAATCTTTAGAAGACCTGTCCAGTCTATTTTCAAAGCCATCCCCTCGATTCCCCATCTTGCGATGAAGTTTCCCACTTCAGGAGGGATCGAAGTCGTACGCGGGAACCAAGAGGCTGCTAGGACCTGTTACTCGAAGCAGGCACAGCCCGTCAAAGCCACGACTCTGAATATTGATGACTTCGATCTATGTGACGAGGCGATCCTGCAGCGGGGAATGCCTAATGAAGGATTGATCGAAGTCCCCCTGTCACCAACAGTTCTTGCTCGCACCGTCCAGCTTGGGTCCCTCCTGCCACAGTAATAAAAAGAGGAACTAACAGCTTATCTCTGTAAGAACAAGGGTATCTTTGTCTGGGCTCCCGAGGATATGCCTGGCATAGATCCTCAAGTCATCCAGCATTCCCTCAACATAAACATGGCTTGCAAACCCGTCATCCAGTATAAGCGAAACTTTGCCTCGGAACGGCTCCAAGCAATTGAAGAAGAGGTACAAAAGCTCTCAACGCCGAGTTCATCCGGGAGGTAGAGTACCCCGCCTGGCTGTCCAACGTTGTCATGGTGAAGAAGTCTTCCGGGAAGTAGAGAATGTCTGTGGAGCAAACCAACCTCAATCAAGCTTTCCCTAAGGATAGCTTCCCCCTTCCTAGGATTAATTATTTAGTCGATTCAACCGTCGGGCATCGACTCCTTAGATTCATGGACGCCTACTCCGGCTACAACTAGATCTGAATGAATCCTATAAATGAAGAGCACACGATATTTCGAACTGACAAAGGAATCTACTGTTACCAAGTGATGCCCTTTGGGCTCAAAAACGCGGGAGCAACCTATCAGCGGCTCATGAACATGGTTTTCCAGGATCTCATTGGCATGTCTATGGAAGTGTATGTGGATGATATGCTAGTTAAAAGCATTTGTTGAGAAGATCATCTAGAAGACCTTGAAAAGTGTTTCAAAATCCTCCGCCAGTACAGTATGAGGCTCAACCCCAATAAATGTGTGTTTGGGGTTACGTCTGGGAAGTTCTTAGGATTCATGGTAACATAGCGGGGAATAGAAGCTAACCCAGAAAAGATCAAGTCTCACGAGGATATGTCATCGCCTCGGTCCCTCAAAGAAGTGCAGCATTTGAATGGGAGAATTACAGTGCTCTCCCAGTTCTTGGCACGTACCATAGACAAGTATCTCCCTTTCTTCAAGATTCTCAGAGGAGTCAGGACCGCAGGGTTCCAGTGGACGGACGAGTGTCAGGCCGGCTTTGAGGCTTTGAAGCAATACCTGGCCTCCCCTCCGCTTCTGTCAAAGACTACTCCCGGAGAAATACTTTTTTTGTACCTCGTTGTCACGCCCGCTGTGCTGAGTTCTGTGTTGGTAAGGCATGATGGGGGAATCCAGCACCCCATCTACTAGCTCAGTAAGATCCTCTCAGATGCGGAAACTCGGTATCCAGCTGCAGACAAGATAGCCCTAGCACCCGTCTTCTCAGCCAGGAAGCTCTGTCCTTACTTCCAAGCCCATACAATCAAAGTGTTGACTGAGCTACCTCTCCGCACAATTCTTCAGAAACCAGAAGTGTCCGGCCGATTGGTCAAGTCGGTGGTCGAGTTAGGCGAATTCGACATCCACTTTTTTCCACGCCTTATCATCAAGTCACAAGTTCTGGCAGATTTTGTTATTGAAAATACCGTACCAACAAAGACAAAGAGCACACGAGTCGAACCCGATTATCGGTGGACTTTGTACGTTGATGGAGCATCTGGGCTCGAAGGCGCAGGAGCGGGATTGCTTCTCGTAAGCCCAAAACTTATCACTTTAGAGTATGGTCTCCAGTTGAAGTTCCCCGCCACCAATAACGTCACCGAGTACGAAGCTTTAATTGCGGGACTCAGTGTAACAACCTCATCCATTCATATCGTATATATTAGAAGGTCCGGTCGAGGCCCCACAACATATACCACAAAACGAGCGGTGAAGTCACGGTATGACACCAGAGTAGCGCAGCACACCCTAACCCATTGTATTCTAGCGGAAGCCTAACAGTACACTTGAACTCCACACCTGAATGTCCGTCATATAATATATATATATATATATATATATTCATAGGAATGTCTTACAATATATACAAGACAAAGAGATGGCCTTAAGGCCTTACAGGGCTTTCATACAAGTGGCCAAAAACAAGGGCGCGCAGGCCGGCCACACAAAAGAAAACATCACACGTTTATTTCTTTAGCCTTCGATGGCTAGCGGTGGCAGCAACAACAACAACAGGGACTTCAGCCCTTATGCGTTCTGCTTGGATCTCCAACACCTGCACAGGGACAGACCACCCAATGGTGGCAAAAGAGGCAATGGTCAGCATTCCGCTGACCAAATTATAACGACCCTACCTCTTCACTCGGGGCAGCGGTATTCTTTCCTGCAAAGCATAGCATGTACAAGCACATATATCTATAGCTCATTCAATGTGCACTCACGCACATTCATTCCATCACAATCGTCAGCCACGCGGCCCAACGATCCGTGCACTCAGGGCACATTCTTGGTGTACCGGCGAACAAGTTGCCCACCACCGTATCGGGGTTGCAACCCAACTGCAAATCACTTGAGCATTTACTCCATGACGTGCAGCCGGAGTTCTAGTATTAACGCACCGGGCTGGCCCGTAGCCCCCCATTGTGACATGGCTCGAAGGCCTAAGACTCTCACTATGCACTCCAACATACCACACTGTCAGGTATCCCGTCAGACGGACATAGCGCAGGTCGGATCATCCACCCCCCGTTGCTCAAATTTCCTTTTCCATCACCGAGTACCACGTACTCGCGGCTACATAAAAGGTGCGGGTTGGTCTCACCGATCCTGTTTGGCATTACAGCCTTGGTATCCTCTGACACCCACTTCTAGCACAACATTGGCGGATCTTTCCTGGGCACACCAGTACTTCCTGCCTTAACAGGTACCACACCACAAAGATCACAGCGTCGGCGGGTCTTTCCTGGGCACACCAGTACTTCCTGCTTCTGCAAGTACCACACCACGCACAGCACAAATGTTAGGGGGTCTTTCCTGGCTTACCATGCCAGTACTTCATGTTACTCTCTTCACAGGTACCACCTAAACATCAAGCATTACAAAAGGCATTTCCCGGACATCCAATCCGGTAATTCCTGCTATTTTCTCACAGGTATGACCCAATAGCACAAGCATGACACAGATATTTTTCGGGACTACCACTCCAGTACTTCCTGCTACTTCCTTCACAGGTCCAATCCGTCGACTCATAAACTACATGTTTATCATGGAGTCTTCTCCGGTTCGTATGCAACATCAGCAATCCAGACCAACCTGTCTAGATGGGCTTCATACAGCATGCCTATTCCGTACTTTCCTTTCCGGATCTAACCACTTGGGGATTTCATGAATCAACCCAATGATCCCCATAACCGACCACCCGCTGGTGGGGGAATCATGTGCATATGCAAAAAGGGAGCCTTCACATGGCTATGAAGAAAAGTCGTTACCCTCGAAGACTGCTTCGGTGCCATGAGCTCCAAGCTGGCTCGAATGACGCACAAGAGCTATTCCTCCGCAACACCGGCCTCGGATCTCTCGTCGGCAAACCGCAGCATCACCGGTGATCAGCCCCCTCTCCTCCTCCTCCTTCTTCCTCTCTCTTTCTCTCTAGAAATAGAGTAAGAGAAAGTCAAAAGCCAAAGGAGTTTACCCAACCCATTCTCGGCCTTAAGAAGACAGGGAGGCCTCTCAGCCCTTGGATCGAGGCTGACGGAATGGATGGCCACGATTTCACCAAAAATCATAAATTTTGCCCGACACGGCCTGTGACACGCCCGTATCCGTGGCTGTGTTCCCTAAGCGGTGCTCAACTGACTTATCCATTCTAGTAAACGCCCATGTGACACGCCCGTGTTATGGGCCGTGTCAACCGACACGCCTACCAACATGGCCGTGTCTGTGGCCGTGTTCCTCAGGCTGAAAAATCTCAAAATCACCCGAGACTCACAAGGCCTTGTGACACGCCCGTGTCTCAGGTCGTGTGCCCATACACGGCACCAGACACGCCCGAGGTCAAATGTTGAGTTCGTCAACAGCTCACCCAGGAAGGACACGCCATGGGACACGCCCGTGTCCCAGGCCGTGTCACTCACATTTTGTCCAACTTTTGAATTTTGGGGTGTTACAACCCTCCCCTCCTTACAAAAATTTCGTCCCCGAAATTTGCACCAAGTAAGGACTCAAACAAAATGATTTTCATTCCACATCGGTAATAATATCAGTCGATTCACACTGTATGACCATTACACAAAAAGTTCGGGAAACGCAGCTCGCATGGTCTTCTCTCGCTCCCATGTAAGCTCTTCACGGCCGCAGTTGTCCCACCGGACTTTCACCATCCCGACCGTCTTGTTCTGCAACTATTTCTCGGCTCGATCCTCGATTTGAATGGGTCTAACTTTTATCGTTAGCCCATACTCCACCGGCACTTGATCATCCCTGATCACCTGAGCTGGATCTTTCACGGCCTTCCGCAGTGCCGAGATGTGAAAGACATCATGCAGTCCACCCAAGTCTGTCGAAAGAGCTAGCCGATATGCAGCTTCTCCGACTCGCTCAACCACTTTGAATGGACCCAAATATCTTGGACTCAACTTTTTCAAACGTTGAATCCGGGATACGCCTTTGAAGGGCTTGATCTTCAAGTAGACCCAATCGCCTACCGCGAACTCCACGTTCTGGTGCTTGGCGTTGTAGTACTTCGCTTGACGATCTTGGGCTATGAGTAGCCTCTCTCGAATAGCACGAATGGTTGAGTTTGCTTCATCGATTTCATTTCTGTTATACACTCTAGCTTCACCTGCCTCTATCCAAGCTAAAGGCGTACAACACTTCCGACCATACAGAGCCTCATACGGTGCCATACCGATGCTCGCCTGTTAGCTGTTATTGTAGGCAAACTCCACCATGTAGAGATGATCTTCCCATCTCTTTCCGAAGTCTAGGGCGCATATCCTGAGCATGTCCTCCATCGTTCTGTTGGTCCTTTCAGTTTGGCCATCCGTCTGGGGATGAAAGGCCGTACTGAATGTCAACTTCGTGCCCAACAGCTGGTGAACTAGCCTCCAATCATTTGACGTGAACCGCCCATCTCGATCACTGACGATGCTCCGAGGAACACCGTGAAGCCGCACAATCTGGTCAACATATAATTTTGCCAAACTTTCAACTGAATTATCCCACCTATTGGGGAGAAAATGTGTTATTTTCGTTAGCCGGTCGACAATCACCCAGATGGAATCATTCCATTGCTGAGATCTCGGCAACCTGTGCACGAAATCCATGGAAATATCATCAAACTTCTACTCTGTAATCGGCAGCGACTTCAAATAACCGCCCGACTTTTGGCATTCCGCCTTTACCATCGCACATGTTTGACATTTGGTCACATAAAGAGCCACATCTCTCTTTAGCCCTGACCACCAGAATAGCTTTTTCATATCATTGAACATCTTCGTGCTCCCAGGGTGGATGGAATATTTTGTATAATGCGCTTCATACATCAGTTCTTCCCGCAATTTACCCACATTCGGGACGCACAAACGGCCTTCTTTCCGCAAAAGACCGTCATGCCAGGAGAATTTGCCCTCTGGCCCCTCTTTAACATAGCGGAAGAGTTCTTCATCTAAACCCGTTGCTCGTCGAATCCGGTCTGCAAGGTCACATTGCTCCTCTGTCCAGTTCAGACATGCATTGGAGGTGGAATTCTTGTCAACACAAGAAATCTCTAACGCTTCTAGCTCCTGGATGAGACGTTCATCATGCCTCTGCAACTAATTCGCTCTAGCCGGAGTTCTCCGACTCAATGCATCCGCGACGATGTTTCCCTTCCCGGGAGTATAGTGAATCTCGAAAGTGTAGTCCCCAAGGAACTGCAACCACCTTCATTGTCGCATGTTCAAGTCCTTCTGTTCCAATAGGTACTTTAGGATCTTGTGATCTCTATAGATCTCCACCTTCATTCCATAAAGATAGTGTCGCCACAGCTTTAGTGCAAAAATTACCGCCGCCAATTCTAAGTCATGGACAGGATAATTTCGCTCATGCACCTTCAGCTGGCGTGAGCCATAAGCAATCACCTTTCCATTTTGCAGAAGAACGCAGCCTAAGCCGCTCCCTGAGGCATCACTATAGATTACGAATCCATCGGTCCCACATGGCGAAGACAACACCGGCGTCGTGGTCAACCGAACCTTCAGCTCTTCAAAAGCTCGTGCGCACTCTGGTGTCCAGACGAACTTCTGATCTTTTTTCGTCAGCGTGGTTAACGGTAAAGCGATCCGCGAGAAATTCTCAACAAATCTTCGATAGTAGCTCGCAAGTCCAAGGAAGCTCCTGACCTCGGCCACTGAAGACAACACCGACCACTCCTCTATGGCCCTTATCTTTGCAGGATCCACTACTATGCCCGCTCCACTCACCACATGGCCTAGAAAAGCCACTGACGATAGCCAAAACTCGCACTTCGAGAACTTGGCATAGAGATTGTTCTGCCTCAATGTGCTCAACACCAACCGCAAGTGGATTTCATGCTCAGCTTTCGACTTCGAGTACACCAGGATGTCATCAATGAACACTATCACAAACAAGTCCAGGTACTCTCGGAATGTACGGTGCATCAAATCCATAAACACCGAGAGCGCATTACACAGTCCAAATGGCATCACCGTGAATTCATAGTGCCCGTAACGCATTCCAAATGCGGTTTTGGGAATGTCACCTTCCCGGATTCTCAATTGGTAATAACCAGATTTCAAATCCAACTTGGAATAGACGGTCGATCCCACTAGCTGATCAAATAGATCATCAATCCACGGAATCAGATATTTGTTCTTCTCAGTCAGCTTGTTCATCTCACGGTAATCAATACACAACCGCAAACTCCCGTCTTTCTTTTTTACAAAAAGCACAGGGGTGCTCCAAGGTGACATGCTTAGACGTATATAACCCTGCTCCAGCAATTCTTGCAGTTGGATTTTCAACTCCGTCATCTCCTTTGGCGCAATGCGATATGGCGAGCGGGCCACAGGTTTCGCACCTGGCACCAGCTCTATCGTGAAGTCAATCTCTCGCTGGGGTGGTAGCCCAGGGAGATCCTTGGGAAACACATCTGTAAACTCCTACACGATCGGAACATCACTCACACTGGCCTTAGGCTCCACCGCCTGAATTAGCGTGAAGTATACCTCCGCGCCCTTCCGAACAGCTTTGACAGCTTGGAGGGCAGACATCAACGTCCCTCCAACTCCTCGCATACCCGCGAACTTCGTCTCCTGCTCGGTATTCTGGTCCAACGTGACCTCCTTTGATTGGCAATCAATCAAGTCATGCTGCTCCGCAAGCCAATCCATCCCAAATATCACGTCAAATTCCGATATCGGTAATACAGATGCCGTCAAACAGAAATCCCGACTTCCTATATGCATTGCCACATCGCAAGCTTGATCCGCAATCATCATACACCCATTTAGCAACACCACTCTAACGTTATCTGCCTCTACACGACTGGGTATCCCAAGCCGCGCTATAAACTCTCGAGATAGAAAAGAATGCGACGTACCCGTATCAAATAGTGCTCGCGCCAGCGTGTTCTGAATCACCACAAAGCCTGTGGTAATCGCATTATACACAAGCCACATACACATGCAATAAATAAAGCATACAAACAAATAATACTCAAAACTAAACTCGTACCTATGACGACATCACTTTGTTTAATGGCCTCCTGCAGGCCAAGATTGTAGACCCGGGGCTGCGCCTGAGAGGCAGAGGAGTCCACCACCGCCTTTCATTTTTCCGCATATGACGCTCCTGCCTTCTTTTCACTCTTTGGCGGCACCCGACAATCTCGAGCTATATGCCCCACCGTCCACAATTGAAGCACGTACGAGTATCCGGCTTGGAGGTGGCCCCGGACGTTGCTCCCGAGGCAACTTAGGAAGGAGCTTGTCCAGCCGTCTTGGGCCTCTTGCCCCACTTCTTCTTATATAATGACTTTGTCGGTCGGGGCAACTTAAACTCTTGCTGTGACAGCCAAGGCCCTCTTCCACTGCACCCTCTTCATGTCTTTCTCCAGTACGCACACAGTGTCTACTAACGCTTGGAAGCCCTGGTTCACCGAACTCGAAAGCAGGAACCTCAGCTTGTCCTGCAATCCTTCGTAGAACTGATTTGTCTTCCTCTGCTCATTCGCAAATATTGAACCCGCATACCGGCCCAAGCGAGTAAACTCATGCAGGTACCCTTCAACACTGCCGCCTCCTTGCGTTAATCTCTGGAATTCATTCTCCATGGCTATACGTTGAGTCATGGGAATATGCTTCGCCCAGAAGAGTCGAGGGAATTACTCCATGGTCACTTGTGTCAACGGTCTCCCCGCCAAGTGATGCAACTCCATCTCGTCCCACCATAATCTCGCTTCTCCTTCAAGTAGGAAGGTAGCTAAGGTAACTTTCTGATGTTCCTCCGACCTGATCGTCGTCATAATCCTCTTGACGCGCGATAGCCAATCCTCAGCCTGCGTAGGAGATCCTGCTCCCGAAAACATAGGCGGATGAAAACTCATAAACCGCGTCAACCGCCATTCAGCCTCTCGAGGATCTACAGCCACAACAGGTTCTGGCCTTGCCGCCACCTGTTCTGGTCTCAAAACCGGCTGTGCCTGCCCAACTGGCTGGCCTTGCATCATGGCAAATATAGCCTCAGCAACTAATCGAACGGTTTCCGCAGATGGTGGAGGTGTAGGCACCTCCGCTGGTGCCGTACTTTCTTCAGAACGCTGGGGCTCCGACGACCCAGCTCCACTTCGCGTCACCTAAAGGTGGACAAGACACACACATTAGCATTCCTATTATGGACATTCAGGAGTTCAATCGTGTTCCTTTGGTGTGCACAGACACGTGCTCGCCACCCCACAAAAGAAGTCGACCACGACTTCAAAAGCGAAAGAGCAATACAGCTGATACCAAAAATGTAATAACCCCATCCATTCATATCGTATATACTAGAAGGTCCGGCCGGGGCCCCACAGCATATTCCACAAAATGAACGGTGAAGTCACGGTATGGCACCAGAGTGTCGCAGCGTACCCTAAACCATTGCATTCTAGCGGAAGCCTAACAGTACACTTGAACTCCACACCTGAATGTCCGTCATATAATATATATATTCATAGGAATGTCTTACAATACATACAAGACAAAGAGTTGGCCTTAAAGCCTTACAAGGCTTTCATACAAGTGGACAAAAATAAGGGCGCGCAGGCCGGACACACAAAAGAAAACATCACACGTTCATTTCTTTAGCCTTCCAGGGCTAGCGGTGTCAGCAGCAGCAACAACAGGGACTTCAGCCCTTATGCGTTCCGCTTGGCTCTGTAACACCTGCACAGGGACAGACCACCCAATGGTGGCAAAAGAGGCAACGGTCAGCATTCCGCTGACCAAATTATAACGACCCTACCCCTTCACTCGGGGCAGCAATATTCTTCCCTGCAAAGCATAGCATGTACAAGCGTATATATCTATAGCTCATTCAATGTGCACTCACGCATATTCATTCCATCACAATCGTCAGCCACGCGGACCAACGATCCGTGCACTCAGGGCACATTCTTGGTGTACTGGCGAACCAGTTGCCCACCACCGTATCAGGGTCGCAACCCAACGACAAATCACTTGAGCATTTTCTCCATAGCGCGCAGCCGGAGTTCTAGTCTTAACGCACCGGGCTGGCCCGTAGCCCCCCATTGTGACATGGCTCGAAGGCCTAAGACTCTCACTATGCGCTCCAACATACCACACTTTCAGGTCTCCCGTCAGACGGACATAGCGCAGGTCGGATCCTCCACCCCCCGTTGCTCAAATCTCCTTTGCCATCACCGAGTACCACGTACTCGCGGCTACATAAAAGGCGCGTGTTGGTCTCACCGATCCTGTTTGGCATTACAGCCTAGGTATCCTCTGACACCTACTTCTAGCACAACATTGGCGGGTCTTTCCTGGGCACACCAGTACTTCCTGCCTTAACAGGTACCACACCACAAAGATCACAGCACCGGCGGGTCTTTCCTAGGCACACCAGTACTTCCTGCGTCTGCAGGTACCACACCATGCACAAAACAAATGTTAGGGGTCTTTCCTGGCTTACCATGCTAGTACTTCCTGTTACTCTCTTCACAGGTACCACCTAAACATCAAGTATTACAAAAGGCCTTTCCTGGACATTCAATCTGGTACTTCCTGCTATTTTCTCACAGGTATGACCCAATAGCACAAGAATGACACGAATATTTTCCTGGACTACCACTCCAGTACTTCCTGATAATTCCTTCACAGGTCCAATCCATCGACTCCTAAACTACATGTTTATCACGGTGTCTTCTCCGCTTCGTATGCAACATCACCAATCCAGACCAACCTTTCCAGATGGGCTTCATACAACATGTCTATTCCGTACTTTCCTTTCCAGATCTAACCACTTGGGGATTTCATGAATCAACCCAATGATCCCCATAACCGACCACCCGCTGGTGGGGGAATCATGTGCATATGCAAAAAGGGAGCCTTCACATGACTATGAAGAAAAGTCGTTACCCTCGAAGACCGCTTAGGTGCCATGAGCTCCAAGCTGGCTCGAATGACGCACAAGAGCTTTTCCTCCGCAACGCCGGCCTCGGATCTCTCGTCGGCAAACCGCAGCACCACCGGTGATCAGCCCCCTCTCCTCCTCCTCCTTCTTCCTCTCTCTTTCTCTCTCTAGAAATTGTTAGAAAGTAGCGAAAAAGAGAGAACAAGCGGATAAACTTTTGAATAATTGAAATTTTATTATCCAAAAAAAGATATCATTTACAAAGGTATGGCCTCCCTTATATAGAATGGAGGAGATAAGAAAGAGAGTATACAAACAATGTGGGACTAAACATTTACAATACTGAGCGGCTAGAATAAAGGTGACCGCACAGGCCGCGCGGTTAGACAGATGGGTTAACCGCTCGGCAACTCCAGCAGGATAGAACAGGCCGCAATGGTAGACTGATAGACCGCCCGGTCTCCAGGCTTCAGAGTGAGATCGCCAGACCGCTCGGTCAACAAACCGCTGGATCAGACCGCTAAGCCGCCCGGTCTAATACTTCAACACTGCCCCTCAAGCTGGAGCATAGATATCAATCATGCCCAGCTTGTCACAAATGCGGAAGAAGGAAGTAGAAACCGGCTTGGTGAAGATATCTGCCAATTCCTTGTCAGAGGTGACAAAAGGAGTACAAATCTGTTTCTTCAAAATCTCTTCCCGAATGAAGTGACAGTCAACCTCTATATGCTTTGTTCTCTCATGGAAGACCGGATTTCTGGATATGTGTATAGCGGCCTTGTTGTCACAGAACATAGGGAGAGGACAGTCATATACCTCGCCCAGTTCAAGCATGAGAGCCCGCAACCACTTTAACTCACACGTGGTTGACGCCATACTCCGGTATTCGGCTTCGGCACTGGATCTGGAGACAACAGACTGTTTCTTGCTCTTCCAACTCACGAGATTACCTCCAACAAAGGTACAAAAACCTGATGTGGATTTACGATCGCCTTTGTCATCCGCGTAACTTGAATCTGAGTAGGCCTCAACCCTCAGATGACCATTCTTCTGAAAGAGTAACCCTCTGCCCGGTGCTGCTTTGATATACTCTAAAATCTTCAGGGCGGACTGAAGATGGCACTCCCTGGGAGCTTGCATAAACTGACTGACCTTGCCTACAGCATAGGCGATGTCGGGTCTAGTCACCGTGAGATAGATGAGTTTGCCTACCAAACGTCTGTACCTTGTGACATCAGATAGAAGAGGCGAGTCATCCGTCCACGTTTTGTCTTCTCCAACAGCCATGGGAAAATGAGCTGGTTTGGCACCTGCCAATCCTGCTTCTCGTAGAAGATCAAGGGCATACTTCCGTTGAGAGAGAACCAAGGAGTCAAGTTTCCGAGAGATTTTTATCCCCAAAAAGTATTTTGGGGAGCCCATATCCTTCGTGACCAAGTGCTGACGGAGGTGCTTCTTCGTCAAGTCCACCCCATCTCGGTCATCGCCAGTAAGGAGAATATCATCCACATATACGGCCAAAACCACCAGTCCCGAGGCCGTTTTGCGAATGAATAAGGAGTGATCGGCCGAACTCCTTTGAAAGCCGATGGTAGCCACAATACCACTGAATTTGTCAAACCATGCCCGAGGGCTCTGCTTTAGGCCATAAATGGCCTTCTTCAAATGACATACACGTGTCTCCCCCTGAGCAACATACCCAGGAGGTTGCTCTATATAGACGTCCTCCTGAAGAACGCCATAGAGAAAGGTATTCTTCACATCAAGCTGGGAAATGGCCCAAGCCCGGTTAACAGCCACAGAAAAGAGAACCCGGATGGTGCTGAGGTGAGCAACCGGAGAGAAGGTATCAAAGTAATCAACGACGTAAGTCTGAGTGAAGCCCTTGGCCACCAGCCGGGCTTTGTAGCGATCCACAGTGCCGTCGGGGCGAAACTTCACAATGAAGACCCAGCGACAGCCAACCACATCAGTGCCCACGGGAGGAGGAACCAGGGTCCAGGTACCCCGTTCAGTAAGAGTAGCCATCTCCTCATCCATGGCAGACTTCCAATGAGGGAGAGCAAGAGCCTCCTGGTAGGTACGGGGAGTAGAAGTAGCAGAGATAGCCAAGGCAAAACACCTGCGAGAAGGAGAAAGCTGATCACAGGAAACAACAGCCGTGAGCGGGTGTTGAGTACATGCCCGCACCCCTTTGCGAAGGGCAATGGGAACATCCAGGTCAACGGGAGCGTCGGCGACGGGAGCGTCAGCGACCGGAGCGTCCGTGGCGGAGAAGGCTGGCCCGGGACTAGAGAGAGACGGCAGTGGAGAGGAGGGTGGAGGGGTGGGTGGGGAGACGGACTGGGAAGGAGTGGGTGGAGGAGGAGACGAAGGTGGGAAAACGTGGAGAGGTGTGGAAGGAACGGAGATATAAGAAGGAAGAGAAGAGGGAGAAGAGAAATAGGAAGCATTTTCGAAAAAAGTCACATCCACGGAGACAAACTGCTTGCGGAGAAGGGGGTCAAAGCAGCAATAGCCTTTTTGAGTGGTAGAGTACCCCAAAAAGACACACTTGGTGGAACGGGGGGAAAGCTTGTCGCGGGTAGCGGAGGGAGCGTGAACAAAGGCCGTACAGCCAAAGACACGGAGAGGAAGAGGAAAAGGTTCCTGGTGGGGGTAGAGAAGGGAGAAGGGAGTCTGGCCGTGGAGACCCGCGGAGGGAAGGCGATTGATGAGATAGCAGGCGAGGAGCACAGCGTAGCCCCAGTAGGAGCGAGGGACGTGCATCTGCATCATGAGAGTACGCGCAACATCAAGCAGGTGACGGTTTTTACGCTCCGCCACCCCATTCTGCTGGGAGGTGTAAACACAAGTCATTTGATGAAGGAGGCCATGTTGGTGAAAGAATGCGGAGAACTCATGAGTCAAATATTCTTTGGCATTATCAGAATGTAAGACTTTAATAGAAATAGCAAATTGAGTCTTAATCATAAAGTAAAATGATTGCCAAACAGAAAATAGTTCAGAGCGATCTTTTAACAGATACACCCAGGTACATCGAGAAAAATCATCGATAAAAGTGACAAAATAGCAACTGCCCCGACCAACTGTGAGGGTAGGAGCAGGACCCCATACATCAGAATGAATAAGATCAAATATGCAAGAGGAGCCACGACCTTGCTTCGGTGGGAAGGAGGAGCGATGATGTTTGCCAAGCTGACACGCATCACAGTTGAGCGGAGAACTGGTAGGAGGTAAGTGGGGCAGAAGCTGGCGAATAAGCCGAGGAGGAGGATGTCCAAGACGAAGATGCCACTGAATGAGATCGGTGGAGGAGGAGTAGGCAGATAGAACGGAAACATCGTCGAGGAAGTAGAGGCCGCCGCTCTCAGTCCCAATAGCAATCGTCCGCTGGGTCCTCGGGTCCTGAAAAGAATAAGTAGTGGGAGTGAATAAGACGGAGCACTGAAGTTGTCGGCATAAAGTAGTAACTGATAACAAATTGCACGGGAACTTCGGGATATAGAGGGTATCCTCCAAGCAAAGCGATGGGGTGAGTTGAACCATGCCCGTCCCATGAACCGGGGACGGGGAACCATCCGCCACACGAACCGGGGGTAAGCGGTCATGGGTCTCAAGACGGGAGAAGCAATGAGGGTTGCCCGTCATATGATTTGTGGCACCGGAGTCAATCAGCCATTTACCTTGGGTAACGACGTGGGCACTACCTGACATCGTGGACACAGAGGCAGACGGCCGAGAAGAGACGGAGGCCGAAGAAGGAGCATCACCGGAAGGGCGAAGATGAGGATGTTTCTGCCAGCAGCGGTCAACAGTATGGCCAGTACGACCACAGTGAGAGCAGAGGAACCGGGATGAACCTCGTCCGCCAGAGGAGCCGCGGCTACTAGGGCCCCCCCTCTGAGCTTGGTGAGCAAAGGAGTCCTGGGAAGGGGGGAGGCCAACAGAGGCCGCTGGAGTAGCGAAGTAACAGCGGCAATGCGAGCCGCAGTGGCATCCAAAGTAGGAGATTCCGCCTCACCCAAGATCTGCTGGCGGATCATATCATAAGAGTCGGGAAGACGAAGAAGATAACAAACAACCAGGAGTTCCTGGAAGTGTTTGTGCTGGTCGGCCAAGTCCGCGGAGAAGGGGCGATTCTGGAGGATTTCAGCACCAAGAGCCTGAACCTGCTGATAAGCCGCAGCCGGTGACATGGAAGGGCGGGCGAAGAGGTCCGCATAGAGAGTATAAATGCGGGACGTCTGGCCCCCCTTAGAATAGAGAGCAGCGAGGTGAAGCCAGGCGGCCTTGACCGTCTCATCATGGCGAATGACGGGAAGGCACTCATCAGAAAGGCTGTTGGCCAGCCAGGTGCGGACAAGAGCATCACTCGCATCCCAGTCATCAAACTCAGGAGAGGTGCGAGGAGGAGGGTCATCGGTGAGGTGATGACGCTTGCGTTGAGAATGAAGGAGAAAGGTGAAAGAAACGCTCCAATCGGGATAGTTGGAGCCAACAAGCTTGGAAAGGGTGTCAAGGTTGCCCGAAGGAGGAGGAGGAGAAGGAGCTACAGGAGTAGTGGTGAGACCGGAGGTAGTCATAGAACCCAGCAAGCAGAATAAGCCGCGCGAACAGAAGCGGTTAGAAAACAGAAGAAGCCGCGCGAACAGTAGCGGCTAGAAAGAGGTCAAAGGCACAGCGGGGAAGAGGTCGCGCGGACTGAAAAGGCCGAGCGAACAGAAGAGAGGAGAAGGGCAGGTGACCGCGACCAAGATGCAGGTGAGATAGGAACAACCCGCACGGTCAGGCAGATCACAGCAGCAAACCGCGAGTATAGAGACAAGCGGAAATGTGGAAAGCAGAAGCGGACAGGGACAGGCCGCAACGACTAGGAAGTCGGAGAGGCAAGAAAGAACAAGGAGCGCGGCGACAAGGAAACAGGTCGCTGCGACGAATAGCAGTAGGAGAAGAGAACCAAGAAGAAGCAAGCCGCGCGAACAGGGCAGCGGACAAAAACAAGCCGCGCGGACAGAAGAGAAGGCAAGGCGCGAGACAGGTCGCAGAAAGCGGAAAACAAGCCGCGAACAACAGAGAGCGCACAGAATCAGGAGGAAATGACCGTGTGCTCTGATACCATGTTAGAAAGTAGCGAAAAAGAGAGAACAAGCGGATAAACTTTTGAATAATTGAAATTTTATTATCCAAAAAAAGATATCATTTACAAAGGTATGGCCTCCCTTATATAGAATGGAGGAGATAAGAAAGAGAGTATACAAATAATGTGGGACTAAACATTTACAATACTGAGCGGCTAGAATAAAGGTGACCGCACAGGCCGCGCGGTTAGACAGATGGGTTAACCGCTCGGCAACTCCAGCAGGATAGAACAGGCCGCAATGGTAGACCGATAGACCGCCCGGTCTCCAGGCTTCAGAGTGAGATCGCCAGACCGCTCGGTCAACAAACCGCTGGATCAGACCGCTAAGCCGCCCGGTCTAATACTTCAACAGAAATGGAGTAAGAGAAAGTCAGAAGCCAAATGAGTTTCCCCAAACCATTCTCGGCCTTAAGAAGACAGGGAGGCCTCTCAGCCCTTGGATCCAGGCTGAAGGAATAGATGGCCATGATTTCACCAAAAATCATAAATTTTGCCCGACACGGCCTGTGACACGCCCGTGTCCGTGGCCGTGTTCCCTAAGCGGTACTCAACCGACTTATCCATTCCAGTACACGCCCATGTGACAGGCCCGTGTAATTGGCCGTGTCACCTGACACGCCTACCAACACGGCCGTGTCTGTGGTCGTGTTCCTCAGGCTGAAAAATCTCAAAATCATCCGAGACTCACACGGCCTTGTGACACGCCCGTATCTCAGGCCGTGTGCCCATACACGGCACCAGACATGCCTGAGGTCAAATGTTGAGTTCGTCGACCGCTCACCCAGAAAGGACACGCCCTGGGACACGCCCGTGTCCCAGGCCGTGTCACTCATATTTTGTCCAACTTCTGAATTTTGGGGTGTTACACTCAGGCTCGACATCGACTACCATGTCGGAGGATTGATAGTCTACTTAGATTCTCAGCTCATTGTCTCCCAACTAAAATGGGACTACAAAGCGAAAAGTGAGCAGCTAGCCCAGTACCTCCCACTTGTAAAGTCCCTTCTGCCCAAGATACCGTAGGTTTCGATCCTTCATATCCCTAGGGAGCATAATTCCCGGGCAGATGCTCTGTCAAAGCTAGCCATGTCACCTTCCCAGTATCAGTCAAGGAGGCGCCAAGTAGAATAAATTGTCTTTCCCAGTGTCCAAGGACCGTGGGTGGTTGCAGAGATTGACGAGCCGGAAGGATCTTGGGTTAGTCCACTGGTTACCTACCCAAAGTACCAGCGGCTGCCGGAAGACCCAACAGAAGCACGACGCTTAAGGATGTGAGCAGCCACCTTTGTGTTGATCAATGGAGAATTGTATAAGTGGTCCTTCTCGGAACCATACCTAAAGTGTTTAGCAGAAAGAGATGTTGAGTATACTCTACGTGAAGTCCATGAAGGGGTATGCGGTGAGCACTTAGTTGGGAAGGCCTTGGCATGAAAAATCTTACGTCAAGGCTTCTATTGGCCCACTATGTAGAGGGAAGCGACCGACTTCGTCCATTAGTGTAAGAGTTGCCAACTTCATGCCAACGTCCCTCGGCAACCTCACATTTCTTTCTCCATGCTGCAAGGAGCATGGTCATTTGTACAGTGGGGAATAGACCTTCTTGGCCCTCTACCTCAAGCTTCGGGGTAAAAGAAATTCCTCATAATGGCCATTGATTATTTCACTAAATGGGTGGAAGCGGAGCCGCTAGCTAAGATCACCGAAGAGAAAGCAAAGCAATTTGTGTGGAAGAACATCGTTTGTCGTTTTGGAATCCCTGCAAACATCATCACCGACGACGGTACTCAGTTCACGAGAAGGTCTTTCATAAAACTATGCGAACATTTAAAAATCGAGCTGCGACATACATCTATGTCGCATCTTCAAACCAATGGGCAGATTGAGGTGACCAACCATATCATCTTAAAAGGGTTGAAGATGCGGCTACAAGATGCTGGGGGCAGTGGGTCGATGCACTCCCCAATGTGCTATGGGCATACCGGATAATCGAGATAACTCGTACAGGAGAAACGCCGTACAATCTCTGCTATGACACCGAAGCCATCATCCTGGTCGACATCGGTGTTCCAGGCCCACAGTTTTCCAACTTCAATCTCGAGAAGAATGGTGAAGCACTCAGAGACAACTTAGATTTGGTCCCCGAAGTCCGCGAGGAGGCAGCCCTCCGCGAAGCATCCTACCAACAACGGACTGCTCGGTACTACAACCGCAAGATGAGACCCTGACCGATCAACGTTGGGGACTTATTCCTCCGCACCGTAGAGGCCGCAGGCAAAGGGAAGCCAGAGGACAAACTCTCATCTACATGGGAAGGTCCCTTCGTCTTCACAGCAATGGTAAAACCAGGAACGTACAAGCTGCGGACCGCCGAAGGAAAGACTCTTCCCCGCACTTGAAACGTGCAGAACCTGCACCGATTTTATCAATGATTTCCTACTTTGTGTCTTTCGAATTGTGTAACGTAGTTTTTTTTAAAAAAAAGACTCTATGGTGTGTGTAAGTCGTGGGCCTAATCTCGCGCAAATTATTTCTATCCAAATATCGCATTGTGTTGCAACAAATCTTGTCTATTCAAACAAGGAAGATGACACACTCGTCGCTCGTCGGGGCCTGCCCCCCTCACGGCCAAGCCGCGAGTACAACCAGTGCAAACTAATCCACAATCCTGACTCGTGCAAACTCCTCGTGGGGGCATGCCCCCATCACGATAAAGCCGTGATTACAACCCGCGCAAACTAATCCACAAGCCGACTCGTGCAAACTCCCCGTGGGGGCCTGCTCCCCTCGCGGCAAAGCCGCAATTACAACCCGCGCAAACTAAGTCACGATCCCGACTCGTGTAAACTCCCTGTGGGGGCCATCCCCCCTCATTGCAAAGCCGTGATTACAACCCGCGCAAACTAAGTCGCGAGCCAGACTCGTGCAAACTCCTCATGGGGGCCTGCCACCACTACGGCAAAGCCGCGGGCTAGAACCATGCAAACTAAGCTGCGGGCTAGAACCGTGCAAACTAAGCTGCATGATGGAACTGTGCAAACGAAGTTGCGAATCTAGTTCACGTGAAATACTTCGCCTACACTCTTCTGCAAGCCAAACTCGCAAAAACAGTACTCAAAGGAGAAAAAGAAAAAACAAAATAGCTAAGTGACATAAAAAATAACTATGTCATATAGATCAGCGCACAAGAGCGCCCACTATAACTACTAAGCAAAAATAACACATGACAGGAATAGCTGGAGGAAGAATTAAAAAACATACAAATACATAGAAATGAGGCCGCTACTCATCAGCAGCATCTACATCAGAGCTCTCATCCTCAGAAACGTCATCAAAGCCAAAGCTATAGGTGTCGCATCGTAGGTGCCGACCGACAAATCGGAATGCCTTCGCCAGTCCACTCCTAAGGACTAACTCACGGGCATCTTCCACTTGAGGCTTCACCTCCTTGGACCAAATCTCATTGCGCACCTCCTCTGCAATCAGGCAATGGTCTCGCATGTAGTGCAATGACTCCAAGTACTCCGCGAGTCCAACTGCCTTCAGCTCCGACACGCGGCAGTCAGAAGATAGCATCTCCACTTGGGCCTTCGCCGCCTGAAGCCGAGTCTCTAAGCTGGTGGTTTCCTCCTGGGAATGCTTCAGCATCTGGGTGGTCCTCTCCACCAGTGCCTTCTCTACCTCCAATGTCGTGCGTGCATTCTCCAACTCGGAATTCAGCCCGGACCCCATCCGACGGAAGCGTGAAACATCACGGTTATGCTCCTCCCTCAAGGATGCGAGTGAGCTCGTCGTCAATCTGAGCTCCTCATGAAGGGCCAAATACACGTCCTTCAGGCTCACATAGTGGTCGATCCAAGTAACGACAGTCTGGGCCTGAGTCTCAATCTGCGCAAAGGAAAATGAAAATTAGGGTCACAAGATGAAAAATGAAAATTTCATACAAACAAGAGTACTTACCACGTCGCCCATTGCCTTCAAAGAGGAAGACATGTGCAGGGCCGCCGCCTCCGCAATAGGAACCTGATGGGCTGGGCGCTCAAGCAACTGAACCTCAGGGGTGGTATCATCTCGGGAAACTAGAGGAACCGCCCTATCCTTAATTTCGACACCACTAGAAGAAGCTACGCGGGTTTTTCTCTTACGGCTGCCACCAGAGGGTGCAGTGATAATCTGCAAAGAATCCAAAGAAATGCCGCAATGCAGCAAGCGCCTCTCCTCCACAAATGAGAATATGCCGAACAGGCGATTGGCCAATTCACGGGGCTCCGAAAACCCCAGCACCGTGGAAAATTTCCGCTCCTTCCCTTTTTGGCGGCGACAACAATCGGGGAGCGAATTCCACACCTCTGGTAAGCCCCAAGGGTTCTGGATGTATCAGGAAAGGGTGTTTCCATGACGATGGTCTATCCGAGCCTCGAACCCGAGCCAATTCTTGTTGCTATGAATCTCCACACGCTCCCCACCATCGGAGCGGACATCGCACCACTCTCGGAAAATAATCCAAAGAAAGTCTCCTGCCATGCTCACGAAAGAAAACAACCATGTCCATAAGGCGCACTACTCCAAACGAGGTAAACTGGGAGATCGGCTCCCCGCAAAATTTCAAGATCTTGATTGCTTCCTCGCAAGGCGGGAATCGGAAGCCAGACCTCAAAGTACTCTCGCAGACCGTTAGCCAGCCTCGAGGGGGATTTTGCACTCTCTCCTCAGCATACAAAATTTTCACCTCTAAATCGGCAGGTAATCCAAACCTCTTTCTCAAAATGACGATTTGGTCCTCGGTAAGAGTGGAGCGCAGACGCAGTTGTTTCGCGGTACGCTTCGAGCCCTGTCACCGAAAATGAAAAGTCAGATGCAGTATGAAAGCACACCTCGCGTGGTAAAATTAAAGGGTAGGCCCCCTTGAAGCAAGCAAAGGGGCGCCCCCGAGCAAGCGCACGCGCAAAGCATCATACCAACGGGCCCCATGCGGTAGAGCACACGCGCGCAAGTGCACCAGCACGCGCACAGTCCGGTACGCACGCGCCCACGTGCACACGGCCAGGCGCGCGTGCAATCATATGCTTGCGCGGCCAGGCACACGCGCGCACCCGCACACGTGCGGCCAGATACGCGCGCACTCGCTCATGCATCCAGGCACACGCGAACGGCCCGGTGCGCGGCTCACGCGCACCGGGCGCGCGCGCACCTGGGCCCGCACGCACCCCAGACGTGCATGAACCCAGGTGCGCACCCGCGCACCAGGCGCGGGCGCCCCGAGCATGCACAACCAGGTGCGCGCGCGCACTCGAGTGGGCGCACCACAGGTGCGCGCGCACCTGTGGTGCGCCCGCTCGGGTGCGCGTGCACCCAGGCGCGCGCGCGCGCCCTCGAGCGAGCGACCTGGTGCTTGCACGCCTTGCGCGCCAAATGCGTGCGTGGTTAGGGACGCACGGGCGACAAGGGGCGCGAACCCGCACGGCCTGGTCTGCACGCCTCCTCGCGTGCCCGTGCATTGTCCGCCGCCACGCCGCCACGCTGCCCGACCGTGGGGGCGCCGGGAGACCCCCTTTTTGGGCACACTGGAGCTTCCTCTTGCAGTCCCCTCTCTCCCCCAGAAATCTTTCAACATATCATAACCTGGGCTCGTCGGGTGCCACTCTCTGATGTTTCTGGCCTTTCGCTAGTTGTCGTCATGGCCAAAAAGAATGAGGAAAAATCCTTGTTCTCTTGCTTGTGCCAACTTCCGACAACAAAGGATTTGTGGGCAATTGATGGGGGTGAAGCTCCATTTAAGGCCTTGGGCGTGCATTTAACCACTCTTCCCCCATGATTTCTCCTATTAAGTGGGTTTGATCGGTCAACCCACTTCTCATGATCTCCTCCACAATAGGAGAATCATGGGGGGCACCCTTTCAATAACTACCGCCTCCGACCGCCGCCGCCGACCGAAGCCGCCGACCGCCGCCGCCGCTGGTAACCAGCCGCTAACCACCAAGTTAGTAGGGGGGGAGCATGTTATCATTAAAATAAATAATCCCCTAAACTATGAAATTAATGTTTATGTAGGGGGTTACGGTGTGCGGATAACCGCGTAACCACCGTAACCACCTCCTAGAGGTTATAAAAGGAGTCTCAGGCCTCCTCATTAAGCACTTTTGGGGCTCCCAGCATGCTTCTTCCTCACGCCAGAGCTCTGTCGGATCGTCGTCTCCCAGCCACCTTGGAGCCACACTCAGACCGCGATCGAGCCGCCACCAAGTCACCAGCGAGCAGCGGAGACGCCCAAGTTCCAAAGTGCGCAGCTCAAGGAAGAAGACAGCCGCCGCAAGCACGCGCCCACAGGCTCTGCCTTGCAACCAGCACTCCTTCGGCGCAGCTTGTTGCCCGACGCGAGTCATAGAATTCTCTCTCACACCACAGAATTGTAACGAGGAGCGGCATGTCGCCCTCGGTTCCCCAAACGCCATGTAACCGCAAGCGAATAGTGTATTTTGACCAGCACAGACCCAGTCACGTGGTTTTTTACCCAGTTGATGGGTTTTTCCACGTTAAAACCTCATGTGTACATCTGACCCATTTCATTGACTGTGTGCGCGCTCGACGGTCCCTAAATTTAAGGCGGTCTAATTTACTCCGATCCGACCGGAACGCCGAATCAGTCTGCAACAAATAGTATTTACATACTATATTTGCTTTTACTTTTATTATCATATTTTGTATAAACAATAGTTGTAAATATTAGTGTAGTTACTAGAAAATAATATAGATTCGAATGAGATTATATGATAGTATAAGAGTTAACTTAATTAACAATGAAATTATTAGATGTAATGTATTTATTTGATAAAAATCAGCAATTACTGCCCGCACTTCCGTCATTTAGGTGAAATTAGTGATCCAGGTGATCGAAACGGGACAGCGATATTCGCCAGCACAAATTACTACTAGTTGCAATTACCACCATAACCTTACAAAAAACTATAAATATGTCGTCAGACCTTCATTTAAAGACAAGCAACTCCGGAGGCAAGTGAGAGTTCTGAAGTTTTTCGCCGAGATCGTGGACTTAGATTGATTCTCCACTCAGAAATTCTCTCCGCTCTTCTTCTTGTGCTAAGACTTCAACAAGCCCCAAGTCATGTCAATCGCCTCCGCGAGAGCGCTCTCATCAAGGCTCTGAATCAACGAGAGCGCTCCCTCCAAAAGCTCTGTGGACTTTGAGAATTTTCCAGCCAGAACGCTCTCACTCAGGTTCCGCGAGCTTAGCAACATTTCAAGGTCAGAGCACTTCCATCGAGGCTTCGAGAACTTCGCAGTTTTTCCTCATTTTCTGCACCTATGACGGAGCAGTGACATGTCGCCCTCAGAGGTCAAATCAAACTCTATAAAACTCTGAGAAGCTAGTAGATTTTGGCTCGGCATAGTTTCAACCACGTGATTTTTCACCCTTTCTGGGTTTTTCATGTAAAAATGTCTCTTGCCATCTGCTGCGATTCATTTTAACTGTTTGCGCGTCTGGTCCAATTCCGAGCTAAGGTGGTCTGATTTCTCTGGACCAGGGAAAGACCGGGCGACCCGCAACAGTTTGTCGTCGTCTGTGGGATGGTGTTCCCAAAAGCTCTGACAAGTTTTAGCATCCCCCAACGAGCAGCAATGACGAAGAGAAGTGCGCAAACTGCCAGTAACGTGGCACTAGAGGAGCGCACCAATCCAGCCCCCGCCGACTTGCCCTCTGGCAACGCCCCACTTTAGGGAGAATCCACTGTCACCGCATTCTAAGCATCAGAGGAAGAATGTAGTGGTCTGATAAGGGAGCGTCACGCAAGAACGTTCATCTTGTTGAGAAACTTAAGGGCTCGCCGCACTCCCAACACGGATATCGCTCCTGAAGGCCAACTGATGTAGATCCCGAGCCAGATAATGCCTGAAGACACTGCCAGCTTCAAGGATCCCATCGCAGACGAATCGTCCGGCGCTGACAGAATCACGCACCTCGGAATCCCCGGCAAACTTCCCAGGCCTGTGCGTTAAAACTTTCATGCAATGAAGGAAGGCACCACTCCGACCAATAGAGGACTCACTCGCGAGGAAGTTAGGCGCATGATCAAGGAGGAATGCAGGAACAGGGGGAACCGTGACACAAAAGTGCAGCACGTCTCCCCTAGCTCCAGAGTTCCTTGCATATCCCGCTCCACCTGAGATCCAACTCTGCGACTTAGAGATATTTGATGCGTCGGTCAATCCTCTGGAATACGTCAGGCATTTTGAAGTCGTCATGTACATATACAATGCTACAAACCCGCTCTTATGCCAAGTGTTCCCAACAACTATAAGAGGAAAACTCTGCACCTGGTTCCACTCTCTGAAAAGGGGAGAAATCAAGAACTTCACGGAGCTCACCCAACTTTTTACGGATCAGTTCATCTCCAACCAGCGGATCATTTTGGATCCCTCACACCTCACGGAAATCCAGTAGTCTTAGGGAGAATCGCTCATGTATTTCTTTCGTCACTTCACCGTAGAGGAACGAAAGATTCTGGGGGTTAACCCTGAGCTCCTGCGAGGCACCTTCCTCAGAGGACTCAGACCAGGAAAGTTCTAATCCATGCTGATGAGCGAAACACCGCCTAGCTACCATGACCTCTTCCACGGACTCAAGGATCAAATCACAGCAGACAAAGCCATCAAAACGCATCGACAACAATTTGAAGGAAGCTCAAAGAGGAAGAGTAACCCGGAGCCACTAAGTGGCCCCAAGGAAAATGACGAGCGTCACGACAATCCCAATCAGGACCAAGGAACTCGTCCGCATCAATACTATAATCCCTTGAACACCACTCGAGTCGACATGCTCCTCGCCATCCGTGACAGCAGTGAGCTTTGCAGGCTTGAACCGCTTGCGCCAAAGAGAGGAAACCCGTCACAATATTGTGACTTCCATCGCGGATACGGACATAAGCCAGAGGGCTGCAACTAGTTGAAGGACGGGATTGAGCGTCTCGTCCAATAAGGTCTCCTCGGAATATTTGTGAAAAACTCTGCCCCAAACAAGCCGCACTGGGGAGCAACAATCCAACCAAATGCTGAGTAGCAGCCTGACGCAAATTGGTCGGGGGGCACAAGCAGGGGTCGCTCCCCCTAATAATGTCCGCAAAGCCCGCGTCTCAACTTCCTATTTTTCCTTCGACTTAATAAGTCGCAAAGTGGAAATTGCATGCATGCTTATGTATCTTTTTTATAATATTGCAACTGCTTTCGACTTCCGTCAGACATACAGGTCTCCTCGAAGCAAAGCTCTGAGGTGAATAACACAAGCAAACGATAAGAAATATGGCACATCTATGAAGTAGGGCATTTCGCCCCTGCATTGCAGAGCATCTCACTCCCACGCTGTTGGGTTTTTCGCCCTTGCTTTGCAGAGCATCTCGTTCTTGCTTTGCAGAGCATCTCGTTCCTACACTGCCATATGTTTTGCCCCCGCGTTGTCGAACATTCCGCTCCCACGTAGCTGGGTGTTTCGCCCCCGCGTTGCAGAGAATTCCGCTCCGACATTGTTGGAAGTTTTGCCCCCGCGTTGCAGAGCATCCCGCTCCCACGCTACCGGGCGATTTGCCCCCACGTTGCAGGGCATCTCTCTCCCACGTTGTCGGAAGTTTCGCCCCCGCGTTTTAGTGCATCTTGCTCCCACGCTACCGAGCGTTTTGCCCCGCGTTAGCTTCTCTCTCCCACGCTACCAAGCGTTTCTCCCCCTCATTGTAGATCATTTTACTCCCACGCTGCCGGGCTTTTCGCTCCCGCATTACAGAGCATTCCTCTCCCGCGATGTTGGGCATTTTGCCCCCGCGTTGTAGAGCATCCCGTTCCCACGCTATCGATCGTTTCGCCCCCGCATTGCAGAGCATCCCGCTCCCACGTTGACGTGCATTTCACCACCGCATTGCAGAGGATCTCGCTCCCACGCCGCCGGGCATTTCACCCTCGCGTTGCAGAGCATCTAGCTCCCATGATGTCGAGCGTTTTCCCCCGCGCGTTGCAAAGCATTTCGCTCCCACGCTATCGGGCATTTTACCCACGCGTTGCAGAGCATTCCACTCTCATGTTGTCGGGTGTTTCGCCTCTGCGTTGTAGAGGATTCCGCTCCCACGCTTCCGGGCGTTTCGCCCCCGCATTGCAGAACATTTTGCTCCCACATCGTAGGGCATCTCGCCACCGCATTGCAGGGCATCTCAATAAAATGAATCCCCCTAAGGTGAGATGGAAAAAGGTCCTTCTCCACCTCCCAGATGAGATGGACAAAGGTTCATCTGCATCTTCACTAGGACGAACCATGGTTCACTAAATGCACGATCGAAGAAAAATTCTTCACTACCTCATATCGGACGAACCCCGATTCTCCCAAAGCGCGATTTAACAAAGGTTCTTCGCCACCTCCTCTCGTACGAACTGCAGTTCTCCCAAAGCACGATCGAACAAAGGTTTTTCGCCACCACCTCTCGGATGAACCTCAGTTCTTCAAAAGCATGATAGAACAAAGGTTCTTCGCCACCTCCACTCGGACGAACCTTGGTTCTCCTAAGACGCAAACAAACAAAGTTTTTTCGCCCTCTTCACTCGGACGAACCTCGGTTCTCCTAATGCACGAACAAAGGTTCTCCACAATCTCCGCTCAAGGCACGAGTAAACAAGTGCTTATTGCCCCAGAATCCTGAGCAGCTTACGGCTCTCCCAAAAATGCGAGTAAACAAACATCCACTACCACTCATACGAACTCCAGTCTTCCTGAAATTTGAATGAATAAAGGTTCTTTGCCACCTCCACTTAGTGGAACTCTGATCCTTCAAAAATGCAAGCTAGCGAATATCTCCCTCTAGCGACCTCTTCAAAATGTCGGCACTCAATCTAAGCGCTACTATGATAAACGTATACGCACACGAAAGCACAAACAGAGCACGAGAGATCCAAAAAAGTGTGTCTCTATTCAAAAAAAAAAGCTGCTCCACGGGCTGTATCATCATATGTCGGTGCAAAGGCGCACCCACAAGATAAAGCAAAAGCGAAGCGAACAAACAAAAAATGGAAAAAGGGGATCGTCCCTCGACATCGACGTTAGCATCATCATTTGAGGCGTGCTCCACGCCCAGATCACCACTCTCCGGTAATCTCCAAGCAGCCCGAAACCCCTTGCCAAAGCCCAAGTGGCAAGCAACATCGCACTCAAGCAGGTCAATCTCAATCACCATCGTCTTACAACGGACCTCTTATGCGATACGGGATCACTCCATCTCAAAGTCGTGAGACTGGTTGCACTTTGTAACCGCAGGCGCTCGTATAACCTCGACGTCCTTCAACTTCGCAGTTAGTCAAACCTTCTCTTTATTCAGCTACCCCACCTCTATCCGGACAGACTCGGGTCCTCCTAAAGAGCGATCAAACAAAGGTTCTTTGCCACTACCGCACGGACGAACTATGGACCTCCTCAGGAAAAAGCGATCAAAGTCTCGTCGATAAATCTGGGGCCCTCTCAAGGCGCGCACGAACCAAGGTCCTTCGCCGCCTCCCAAAGCAAACAGGTCTCTGAGTCCATCCACACTGATAAGGACACGGGAGCAAGCAAACCCGACCAGATGAGCCATACACAAAAATCAGTGCTCACCCAAAAAGCCCTAAAACACCTGAGAAGAGGGCAAAACTCCATGCACGAACCCTCACCAGGGAACCGGGAGAGCGCACATGACACACACGCTGCCTCACTAGCGAGCCGCCGCGCGCGTTGGAATCACGCACAACTGCGTGCAAGCTCCCAGCGCGGCCTCGCGCGCTCCCAGCGACGCTGCACGCGCTACTAGTGCCGCCGCGCGTTCTCCACTCGCACGCAGGGCTCCCGAGCGCGTCGGCGGACACCACCGCCGGCGACCCTCGTCGTCTCCGGCCGCCTCCGCCTCCGTTGTTGTCGGCCTCCGCCGCCTCTGGGCACCTTGCCCAGGCCACCTGAGCTGCCCGGGGGGCACTCCCGTCATTTAGGCAAAATTGATGATTCAGGTGATCGAAACGGAGTGACGTCATTCTCCAGTACAAATCACTCCGCTTGCAATTACCATCATAACCCTACAGAAAACTATAAATATGTCTTTCGCCCTTCATTTGAAGACAAACAACTCCAGAAGCAAGAGAGAACTCTAAGGTTTTCTGACGAGAACGTGGACAAGCCGATTCTCCGCTCAGGAATTCTCCACATTCCCCTCCTTGCGCTAAGGCTTCAACACGCCCCAAGTCACGTCAACTGTCCCCGCGAGAGTGCTCTCATCAAGGCTCCGCATCAGCGAGAGCACTCCCTTTAGAAGCTCCATGGACTTATAGAATTTTCCATCCAGAACGCTCCCACCCAGGTTTCACGAGCTCAGCAACATTCCAAGGCTGGAGCGCTTCCATCGAGCTTCAAGAACTTAGCAATTTTTTCTCATTTTCTGCACCTGTGACGGAGTAGCATTCTGTCGCCCTCTGAGATCAAATCAAACTCTGTAAAACATCGATAAGCTAGTGGATTTTGGCTCGATACAGTTCCAGCCACATGGGTTTTCACCATTTCCGGATTTTCCATGTAAAAATGTCTCTTGTCATTTACTGCGATTCATTTTGACTGTTTGCGCGCACGGTCCAAATCCGAACTAAGGCGGTTCGATTTCTCAGGACCGGGAAAAGACCGGGCGACCCGCGACAACTGACATTATTTTCAGAATACTGCAGTATTCCGTGAAAATAACTCAGCCGTAGGATATCAATTTGCACAGCCGTATTAATCTGCCACCTAAAACTAGATGGAAGAAACACACCTTTTTTCCTTTTTTTTCCTTTTTTTTTTCTTTTTTGTCAAACGGAGCCTTTGTTTGAGGCCGCTTATTTTACTGAGGTGATTTTGAATAAAAAATGTTTGATATGATAATTGTTATAAAATTAGAAGTGCGCGTCACTACGATGAATAAGTGTTACTTGAAATTCTACTTAATGTAACAACGCACAATTCTACAGGATCGTTATAACCAAACTATATTAATCTCAAATTGAAGTTTATACTGAATTTCTTTTTCTAGATTAAGAACACAAAATTAAGCGAGCTAAAATGAATAGATAACTGGAGTGTGGAAATTAATTTATACTATTTTTGAAATCTAGCTCGTGCTTCATGATCACTGAATTCGCAAGCAAACAAGATAGTTTGAAATACTAATCTCTGCAATAAAAATGATTAGTATACAAGATATATGAAAATATATGAAATATTGATTTCACCTCTCATGTGAAGCAAATTAATCTAGTCTAATTAAAACTCACTGATCAAGTAAGTGATAAAAAAAACTGAATTGTTAGTTTGCTGGTAGTGAATCAAAAGTATACCTCCTTGTGGCCCACCAATTAACTCTTCTACCAAAGCTAAATAGAGGAAATAAAACCCCCTTCCTCCTGGATCCTGTGTGAGGAAGAAGAACAGTGGCTGTGCAATTGGATGGTGAATCCACTGATATGAGTCAGCACCCTCCCAAAAGTGGATGTGATGCTTTGACTCTAAAGCTCGAGTACATCTATAGCAGCGATCAAGGAGGCGCTGCACTTCCCGGCGATGGAAATCCAAGACAGCGTTGCAGCCGGTGTAGCTTTGCACTGGAACAGAGAACTTGGTCTGAATACCGGCGATTTAGAAAGAAGGCCAGTGACAGCAGCCGGCGAAAGAGATGAAGACGCGGATCTTGCCGACCGCTGAAGATCGCCGGGGTAGAAGGTCGGTGGGCTCTTGCCCTAAGCCGGCGGTTTCACGCGATGAAGGCGGAGGAGTGCAGTCGGCGGTTTCGTGATGAAGAAGAGAAAAAAAAGGATCGGAATATTACACCCTTGTTCACGATTTTTCTTAGATAAATCAGGGGTTTCAAAAGGGCTCTAATAGGGCAAGCCCTTGATTTTGGAGTTACAAAATTAATGGACACAATTAATTCCATTAAACTCCAAATCAATGAAAAATGAAACCCCCATGAAATTAATTGGATTTCATGATTATCCCAAATTTCATGCCAAGGGTGTGACCGAGTCCGCGATTGAAATTACGAGACGACCTGGCCCACTTATCACGAGCTTCGATCGTTCGCGCGACTAAATTAACGCGCGCTCGTAAGAGTCCAAATAGATCAAATACACGCGTACGAATTCACCTGGACGTCTCGATGAGCCAAGTCCACTAAACGGAAAATTTCCAACATTCTCCCACTTGGACTTGTGCTCAACGCAGCTTACGACATTCTGGTAAAATCTTCGCTAAACTTAAGGGTACCAATTAGCGAACGCGGTATTGGGTCCACTCTCACGTCAATCCGGTTCAATCAAATCCTTCACTCCGAATCATGGCGGCAACCGCATCATTGAGCGACACGGGACCTTCCATGGTCACAAAAGCTTACGGATCTAATCGACATGGACAAAGCGCGGTCAAATAAAATATAGAGCAACATGCTGTAATTGTGCACATGAAGGTTGTTCTAACTTGGTGGTCAACCAAACTTCTCAAATGAATGCACTAAATCATGCTGCGAGAAGTTCTTAAGTGTTCAAAAGAACAAGTATGTCTAACCTTAAGGTTCCAAAATTCATGCGTCAAAAGACATACTACAGGCCATAATTCAAATGAAGTACCCTAGGCCTTATGCTATGACTGACACAAGTCATGAGACTTTGTATGAAGTGTGACGTGTCACATAAATTCAACAAATATTGAAACTTAATAATATTGTTGAATCAATATACTTCAATTATTAATGAATTAAATAAAGTACAAACCAAACGACGGATAACTGAATTGGAGCTTCATTAAGCCTCCCACTAACCAAGCACATCGATTGACACTTTAAGCCCCATATTAATAACATGTTTCTGAAACACGTTATGGTGAAGTCCTTTAGTAAGTGGATCGGCCAACATGTCATCTGTCCCTAAATGCTCCACCAAAATCTCACCCTTCTTGACCAATTCCTTAACGGTCAAGAATTTAATTTCCATATGCTTGGACCCTGTGATACTTTTATTGTTCATCGAGAACATAACTGCAGAGATGTTATCACAATACATCCGAATGGGTCCAGCTATAGAATGGACAACCTTTAACTCTGTAATAAAATTCTTAAGCCACACCGCGTGAGTCGAAGCTCCAAAGAGAGCGACGAACTCTGCATGCATTGTGGACGAAGTGATGAGTGTCTGTTTGACACTCTTCCACGAAACGGCCCCACCAGCAAACTTAAAAATATAACCTGAAGTAGACTTTCTATCATCCTCACACCCGGCAAAATCAGAATCTGTATACCCCACTAACTCAAGGTTTTGAACTCTATGGTAGACTAACTTTGCATCCTTAGTTCCCTTTAAATACCTTAGGACTTTCTTAGCAGCCACCCAATGATCAGGTCCTGGGTTCGACTGATATCTGCCTAAAAGTCCCACTACAAAGGCAATGTCCGGTCTGGTACTGACTTGGGCATACATTAAGCTGCCTACCGCACTAGCATAAGGTATATCCTTCATGCTCTCTCTCTCTCTCTATGTCGTTCCTGGGGCATTGTGATAAGCTGAGCTTATCATCTTTAAGCACAGGTACGTCACCAGGCTTACAACCGAGCATGCTAAATCTCTCAAGTACACGCTCGATGTAGGCTTTTTGAGAGAGTGCTAAAGAATAGTGAGATCGGTCCCTAATGATCTCAATCCCTAGAACGAAGGATGCTTCTCCAAGATCTTTCATGTCAAAGTGTTTTGACAGAAATTGCTTAGATTCATGCAATAATGTCAAATCACTACTCGCAAGCAAGATGTCATCTACATAAAGAATTAAGAAGATGAATCTGCTCCCACTAATCTTGAGATATATGCAACGGTCTACCTTATTTTCTACAAAACCAAAAGAAGTAACTAGCTCATCAAATTTCAAATACCACTGTCTAGAAGCTTGCTTCAGACCATATAGGGATTTGTTAAGCTTACATACAAGTTGGTCGGAATGACCAGACTTAAACCCCTCAGGCTGCATCATATAGACCTCCTCGGCAAGATCACCATTTAGGAATGCGGTCTTTACATACATCTGGTGTAGCTCCAAATCATAATGAGCTACTAATGACATTATTACTCTGAAAGAGTCTTTAGAGGAAACAGGAGAAAAGGTCTCGTGGTAATCGATTCCTTCTCTCTGCGTAAATCCTTTGGCTACCAGTCTAGCTTTAAACCGCTCGACCTTTCCTTTAGAGTCCTTCTTGGTCTTAAACACCCATTTAGAACCAATGTGCTTACAGCCTTTGGGTAACTCAACCAACTCCCAAACCTTATTCAGCTTCATAGACTCCATCTCGTCTTTCATCGCATCCCACCACAGATCAACTTGAGGTCCAGACACAGCTTCATTAAATGTCACTAGGTCAATCACTTGACCAATATCATAATCACTCTCTCCTAAATAGACTTCATAGTCTGAGGAAATTGCAGGCTTTCTCTGCCTAATAGATCTCCTGGCAGGTGGATGAACCTCCTGAACATGAGGAGGAACCTCAACTGGAATCGGTGGTAAGACTGCTTCCACATCCTCCACTTGTTCCGTCACGGGTTCAGGCATCGCATGATCTCTTATCAAGGGCACAGATAAATTAATGGGCACAACTTCCTCGACCTCACTAATAGGACGAGAACAACTAGGTTCATCGGCGACATCTCATTCTAAAAATTTAGCTGTTTGTGACTCCACAATTCTAGGTCCTCCTAAAGGGGAATAAAACTTAAATCCCTTGGAGTGATCTGGGTAGCCAATGAAATAGCAACGACAAGACCTAGGAGAAATCTTACTTTCTGATGGGTTGCACAAACGGACTTCTGCAGGACAACCCCAGACACGCAAATGATTAAGGCCGTCTACCAGTCCACAACTTAAAAGGGGTTTTAGGTACTAACTTAGACGGGACTCTATTAAGGATATACACTGCAGTCTTAAGCGCCTCAGCCCACAAAAATTCAGGAAGATTCGTTCTACACATCATGCTCCTCATCATCTCCTTAAGGGTACGATTACGCCTTTCAGCCACACCATTCTGCTCAGGACTACCGTGCATGGAGTACTGGGCAACAATGCCACAGCTCTCCAAGTATCTGGCAAATGGACCTTTATGTTGCCCGGAGGCATCATGTCTACCAAAATACTCGCCACCTCTGTCAGACCTAACAATCTTGATGTCTTTCCCTATTTGTTTCTCAACTTCAGTCTTAAAAATCTTGAACTTTTCAAGAGATTCAGACTTCTCCTTAATTAAGTACAAATAGCCAAAACGAGAGTAGTCATCAATGAATGTAATAAAATAGGTGTTCCTACAGAGGGTAGTGGAATAAGGACCACTGATGTCCGAATGAATAACCTCTAACACACTTGAACTACGAGTTGAGCCTTTTTTCTTAATCTTGGTCATCTTACCTCTACAGCAGTCCACGCATGTCTCTAGGTCACTGAAGTCTAGAGTAGGGAGAATTTTTTCCTTAATTAATCTTTCTACTCTTTACCTAGAGATATGACCTAACCTTTTATGCCATGGCATGGAGGACTGCTCCTTAATGAGAGGTCTTTTATTGCCAACGCGTTCTACATTATAGGTGGCCGCATATATGTTCGTAGGAGCAAGACATAAACTATATAATCCGTTAGATATTGAACAATGGCCTATAACATGCGATTCATAAGAAATATTAATAGAACCACCACAAATGTTAAAACTATAATGAAGTTTATCTAAAACAGATACTGAAATCAAGTTCCTTCTAAACGAAGGAATATAGAAAATGTCTCTTAAAACAAATTCATATCCAGAAGAAAGAACTAAGCTAACATCCCCAATAAACTCTACTTTCACCTTCAGCGTTGTTCCCAACCGTGAGTCTGCACTCACCCTTGCTTGGCCTACTCCTTTTGATGAACCCCTGCAGTGTGTAAGCAACATGATTAGTTGCTCCACTATCGAGCCACCAAGAACTAGATGGGGCTTCAATTAAATTGGATTCACAAAGGACAAAGGATAAAGAGTTACCTTTAGGCGCAAAGCCACGTTTATCCATCCAAGCTTTAAATTTCAGGCACTCGTGCTTCACGTGCCCCTTCTTCTTACAAAAGAAGCAGCTAAGAGGCTTCTTTCCACCAGTATCCTTGCTTCCTGAAGCTTGTCCATCCTGAGCTTTAGAGGGAGCTTTGAACTTCTTCTTAAACGAGGGTTTGACGACGAGTAACGCAGTGTTCGTCTTTTTCTTCTTCAGTTTCTCCTCCTCAGCAACACATCGAGTGATCAGATCATTTATCTTTCACGCCTCATCCTGGGAACTATAGGTTGTCTTCAAAATGCTGAACTCCGCAGGAAGAGTATTTAGTGCTTGATGCACTATCAAGGCTTCAGGGAGAGTAATCTCCATCTCCTGCAGTTTGGTCTGATAATAGACCATCTTTAGTATGTAATCACGGACTCCGCCTCCTCCTGAATACCTCCTGTAGAAGAGGTCCTGAATCAGAGTCTCAATCTCAGCATTGGAAGACACCTTATATCTCTGCCCAACGGCAGTCAGAAAATCCCTGGCGACGGTCGTGTCTGGAAGACCACTCAGCAGGTGCTCCGGAATGGAACGCTTCATAGTCAACAAGCAGATTTTGTTCGACTTGTTCCATGCACCGTAATGATACTTCTCAACTTGAGTGCTAGTCGCTGTGAGGGCTGCAGACTGGTTGGTATTCATGGTCATCTCTATGTCTGCCAACTCGAGAGCAAACATGATGTCGGACTTCCACTTCTTAAAGTTCGATCCAGTGAGTTTTTCAATGGTCGCCATATTGTTGTGGACTGTAAAGGTGACTGAAAAGAGAGAAAAGAAAAATCAGTGACAGATAGGGCAACAGTGGCTATAAAACCCTAAATAGCACACTAGGCGGAGAATCCTGTCGCGTCAACACGCAACACCTTTGGGCAGACTACGTGCCACGCAATTAGTAATTCTCCACACAAGAACGAGCAACAGTTATGCTTGAGCTTTTCGTAGAACTACCACCTTTGGGTGAATAGCTTACTAGAGTCCTGCACTACCGTCTAAATGTCCTTGTGTAACCCTCTGAACCTATTGCGCAAGCACCACCTTTGGGTGAATGATTGCGCACTAGTCTCAGAGAACTCCCTAAAACATGTGAAACCGTAAACTCACAAATCGACTCGAAAAGGCCACTTTGGCGGCTGCAGTTCTTATCAATTCACGAGACCCTTTCACACCGGGATATCTGAATATTGTCCTAAATTAATATCGTGTTTCTTAGCTTAATGACGTGTGGGCAATCAATCGTCTTAAAGAAAACACAACTCCTTTGTCGGGGATTGATTTATGAAAAACACTTTTGAATATCAATCCCAAATTTGTTTCTCTCTAAATACTTAATGGGTTTTGAAAATAGTGTTCTTTAACTGAATTAATTAGAAAAATAATTTACTCCAAATTATGAAGGAGACTAATAGCTTTAGGTTAACCTGCCTCTGATACCAACTGTTATAAAATTAGAAGTGCGCGTCACTATGATGAATAAGTGTTACTTGAAATTCTACTTAATGTAACAACACACAATTCTACAGGATCGTTATAACCAAACTATATTAATCTCAAATTGAAGTTTATACTGAATTTCTTTTTCTATATTAAGAACACAAAATTAAGCGAGCTAAAATGAATAGATAACTGGAGTGTGGAAATTAATTTATACCATTTTTGGAATCTAGCTCGTGCTTCATGATCACTGAATTCGCAAGCAAACAAGATAGTTTGAAATACTAATCTCTGCAATAAAAATGATTAGTATACAAGATATATGAAAATATATGAAATATTGATTTCAGCTCTCATGTGAAGCAAATTAATCTAGTCTAATTAAAACTCTCTGATCAAGTAAGTGATAAAAAAAACTGAATTGTTAGTTTGCTGGTAGTGAATCAAAAGTATACCTCCTTGTGGCCCACCAATTAACTCTTCTACCAAAGCTAAACAGAGGAAATAAAACCCCCTTCCTCCTGGATCCTGTGTGAGGAAGAAGAACAGTGGCTGTGCAATTGGATGGTGAATCCACTGATATGAGTCAGCACCCTCCCAAAAGTGGATGTGATGCTTTGACTCTAAAGCACGAGTACATCTATAGCAGCGATCAAGGAGGCGCTGCACTTCCCGGCGATGGAAATCCAAGACAGCGTTGCAGCCGGTGTAGCTTTGCACTGGAACAGAGAACTTGGTCTGAACACCGGCGATTTAGAAAGAAGGCCAGTGACAGCAGCCGGCGAAAGAGATGAAGACGCGGATCTTGCCGACCGCTGAAGATCGCCGGGGTAGAAGGTCGGTGGGCTCTTGCCCTAAGCCGGCGGTTTCACGCGATGAAGGCGGAGGAGTGCAGTCGGCGGTTTCGTGATGAAGAAGAGAAAAAAAGGATCGGAATATTACACCCTTGTTCACGATTTTTCTTAGATAAATCAGGGGTTTCAAAAGGGCTCTAATAGGGCAAGCCCTTGATTTTGGAGTTACAAAATTAATGGACACAATTAATTCCATTAAACTCCAAATCAATGAAAAATGAAACCCCCATGAAATTAATTGGATTTCATGATTATCCCAAATTTCATGTCAAGGGTGTAACCGAGTCCGCAACTGAAATTACGAGACGACCTGGCCCACTTATCACGAGCTTCGATCGTTCGCGCGACTAAATTAACGCGCGCTCGTAAGAGTCCAAATAGACCAAATACACGCGTATGAATTCACCTGGACGTCTCGATGAGCCAAGTCCACTAAACGGAAAATTTCCAACAATAACATTTATGAGTGCTGTCAAAAAAAGATTAATTTTGAATATAAAATAGTTGAATTTTTTTAAAGTAAGCTTGAAGGACGATTCATAACCAGCTTTTTCGTAACAACAATAATATATACCAAATTTGTATATATTATAATTAATAATTTATATATGCTATAATAAATTGGAAATAATTTTATTTATTAGCAACGCGCATTTGTTCCCACGTGCGCAACATTTAGCGATGATAGCATCCAACTGCTGCTCCATATATTCCATATAAAATGTTGGTCAAGTATTGTTTTCTTCACAACTTCTGCATGACCCTCTGGGCAATTATAAAATTATTTACTTATAATACAATTATTATTTTAAAGATGTTATGACGTCGAAATAATAAAAACAAAAAAATAGCAGATTTTACAAAAAAAATAATTTGGTACGAATACGTATGTAATGAAGGTGCGCGACTGCATCCACTCCAAATAGAGTTTAGGTCATTTTCCATGGTCGCAGATAGGAGCAAACACCGCCACGAGACGTGTTTGGGTTGCCTCTGTCCCGTCTCCGCCTGCTGCCATACAAGAGCTCCAACGGCGCATCAAACAGGCCCTAAGTTTATAGGTTTCTTTAATACCGAAATATTTAATAGTGATGTTATAAGTAATCATAATATGACTATTCGTACCCCTAAAAATCTCATAAATATAATATCTAAATGACTTTCGTCTTCTTTATTCTCGTTCGTTGCAACTCTCCATCGTGAAGGCCTCACGAGCTTGAAGTACTTTGTTTTGCTCGGTTTCTTTCCGACCGTGAATACGAGCACTTCGGAAACCCCCATGAGAGGCGGCTTGCTCGCCGGACAGGTGCCCGTGATTATCTCGAACATATTTTTGTCAGGTAGATCGTCCCCGATGCATAAAATGAAGTTCAGCTGTTTCCCTAGACTCGACATGGTGGCTTATTTCCTGGATGCGCCATCACACAAAAGTGGATTGTTCTTATAAAGCAGACAACTACGATGGCAATATATTTCAAGGTCCTTTTGTGCTTTTGGTGGATTAGAGTGGGGAATTTGATGAGAATTCAATACTCCGAGTAGTGTTATAGACACATTAATTTTGAATGCGTGCAACCAAAATATAACGACAGCCTAATTTCAGATATTTGCACATCAAGTTTATACATGCACACCAAAACCAGATTTTAAAAATTTGCAAATCAACTTAGAAAACCACATAGTGAGCATATACATGCCCACCTCATTTTTGAGCTTTTTTTTTTTGATCATTTCTTCTACTTCTATATATTATTAGAACTTTTTTCAAAACAAACAAAACATAAGAAATTAATAGCAGTACTTCCGACAAAAAATAAGTTAATCAATATAAAATTCTTAACAATCCATTATACAAAATTGGTTTGTCAACTTAAACAACCACTATGATAGATTGATAGTAAATCACATCAATGGTTCAAAAATTTGAACTCAAACTTTTCAATAGTCTCCATCCGCATATAGCTGACTCCACTATAGTGAGACAAAAGCTTGAGTGTTATTGTTGTTATCTCAATTTGCAAATTACCCAGACAAAAAGTTCAAAATCGTGACTAAAAAGCTTTTGTCACGGCCTAGCCACGAGAAAACTTCGTGACTAAAATTGGCGTGGCTAAAATGTTTAGGCTACGGATCAGCCGTAGCAAATAATATTAGCCATGTGGAAAAAATTATCGTGGCTAATATCTTTACCTTGGCCACGGTTTCAAAACCTGGTAAAAACTTCGTAACATTAAAATAGACTATTTGTCATGATTTTTACCATGACAATTAATCTAATTATTAGCCACGGTGTGAAACCTTTGCTACAAGCTTAACATTTTTAAAAAAAAATGATTTATCATGGTTTGACAAATATTAAATTGAATTTTTTTAAAAAAAAACATATTCAAAATAATAGATCTTTACAATACAAACTTATTAATAATAGAACTTTTCAATACAGTATGAATAAATCACAAATACTATAGTTTTAACTCTTTTTGACAGGTGGTTCATGGGAACATAAAACTGCATAAAATTGTAGATTTTTTAAGATAGTTTTAATAGGATCACATATGTGCATCAAGCATGCAATAATAAGAATAAGAATACTGAAAGAGAAGGATAGTGCATGAATAAATAGATCTTTACAATACAAAACACGTTCCAGACGCCAGCTGCTCATCTATCTTCATCACTTTGTTGCCTTTTAGACTAAAATATGCTGGAAGCTTCGGTTTCAGCAGCATCTCAACCAGACCGTGCGCTTTCTTGAAGCAATTTGCTGCATTCAAGCCTTCAATGTTGTTATCATAGGTGGATTCAGAGGGATTTTTCAGTGGGGGCGTGTAATAAAATAATGACGAAAAATATTGGTACGTGCGATAAAAAATAACAACACATTTGTATAAAAAATTATATAAATTAAGATATTTTTAATTAACAAAATAAGATTACATCTGTTTTATTTTCTAAACATTAGTAGATCTTTGGGCTTATGTTTTCATCAGCATTTACCCCTCTACAGTTTCACACTGGAGCTGTACCAGAAATTCAACACAAAATTTAGGATTAAAAAATATTATGACACTTTTTTAATCTTAGAAATCTTTTTAATAACAAAAAAAGATGATGTAATGGTTATGCTAATAAGTTATATCATGATATACCTGTATGGGCTCGACTTACAAGCGATTGCAAATTAAACTATTTCTTAAGCATAGTCACGAGAAGACAAGGTAACATATTATAATTTATATGGTTAATTACAAAAATCTCAACTCAGAAATAAGGAAGAATGAAAGATGAAGACAAGGAAGATGAAGAGGAAGACAAGGAGGAATGAAGAGGCTAGAAAACTCACCGGCGGCGGCGGCGAAGTCTCGTCCTGATCAGTGTGGAGAGAAAAGGAGCCGTGTCGCGCGAATGCTTCCTTCAAAACCTAGGGTCGGCCGATCGGGAACGAATGGGAAATGCAGTTTATTTAATTGATTCTGCAGTATTTGCCACAGTTTCTTAACCGTGGCAAATACTATTATAGTATTTGTTACGATTAAAAACCGTGGCAAAAACTACGTGCAAAAAATATATATATTTCAGTGTGGGCGACCGCCCACACTGGGCCTAAGATAGGTCCGCCCATGGTTGTTATATATGTTATCAAAGCATCAAATGCCGAATTTCCCTCCCAGCGTATTAACCAGAGAACCCATAAGAAATGTGAGAAAACTCGCCAAAAACTCTGCAAAATCTTTGCCAGCATCAGCGAACAGTACCTTGTTCTCATCTTTGTTAAGATTGTTAGATGATATAGGGAAAAATGATGTAAAGGCCCATTTATAGGCCAATTTCTCTTCTCTCCATTACTCCAACATCCTTTGTATAGGATTCTTTCTTCTTCTCTTCTCTTATATATTTGTATTCTCTCTTGTATTTTAGACCGATGAAGAAGTATCTACAAGGTTTGCCCCATCACTTTCTACATGGTATGAGAGGGAAAACTGCTCCTCCACGCGGCCTCCTTTTTTCTAACCGCGGCTCCCTGCGCGGTTTCCTTTCCTGCCTAACCGCGGCTATCTGCCGGTTTAGCTTTCCTTAACCGCTTCCGCTTCCCCGCTCTCTCTCTCGTGACTTCCACCCTCTCCTCTTCTACTCCCTTTTATAACTCTATCTGGAGGTAGTAATTATTCTGTACGGGTAGCGTTCCCTCCTCTGAGAGCGGGTGAGATCCAAGTCGTCCAGCCTTAAATCCAACGTTTGTGATTTACAATAATAAAAAAACCAAAAAAAACACAAACTGAACTCGTTCTTTAAAGCCCATCGGACGGCTACTGCGCTACCCGCGCTCCTTCCTCTGGGAAAGGGGTAGCGCAGGAAAAAAATTTGTCGAGAGGACTCCCCCCCCTCCCGTCATTCTCTTCTACTCTCGCGGCTTCATTCTTTCTACCCTCCGAGTCCTGCCCTCCTCGCTCCTCTCCTTCCTTCGTCGCTGCGGTCTCTCTATCCGCCATGATTTGTCTTCACGCGATTTCTCCTCTCTGTCCGCGGCCTCTTCTCCCTGACGACTTCTCCTCAGTTGCGGACTCCGCACATTGGTCGCGGCATACTTCTTGTCGTTGGTGGGCTATTACTGTGACTGTGCGGCTTCTCGCGCTGCTACTCGCCCGACTTCTCCCTCGACCTCTCACCCGGCTTCTCGCGCGGTTTCTGCTCTGCTTCGTCTTCGCGGCTTGTCTCCTCGCCGGCGACTTCTCCTCTCTCTACACTCTGGTCGTGGCGGCGTGCTGCCTTGCCGCTGGTGTTTTATCACCTAGACCGTGCGGCCTCCTTGTCTACCCGCCGGGTTCCTACCAACTCACTGCTTTCCTCCCTGCTTGTCGGGCCCTCGCTTAGTCGCCACGACTTCTCTTCTCGCCGTTTTCTTTCTTTCTTTTCTTAACCATTGCGATCTCCGCATTTAGGTCGCGACCTCATCCCTTGCCGCTGGTATATTGACACCGAGACCGTGCGGCTTCTCCTCCTCTCCGCTCCGCTCTCTTCGGGTTGCGGTTTGGCCCTTCTCGTGCGGTTTGTTCTCGCCGTCGTTTGTTCTCGCCGCTACTTGTCCTCATGCGGCATCAGATTCTCGTTGCTCTCCGTATGTCCTCCTTTGTAGCCGCGGGTCCTGTCTGAGAAGCCGCGTGCCCTCCTGCCACCCGGTTTCCGTGACTAGTCGTTGTTCAGGGTTAAGGCTTTCGACTCCACCACTGCTGATGATATTGCGGCGTTGCGTGCTAAACTCCATCAGCTTCAAGGGGTGGTTAGTCGCTCCTCTGGCTCGGTGGCCTCGATCTTCACGGAAGGTATATCGTGTCTCTCACACGGTTCTCACTGGATTGTGGACTCGGGTACTGCACATCATATCTCTCCGCAGCAGCCGCTCAAATACTTACATGCTGCTTACCCCAAGCACAGCAATGTGGCCAATGGTGACAAGATCCTGGTTTCTAGCACTGCTCATCTGCCTCTTACTCCTTCTCTCTCCTTATCCTCGATTCTTCATGTTTCGGGCTCTCCATTTAACCTTCTTTTTGTTAGCCGATTTACGCAAGATCTTGATTGTTGTGTTACTTTCTCAAGCTCTTCCTTTGTGTTGCAGGATCGACTAACGTAGAATATACTGGTAGAGGGCGACTGTCAAACGGGCTATATCTTCTCGATGTTCCTCCAGTGGCTCTCACCACTGTCTCTACCACTGATTGGCATCGTCGTCTTGGGCATGCCCATCTCTCAATTCTCAAGAAAGTTCTTCCTACTGTCTCTCTGCAAGAGTTTTTTTGTGAATCTTGCATTTTCGGTAAACAACACCGTGTCTCCTTTTCTCTTTCTTGTACTTGGAGCGATTCTCCTTTATCCTTAGTTCATACTGATATCTGAGGGCCCTATAAGGTCTCTAGTGTTTTTGGGTTTCAGTACTTTGTTACATTTATAGATGATTACTCGCGGGTTACCTGATTATATTTACTTCATGATCGTACTGAACTCACATCTACATTCTGTGCATTTCTTACGGAAACTCGCACTCAGTTTTCTACCTGTGTCAAAATTCTTCGTACCGACAATGCTTGTAAATACACTGGTCGCACCTTCTCCAATCTGTGCACGAAGTTCGGCATTATACATCAGACTTTGTGTGCCTATACCCCACAACAGAATGACATAGGAAAAATAGTCACCTCCTTGATGTGGCTAGATCTCTCATGATCCAAATGCAGGTTCCTCCCCTCTATTGGAATTTTACAGTCTCTACCGCTTGTCACCTTATCAATCGCATGTCTTCATCTGTCCTCAACTTTGTGGCACCCATTACGCTCATTTACCCATCCACCACTCTCCTCTCACAACTCGCGCGTTTGTGTGTACCTGTTATGTCCACCATCTTGGTCCTTCCACTGACAAGCTAGCCCCTCGTGCAATCAAAATTATACTTGTTGGGTACTCCTGCACTCAGAAGGGGCATGTCTGTTTCTCTCCTACCACTGGAAAGGTGGTTGTGTCTGCTGATATCTCCTTTCATGAAGATCAACCATATCACACAAGTCCATCTGATCTCCTTCCTCCTCTACCTCGGCCATTCATACCCGTAACATCTCCACTTCCACCACTTCTCCCTACCCCTCTGCAACACCAGTCCAAATCTCCTTTCATCCTGATTTCCCCAACACCACCAGTCCCCTCCATTCAAGTATACACTCATCGTCCTCCTCATCCAGACGCCCTATAGAAGTGTCTTGTCTAAATATAAGTTAAAAAGGTAGGAGGGAAAGTGGACGTACCCATAATCTGTGGAACCACTATATATTTTGTGAGTGCTTCTTGTGTTGTTTTTTTGTTGCAGGTTGTGTGTGTCTTGAAAGCAGAAAACTATTCACTCACATAGCACTCAAAGAAAGAAACTTAAAGATAGTCACAAGAGACTAAAAAACTTATTCACCCCCCCCCCTCTAGGTGATTTATCTATCCTTGAAAATAAAGACTTTCGCCGGGCATTGAGTGCATTGAGTGAACCTTCATTACTCAACGCTTCTGGACTTACCGCTTCACTGACTGTCTGCCTTCATGCGGATGTGTTGAGTGAACTGGCTTCACTAAACGGTTATGTACTTATCCACAATTCTCTTTACGACTGCGTTGAGTGAGCCTTCATCACTCAATGCTTCTATACTTAGCCAATCTTCTTGATGAGCTTGTGTTGAGTGAGTTGTCTTCACTCAACGCATTTGGACTTAGACAGATTTTTCTGTCTATCTTTTCCTAAGCTTTAACTGATCATTGCACTGTCGATGCTTGCTTCTTTGGGCGTTGAGTGAGTTGTGCTCACTCAATGCTTCTGTACTTAGTCGAATTTCATCCTTGCTAATGCTGAGGATTTGACAGACTGAGTTGTACTCGACGCTTCTTGTTATATTGTATTGAGTGAACTGCCTTCACTCAACACCTGTGGACTTAGCCACAAATCTACTTTACAAACTGTTGGCCTTTGACTGTCCATTCTTTACTCAGCGCTTCTTGGCATCTGTCTTTGAGTGAATTGTATTCACTCAATGCATGTGGACTTAGACAAATATTTGTCTCTCCAGCATTCTACCTTGTGACCACTACCGGTGTGATCTAGCAGCCTGTTGATCCGGCCTCCTCCTCGACAGCACATCTCATGGACAACTATGTCTCTCTACATCGGCTCTCTTTGCCTCTCCTTACCTTTGCTCTCTCTCCTCTATTTCTATACCTACCTCTGTGCAGGACGCCCTCTGCCATGTGTGGTGGCGTGCCGCCATGGATAAAGAAATGACGGCTCTGTGAGGTAATCACACTTGGGATCTTGTGCCTCTTCCTCCTGGTCACAGTTGCGTTAGCTGCAAGTGGATCTTCTCTATCAAACATGTCGCGGATGGGACAGTTGACCGTTTAAAAGCTTGGCTTATGGCCCGGGATTTTACTCAACAGTATGGCCTTGATTATGAGGAAACTTTCTCCCCGGTCGCCAAATTGAATTCGGTTCGGGTCCTTCTCTCTTTGGCTGTTCATCGTCAGTGGCCCCTCCATCAGTTGGATGTCAAGAACGCCTTCTTAAACAGCGATCTTCTGGAAACAATGTACATGAATCAACCGCCCAGATTTGAGACCACGGGGGAGTCTCGGGTATGTTTACTTCGCAAGTCTATTTATGATCACAAACATTCTCCACGGGCGTGGTTTGGAAAATTCAGCAAGGTTGTATGTGAGGTTGGCTTCAAACAAAGCTCGGCAGATTCCTCTCTCTTCACACGTCACCAATCAACTGGGACTATAATACTTCTGGTTTATGTGGACGACATTCTAATCATTGGTGATGACTCAGTTGGGATACAACGTGTGAAGGAACATTTACAGCCATCTTTCAAATCAAAGATCTGGGAAAGTTTCGCTACTTTCTTGGACTAGAAGTAGCACGACGACCTGATGGCCTCGTCTTATCCTAGCGTAAGTATTGCATTGACCTTCTGCAAGATGCTGGACTCTCGGGTTGCAAACCTGAGGAAACCCCAATGAATGTCAACCACATGTTGTGTGCTCAGGGATCTGAGAATGACTCTCTACTTTCGAATCCAAAATACTATCGCCGTCTTGTGGGAAAATCGATATACCTAACAGTTACAAGACCTGACATTTCATTTGTGGTTGGTGTGGTCAGCAAGTTTATGCATACTCCTCGGGTCTCTCACCTCCAGGCAGTGGAACGCATCCTCGGGTATCTGAAGACTTCTCCTGTGCAAGGACTTGTGTATAAGTCATTCTCCTCTCTTTCACTTATTGCATACTCAGATGCGGATTATGCGGGCTCGTTGGACGATCGATGTTCCACTACTGGGTTCAGTACTTACTTTGGAGGAAATCTTATCGCATGGCAGAGTAAGAAGCAGACAGTGGTTGCTCGCTTGTCTGTTGAGGCCGAGTACCATGCGATGGCGGCTGTTACATCCGAGATAACCTGGCTTGAAAGACTTCTAACGGACTTGGGAGTAAAATTATCTTCACCCTCAACGTTTTTTGTGACAGTCAAGCTGCAATGCACATTGCAAAGAATCCTGTGTTTCATGAGAGGACTAAGCATATTAAGATTGATTGTCACTTCGTTCGAGAAAAGGTTCAATCAAATGAGCTAAAGCTTGAACATGTTCCTGCCTCTGGGCAAGTTGCTGATGTCCTTACCAAGGCATTGCCACGCAAGTTGTATTACCAGTTCTTGTCCAAGCTTGGTGCCAACGACTTGTACGCTCCAGCTTGCGGGGGAGTGTTAGATGATATATGGAAAAATGATGTAAAGGCTCATGTATAGGCCCATTTCTCTTCTCTCCTTTAGTACCACATCCTTTGTATAAGATTATTTCTTCTTCTCTTCTACTATATATTTGTATTCTCTCTTGTATTTTAGACCGATGAAGAAGTATCTAAAAGGTTTGCCCATCACTTTCTACAAAGATAAAGCTTAGTCAAAAATTTTCACCATGAGGTTGATTTTAATGCTGTTGTTTCTTCGCTGCGATCTTCATTAATCCGCACTTTGTCACCATCGTTGTGGCTGTTGTCGTGGCTGCCGTGTAAGAACACATCAGTTAGAGGTGTATCGGAGACCAGCATCCGCTTCAACGATTCATGAATCTAGATTAGGAGAAGAATTGAAGTAACAGAGCAAAAAAGGAATTAGTATACCATTACAATAATGATATAATTAATACATGTATGCTAATATTTTCAAAGTTGGTACTTTTTCAACGGTAACATCCACATTAATGGAATGTCTAGCTTAGCAAGAAGATCAAGCAAAACCTCAACGAAAGATTTAAAAACATGTAGATTGTCATTCATCATTAGCTACAATGAATTCTCTGTTGAAATTGCTGAAGTGAAAGTGACAGCCTAGATGGGCTGTTCAGGCGGACTGTGCAGACAGTCTTGGAGGACTCGGTGGACAGACAGGGCAGTCTGTGCGGACTTAGCTGGCGACTAGCTAGGTCGGCCAGTGTTCTGCAGCTTGTTCTGGAGTTGCCGGTCTTGTGCGGATTGCTCTGTGTATCCGCTGGTGTTGTGTTCGCACCAGGGATGGTGGTGGTGTGGACTTGGTCTGGTTTTGCACCAAGTCCAGGTCACGCGACCTTGCACAGGTTGGTTCCTTATCCACCGAGCTCGACAGCAGTCTATATTACGCGACTTGGCTGCACGTTCGCTTATTGCGGACTGGAGCTGTCCGCAAGTGTGGACGGACTGGGGTATACTCATTGAGTCCGCCTGTTGGTGATCTAGTCTGGCTGGGCTTGGCGGTCTCTCTTGGCTAAGCTGCAGCAGTCTGGTGTGTATCTGCAGCTTGTGCGGATACACTTGGTGCTCGCACTAGATAGGGCGGTTATCCTATCGTCTAGGCCGGTGATCACACTCCTCTCCACACCTAAAAATAGGACCCCCCCCCCTATGTCACATTATAATCAACCGTGTGAACAGTAAGTCTACTCGCGGAAAGTTGTTGCGGTTAGAATTTTCTATCCGCATAGTTTGAAGAGGTTTGACTGACTTGTGCTGTGCAGGTTGTGCGGATAGCGCTGAAAAGTCAGGAACTTGGTTCTGACTCCGGTTAGGGACAGTGCGGACTCTGCGGGTTCAACCAGCGGTTTAAAGCATGTCGTGTCTTGCGACTAAGAGGTTTCTCTTCTGCAACTTCTTCCTAGTTTCAATAAGTTGTCCACCTCTGGGCGGCTTGTTCGGGTCGGTGGCAGCAGTCCGCGTGTTCTAGCGGCTAGGAGATCTCGTGGTCAGGCGGCTTGCAGATCAGCAGCTAGAGTTCTTTCAGTACAAGAATAACGGGTAGTCCGCGTGGCTTATTTGCGGTCTTGCGACCAGGCGGCTTCAGCGGACTCCTTTAGCGGTTAGCAGCGGAGAAGGCGGTTACTTTTTGAGGCCACGCGGTTTGGTCTTTTGGGTTGTAATTTTCTGCTTCCTTTGGATACATTGGCAATCATGTCTCGTCATGTATGTCTCGCTATGTACAAAAGTTTTTGATTAGTACAAGATTTCTGCTCTCCTTAATTTTTATTTGGTTGTTTGGGCTTATTGTGGTTGAGCCTTCCTGTGTCTGGTGTCCCGTTTTCCGCATTCACAAATTTTTACATGGTATTAGAGGGATAAGAGGCTGAGCAGTGATCAACCAGTTGTTGCTTGTTTTGCTTCTGAGAGTCCAAGTGACCAAGGTATCTGCAATGGAAGGAGGTTGTGCAAGAGGTATTGGAATCGAACACCTTACACCGACTAACTACAGGAAGTGGAGGACGTATATGCAGAGTTATCTGTTGGGCGAGGACCTTTGGGAAGTCGTCGGAGGAGACGAAAAGCAGGAAGTTACTGCTGCTGCAGGTGATGGTGCTGATGCGGTGAAAGCTTGGAGGAAGACTAATGCTAAAGCTGAGTTTGCTCTTAAGCGGGCTATTTCACCGGAACTCTTTGACCACATCATTAGATGTGGGTCTGCTGCCGAAATTTGGACTTCCCTTGATGAGTTATTCAGCATAAAGAATGTAGCTCGGCTACAGTTTCTGGAGAATGAGTTGGCAAGTGCCACTCAAGATGATCTCCCCATTTCAGCGTTCTTCTTGAAAATGAAGAACCTGTGCGCTGAGATTTCAGCGTTGGACCCTAATAAGCCTATTTCTGAGGCAAACCTGAAGAGCCACATAATATGTGGCTTACGGAAGGAATATGTGGCCTTCGTCACTTCAGTTCAAGGCTGGGACACTCAGCCATCTTTGTTGGAGCTGGATAACCTGATGGCTTCGCAAGAGAGCTTGGCAGGGCAGATGGCTGGAGTCACAGTCTCTGAAGGAGGCAGTAAGGCGCTCTTTTCAGGGAAGAACAAGAGGTGGGAGAAGACGTCTGATGCTGGTGATGGACCTTCTACTTCATATCAACAAGAATAGAGTGTTGCTCCTAAGCAAGATTGGAAGAAGGAGTGGCTTAATTGCTACAGATGCAACTAGCTAGGACACTTCAGGAGAGGCTGCAAGGTCAAGCTGCAGGCTGGGCATGTTGCAGACAAGGAGGAAGCTGAGTCCAGTGCTGAGGAAGCTTGATGGGGATGTGCTTTCATGACGGGCACATGTGTCCGTGCTTTGTACACCGTCGACTACCAATATGACTGGATCGTGCACTCAGGGTGTGGTCACCACCTCACTGGGGATGAGTCAAAGTTCTCCTCTCTGTGGACATTCTCAGGTAACGAAGCTATCATAACCGTTGATGATACTGTTCATGCAATAGAGAAGGAAGGTGTTGTTTCCTTGGGTAGTGATAATGGTTCACTCACGTTGAGGAGTCTCTATCACGTACCGGGCATGAAGAAGAACTTCTTCGTGACCAATGCAATGAATGCGGGCTATCACGTTCTGTTTGGTCCAACAGAAGTAAAGTTTCTCCCCAACGTTTCAGCAGTTAAGGCTGACGTTGCTCATGTAGGGAGAAGGGTGAGAGACTTGTTTGTGTTATCAACAAGCTCCTATGTTGATCGGATGAGAGCCAATGATAGTGCAGATATCTGGCATGAGCGGCTGAGACATGTTGGGATGGACAAGTTGAAAGTCATGGCAGTGAAGAGTCTTGTGAAAGGCCTGTCTAAGTTGTAATCCTTCGGCGACGGTCATGTTTGCGCGGGATGTCAATATGTAAAGGCTCATTGCCTTTCATTTGACAAGTCATTGACCAGATGTAATGCACCATTGGAGTGTATCCATGGTGATCTGATGCGGTCGACCGTCACAGCCAGCCTTGGAGGCAGCCGGTATATGCTTGTCCTAATTGATGACTATTCAAGGTACACTTGGGTGTACTTTATGAAGGAGAAGTTAGATGATTTCTGGTTGTTTGTGGAGTTCAAGGAGCTGGTGGAGGGTCGGCTTGGCCTGCAGATAAAGAAGTTGAGAACAGATAACAGAGGTGAATTTGTTTCAACTGAGTTCTCAAACTTCTGTAGGAAGGACGACTTTCAAAAGTAGCTCACTTGTGCTCATACTGCACAACAAAATGGAGTAGCAGAGTGGAAGATCCGTCATCTGACGGAAACCTGCAAGTGTTGGCTACATGCTAAAAGCATTCCAAGGTCATTCTGGGCGGAAGGAATAACTTGTGCATCTTATGTCATCAATCAGATGCCTTTGAGTCTGATCAACATGAAGTCTCTCTTTGAGATGATGTTCAAGGAGAAGCCCAGCGTTGGACACCTTCGGGTGTTTGGATATATCTGCTACGTTCACATCCCAGATGCTCTGAGGACAAAGCTGGATGCAAAGACAAGGATGTTTGTCTTTGTGGGCTATGATGAGCGGAAGAAGGAGTGAAAATGTATGGATCTAGTGACGAAGAAGTTTGTGGTCTCAAGAAACATGGTCTTCGACGAGCTGACGTCATATGGAGGTGGGTCCTCTGTGGAGCTGCAGGAGAGCAGGTCAGATGGCGGGCAGTGGGCTGCTAAGGATCTTCTAGTGGAGTTGCCTGTGTCACCAGGAGCTCCAGGTGTTTCTAGCTTCAGGGCGGAGGCTTCTGGTTCAGGAAGCAGGGGGAGCATTGCTTCAAGTTTGCCTGGGAATGGAGCTGATCCAGAAGAAGCAGCTGAGGTTGTTAGTAAGGGTCAGACCCTTAGGAGATAGAAGAGGACAATCAAACCACCGGCTCGATATAGCGAAGGAAATGCAGTGAGCTTGGTATCTTGTTTCTTCGCAGGCCCTCTAGATGAGCGGGAGCCTTCTAGATTTGAAGATGCTACTGGGTCAAGGAGTGGGAAGATGTCATGGATGAGGAGATGGCTGCCCTCAAGAAAAATGAGACTTGAGATCTTGTGTCCTAGGTCGATGACATTACTCATGTGACATGTAAGCGAGTCTACAAGCTGAAGAAGAAAGCGGATGGGAGCATCGATCGGTACAAGGCTCGTCTTGTAGCTCGAGATTTTTCTCAGCAGTATGGAAAAGACTATAAAGAGACGTTCAATCATGTGGCGAAGATAACTTCAGTTCGGGTGGTGATGGCTTTGGCGGCTCGGCAGGGCTGGAAGATGTGGCAGCTAGACGTAAAGAATGCTTTTCTTTACGTGGAGATCGATAAAGACATCTCCATGGTTCAGCCGCCTGGATATGTGTCTGAAGATCATCCAGGACACGTCTGCAAACTTCGGAAGGCCCTTTATGGTTTAAAGCAGACTCTGAGGGCATGGTATGGGAAGATCGCAGAGTACCTCCAATTCTGTGGATATTCTGCCTCGGATTCAGACTCGAGCCTGTTCATCAAGAAAAGAGGGGAGCTTCATGTCTTGGTTCTGCTGTACGTGGACGGTATGATCGTCACGAGGAACTTCGAAAAGGATGTGGCTAAGCTCAGGGCAGAGCTAGTCATTCGATTCGAGATGGACTTGTGTGAGCTCCACTAGTTCCTTGGACTTGAGGTGGAGAGGAAAGAGAAGGGCATACTTGTTTCCCAAAAGGACTATGTGGATCGGATTGTTCAACGATTCGGCATGCGGGAAGGGAAGAGTTGCTCTACTCCTCTTGAAGTTGGCATAAAGTTTCAGCGAGATGAGGGGATGATACTTCCAGATCCTCTAGTGTTCCGTGCACTGGTGGGGAGCCTTATCTATTTGACGATTACGAGGCCAGACATTGCATATGTTGTAGGCTGAGTAAGTCAGTACATGGCGAAACCTATGAAGCCTCATCTGATCGCGGCAAGGAACATACTGAATTATGCGAAGTCTACTTCTGACATGGGTCTCCTTTATGGGAGAGACACGAGCTTCAACTTGCACGGCTACACGGATGCTCATTATGGGGGAGATTCAGACAACCGGAAGTCAACATCTGATTACGTCTTCACATGTGGATTAATAGGGATCTCTTGGTGCAGTAAGAAGCAGGATTCGGTGTCCTGCTCAACTACAGAAGCGGAGTACAAGTCTTCTGTCTTGGCAGCTCGGGAAGCTATCTGGCTTAGAAGACTGGTAGAGGACGTCCATGAATGAGTGCGCGGTCCTACTCTGCAATGCGGTGACAATGAGAGTGCCCTGAAACTGGTTAATAATCTAGTTTGTCACGCGCGGACCAAACACATTGAGATTGAGCAACATTTCATTCGGGAGAAGGTGTTGGAGGGATCTCTTGTGGTTGGTCACATGCTGAGCGAGGACAACATCGCAGACATCTTCACGAAGCCGCTGTCGAAGGGGTCATTCACTCGTTTACGGGGGTTGCTTGGGATGGTCTCCACTTCTCACTTCAAGGGAGAGTGTTGAAATTGCTGAAGTGAAAGTGGCAGCCTTGGCGGGTTGTTCGGGCAGACTGTGCGGACAGTCTTGGCGGACTCGGTGGACAGACCGGGCAGTCTATGCGGACTGAGCTGGAGACTAGCAAGGTCGGCCAGTGTTCTGCAGCTTGTTCTGGAGTTCGCCTGTCTTGTGCGGACTGCTCTTTGTATTTGTTGGTGTTGTGTTCGCACCAGGGATGGTGGTGGTGTGGACTTGGTCTGGTTTTGGACCAAGTCCAGGTCGCGCGACCTTGCGCGGGTTGGTTCCTTATCCGCCGAGCTCGACAGCAGTCTATATTGTGCGACTTGGCTGCGAGTTCGCTTATTGCGGACCGGAGCTGTCCGCACGTGTGGATGGACGGGTGTACTCGCTGAGTCTGCCTGTTGGTGATCTAGTCTGGCTGGACTTGGCGGTCTCTCTTGGCTAAAGTTGTTGGATACACTTGGTGCTCGCACTAGATAGGGTGGTTATCCTATCGTCTAGGGTGGTGATCACACTCTTCTCCACGCCTAAAAATATGACCCTCCTGTCACATCATAATCAACCGAGTGAACAATAAGTCTACTCGCGAAAAGTTGTTGCGGTTTGGATTTTCTATCCGCGCGATTTGAAGAGGTTTGGCCGGCTTGTACTCTGCAGGGTGTGCGGATAGCGCTGAAAAGCCAGGAACTTGGTTCTGACTCTGGTCAGGGACAGTGCGGACTCTGCGGGTTCAACCAGCGGTTTACAGCAGGTTGCGGCTTGCGACAAAGCGGTTTCTCTTCTGCAACTTCTTCCCTGTTTCAATAAGCTGTCCGCCTCTGGGCGGCTTGTTCATGTCGGTGGCAGCAGTCCGCGTGTTCTGGCGGCTAGGCGACCTCGCAGTCAGGCGGCTTGCAGATCAGCGGCTTGCAGATCATCGGATAGAGTTCTTTCAGCACAGGAATAACGGGTAGTCCACTCAGCTTATATGCGGTCTTGGGACCATGCGGCTTCAGCGGATTCCTTTAGCGGTTAGCAGCAGAGACGGCGGTTACTTTTTGAGGTCGCGCGGTTTGGTCTTTTGGGTTGTAATTTTCTGCTTCCTTTGGATACATTGGCAATCATGTATCGCCATGTATGCCTCGCTATGTACAGAATTTTTTGATTATTATAAGATTCTTGCTCTCCTTAGTTGCTATTTGGTTGTTTTGGCTCATTGTGGTTGAGTGTTCCTGCGCCCGGTGTCCCGTTTTCCGCATTAACAAATTTTTACATTCTCGAGAAAAACACCGCATTTGTGTCCAATAGTTCGGGATACATCCTGATCAGCTACAAAATATGCTCTTCTATCCATAATCTTTTCGCAAGTACAACGAGTGTTGGCGTACAAGCTCAGCCCTTTAGCACAACATGAACGATTGTTGCAAGGTAAGAAAAGCAAACCCGGTGGTTGCCGGTGTCGTAGTTAATTGGCAGAGAGGTTAACAGATCGGCTGTTGTGTTTACAGGGTGGAGCAGCATGGCCCTACAGGCTTCACTGGGAAAGCAATCGCCAGCGAGGTTTTCCCATATAGGAAAACACGGTTTGCTACTTTAGGAATGTTATAATTCTGACAGTATGAATAAATCACAAATAGTATAGTTTTAACTCTTTTTAACAGCTGGTTCATGGGAACATAAAACTGCATAAAATTTTGGATTTTTTTAATATAGTTTTAGAGAATTGCTATTAGCAGTCCATAAATGGCTATTTGCAGTCCATTTTTATTTGCAGTCCATAAATTATAATCGTAGTGCAAAATAAAACTCGCAATACAAACAAAATTCTTAGGTAGAATAAAAAATAAATAAAAATCCAATTAAATACAAAATTTTTAAAATGAGCAAAAGTGTTGATTTAGGGCTTCATGAGTTCTTGGGAGGACATTTGCTGCAGAGAACAAGCAAGAGCAGTCACGATGCTAGCATGACGATGACAAATTTTGGTATGATTAAGCATGGACATGAAGATCGCAAGCAAAAGATATCAGGAGAGAAGCATGACTTCTAAACCATAAAAACTTGAGCACAAGCAGAACTTGTCCATACCAAAAAAGTTTAGATCGCCAGCAAAAGAAGCATTGGAGCCGGTGAATGAGAATTAACGGGAGAGGAATAACACACGTTAATGAAGATGATTCTTCATTTTGCCTGTGCTTTGCTGCCACCACATCACTACATATACAGAGCTTTTTTAATGCTTCTGGCCAAGCTCTATCAGAGGACGACGTTCGGGGAAGAAGAGGACGCAGGGGCGACGGCTTCCAGGTGAAAAGACGTCCGACATTTCAGCAGGGGCGACGGCGTCCATGTGGAAAGACGAGAAGCCGCCGTTCGGGGAGGGCGAAGTCGATTGAGGAGGCGGCGTCCGGGGCGAACATGGGCCGGCGAGGTTGGGATCGCGAAGGAGATGGCGTTCGGGGGTGGGAAACAGTAAAACCTACGGTGAAATATGAGGTGCGAGCTAAATAATAAGGGGTTTATAAAGGAGAACTTTTCATTTCATTTTGGACTGCGAATATCCATTTAAGGACTGCGAGCTAAATAATAAGGGGTTTAGAAATGGACTGCGAATAGCCATTTATGAACTGCTAATAGCAATTCTCTAGTTTTAATGGGATGACATATGTGGAAGCTGCAAAAAAACATTTTTGACAAGTGCTTCTTTTAACTCCACAAATATAAACATTCAATAAATAGCTTTGAGTAAAGTCACCTATCTTTCCAAATCAATCACGGCTTTGTTTAGACAATCTCCCCTAGTTAGATTAAAACAAATAAAATACTGCTGCAAACAGCCACTTCCCAGTCCCCACTCAGCCGAATCCCCTACATCCGGAATTTCTGTCTCGTGCAAGTCACTAACCTCCCTAACTGCCTCCAGCCCACTTAAAAAATTCTTCCTATGCCACTGTCTACTGTTGGCTTCTCCAAATTTCCAATCTCTGGAATTTTCTCCCAGGCTAGCGACTATCTCCAAAACCCACTCAACCACCTCCCAGCCTCCTCATTCCCCTTCCAATAAACATGGAGACTCTTCTAGCCCCCCTCCCTGCCATCTCGAGGTCTTCAAACCCTTCACCAAGGCCGGAAAACACTCCCGCAGTCCCTGTCATCTCTACCCTACTTGGCAACAACTCTACCTTCCCAAACAGTCCACTAACTACTAATTAATTGGAAATCATCATTTAGTGACAATCCTATATTTTCTTCACAAAAAGTATACTTTAATGACGGAAGATATTTCGTCACTAAAAGCTTATTTTCTTATAATGACTACAACTCCTCTATCCCCTCAAAATTCAAATACCCAAATCCAGTCCACTACAACTAACAGCTAAATAATGAATAAATACAAGCAATTGAAAATACATGACCATACACATATATGTATTCATAGTTACATAACACAAATGATATCTATGTAAAAATATATATGAATTTGCACATACATATTGATATAAATTAAATACAGGCATTGATAATAATCTTGATTAATAATTAAACTTATTTTAATGATTAATCAATAACATTAAATCAACTACAGCCAAGTTCGAGTCGAAAACAAAATCTTTGATTTCCAGGTCAAATCGGCTTAGTCAAACTCAATTTCAAATAAACAGTAACAATAACAGTCACCTGGTGAAACAGCCAAAAGTCACCTGAATCAAATGACATACACATCTCAATGCACTTCTTGAGAACAGAGGGGCCATTATGTCAACAAATCTGGAATTAGACATGAATATGATTAGAAAAAGATAATGATAACCAAATGAATTGCATGCATAAAGGAGCATAGGGATCATACGCGGCGCATGGAGGGAGGTGAGGATCACTGCACCATCCAGGTCGCTCCTCTGCATCCCTGTTAAATACAATTTATAATAGCCTTTTTAATAGGTAACTGCAAATAGATTCAGTTTGGACCCATAGTTGAGTAAAGCATTCACAGTTTGTCATGTAAAAATTTGTGATAAGCGAAAAATGAGAAACCAGACGCAAGAACACTCAACCAATCCGAGCCCAAGTAAGTCAGATGCAATCAGAAGAGCAAGAATCTTGTACTATAAAAATTTTTTACAGAGCGAGTCATACATGACAAGACATGATTGTCAATGTACCAGTTGGAAGCAGAAAAAATACAAGACAAAAACAAGCTGCGCGGACTCAAGGAGTAACCGCCGGCTCTGCTGCTAACTGTTAGAGCGCTCGAAGCATCCGCGTGACCATCAAGTTTGGAATGGCCTCCCCGTTGCCCCCAGCAGGGGTATTTATAGGCGAAACCCTAAATCCCCGACTACGCGTTTGGATGCCTATCGGATCCTAACCGGCCCGTTAAGGAGCACATTAACACTTAAATAAATATACCTCAACAATCTACTTCTATATTGTATATAAGTGTTAGCATAAGAAAAAAAGCTACTTATCCAATAGTTAATAATGACCAAACAAAAAAGTTTTTACAGAAATATAAATATTAGTTTTATATAACAAAATACTAAACTCAAAACAAATGTTTTAAACATGAAATAAAGCAAGAAACTGGAAAGCTCAAACTGATAATTGATCTAGGCGAATAACAGATCATCATCATCTGGGTCAAAATCAACTGTCTCTCCTCCAATCTCCATTTTGCCTGCAAACAATTACAACAAGAATGTCATGAGACAAATCTCTATGAATTCAAATATTTGCAGAAATAAAGTGATTAGTTCTAACAGCGGGTGAACTTAATACTCTAACTGGGAGGAAAGAATCCCAAAACAGCATCTCTATCTAATTTACACAAAATTAGATTAATTGATTTCATAGAATCAAACCAAGTTCCTTCGATTATTAAGATTATTATAAACGTTCCATAATTGTGGTATATCATCAAGTTTGGAATGATACAACAAGCTGCGACTATTATATCATCAAGTTTGGAATGATATAACTAATAATCATAATATCAGGTCACAGATCAGCAACCTCGGTATTCCTTTTTGCAATGATACCCAATTCAGTCTTTGATAAAGAATAATTACGTAAGTCATCAAGTTTGGAATGACTGACAACTATCTCACATCTAGCTTTCATCAGATAACATCTGAAATACTTTAGTGTGCTCAACGTAGATTCTTGAATGTAAGCAGACAACGGTTCTTAAATTTAAAACATAAGATAGATATTAAGTCCTCCTAAATGGACGTTAATCTCATCTCCCCCGATATTTTAGATGTGAGAAACTTACATAAGCCATTAGTAAGGACATCTGTTACATTATCTTTTGATCTCACGTCCAATAGGAAGATTATCCCCTGACTGGTGAGATAGGTCAACCAGGCCTGTTTCATCCTAAGTTGCCTTTGTTTTCCATTGAACAACGTATTTTTAGCAATGGTCTTTGTGGCTTGATTGTCACAATATAACGAAATAGAGTGCATTTTCAGACTCGTCATTGGAATGTTCAATATCAGATCTCTTATCCACTCTGCTTCTTCTCCCGCTGAAGCGAGAGCATAGAGTTCCGATTTCATAGAGGATAGTACAATGCACGTTTGCCTCTTATACTTCAAGCTACTGTAGCTCCTCCTAGTGCAAACACAAAACCACTAGTGGATCGACAATCAGCTATTTCCAAGCACCAAGATGCGTCGGAGTACCCTTCAAACACTGGAGGATGCCCACTGTAACATAAAACATACTTCTCAGTATACTTTAAGTATCTCATTAGGCTGTCTAATGCGTCCCAGTGGTCCTTCCCAGGGTTACTGGTGAATCTACTCAACATGCAGACCGTAAAGGCTATGTCAGGTCTAGTGCAGGTAGTAGCGTACATGAGACTTCCTATGAGTTTGGAATAATCCAACTGTCTAATAGCTGAACCTTCATTCGGTTTCAGTCTACTGTTATAATCGTATGGAGTCTCAGCCTTTTTGCTCCTATCGTAACCCCACTTTTCCAGTAGATTCCTAATGTAGTGACTCTGACTCAGGGTAATACCCTTTTTTGTAAAGTTCACTTCCATTCCTAGGATGGTTTTCACCTCACCTAGGTCTTTCATGCTAAATTGTGCCGTCAAGGCAACTTTCACGTATTTCACCTCAGACTGATCAGTGCCCAGAATTAGCATGTCATCAACGTACAAGCATATGATGGCTACTTTATTTGCACTTGTTCTTACGTACAGACATTTATCTGATAGACTGGATTTGAAACTCAAGCTTTTTACACAGGTGTCAAATTTTTCATGCCACATTGTTGGGTACATTGGTTTAAATGTACCTGATTTGAAGAAGCCTCACCCAACTCAATGATATACATCAAAATGTATTTGATGTGTTTTGAGTTTACTTGTGCAGGTTAAGTATTTACAGGAATGATGAAAAAGTTTCTAAGTCCATGTGTCAACACCCAGAGGGAAAGTGTCGACACTTAAGAAGACTTGTGTCGACACCCAGGAAAGCAGTATCGACACTTGGAGTCATTGTTTCGACACCAGGGATGCTGAGTCGACACCAGACAGAAAGTGTCGACACAAGAAGCTGTGTCGACACTCAATGAAGAAGAGTGCAATGAAGCTGTGTCGACACTTAGCAGTTGTGTCGACATCCAGTAAAATTGTGTCTACATCAGTAAGTGTCGACACTTGGAGGTTGTGTCGACACTCAGCAAAAGTCAGCAGAGACTAAGTACAAGTGTCGACACCCAGAACAATGTGTCGACACACAACAGAAGAGTCAACACTTGAAGAAAGTGTCGACACAAGAAAGAATGTGTCGACACTCAGCTCAAGACTCAACACTTGAAGAAAGTGTCGACACAAGGAGTTGTGTCGACACTTAGTAAAGATCAGCAAAGTTCAACAAAAATATTCTAAGTACAAGTGTCGACACTAAGGGAATGTGTCGACACTCAGCCAGAGTCTCGACAGAAGAAGAATGTGTCGACACCCAGAGCAATGTGTCGACACTCAACAAGTATCAACACTGAAGACATGTGTCGACACCTAGAAGCAGTGTCGACACTTAACAGATTCAACACATGAAGATGTGTCGACACAAAGGTGTTGTGTCGACACTTAGAATATTTCAGCAAAATACTGAAGTACAAGTACTTGTGTCGACACTCAATTTCAGTGTCGACACATGAAGAAGAAGCAGTGTCGAGATATAAAATCTACAACACAAGGAGTTGTGTCGACACCTTGTAGACTAGTGTCGACACTTAGACAACCTGTGTCGACACTTGGTCTATAAGTGTCGACACTTAAAGACAGACAGTCTCGACACTTGCAGACAGTTACAGAATTTTCAAGAACTGACTGGATGACTTGACAGCTGCCATTCCAGCCGGTCTACAACACCTGTCAGAGTTGTCAGAAATCAGTTATTAACCGGACCAGCCGGTTACCATGAAGAAGGCCTATAAATAGGCTTCTGCTGTCTACAGAAAGTTGTTGTTCAAATTGTTGTTCAGATTATTGATCAAGTAGTTAACAAAAAAGATCTAGCTATTCCTTGAAGAATCAAGTGCAGATCTAAGAAGTTGGAGAGAGAGAGCTCCATCCAAGAAATCAGTCATTGGAACCAGACTGAGAAGAAGGGTTCAGATTATTCTGAATCTTAAGTAGCAGAGATCAAGGATCAACTGCAGAAGGAGTCAATCTTATTGAGTTCTACATTCAAGAAGCTTTGAAGAAAGCTAAGTCAGATTGATTTCAGCTGAGTTCTTCCAAGAACTCATCAAGAAACTCACAACTCTTCTCTCTCTTTTCTCTGAGTTGTTGAGTCACAATTTTGTATTCATTTTATCTTGTAGGATCCTTTGGATCTGAGTTGTGTAAGCCTGTATTTATAAATGCTGAGTGTAGGGCTTGAGTGCCTGAGTGTAAGAGATTGAAATCTCTGAGTGTAGGCCTTGGTGGCTGAGTGTAGGCCTTGGTGGCTGAGTGTAGGCCTTTGTGGCTGAGTGTAGGCTTTGTGAAGAAGCTGAGTTGTAGGGCCTTGAGCCTGAGGTGTAGGAACCAGTTTTGGGTTCTGAGATAGTGGAGAAGTTTGGCCGAATCTAGTACACTGCTAGATAGGCGAAGGGGGAAAGTGGATGTACCCAAACCTTGGGGAACCACTATAAAACTGTGTGTCTTCTGTGTGCTGTGGTTTGCTGTGAATGCTGTGTGATTGCTGTGCAATAGTAGATATAAATCTGTGTTAAAAACTGATTGCTGCCATAAAAAGTTAAAAAGAATTTGGTCACCTATTCACCCCCCCCCCCCCTCTAGGTGTTTAGGTACTATATCTTTCAAGTGGTATCAAAGCGAGGTTACTCAAAAAGAGACATAACTGTCTGAGTAGATCCTGTTGGCAGATTCAGTCTAAGTCAATTATAGAATCAAGAAAATCAAGAACCATGGGTTCCACTGAAAATCACAAGGAATTGGGATCCATGAAGCTACCCATATGTAGGAAAGAGATCTTTGGTATCTGGAAGGAAAGGGTGAGGCTGTTTATGGAAGCCTCAGACCCTATGATTTATATCACAGTAAAGGAAGGGTCATATGTGCCCATGAAGGTGTCAGTCTTAGATGCAAATCAGAGAACACCTAAGGATTTCTCTGAAATGACAAAGGATGAAATAGTTCTAGGCACTATGGATAAGAGGGCTCAGAACATCATAGTGAGTGTCATAGATGATGCAACTTTTCAGAATTTGATACACTGTAAGACAGACAAAGAGATGTGGGATACTCTTATTGTGTACATGGAAGGTTCTGAAGAAGTAAGGCAAGACAGAAAATCCTTGCTAAATCAAGAGTACGAAAGTTTTAGACAAGAAAAAGCTGATAGCATAACTGAGTGCTATAAAAAGTTCTACAGGATAGTGAATGAGCTCATGTCCTATGACAAAGAGTTCAGTAATTATGAACTCAATGATAAGTTTCTAAAGTCCCTAACTAAAGATTGGGACACCAAGATCTGTGCCATCAGGGAAATGGCAAAGCTGGGAGAAATTCCTCCACCAACACTTTTTGGCAAACTGCTGTCCTATGAAATGCAGTTAATGGTGAGGAAAGAAGAGGAGAAATCAACAAGAAGTGAACACAAAGAAAGGACAGTGGCCTTCAAGACAGAAGCCCCCAGAAAGTACAGGAGTAAGTCACCAACTCCACCTCCAAAGGTTGCTGAAACTGAATCAGATGAGTCAGCAAGTAGAAAGTCTGAAAGCAGTGAAAGTGATGAGGACTTTGCTGCCTTCACAAGACATTTCCAGAAGTTCTTAAAGAAGAAAAAGTGGAGGACAAGGCCATCTACTTCACAGGGAAAAGAAGACTATTATCAGAATAAAAAGTCTTCAAAGAAAGACATGAAAAAGATCAAGTCTAGCAAAGCAACACTTTCAAGGATAGTATGCTATTGCTGTAATAGACAAGGCCATGTCATTGCAGACTGTCCAGAGAAGAGGAAGGAGTCTAGTGACAAGAAAAGGAATCAATACAAGGGAAAGAAAGAAAAGTCTTTTGTTGCCAAAAAGGACAAGAGCCTATCAGATTTATCTTCATCAGAAACTGAGTCAGATGCTGAGGCATATATAGGACTGTTTGCTGAGGAGGAAGAAGAAGAGTTCATGCAAATTATGAATTCTATATATGAACAAGAGGACAGTCAATGCCAAGGGCTAATGGCATTGACAGAAAGTGACAAAATCCTGGAGCATCCAGGACCTAGTAAGGTACAAAGTTCAACTTTAAGTTCAGGTTCTTGTGCCAGTACAGAATCAGATTCATCATCATCAAATGATGAGAGTGCATCTGAGTCTGAAGAAGATATTCATCAGTTGATAGATGAATACAAAGTTCTATTGCAAGCTTATAAGAAGAGCAAGTCCCTAGTCAAAAGTCAGGCAAAGGAAATTGTTAATCTCAAAGCTGCTGCAACTGATTTTGAGAAGTTGTTTGATCAAAAGATTAATGAGATAGCCAGACTGAAGCACATAACTGTGATTCAGATGGGGACTATATCATTTAAGAATGATCAAATTAAGAGTCTGGAGATTAATCTTCAGAAGGAGAAGGACTTAGTTGCTAGGTTTTCTAAACCTAAGTCTGTTTTACCCATAATTGATGAATTTGTTCATCACAAAGGTAAAGCTGGACTGGGATTTACTAGACCTGCAAGGACTGTTCAGTCCAAGTCCAAGGTCAAAGCCCCAACTCTCAACAAGTCTGCTGTAGATAAAACAGCAAAGACAGTACCTAAGCAAAGGTACAATAAGTTTGAGTGTTGGTGCTGTGGCAAGGTAGGCCACTTTGCAATGGACTGTTGGCACAATACTAGTGCCAAAGTGAGTAGCAATCTGCCTGTAGGAAAGCCTGCAGGTAGCTTTGTCAGGTTGCAAACTAACAAGTACCAAGGACCCAAGAATTCTTTGGGTTCTAAGGTTCACTAATCTGTTTTGCAGGTGAGTCCAAGTGGTCATGCCCCAATATGGTACTTGGACAATGGATGTTCCAGACATATGACTGGAACAAGGGAATTGCTGAAGGACTACACTCCAATCAAAGATGGTCCTAAAGTCACCTTTGGTGGTTCTGAAAAAAGAATCATCAAAGGGTTTGGTAACATTTCTAGTAACTTAGTTACCATTACTCAAGTGGCTTATGTTAAAGGTTTGAAATACAACCTAATTAGTATAAGTCAATTAAGTGATGTAGGATATGACATCTCATTTGTCAAAGATGGTTGTCGTATCAGGAGGTCAAATGATCAAGAGATCATTTTGACAGGTTATAGAAAGAGGAATGTCTACTGCCTAGACATTATGTGTGAGACCAATGGTTCTCAAGTGTGTCTTGTAGCTGATGAGACAGTCTCCCATTGTGTCAAATGGCACAAGAGGCTAGCCCATCTAAACTACAAGACAATTGGAAAACTCTTTAGTAAAGAGTTAGTGAGGAATGGTCCTCAAGTTAAGTGTATTAAAGATGGTATTTGCTCAGCTTGTCAAAAGGGCAAGCAGACTAGATCCACCTTTAGAAGCATTGAAAACAAAGATGTTGTGAGGTGTTTATACCTCTTGCATATGGATCTCTTTGGTCCAATGCCAGTTCACAGCCTAGGTAGGAAGGTCTATACCTTTGTAGTTGTAGATGACTACTCAAGGTTTTCCTGGGTGTTCTTTCTTAGACAGAAATCTGAAACACCCAATGTCTTCTTTAGCTTTGTTAGACAAATTCAGAATGAACTAAATAGTACAGTGGTCAAAATAAGAAGTGACAATGGTACTGAGTTTCAGTCTGATAGCATGACAAAACTATGTGAAGAATTTGAGATATTTCAAGAGTTTTCTTCACCAAGAACACCTCAGCAAAATGGCATTGCTGAGAGGAAGAATAGAACCTTGATTGAGGCTGGTAGGACCCTATTAAGTGATACATCACTACCATAATACTTCTGGGCTAAAGCAGTCAATACTGCATGCCATGTTATTAATAGGGCTACCATAACTAAAAGTCTCAACAAGACCCCCTATGAGGTTGAGAAAGGCAGGAAACCAAACCTATCCTACTTCAGGATCTTTGGTTGTAAGTGCTTCATACTTAACAATGGAAAGTCTTACTTGACTAAGTTTGATGCCAAGTCCCAAGAGGGAATTTTTGTTGGGTACAACAATAATAGTAAGTCTTATAGAGTCTACAACTTGTCTACTCAAGTTGTAGAAGAGACTGTACATGTAGTATTTGATGAAACTAGACTTATTAACAATGGGTTGTCTAGTAGTGTATGCAGCCCCACATGTTTAACAAAGAAGATGGACAAGCTCACTCTAGAAGAAGAACCTACTGCAAGACAGCAAGTAGAATACAGTGCCTGTTGTCCAGGGGGAGAACTATATGTACCAATTGCTGATGAAGTTCAAGGAGTACAGCATGATGAAGATGTTGAAGAAGCTCAACCTGAAGTCAGGGTGCCTCCAACCAATAGGCATCTAAGAGATCATCCAGGTGAGCAAATCATTGGTGATCCAAGTCAAGGGATACAAACAAGGAGCAGAAACCTGAATGCAGCAATCTACTCCAGCTTTCTATCCCAAGTTGAACCTAAGAAGTTTGAAGAAGCCATCCTAGACCCACATTGGATTGAAGCTATGCAAGAAGAGCTGAATCAGTTCAAGAGATGCAAGGTCTGGGAGTTGGTTCCTAAACCTAAAGACCACAACATAATAGGAACCAAGTGGATATATAGAAACAAGATGGATGAACATGGAGTCATCATTAAGAACAAAGCAAGATTGGTTGCTAAAGGGTATATGCAGGAAGAAGGTATTGATTTTGATCAAACCTTTGCTCCAGTAGCCAGACTGGAAGCCATAAGAATGTTCCTGGCCTATGCAACCTTTCAAGGATTCAAAGTTTACCAAATGGATGTCAAGTCAGCATTTCTGAATGGTAATCTTAAAGAGGAAGTCTATGTGGAACAGCCCTCAGGTTTTGTTGATTCAACTCTACCTAATCATGTCTATAGACTTAAGAAAGCTTTATATGGGTTAAAGCAAGCCCCTAGGGCTTGGTATGAAACCCTGTCTAGTTTCCTCATTGAGAATAAGTTCACAAGAGGGAAAATAGACAAGACTCTATTCCTTAGGGAATCTAGAGGCAAAGTTATACTAGTCCAAATATATGTAGATGACATTATATTTGGGTTTACTGAAAGTAGCCTTTGCAAAAAGTTTGCAAAACTAATGCAAGGTCAATTTGAGATGAGTAGTATGGGAGAGCTAAAGTTCTTCTTGGATCTCCAAGTAAGACAGACTGAGAATGGATTATCCATATGCCAGTCCAAGTTCACCCTAGAACTCATAAGGAAGTATGGTATGGATTCATCCAGTACCATGAAGACTCCTATGGGGTCAAGTATGTCTCTTAGCAAGGATGATGCAGGGAAACCTGTAGATGAAACCTTGTATAGAGGGATAGTTGGCTCCATATTATACTTGACTGTAAGCAGACCAGATATCATGTATGCTACATGTGTCTGTGCAAGGTATCAAGCCTGCCCTAAAGAGTCTCATTTGACAGCAGTCAAAAGGATATTGAGATATCTAAAGGGCACTCCTTATCTAGGCCTCTGGTACCCTAGGAATGTGGATTTTGAACTAACAGATTATTCAGATGCAGACTTTGCAGGATGCAAAGAAGATAGAAAAAATACTACTGGAACCTGTCAATTCCTAGGTGGAAGACTGATTTCTTGGAGTAGCAAAAAGCAAACAAGTGTGGCTATCTCCACTGTAGAATCAGAATATGTGGCTGCTGGAAGTTGCTGTGCTCAACTTCTGTGGATACAACATCAGCTTGAGGACTATGGATTTCAGGTAAGTAGAACTCCACTCTTTTGTGATTCTACAAGTGCTATATCAATTGCACATAATCCTGTTTCCCATAGTAGAACTAAACATATTGAGATAAAATATCATTTTCTTAGGGAGCATGTAGAGAAAGAAGATATTTTACTAGAATATGTTAAAACTGATAATCAACTAGCTGATATGTATACTAAGCCCCTAGAAGAAACTAAGTTCAATAGGTTTAAAATTGAACTAGGAATGATAAACTTAGAGTAAGTTTATAGAATTGGAAATGGCTAAGTAAAAAGGTGCCGACACACAGAGATCTCTGTGTCGACACAGAAAAGTGGTGTCGACACTTCAGGAAAAAGGTGTCGACACATCTAGGAAGTTAGTGTCGACACTTCAGAATATTAGTGTCGACACATGACAAGCTGGTGTCGACACAACCAAGGTGGTGTCGACACATAGTGTTTACTCAGAATTATCTAAGTAAAGTCTCGACTATGTGTCGAGTTAAGTGGTGTCGACACATAAACAAGTGTCGACACATATAATCTGTTGACTAAACTTGTGTCGACACGTAAGTGTCGAGACATTATAAGTCAGTGTCGACACTTATCGACAGTGTCGACACAATTTAAGTAAGCTGCCCGCCTTTTCATCTTCAAACATAGAAAGGTATAAATAGGATTTTGCCTTAGTTTGTCGACACGCTTTCAACAGTTTCGAGACCAAAACTTGTGTGTCGACACCTCTCTTCTCTCCAGTCAAATTCTTCAAACCCTAATGGCGCCAAATCTTGAGGAGAACGTCAACGAAGGCTACGAGCTGGTGCGCAATGCTTTTGATGATGCAGACCTAGAGATCAAGACTGTAGTAACCCTAGTTGCAGACTCAGGGTTGGACTTTCTTGTTTCTGAACCTACTAAAATATGGAAGAAAGAGGTACTGGAATTCCTCAATGGAGCTGAAGTGGACGAATCTGGATACAAGATCAAATCCAGAGTTCATGGTGCAAAGGTTAAGGTTTCACCAAAAAGTCTGAGAAAAGTACTACAGTTACCAAGAACTAAAGAAGAAGATGAAGTTACTGCTTCAAAGACCAGAGAAGCTCTAACTTGGTGTGGACTAGATTCTAAGATAAAGATTGGTTCAGTTTTCAATAGAAGAGGAATGAACAGTCAGGGGAAATTCCTGTCAGAAATTGTAGGCAAAGTAATCCTAAGAAAAACTGGAGGGCATGATAGGGTATCTGCCCATATGTTTAATATCATGACAAAGATAATCTTCACTCTGAAAACTGACTGGTCTATAGTAATCTTTGAGAAGATAAAGGAAAGCCTGAAAAAGCCCAACTTGGGCAAAATCTTAAGCTTATACCTAGCTGGAAGCATACCAGAAGTTATGGGTCAGACTGCTGGCACTAAAATAAATCATATGAGGAAAATGGATATGAGGATATTCTCCAGATGGGACAGGGTGTTGTCTAAAGAGATTCCAACCCCTGAGAAGATAACTTCTAAGAAAGTAACTCTACAAAAGAAGAAGAAGAAAGTTGCCCCCAGTGGCTCAAGAGTCAACTAGCAGCTCTGGGAGTGAAGAGCAAGTAGTCTTCACACCTGATGAGGAAGACACTGGAACTGTTGTAAAGTCTCCAGCTCAACAGATAGATGCTGAAAGGCAGGGGGAGCTACCACCAACTAACCCCTTACACCAAGATCAAATCCAGGGGGAGCCTCTAGTTGTAGAAGAACCAACTACACTAGCAAGTGAACAAGCAACCAACATCATCCTAGAGGTAATCACTGAGCTTAATGCTATAGATTTTCCTTTAGAGGATACTGATTTGTCTGATGTTTATCAGCAACCACAGATTCATAGTCAAGTCTCAGATGTTGTCATGGAAGACACATCTGTTACAGTTCAAGATGTATCTGATCTAGTGGTTGATGAGCCCAGAGTTTCTCCAGCTCATTCTCCACAAGAGTATACCATGGAAGATCTGTTCCTTAACCTGGATCAAACAGATTTTGACAAAAAAACTGCTGCTGAAGGGGAGAATGCTCCAGTTGAGGGGGAGCACCTACAAGTTCATGTTGAAGAGCCTGTAAGGCAAGAACCTGAAAAGCCCCAAGCTGTTGAAGAGCTACCTAAGGAGAGGGTAGAGATAGCCAGCACATCTGCCTCTGAAGATGAGGAGACTTCAAGGGCTAAGAAAAAAAAATTTCAAGTATTTAGAAGAAGGAGCCAAAGTTATAAGAAGGCTTTGCAAACTATTGCTCCACAGCCTATATCACTGCCAGCTCCAACTGTTGATTATAGTGCTCTAATAGTTGCAATGCAAATTAAGCTGGATGAGCACAGGAAAGCCATTGAAACTTATATGGATGAGGGGCACAAGTCACTTCAATTTGATCTGGCACAGGACATAAAGTCCATAAGATTTGAGATGAATCTAAATAAGAAGGAAATGACAAACTGCTTGCACAAGGGAGGGAATGCAGTGGTGTACTTAGCTACACATCAAGAAAAGATTAAAGTTCAAGTAGATGACATTGCACAAAAGCAAGGGTATGTACTTGAAAATCAAATCAGAATGAATGATAACTTAACTGCTTCCCATAATGCAATTGTTACAGAGATGAAGAACATGGCTGTTGGCTTGCCTACTTCTACTACTGCTGCTAAAGCAGAATTTGACAAAGTATTCCTAGAAGAAATCACTACTGTTAAGACTGTCATTCAAGATTCTCAAAAGTTGATAACTGACAAACTCTAAAGGTTAAAACCTTTCTTTAAAGATGGAGTTAATTATTTGGATAATCAAGTGAGATTTCAGAAGGATGATGTCAGAGATCATATAGAAAGAGAAGTCATAAAGGGGGAGAGAGTGTTAGTCAAGGCAAGCTCTGATCATGTTAAGTGGATATCTAATTCTATCAGAGCAACTCTTGGATATCCTCCTCTTTGTGATGATGATAATGTGACAGAATCTGGTATTCATCCTGCATATCTAGGAGGAGAGCAACCTGAAGTAGCTCAAGTCATCTACCCTCCTCCAGATTTTGACATGATTCATGCTGACATACAGTCCATGTATAGCCCACCTGGGGGCAAGGACAATGTTATTATAGAAAACGTTATTCAGCTAGTCTCTAAAGCTATGCAAGAAGCTATGCAGAAAGAAGAAGAAACTAGATTGTCAAAGAAGAGGTTCAGGGAGCAAGCTGAACAAAGACCTGACTTTGAGCAGTGGAGCCCCACCTCTAGGACTATTATCTTGACTGTATGGAAAGCTGCAAAAGATAACATTCAAGACAGAAACAAGTGGTTTTCTGAGGCTGAATGGAGAAAGCATGAGTCAAGGCAAGAGGCTATAGTCCAATACAGGAGAAAGGCCAAGATGGGAAAGCTACCTCCTACTGCCCAGGAGCCTAGCAAGTACTTTCCCAAGCCTTATCATTATTTTGAAAGGCAAAAGATTAAGGCTGAGGAACTTAAGAAGAAAGATCTGAAAGGCAAGAAGCCTGCTGATGCTGAAGTTGCTGAAGCTTCTGTTCAAGCCAAAGTACAAGCTGGAAAAGGAATAGTGATCAAGGAGCCTGAACAGAAATAGAATTAGAATTTTCTTAAAGTTTACTATGTAATTCTTTTGATGTAAAACATTATGTAAACTTTTGAAAATGGTATGACAGATATTAGAACAATGTGTTATATGTTAAATCTATTTCATATTTGTTCTGTGTTGATGTCTATGTATACATGTTTGATTGATACATGTTTATGATTGCCTTGCTATATATAATCCTGCTTTACATCATTTTGTAATTTTATTATGAATGGTGTATATCATTGACTAAGGGTTATGACTTCTCCAAATAGGGGGAGATTGTTGGGTACATTGGTTTAAATGTACCTGATTTGAAGAAGCCTCACCCAACTCAATGATATACATCAAAATGTATTTGATGTGTTTTGAGTTTACTTGTGCAGGTTAAGTATTTACAGGAATGATGAAAAAGTTTCTAAGTCCATGTGTCGACACCCAGAGGGAAAGTGTCGACACTTAAGAAGACTTGTGTCGACACCCAGGCAAGCAGTGTCGACACTTGGAGTCATTGTGTCGACACCAGGGATGCTGAGTCGACACCAGACAGAAAGTGTCGACACAAGGAGCTGTGTCGACACTCAATGAAGAAGAGTGCAGTGAAGCTGTGTCGACACTTAGTAGTTGTATCGACACCCAGTAAAACTGTGTCTACATCAGTAAGTGTCGACACTTGGAGGCTGTGTCGACACTCAGCAAAAGTCAACAGAGACTAAGTACAAGTGTCGACACCCAGAACAATGTGTCGACACACAACAGAAGAGTCAACACTTGAAGAAAGTGTCGACACAAGAAAGAATGTGTCGACACTCAGCTGAAGACTCAACACTTGAAGAAAGTGTTGACACAAGGAGCTGTGTCGACACTTAGTAAATATCAGCAAAGTTCAACAAAAATATTCTAAGTACAAGTGTCGACACTAAGGGAATGTGTCGACACTCAGCCAGAGTCTCGACAGAAGAAGAATGTGTCGACACCCAGAGCAATGTGTCGACACTCAACAAGTATCAACACTGAAGACATGTGTCGACACCTAAAAGCAGTGTCGACACTTAACAGATTCAACACATGAAGATGTGTCGACACAAAGGTGTTGTGTCGACACTTAGAAGATTTCAGCAAAATACTGAAGTACAAGTACTTGTATCGACACTCAATTTCAGTGTCGACACATGAAGAAGAAGCAGTGTCGAGATATAAAATCTACAACACAAGGAGTTGTGTCGACACCTTGTAGACTAGTGTCGACACTTAGACAACCTGTGTCGACACTTGGTCTATAAGTGTCGACACTTAAAGACAGACAGTCTCGACACTTGCAGACAGTTACAGAATTTTCAAGAACTGACTGGATGACTTGACAGCTGCCATTCCAGCCGGTCTACAGCACCTGTCAGAGTTGTCAGAAATCAGTTATGAACCGGACCAGCCGGTTACCATGAAGAAGGCCTATAAATAGGCTTATGCTGTCTACAGAAAGTTGTTGTTCAAATTGTTGTTCAGATTATTGATCAAGTAGTAAACAAAGAAGATCTAGCTATTCCTTGAATAATCAAGTGCAGATCTAAGAAGTTGGAGAGAGAGAGCTCCATCCAAGAAATCAGTCATTGGAACCAGACTGAGAATAAGGGTTCAGATTATTCTGAATCTTAAGTAGCAGAGATCAAGGATCAACTGCAGAAGGAGTCAATCTTATTGAGTTCTACATTCAAGAAGCTTTGAAGAAAGCTAAGTCAAATTTATTTCAGATGAGTTCTTCCAAGAACTCATCAAGAAACTCACAACTCTTCTCTCTCTTTTCTCTGAGTTGTTGAGTCACAATTTTGTGTTCATTTTATCTTGTAGGATCCTTTGGATCTGAGTTGTGTAAGCCTGTATTTATAAAGGCTGAGTGTAGGGCTTGAGTGCCTGAGTGTAGGAGATTGAAATCTCTGAGTGTAGGCCTTGGTGGCTGAGTGTAGGCCTTGGTGGCTGAGTGTAGGCCTTTGTGGCTGAGTGTAGGCTTTGTGAAGAAGCTGAGTTGTAGGGCCTTGGGCCTGAGGTGTAGGAACCAGTTTTGGGTTCTGAGATAGTGGAGAAGTTTGGCCGAATCTAGTACACTACTAGATAGGCGAAGGGGGAAAGTGGATGTACCCAAATCTTGGGGAACCACTATAAAACTGTGTGTCTTCTGTGTGCTGTGGTTTGCTGTGAATGTTGTGTGATTGCTGTGCAATAGTAGATATAAATCTGTGTTAAAAACTGATTGCTGCAATAAAAAGTTAAAAAGAATTTGGTCGCCTATTCACCCCCCCCCCCCCCTCTAGGTGTTTAGGTACTATATCTTTCACACATTTTAGGTGCTTGTTTCAATCCGTATAGTGACTTAATCAACTTACAGACCTTATTTTCTAAACCTTCTATGACGAACCCTTCAGGCTGGTGCATGTAGATCTCTTTAGTCAGATCTCCATTCAGAAATGCAGTCTTGACATCCATCTGATAAACAGTGTAGTATTCAATAGATGCTAGTGCGAGAAGAATCCTAATTATCGCAAAGTGACATACAGGTGAGTATATATCAAAGTAGTATATACCACTCACTTGAGTGATGCCTTTGGCAACTATACGTGCTTTGTATTTTGCAATACTCCCATCAGGATTTAGCTTCTTCCTCAGAACCCACTTATTGTCAATGGTTTTAGCCCCTTTGGGCAAATCGACCAAAGTACATGTGTTGTTCTGCATGAGAGAGTTCATCTATTTGTCTATGGCTTCTTTCCATAATAGAGAGTCTTTAGATCGCATTGCTTCCTTATAAGTGGATGGATCATATTCAACTTGGTAAGTCACGAAGTCTGTACCGAAGCTTTTAGGCATTTTCTCTCTACTAGATAGCCTTCTGGTATCTAAACCACTCGTGTCTACAGGTTCAGTGTCAGAGTTACATTGTCCTGGCTCAACTAAAGGCTCAGTACTAGTGGATGGCAGACCTGGCAGTGTCAGGTTCTTGTCCTTAAGGAACTTATCCTCAAAGAAGACAACGTCTCTTGATTCTATTACAGTATTAGTGGAGAGATCCAGAAACCTGTCTGCAGCACTATCATCTGCACATCCTAGGTAGACACAGGTATTAGTCCTGAGTCCAATCTTAGCTCTCCTAGAGTCTGGTATCCAAATATAAGCGATACAACCCTAGGTCTTAAGATTGTCAAAACTAGGAGGCCTCTTAAACCAAAGCTCGTAGGGTGTCTTAGTCAACTTTGCATGGGGAATTTTATTAAGAATGTGTTTTGACGTGAGCACGGCTTCACCCCAATAGGCCGCAAGCATGCCAGCAGTCAGCAACATAGAATTCAACATTTTTGTTAAAGTTTTGTTTTTTCCTTTCAGCGATGTCGTTGGATTGTGGGAAATATGGAGCGGTGGTTTCAGGGATTATGCCATTGCTGGCAAGGAAGTCTCGGAACTCCCCCGAGACGTATTCTCCTCCTCTATCACTTCTTAGCCTTTTTATTTTCATGTCAAGTTGATTTTCAACCCTATTTTTGAAAATACGGAATTTTTCAAATGCTTCATGTTTGGTTTTAAGAAGGTAAATGTGACTGAATCTAGAGTAGTCGTCGATAAATGTCATCAGATACTTCCGACCTCCTCTTGTGACAAAGCTTTTGTAGTCACAAATATGAGAATGTATTAACTCTAGCAATTGTGTGCTCCTAGAAACCTGACTAAAAGGTGTTCTAGTTATCTTAGATTGAGCACAAATTTCACATTTTTCAAATTTGGTTTTTGTGTCGAGGGGTATGTTGTGAGTTCTAGCTAGCAGGAGAAGTTTTCTATAATTGACATGTCCTAGTCTTGCATGTAAAGTCTTAGGATCTATCAGATTAGAGCTAACCTGATTTACTACTTCATGTGCTAGACTCAGCCTATACATCTCGTTAACGACATATGTGCGGCCAAAGTAGTGGTACTCCAGAACGAACAATTTCTTAACAGAAGAAATTTTTCCTCCTACATCTATAATTTGCAAAGCTTCGTAAACATATGTTAAGCAAAAAAAAATTGCAAATTAATATTGGCAGCCACTTATGCCTAGATAATTAGAATTATTTGGCTGTTTATCATGTAAAAATTTATGATAAGCAGAAAATGAGAAACCAGGCGCAAGAACACTCAATCAATCTGAGCCCAAGTAAGTCAGATGCAATCAGAAGAGCAAGAATCTTGTACTATAAAAAATTTTTACAGAGCGAGCCATACATGGCAAGACATGATTGTCAATGTACCAGTTGGAAGCAGAAAAAATACAAGACAAAAACAAGCTGCGCGGACTCAAGGAGTAACCGCCGGCTCTGCTGCTAACTGTTAGAGCGCTCGAAGCATCCGCGTGACCATCAAGTTTGGAATGGCCTCCCCGTTGCCCCCAGCAGGGGTATTTATAGGTGAAATCCTAAATCCCCGACTACGGGTTTGGATGTCTATCGGATCCTAACCGACCCGTTAAGGAGCCCATTAACACTTAAATAAATATACCTCAACAATCTACTTCTATATTGTATATAAGTGTTAGCATAAGAAAAAGAGCTACTTATCCAATAGTTAATAATGACCAAACAAAAGAGTTTTTCCAGAAATATAAATATGAGTTTTAGATAACAAAATGCTAAACTCAAAACAAATGTTTCAAACATGAAATAAAGCAAGAAACTGGAAAGCTCAAACTGATAATTGATCTAGGCGAATAACAGATCATCATCATCTGGGTCAAAATCAACTGTCTCTCCTCCAATCTCCATTTTGCCTGCAAACAATTACAACAAGAATGTCATGAGACAAATCTCTATGAATTCAAATATTTGCAGAAATAAAGTGATTAGTTCTAACAGCGGGTGAACTTAATACTCTAACTGGTAGGAAAGAATCTCAAAACAGCATCTCTATCTAATTTACACAAAATTAGATTAATTGATTTCACAGAATCAAACCATGTTCCTTCGATTATTAAGATTATTATAAACGTTCCATAATTGTGGTATATCATCAAGTTTGGAATGATACAACAAGCTGTGACTATTATATCACCAAGTTTGGAATGATATAACTAATAATCATAATATCAGGTCACATATCAGCAATCTCGGTATTCCTTTTTGGAATGATACCCAATTTAGTCTTTGGTAAAGAATAATTACGTAAGTCATCAAGTTTGGAATGACTGACAACTATCTCACATCTAGCTTTCATCAGATAACATCGGAAATACTTTAGTGTGCTCAACGTAGATGCTTGAATGTAAGCAGACAACGGTTCTTAAATTTAAAACATAAGAGGGGTATTAAGTCCTCCTAAATGGACGTTAATCTCATCTCCCCCGATGTTTTAGATGTGAGAAACTTACATAAGCCATTAGTAAGGACATCTGCTACATTATCTTTTGATCTCACGTCCAATAGGAAGATTATCCCCTGACTAGTGAGATAGGTCAACCATGCCTGTTTCATCCTAAGTTGTCTTCGCTTTCCATTGAACAACGTATTTTTAGCAATGGTCTTTATGGCTTGATTGTCACAATATAACGAAATAGAGTGCATTTTCAGACTCATCATTGGAATGTCCAATATCAGATCTCTTATCCACTCTGCTTCTTCTCCCGCTGAAGCGAGAGCATAGAGTTCCGATTTCATAGAGGATAGTACAATGCACGTTTGCCTCTTAGACTTCCAAGCTACTGCAGCTACTCCTAGTGCAAACACAAAACCACTAGTGGATCGACAATCAATTAATGCTAGCACCAAGATGTGTCGGAGTACCCTTCAAGCACTGGAGGATGCCCACTATAATATAAAACATACTTCTCAGTATACTTTAAGTATCTCATTAGGCTGTCTAATGCGTCCCAGTGGTCCTTCCCAGGGTTACTGGTGAATCTACTCAACATGCAGACCGTAAAGGCTATGTAAGGTCTAGTGCAGGTAGTAGCGTACATGAGACTTCCTATGAGTTTGGAATAATCCAACTGTCTAATAGCTGAACCTTCATTCGTTTTCAGTCTACTGTTATAATCGTATGGAGTCTCAGCCTTTTTGCTCCTATCGTAACCCCACTTTTCCAGTAGATTCCTAATGTAGTGACTCTGACTCAGGATAATACCTTTTTTTGTGAAGTTCACTTCCATTCCTAGGATGGTTTTCACCTCACCGAGATCTTTCATGTTAAATTGTGCCGTCAAGGCAACTTTCACGTATTTCACCTCAGACTGATCAGTGCCCAGAATTAGCATGTCATCAACGTACAAGCATATGATGGCTACTTTATTTGCACTTGTTCTTACGTACAGACATTTATCTGATAGACTGGATTTGAGACTCAAGCTTTTTACACATGTGTCAAATTTTTCATGCCACATTTTAGGTGCTTGTTTCAATCCGTATAGTGACTTAATCAACTTACAGACCTTATTTTCTAAACCTTCTATGACGAACCCTTCAGGCTGGTGCATGTAGATCTCCTCAGTCAGATCTCCATTCAGAAATGCAGTCTTGACATCCATCTGATGAACAGTGTAGTGTTCAATAAATGCTAGTGCGAGAAGAATCCTAATTGTCGCATAGTGACATACAGGTGAGTATATATCAAAGTAGTCTACACCACTCACTTGAGTGAAGCCTTTGGCAACTAGACGTGCTTTGTATTTTGCGATACTCCCATCAGGATTTTGCTTCTTCCTCAAAACCCACTTATTGTCAATGGTTTTAGCCCCTTTGGGCAAATCGACCAAAGTACATGTGTTGTTCTGCATGAGAGAGTTCATCTATTCATCTATGGCTTCTTTCCATAATAGAGAGTCTCTAGATCACATCGCTTCCTTATAAGTGGATGGATCATATTCAACTTAGTAAGTCACGAAGTCTGTACCGAAGCTTTTAGGCATTTTCTCTTTACTAGATAGCCTTTTGGTATCTAAACCACTCGTGTCTACAGGTTCAGTGTCAGAGTTATGTTGTCCTGGCTCAACTAAAGGCTCAGTACTAGTGGCTGGCAGACCTGACAGTGTCAGGTTCTTGTCCTTAAGTAACTTATCCTCAAAGAAGACAGCGTCTCTTGATTCTATTATAGTATTAGTGGAGAGATCCAGAAACCTGTCTACAACACTATCATCTGCACATCCTAGCTAGACACAGGTATTAGTCCTGGGTCCAATCTTAGCTCTCCTAGAGTCTGGTATCCTAACATAAGCGATACAACCCCAGGTCTTATGATTGTCAAAACTAGGAGGTCTCTTAAACCAAAGCTCGTAGGGTGTCTTAGTCAACTTGCATGGGGAACTTTATTAAGAATGTGTTTTGACGTGAGCACGGCTTCACCCCAATAGGCCGTAGGCATGCCAGCAGTCAGCAACATAGAATTCAACATTTCTGTTAAAGTTCTGTTTTTTCTTTTCAGCGATGTCGTTGGATTGTGGGGAATATGGAGCGGTGGTTTTAGGGATTATGTCATTGCTGGCAAGGAAGTCTCTGAACTCCCCCGAGATGTATTATCCTCCTCTATCACTTCTTAGCCTTTTTATTTTCATGTCAAGTTGATTTTCAACCCTATTTTTGAAAATACGGAATTTTTCAAATGCTTCATGTTTGGTTTTAAGAAGGTAAATGTGACTGAATCTAGAGTAGTTGTCGATAAATGTCATCAGATACTTCCGACCTCCTCTTGTGACAAAGCTTTTGTAGTCACAAATATGTGAATGTATTAACTCTAGCAATTGTGTGCTCCTAGAAATCTGACTAAAAGGTGTTCTAGTTATCTTAGATTGAGCACAAATTTCACATTTTTCAAATTTGGTTTTTGTGTCGGGGGGTATGTTGTGAGTTCTAGCTAGCAGGAGAAGTTTTCTATAATTGACGTGTCCTAGTCTTGCATGTAAAGTCTTAGGATCTATCAGATTAGAGCTAACCTGATTTACTACTTCGTGTGCTAGACTCAGCCTATACATCCCGTTAACGACATATGCGCGGCCAAAGTAATGTGAGTGAACCATTAGGGTTACCCGACCACCACTAATGTTAAAAGACATACACACATCGCACAATAGACTAATCGAAATTAAATTAGCAGCTAATGTCGGTATAAATTTAACATTTTTCAAAGTTAGAGTCTTACCTGAGGAGAGAGTCAGGGTAGCGTTGTCGACCTTTAGCACGTCAACTACAACTCCATTCGCAACAGTGACAGTCTCTTCCACCTCTTTTGCATCCTCTAGAAGCTTTGCATTGTGGCAGACGTGGCAGGTAGCACCTGAGTCGAGCCACCACTCTGAACTGGTCGTCCCGTCACCGACCATGGCAACAAAGTCGGTAGGCACAGTCTAATAAACCATGTTGGCTTGATTATCAGTCCTTGGTGTGCTGGATACGCCCGGTTTGGGCTGTCGGCACTCGGAACGCAGTGACCCCACTTATTGCAGTTGTAGCACTTCTCTTTGAATTTCTTCTTTATCTGTTTGCTGGTAGCAGCAACTGCGGGTGCACTGGTCGGTGGGCGAGTCTTTCCAGGCTTAGGCTTCCGCTTAGGATGCGTGATCATGTTAGCAGTAGAGGACTGCTTGCCGATCGTCTCTATAACGTGCCTAGTCCGGTTCTCATTCTCAATGCAGATGAAGCGCTTGAGGTCTTTAAGACTCACCTGCATCTTCTTCTGGCACATTTCAGTCTTGAAGGAATACCAGGCCGTGGGCAATTTGAAAATGATCGCCCCTGCAACAAATCCATCTGGCAGAGGGATGTTCTCACTGTTGAGCTTGTCCACCAAATTTTCGAACTCAGCAACCTGTGGCAAGATTTCCCTTTCCTCAGTGAAGGTGAATGCCATAAACTTGTCCACCAGGTGCGTCTTGGACATGTTCTCCTCCTCATTGAATTGCTCCTCTAAGACTTCCCAGATCTCCTTGGCCCTTTGCATCTTGACGTACGTCTCTGCAAGCCTGTTGGAGAGGCAATTCAGGATGTAGTCTCTGCAGAAGTCTTCGTCGTTGACTCATTGATCTTCATCTTCGCTTCCTTTGAATTCTTCAAAAACAGCCTGCACTGTGTAGAAGATGTTCAGGTAGTTCATGACGAACTGTGTGTTCCTCTTCCAGGCACTGTACTCAGCGTTGGAGAATTTCTCCAACTTGATCATCGACACAGGTGACGTGAGATTGCTTGGTTTCGACATTGTGGGTTCCTACTAAATGACTTGGAGCGCCACTAGTAACCTAGAAAAGAAGCAGTAAAGCAAGGAAAGAAATCACCTGAGCGAGACGACGACGGTCTTCGGATCCAATCCAGTAAAAATTGCTCCCGGACTTGTCTGAGCACAGTCCTCAAAACACTAGATCTTGATCAGTAGAATTTCACAGAAGCACGCCTTCCTCAAGCAATAAGGATCTAAGAAAGATCGATGTCGATCTTGACGGCAATAGAAATCAACAGTAACAAATAGATCTGGATCTTTCAACAGAGAGAATCAATCACTTTTTGATGTTCTTCTATAGATGTACAAATCAACCAAGCAAGGATTCCCAGATATGGTAGCTTCTCCCTTTGATCGGCACAAGAGCAGCGGCGAAGGAGTCCCGAGCGGAAGTTACCGCCTTCCGCACAATCGGCGGCAGCCCAGGGCAAAACCGAGAGTAGTGACGGAAGAAAATTTTCTTTCCGATCTCGATCACGGGCGGCGCCAACCCCTGCGAGGATCGGGAAAACCAGAAGAGCGGCGAGATCTCCTTGTTCGCGATCGGTAAAACTTCCTTCTCGATCCAGGCGGCGCAAGGGAAAACCTTGCCGGGGTTTTTTTCTTTCCGGCGGGGTTTTGTTCACGCGAGAGAAGCGACGGGAATCTTCTTCCCCGATCGATAGCGGTGGAAGAAGTAAGGAGCGGGATGCGACCTCCTTGCGACGAGCTCCGGCGTGGAAAGAAATCATGAGCGGCGAGAGTTGCCGATCGATTTCGCACAGGTGAGAGGCTCGGGAGCAGCGGCTGTGTCACGGGAGCGGGAGCGGGGCTAGGGCAAATGAAACTTCGAGAATGTTAGAGCGCTTGAAGCATCCGCGTGACCATCAAGTTTGGAATAGCCTCCACGTTGCCCCCAGCAGGGGTATTTATAGGTGAAACCCTAAATCCCCGACTACGGGTTTAGATACCTATCGGATCCTAACCGACCCGTTAAGGAGCCCATTAACACTTAAATAAATATACCTCAACACTAACTGCTACGGAGTCCGCTAAAACTGCTAAGTCGCCAAACCTCAACTTAGTCGTACGGACTGCCCGTTATTCCAATGTTGAACTCTATCCGCCGATCTGCAAGCCGCCTAACCGCACGCGGTTGCCTAGCCACCAGATCGCGCGCATTGCTGATGCTGCCGAACTGAACCAAGCCGCCAGAAGCGGACAATTTATTGAACTGGGAAACAAGTTGCAGAAGAGAAGACCGCCTGGTCGCAAACCGCGACCTGCTGCTAACCGCTGGTTGCTAACCGCAGAGTCCGCACTGTCCCTGATCGAAGCCAGAACCAAGTCCCTGGCTTTCCAGAGCTACCCGCACAACCTGCACAGCACAAACTGGTCAACACTCCAAACCGCACGTCTAGAAAAACCTGTCTGCAGCAACTATCCGCGAGTTCACTTACTGTTCAGTTGGATATCAATTGATGTGACACAGGATCCTAATTATAGGCGCGGAGAGGAGTGTGATCACCGTCCTAGATGATAGGATAACCTCCCTATCTCGCGGCGAGCACCAAGTGTATCCGCCAATCCGCGGATACACAACCAGACCGCCGCAACTAGGCAAGACAGCCAGTACGCCAAAGTCGCACCACTAAGGTCGGATACCAAGCCAATCCGCCTTGTTGCCAAGACCCAGCCAGACTTGATCGCCATATAGGAGGACTCTGCGAATATTGCCCCAGTCCGTCTATCTGCGGATACAGCTCCAGTCCGCAAGTGCCTGCGGACACCACTCAAGTTCGCATAACCTGAGCTCGCAGCCAAATCACAAGGCTGACTTCTGCCAAACTCGGCGGACAGAAATATCAGCCCGCGCAGACCGTGCGACCTCCCGGACAAAGCCAATCCGCACAACCCGGCGAACTTCGGTACCAGTCCGCTCTAACAGGCGAACTCCGCAGTTACCACCAACCGCGCCACCAGAGCTTGACGAAGGCACACGCCATGCCGATCTCACGAGCTCCAGTCCAGCCCGCAACCCGGACTCTGCGAACTCCACACGAGTCCGCACCTCGCCGGTCTTGGGGAGCTCCGCGAATAGCCACACTATCCACCCGGTTACATTCTGGGAATCAACTACTTGCTGACCACAAGTCGGCCTGGCTAGCCGCCTCCTCTGTTCGCACAGACCGCGTGAACAGACCCCCCAGGCCGCCAGAGCACGAGCTGACTTCAGCACCTTTGCCGACCTGGCTAGCCGTCAGTCCTGTCCGCACAGGCCTCACGTACAGATCGTCCAGTCCACCACTTTCATTTCATGATTTTCAACAGTCCTAATGCCCAGTTGAATTAGTTTACTACCGGTGCTACACTTGCATAAAGTCATCGAAAATGTTATTAGAATAATTTTCATTAAAAATTATGAAAATAAGATCATTTTTGGGTTACTTACGCTCAAGCTAGATTCATTTACACCCAAAAAAATTCAACGTCAAGAGAAGTATTTTTAGCATAAATAACCACAGAACTTCCAACGGCAAAACAGCTGCCCAGAACTCCGAGGCTAGAGCACACTCATTAAGTAGTACTTCCTCTTAGCGAAATGGCAAAAAACCAACAAGGAATACTTGCAGCCATTCCGATTAGTCTTCCAAAGATGACATAAAAAATATATGATCAGTAGGATTTTAAGAGATTTGAACACAAGTCACTGCAATAGCTACATCACGCCAAAAAGTCATTGCAATTATATTGCTAGATCAATTAACTACATGTAATTAGCCACCAACATGATAATTCAGTCACTTGAATGTTGAATTTGTGAAGTGGAAGTGGTTTGACGGGACAGACCGGGCGGCCTGTGCGGACAGCTTTGGCGGACTAGGCGGACTGGGCGGACTGTGATGTGCGGCCTGGTGGAAGGTCTAGTGGAAAGCCGGCTGTCTTCTGAGCGGTTGCTGCATGGAGTCCGCGGACTATGCGGCCTGATATCTGCGGATAGAGAGGCTTGCGGACTGGTGCTTTGCTCAGTGGTCGTGGTGCAAGTTTGTGCTGCAGGCGGTTTGGCTCATGTCAGCGGGAAGCTTGCTGACTGGTGTGTCCGCGCTGTGGGCTGTTGCGGACTGGGCTTAGAGCTTGGCTGAGGCCTTGTCGAGCTCTGGTGGCACAACAGGTGTTTTGCTGTGGAGGTCTTTGGCGGACTGGTTTTGGAGTCCGGGAGATGGTTGTTGTGGGGCAGGAGTGCGAGGAGTTGCGGACTGCTGGCGGTCTGTGCTTTGGTGTTTGGCGGACGGGTGTTTGCGTCCGTCATGCTCGCATTGGTCTTTGATAGCTTTTGGACTTGGTCACACTCTGTGCCAAGTTCATGGTGTCCGCCATATCCGCCAAGTCCGCTGTGACCGGGCGGACTGTTGCTATCTGCCTTTGGTCGTGGACTTGTGGCGGATTGAGGTGTGAGTCTTGCGGACTACCTCGGGCTGGTGCGGACAGCCATTGAAGGGGGTTGCTGTCCTGCAGTGGTCGGAAGCTTTGCGGGCTGATGCCTTGTCCGCATACCTTGGGCGGACTGAAGAGGGTTCGTCAATGTTTGTCTTGCTCCTGGCGGTTTTCCTTGGTATCCGGCTAAGTCCTTGCGGACTCGGCGGACGGTGTTTTGCTATCGCGCGGGCTGGGGTGGTGTCTCTATCTCTAGGGCGGTGACCACACTCCTCACCTCGCCTATAAATAGGACCCCCTGACAGGTCTACAGTAACTTGAGTGAATAGTAAGTTGGGTTGGGCAAGTAGCTGCGGTCTGAGTTTGTCTGTCCGCGCGGATTGATTCAGTGCTAACATTTGTTGTATGCAGGTCGCGCGGATAACTTCAAGGAGCCAGGAGTTTGGCTGTGACTTCGGTTAAGTACTTGGAAGTGTGCGGTCTCTGCTGATTCAGCAGGAGGTCGCACTGCGGCTTGCCAGCTCTGTTTCATCCTTGCCAGCTTCAATAACCTGTCCGCCAGCTTCAGGCGGGTAAGGGGTGTTCCTCAGTTCAGCTTCAGCAGGAGACGAATAACGGTGTGTCCGCGCGGCCTCGCGGCTTCGGCGGACTCCGTGGCTGTTCGGCGGATTGCAGCTTAGCTTGGGCGATCTCAGCGGACTCGGCGACCTCGGCGACCTCGGCGGTCTCGGCGGACTCCGGTGCTGTCCGCCCGGCTTGTTTTTTTGGTTCTTTCTGTTTACAGTTGTTATACTAGCGAAATCATGTCTCACTATGTATGCCTCGTGTTGTAAAGAAGTGATTGAATAACAGATCTGCTTGTGCTTTCATTGTTTGTTGGGATTAACTTTTGTTCCTCGGTTTTCCGCTGGTTCAACGTGAGAACTGGGTAGTTCCGAAGATATTAATTTGGCGTTTGGGCTATCTTGCTGACCACGTTGAGAAAATTTAACATTGAATTTTTCAAATACCTGTATTCTAGGCTTTCAAAAAATTTTGTTGTTCCTGCTATGAAATATCCATTTGATAGAATTAGACCTGAAATAATAAGATTAAACATTTTTAACAATGTCGGAATTATGGTTCCGTTCAGGGTGCTATTTTGAGCACAGGGGCGCATGCATCCATCGATGCCATCCTGTGTGTTCTCTGCAAAAGTAGGTAGAGCGTGAAATTTGAGCAGTGTCGGACTCCAACAAATATATATGATTAGATTGTTAATTTAATTATAAAGTCATGGGATAGAACATTAAATGTCATTGCAAGAATGTGACATGCAACATAAAATTAAGAATTATGTACATGTATGTATTAGCTTGTAACCGCAAAGACTTTCTGCAGAAAGGAATGACCAAGAGAACTATGGATCCCAACACAAGCATTGCCCTCCAAATCACACAGTTAGTAAATGATTTAACCGTTAAAAATTAAGGAATTGGTACATAAATTAACAAATTTGGAGGTTAATGGATAAACCCAGAAATGAGATTGTTGGATAAAGAGAGTATCTGAAAATTTAGACAAGTGCTTGTGGTGTCATTAGTAGTGGCGGTTGTTTGGGTGATTACTGAATTGCCTGCAGAGCTTATCTTTGGCGTGTAAATATATTAATGCAGAAATTAATTTGTCGAGCTACCAAAGCAAAATTACGGCAGCCTCTGTATCTCGAGTTGAAGCAAAAAAAATTGAAACAGTGTGGTGATAAGAGCATAACAGACTAATAAAGGTTACAGACCTGTTGTCTTGTCTACCGGTCTGTGAAAATTCAAAGAAGGGTTGTGTTAGGATCGTGACACCTCACACGCGCATGGATCGTCCGGATTGCGCCACGTCGGCAATTCGTGGGAGGTGTTATTACCTATTCGGGGCGAAATTCAATTTGGGAATCCTATTTTTGGGGAGTTAATTGTGGCCGGCTATTCCTTTTCTTTTTCTGTAATTAAACTCATAGCTTTTTTGGAGGAGTTATTTTTGGAGATTTTTTGATGGCCGGTTATTCTCCATTCCAATATTAGATTATCTCCTAATTGAGAGGGGAGTTTTTTTTTGCTATTTATAGGGGAGCTGTCATGACCAATCACACCAATTAAGAGGAAGGAATCCGTGAGATGAGATCCAATTTGTGAACAGAGAGCTTCAGGCGGCGCAATTCCGGCGGCTTCGGCTTCGTCTCAGGCAGCGGCGGCGGGTCTTGGACCCGGTGGCAGAGCAGCATCGAGACGGGCATCAGGCGCGGCGGCGAAGGAGCACGGTGGTCTGGAGGGAGTTCCGGCCGAGCTTAGCGCGCGTTTTTTTGGTTGCTCAGGAGGAGCAACGTTCCGGCGATAGCGCTGTCGGAAATCCGACAGCTCCAGTTTCAGTTTTTGTTTGTTTGTTTCCTTTCTCGGTTCGACTCATTGAGGTCTATTGTAATCGGTAACTTTCTGATTTTAGTGGGATTTGTCCGGCGCGCTCTCCCCGTGGAGTAGGAGTCTCATACTCCGAACCACATAATCTTTTGTGTCGTCTGTGTATGCTAGAATCTCGTTCCGTATTTTATTTTGCGTGATACTGGTTCTTGCTCATTCGTGAAATTTCGTTGCGCTACCGCAGCTTAACTCGATCCGATTTCACAACAATTGGTATCAGAGGCGAGGTTCCGGGGGGGTGATCGTCTGGACGTTCCGGTTCTAGATTTGGGTCAACGGTGGGTGACGACATTGGTCCGCTCCCTATCTTCCCAGATCGGTTCCGCGAATATCATCTTGATCGCCCAGTAGCTATGCGAGCAAGACAATGTCGGCAAAATTCGAGATTTCTAGGTACGACGACAAGATTGATTTTGGCCTTTGGCAGAAGTGCATAAAGGTCGTTCTCGTCCAGCAAGGTCTTCACAAGGCTCTCCTCGGCAAGGAGAAGTCCGGGAAGAAGGACGACGAATGGGAGGAGCTCGATCTGAAGGCCATCAGCACGATTCAGCTGTGTTTGGCCGATGAGGTGATGTACAACGTGGTGGATGTTGAGACGACGGCGGACTTGTGGAAGAAGCTCGAGGAGCTATATATGTCCAAGTCGCTGACGAATAAGCTTTATGTGAAGAAGCAACTATACAGCCTGAGAATGTCGGAGGGCTCGCAACTGCTAGATCACATGAATGTGTTCAACAAGCTCGTCTCCCAGTTGCGGAGTATGGACGTTAAGGTCGAGGAGGAAGACCAGGCTCTGCTCCTGTTGTCTTCATTGCCGAGGTCCTTCGATCATCTGGTCACCACTATCCTCTACGGGAAGGATACCCTGAAGATGGAAGAAGTGATGACGACGCTGCTCTCGAACAAAACGAAGAGCAAGTCGGGCCCTAGGGCCGACGAGGGCTTATTCGTAAAGAGAAAGGACACATTGAGTGGTAGATCGAGAGGGAAAGGCAAGTGGGAAGACCTACCTGGGGTAAAGTCCGTAGGCAGGAACACGTGTCACTACTGTAAAGAGGAAGGGCACTGGAAGGACAAGTGTCCGAAGCTGAAGCTAAAGGAGCAGGCGCATGAGCCAGATTTGGCTGCGGTGGCATCTGAGGATGAGAGCGATGCCGACGCTCTTCATGCTGCACCCAGCAGTGAGACCACAGGCTCCTGGATCTTGGATACAGGATGCACGTTCCATATGTGCCCGAACAGAGAGTGGTTCTCCAACTTTAGGCAATATGAGGGTGGTTGAGTTCGGATGGGGAACGTTTCAGAGTGCGAGATATTGGGAGTCGATAACATCAGGATCAGGATGTTTGACAGAGTGGTTAGGACCCTCACCGACGTTCGGTATGTGCCCGATTTGAGGAAGAGTTTGATTTCGTTAGGCACTCTGGAGGCCGCCGGGTATTCTTTTACCAGTAACGGCGGATATTTGGAAGTCAGGAGAGGCGCGCAGACAGTCTTGAGAGGAGAGCGTTTCGGGTCGCTCTATAGACTGATTGGCACCACGACTGCCAGGGGAGATGCGAGGAGAGAGGTCAAACCGTCTCTCAAGCTACAGGGCACAGTAGCATATGCATTTCATGCGATCTTCCCAGACCGCGGTTCCTTCGATAGAGCTATAGAGAGCAGGATCCGCTCTCAGCAGAAAGCTAGGAAGGACCGGCGGAGGAGCAGGGCAGGTTTCGTGGCGAGGGCGTGTGCGCAGAGAGAGGACCTTGGCGGAGGTAAAGCTTTCACATCCGTAGGCGGAGAGTCATCTCAGGAGAGCCCAGACGCCGCAAAGGGAGTCATCCGGCTCAAGGGTCCCACCAGGGAACTCATGATCACTCAGGAGAAGGTGGAGTCGCACAGCGAGAGGTTGAGTGTGAATCGTCTTGCAAAAGACTCGGTCTATAGGGCAAGGGCGAAGCACGTCGGGGTGCGCCACCGGGAGTTGAAGGAGTTCGGTAGGGGTAGAGGCAGGAAGTTGCGGGAGATATCCTGGAGGGATATTAGTACGGACTTGCGAGGAAGTCCAGTGACTGGAGTCAAGTTCAAGAGCGGTCTTGACTTGACTCATTCTGATGCGCGTTGATCGCGGTCAGGCCCCAGGGAGAGGGGGCTCGTAGTCGCCGGTAGTTTTAAGCTGAAGATGGAGTTACGTTCGTCAAGGTGGAGTTTCGTTTGCGTGAGGCGTCAAGGTGGAGATTGTTAGGATCGTGACACCTCACACGCGCATGGATCGTCCGGATTGCGCCACGTCGGCAATCCGTGGGAGGTGTTATTACCTATTCCGGGCGAAATTCAATTTGGGAATCCTATTTTTGGGGAGTTAATTGTGGCCGGCTATTCCTTTTCTTTTTCTGTAATTAGACTCATAGCTTTTTTGAAGGAGTTATTTTTGGAGATCTTTTGATGGCCGGTTATTCTCCATTCCAATATTAGATTATCTCCTAATTGAGAGGGGGTTTTTTGTTGCTATTTATAGGGGAGCTGTCATGACCAATCACACCAATTAAGAGGAAGGAATCCGTGAGATGAGATCCAATTTGTGAACAGAGAGCTTCAGGCGGCGCAATTCCGGCGGCTTCGGCTTCGTCTCAGGCAGCGGCGGCGGGTCTTGGACCCGGTGGCAGAGCAGCATCGAGACGGGCATCAGGCGCGGCGGCGAAGGAGCACGGTAGTATGGAGGGAGTTCCGGCCGAGCTTAGCGCGCGTTTTTTTGGTTGCTCAGGAGGAGCAACGTTCCGGCGACAGCGCTGTCGGAAATCCGACAGCTCCAATTTCAGTTTTTGTTTGTTTGTTTCCTTTCTCGGTTCAACTCATTGAGGTCTATTGTAATCGGTAATTTTCTGATTTTAGTGGGATTTGTCCGGCGCGCTCTCCCCGTGGAGTAGGAGTCTCGTACTCCGAACCACGTAATCTTTTGTGTCGTCTGTGTATGCTAGAATCTCGTTTTGTATTTTATTTTGCGCGATACTGGTTCTTGCTCATTCGTGAAATTCCGTTGCGCTACCGCGGCTTAACTCGATCCGATTTCACAACAGGGTTGCTGCATTTTTGAAACTAGTACCAATGGTTGGTGGGATGGTTCAATTCTACCTTTCCAAACAGTCCACTACAACTCCTCTATCCCCTCGAAGACCATTTATCTGAATATAACATAGCACCATCTGAACTTGCAAGGTTACCCTCCACTTGCACTGCCTGCTTCTCACTAATAGATCCGCCCCTTAGGAGGAGGGGCAATGGAGCAGATACTGAAGCCATGGAGTCAGAAAACAAGTCATAAAGTATAACAACATTTGCATCAACTTGATGAACAAGAATAGGTGACACATTCCCTTTCAGAGATTCCCATATGTATGTGTTTCTTGGCTAAACCATCTATACATTCAGCCTAAAAGATGTCAACCAAAACAAATAGTTGGAGGAATTGTGTAAACAGTTACCAACAACTTAGCATGGCTTAGCAAGAAACTCTTTAAGTACAGGCTCATCAAAAACAATTTATTAGAGCAAAATAGTTTATCATTCTCAAACTTCTGTAGCCTTTTGGAAGTAGACAGTATTAGGCTTTGCTTTGAGCCATAATTGCTTGCCATTCCAGACAAGTGGCGATTTCATTAATGAATGCTTCCATGTGTTTATGTCATAAACATTGAATATGTTTATAATTGTATTCTTAAGGCTTCATTTGGTTCGGCGGTGGCGGGTCGATCCGGCGGGTGGAAACGGAGTGTTCGAAACGGAGGGGGGAGGTGGCTTCTCCAAACGGAGCTTTTTGGGGCGTTTCTCAAGGCGCGCGGGTGGAAACGGAGCAAACGCTGTCGGAGGTTCATTTGTTTACCCATCTTCCCGCGGCGTTTGCCCCAAACGGAGCGGCAAAACGCCAAACCAAATAGAGCCTAAGGGTAAAGTTTGTTAATCAACGACTTCGAACTATTGCTGTATAATTTAAACTTGATATAAGTAAAATAAAGCAACGTTACTCTAAGAAAATTGGGTAAGAGAATATTAGAGCGCTCGAAGCATCCGCGTGACCATCTAGTTTGGAATGGTCTACCCGTTGCCCCCAGCAGAGTAATTATAGACGAAAACCCTAAATCCCTGACTACGGGTTTGGATGTCTACCGGATCCTAACCGACCCGTTAAGTAGCTCATTAACACTAATATAAATATACCTCAGCAATCTTCTCCTATATTGTATATAAGTGTTAGCATAAGAAAAGGTCTACTTATCCAATAGTTAATAATGACCAAACAAAAAAAGTTTTTCCAGAAATATAAATATGAGTTTTAGATAACAAAATACTAAACTCAAACAAAATGTTCCAAACATGAAATAAAACAATAAACTGGAAAGCTCAAACCGATAATTGATCTAAGCGAAAAGCAGATCATCATCATCTGGGTCAAAATCAACTGTCTCTCCTCCAATCTCCACTTTTCCTGCAAATAATTACAACAAGAATGTCATGAGACAAATCTCTATGAATTCAAACATTTGCAGAAATAAATTGATTAGTTCTAACATCGGGTGAACTTAATACTTTAACTGAGAGGAAAGAATCCCAAAACAGCATCTCTGCCTAATTTATACAAAATTAGATTAATTGATTTCATAGAATCAAACCATGTTCTTTCGATTATTAAGATTATTATTAACGTTCCACAATTGTGTTATATCATCAAGTTTGAAATGATACAACAAGCTGTGACTATTATATCATCAAGTTTGGAATGATATAACTAATAATCATAATATCAGGACACATATCAACAATCTCAATACTCTTTTTTGGAATGATACCCAATTCAGCCTTTGGCAAAGAATAGTTACATAAGTCATCAAGTTTGAAATGACTGGCAACTATCTCACCTCTAGCTTTCATCAGATAACATCTGAAATACTTTAGTGTGCTCAACGTAGATGCTTGAATGTAAGCAGACAACGATTCTTAAATTTAAAACATAAGCTAGTTATTAAGTCCTCCTAAATGGACGTTAATCCCATCTCCCCCGATGTTTTAGATGTGAGAACCTTACATAAGCCCTTAGTAAGAACATCTGCTACATTATCTTTTGATCTCACGTCCAATAGGGAGATTATCCCCTGACTGGTGAGATAGGTCAACCAGGCCTATTTTATCCTAAGTTGCCTTCGCTTGCCATTGAACAACGTATTTGTAGCAATGGTCTTTGTGGCTTGATTGTCACAATAAATCGAAATACAGTGCATTTTCAGACTCGTCATTGGAATGTTCAATATCAGATCTCTTATCCACTCTGCTTCTTCTCCAGCTGAAGCGAGAGCATAGAGTTCTGATTCCATAGAGGATAATGCAATGCACGTTTGCCTCTTAGACTTCCAAGCTACTACAGGTCCTCCTAGTGTAAACACAAAACCACTAGTGGATCGACAATCAGCTATTTCCGAGCACCAAGATGCGTCGGAGTACCCTTCAAGCACTGGAGGATGCCCACTGTGTAACACCCCAGTTTTGCAAGAGAGTCAGTGTGCGGTTCTGAAAAAATTTTGGGTTTCTGGCAAGAGGCACACGGCCTGCGACACGGGCGTGTCGCAGGGCGTGTCGAGGCCGTGTCGACACTCGGCCGAAGTGTCGACACTTTCGCTCGACAAAGTGTCGAGAGTGGGGCACACGGCCTGCGACACGGGCGTGTCGCAGGGCGTGTCGACACTCGGCCCAAGTGTCGACACTTTCGCTCGACAAAGTGTCGAGAGTGGGGTACACGGCCTGCGACACGGGCGTGTCGCAGGGCGTGTCGAGGCCGTGTCGACACTCGGCCCAAGTGTCGACACTTTCGCTCGACGAGTGTCGAGAATGGGGTACACGGCCTGTGACACGGGCGTGTCACAGAGCGTGTCCCGCGTGGTCGACGATCTTCGCTCGACGTTTTCCGCGGTGTCGACACAAAGCCTGTCGACGGGTGTCGAGACTTGGCACACGGCTTGGGACAGGGGCGTGTCCCAGGCCGTGTCACCTCTCGAGTTGGTTTCGTGGCCGTATCGTTGGAGGCACACGGCCGGCCACATGGCCGTGTCACTGGGGACACAGGCATGTCAGATTGAACACGGGCGTGTCGGATGCCCGTGTGCGGTTCCAGGCGCGTCGATTTGAGACGGCGAATGAGGCACACGGCCCTGGACACGGGCGTGTGCCAGGCCGTGTTCGGCCCAGTTTTTCTATTTTCCAGGCGAATCGTGGCCATTCTTTTCTGGTTTTGGGATCTAACGGTTCAGGCCACCTCTTGGGAAGTTAAGTCCGATTTTAGGGTTGCAAACCCTCATTGTTTTCCAAGTCTTCTCTTTCTAAGTTCTTGAGAGAAGCTCGAGCGAGGAGGAAGAAGAAGAAGGTCTTGGGCTGTAGGAAGGGTTTCGGTGCTCCAAATCGCGAGCCGAGCCCGGATTCGTGAAGCTTAGATCATTGCGAAGATTTCCATCCGGCTATTTTGCCATGACAAGGAAGAGGAGTCGGAAGGTAACGACACTTCTCCTCTCGCTCTTAGGATGCATGTCTTAGCATCATTTATTTTTCTTTCTTTCTAGTTTTTGGGCACCAAACTCTCAAATGAGAGGGGTTTTGGTTTGCCAAGATTCAAGAGGAACCTCCGGGTTGATTGAGTCCGTCCCCGACATATCTTGCATTAGAGATCCGCTTCGCTAGTGGGTTAGGCATGGTGGGTGAAGCCGTAGTCGCGACCGTTAGTCCGACTCGGTGATGTTGCATACGAACTTAGGGATTTGTAGAGATTCCGTTGCGGCAAGAAGCCGTTTTTGATGTGGTGGTGATTCCCCTTTGTTTGAAAGAGTACGTGTGGTCGGAACCGGACAAGGTTAGCTCCTCGTGGCGGTAGATGATTTCCTTGAGGGACAAGGTTAGCTCCGTATGAGTTGGAGATGGTTTCCTTGGTGGACAAGGTTAACTCCGCACGAGTTGGAGATGGTTTCCTTGGTGCGCGGGAACGCTGCAGGACAAATGAGGGATTATGGTGATTTTAGTCTTGGATTGTGATGTGCCAAGGCGTGGCTATGTCTCCGTGGTCGGCTGGCTATCCCGTGACATGTGCGTCATGTGTGGAGAGTGTCCCGGCGAGACTAGTCCCCTTCTGTGAGACTGACGAGAATGTCAAGCTTGGGGCAAGCCCGGGCAATGAGGACATGAGCGGGTGGGGTCCAGAAAGGCTTCTTAGAATCGGTCAGTCTGTGTTTGTTGGAATCCTGACATGAGACGTTAGAGCTTGCAGGCAAGCCCGGGGCTAAGCCCACGAGCAGGTGGGGCCTTGGCAAGAATTCCATGTGGCGGCCTGTGCGCCATTTGAGGGAGTTGTGTCTCCCTCATCGTTTGCGGCTTTATGCCAATGGGGAAATGTGAGTACCCAAATGATGTGATGTTGTGCTAGATGCATACGCAGTAGGGTGCCTTGGGCAAAGCCCGAGTGTTGCATACATGTTGCATAGTAGGCCCTTTTATTACATGCTCAACCAGTAGAGAACGTGTTTGATGATTGAGACATCCAAGCCTGTTTTAATGCTTTTCTATTTATAGATGTTTCTATTGCATACGAAGTGCTGACTTGCAGGTTGGAGGGTTCCCCGGGGTCCGTTAGGGGCGGCCGGGAGGAGATGTGTGGTTACACAGTTTGAGGTCAGCCTTTGCTGACCCACGTTACTAATAATTTTTACAGGGCAAGGATCGCATGCAGAAGCTAGCACGCCGGCCAGAAAGGCCTAAGCCCCATGAAGTGTTTTTCCCTCATTTGTAGCACTACAGTTGTGATGATGTTTGTTTGAGACTATTTTGTCCGGCTTGCATGCTGAGGTAGACTAGGAGTGCTGAGCACATTCAAGTTTGATGTACTATTTGTTTTTGGACACTTGATATAAGGCCTTAAGGCCATTTGTTTTACTCTTTTGTGGTGGATAACTTCTAGTCCTGTTCTGTTTCCGCTGTGTTGTGAAAAAAGTTTTGAGCGTTCATTACAGGGGAGGTGTTACAATTTGGTATCAAAGCCAGGTTTGATTCAAGGTTAGTGCGTAGAGAAGTTATCCACATAAGAGTAACGCAGGACCGTGAGTGTCCTTATATTTTAGTCTTGAGATTGGAGACTAATCCCTTATTTCTTGTTTTCCTGAAGAGTGCAAGCAATGAGGCGGGCACTTCAAGAGCAAGGGATGATCTCTCGGCGAGCAGTGCTACTGCTCCAGGCCTTTTGGGCACGGGTGTAAACCCGGCCGACTTCTGCCGTATGCTTGCAGAAGCGATGGTGGCAGCCCAAGCGGCGGCTGCAGCCCAGGTAGCAACCCCTGCTACACCGGACACGGCGACGGCCGTGCCAGGCGGAGAAGCCAGGCGAGTGGAGCCTTTGGCGGAAAGGGTGGTGGTAGGACATGGAGACCGACACATGAAGTATTTCCTGAGTTTCCATCCCCCGTCTTTCAAGGGTGTTGGAACGCCAACGGATGCGGACGATTGGTGGGTTCGTATTCAAGAACTGCTAAGGGCAGCAGAGACGCTAGAGGAAAAGAAAGCTGAGTATGCGGCGTTCATGTTGGAAGGAGACGCCAAGTTGTGGTGGGTGAGCCTTAGTGGCCGCCAGTTCCCTGGAAGCACCGCGTCGGTGCAGGAATTTGGGGACGCTTTTCTAAAGAGATATATTCCAGTTTCTACGCGGTTGGCCCTGCAGAGGCAGTTTCTGCATCTAATGCAGCGAGACAAGACGGTGGACGAATACGTGCAAGAGTTCACCCGTTTGGGTTGTTATGCGGGAACGACAATGGCGGATGATGTAGAGAGGGATAACCTCTTCTACCAAGGATTGAGGGAAAATCTGAGACAACCCCTCATCTCCATGAAGAGGGCGGGATTTAAGGATCTAGTTGAAGCCGCCAGGAGTTTGGAGAATGATCTGGAGCGAACCCAGCGTCGAAAGGGTTTCACTCCCAAGCAAGGGGAAGGGAAGCCTTCCCAATCTCATGTAAAGTCTGATGGGAGTAGGTGGAGGAAGAAGCCTCACTTTTCCGGGTCCAGTGAAAAGAGCAGGTGGGCGCCAGGAGGTTCTCACTCTAGGGGACCACCGACGTGCTACAACTGCGGGAAGGTTGGGCACATAGCCCGTGCTTGTCAGCAAGGGGGAGCGGGGCAAGAGAAAAGCAGGAGCAGTCTGTGCGATCGGGCCCCAGTGCTGCAGAGAAAGGAAAGATGGCGGAGTTGAGCGCTTCTCGGTTCCAACCGGTGCAACCAAGGGCTTACAACCTTGGACAGCAAGAAGCGATCCGTCAAACCGATGTGGTGACAGGTATGAAGAAAATTTAAGTTTGCATTTGTGCTTCATACTTTTAGACCCCCTTTTGTGAGATGGCTTGTTGTAGGCTTCGTGTTAGTTGCTGGATACCCCGCTAGGGTATTGTTCGATACGGGAGCATCGCACTCCTTTCTTGCGGAGAGCTTCATCCGGAGAATAGGATTTTAGTCTTTCTCGGCGGATGCGGAGTTGAAAGTGTGTATGCCCAATGGGTCATCCATGACCACCGGGGTCAAAGGGCGCATCTGTTGGGAGCTAGACGGAGTTGACTTTGTTTTGGTGGCGGCGATTTTGCCATTAGTAGAGTTCGATGTCATTTTGGGCATGGACTGGCTTGCAGAGCAGCGCGCCAGCATTGATTGTTTATCCAAGGTAGTGACCCTAAAGAGTAAGGGGCAAGCGGAAGTCAGATTTGTGGGCCTTTGTGGAGTAGCCCATTCCCTAATTACGGCGATGCAAATGATGCGGGCGGTTAACCAGGGTGGTGTGGCGCTGGTAGCGTTGTTGGAGGTTCGTCTCTCCCAACTATCTATTGAGGAAGTGCCCGTTGTGGCAGAGTTCAAGGATGTGTTTCCGGATGAACTCCCTGGAGCGCCTCCTCGGCGGGAGATCGACTTCTCGATCGAGTTAGTGCCGGAGGCTAGACCGGTGTCGCGTCCTCCATTTAGGATGGCACCAAAGGAGTTGGCGGAACTTAAGGTACAGTTACAGGAACTGTTGGAGCAAGGGTATATCAGACCCAGTTCTTAACCGTGGAGTGCGCCGGTGTTGTTTGTAAAGAAGAAAGACGGTAGCATGCGACTATGCATTGACTACCGAGAGCTGAATAAATTGACCGTCAAGAATAAGTACCTGATTCCTCGGATAGATGACTTGTTCGACCAATTGGTAGGGTCAGTGGTGTATTCAAAATTGGACTTGAAGTCAGGCTACTATCAACTGCGAATTCGAGATGAGCACATACCCAAAACTGCCTTTGGTACAAGGTATGGACACTTTGAGTTTACGGTGATGTCGTTCGGGTTGACGAACGCACCATCGGTGTTCATGGACCTGATGAATCGAGTATTTCGGGATTACTTGGATTCGTTTGTGGTTGTCTTCATTGATGACATCTTGGTATACTCCAAGTCAGAAGTGGAGCATGAGACCCACTTGAGAGTGGTCCTGCAAGTGTTGAGGGAGAACCACTTGTTTGCAAAGTTCTCAAAGTGCGAGTTCTGGTTAGCCAAGGTGGCATTTTTGGGCCACGTGATTAGTGGTGATGGGGTGGCAGTGGATCCAGCGAAAGTGGAGGCCATCAGAGATTGGCCGGTGTTGAGGACCGTGGCGGAAGTCCGAAGTTTTCTTGGACTAGCCGGGTATTATAGGAAATTCGTGGAGAATTTCTCGAATATAGCTCTACCCCTCACCTCTCTCACTCGTAAAGACCATAAGTTTGTGTGGACCCAAGAGTGCAGTCAAGCATTTGAGGCACTAAAGGAGAGGCTTATGATGGCTCCAATCCTGAGTCTACCGCAATGGACCGAGGGATTTCAGATCTTCAGTGACGCATCGGGATGCGGTTTGGGTTGCGTTCTGGTGCAACATGGGAAGGTGATAGCTTTTGGGTCTAGACATCTGAAACCTCATGAGAGGAATTACCCCGTCCATGACTTGGAGCTGGCGGCGGTAATCTTCGCGTTGAAAATATGGCGACACTATATATATGGCGCAAGGGTGGAGATCTTCACGGATCACAAAAGTCTGAAGTACCTTCTGGACCAAAAGGACTTGAACATGTGGCAACGCAGATGGGTTGAGTTTCTTGGAGACTACGAAGTGGCGATACAGTATACGCCGGGTAAAGCCAATGTGGTGGCGGATGCCTTGAGTAGGAAGTACTCGGGGCAAGGAAATTGGATCGAAGCTCATGATGAGCGGTTGGTACGGGAATGGGAGTCCCTTGGATTGGAATGTGTTGCGAGAGGCGAGTCTAGCGAGGCACGGTTGAACTGGATTGAAGTGCAAAATGACTTGTCCGATCGTATTCGGGAAGCGACTTGGTTGGATGTGGAGTTTCGACCTTTTGTGTTGGAGGCTCAAACGGGCGAGAGCAGCGCCTGGGAGATGATTGATGGGATTCTGAGGAAGGACGGAAGGGTTTGCATACCGCAGTTCGGCAAACTCCGTGAGGAGTTAATGTTTGAGGCTCACTTCACAAAGTACTCCATTCACCCGGGCAGTACAAAGATGTACTTGGATATGAAGAAATCCTTTTGGTGGCCGGGGTTGAAGCGGGACATAGCTTTGTATGTGAATCGTTGCCAGACTTGCGCCTTGGTGAAGGCCGAATGTCAGAAGCCGGGCGGGTTCCTGAAGCCCCTTCCAATCCCTGAATGGAAATTTGATGACATCTCCATGGATTTTGTGCATGGTCTGCCTAGATCGCAGCAGGGTAATGATGCTATTTGGGTGATCGTGGATCGCCTAACCAAGGTGGCTCACTTCATCCCAAATCGGAAAGAGGACAGCGTGGAGAAGCTGGTGGAGTTGTATGTTCGCAACATTGTGCGACTGCACGGAATTCCTAAGAGCATAGTCAGTGATCGAGATGGACGGTTTACGTCTAAGGACTAGAGATTGGTTCAGAAGAGCTTGCGCACGAAGCTAAAGTTCAGTACGGCGTTCCATCCTCAAACTGATGGGCAAACAGAGAGAACGAACCGTACTATGGAGGATATGTTGAGAATGTGCGTGCTTGATTTCGGCAAGAAGTGGGAGGATCACCTCTTCATGGTAGAATTCGCGTACAATAACAGTTTTCAAGCTAGTATAAAGATGGCGCCATACGAAGCTTTGTATGGGAGGCGGTGTCGAACGCCAATGTCTTGGGCAGAGGCGGGAGACACCAAACTTTTGGGAAAGGATGTGGTAGTTGACGCTTGTGAGTAGGTACGGACCATCCAAGAGCGTATGAAGGTGGCGCAAGACAGGCAAGCAAAATATTTTAATGCTCGTCACCGGAAGTTGGAATTTGCAGTTGGTGATTGGGTTTATCTGAAGGTCAAGCCGTTCAAAGGCGTCTCACGGATTCGACGACTCAAGAAGTTGAGTCCAAGGTTTTTGGGGCCTTTTGAAATTGTTGAGCGGGTAGGAGAAGCAGCCTATCGGTTGGCGTTGTCCGTAGATTTGAGTGGATTACATGACGTCTTCCACGTCTTCGTTTTGAGGAAAGCCTTGGTGGAGGCTAGCGTGGTGATTGAGCCGGCATCGGTGCCGATTGAGGAAGACTTGAGGACGCGAGTCCTTCCAATTGCTATAGAGGATTCGGAGACTCGGCAGTTGCGAGATAAATAAGTTAAACTTGTGAAAGTTCGTTGGGACAACTGCGGTCGTGAGGAGTTCTCTTGGGAACGAGAACAGGCCATGCTAGAAGACTATCCAGAACTCTTTTTGTCAGGTACAATTTAAGTTTTGTACCTCTTTTGTTTTGAAATTTTGGGACGAAATTCTGTTAAGAGGGGGAGAGTTGTAACACCCCAGTTTTGCAAGAGAGTCAGTGTGCGGTTCTGGAAAAATTTTGGTTTTCTGGCAGGAGGCACACGGCCTGCGACACGGGTGTGTCGCAGGGCGTGTCGAGGCCGTGTCGACACTCGGCCCAAGTGTCGACACTTTCGCTCGACAAAGTGTCGAGAGTGGGGCACACGGCCTGCGACACGGGCGTGTCGCAGGGCGTGTCGAGGCCGTGTCGACACTCGGCCCAAGTGTCGACACTTTCTCTCGACAAAGTGTCGAGAGTGGGGTACACGGCCTGCGACACGGGCGTGTCGCAGGGCGTGTCGAGTCCGTGTCGACACTCGGCCCAAGTGTCGACACTTTCGCTCGACGAGTGTCGAGACTGGGGTACACGGCCTGTGACACGGGCGTGTCCCGCGTGGTCGACGATCTTCGCTCGACGTTTTCCGCGGTGTCGACACAAAGCCTGTCGACGGGTGTCGAGACTTGGCACACGGCGTGGGACACGGGCGTGTCCCAGGCCGTGTCACCTCTCGGGTTGGTTTCGTGGCCGTGTCGTTGGAGGCACACGGCCGGCCACACGGCCGTGTCACTGGGGACACGGGCGTGTCGGATTGAACACGGGCGTGTCGGATGCCCGTGTGCGGTTCCAGGCACGTCGATTTGAGACGGCGAATGAGGCACACGGCCCTGGACACGGGCGTGTGCCAGGCCGTGTTCGGCCCAGTTTTTCTATTTTCCAGGCGAATCGTGGACATTCTTTTCTGGTTTTGGGATCTAACGGTTCAGGCCACCTCTTGGGAAGTTAAGTCCGATTTTAGGGTTGCAAACCCTCATTGTTTTCCAAGTCTTCTCTTTCTAAGTTCTTGAGAGAAGCTAGAGCGAGGAGGAAGAAGAAGAAGGTCTTGGGCTGTAGGAAGGGTTTCGGTGCTCCAAATCGCGAGCCGAGCCCGGATCCGTGAAACTTAGATCGTTGCGAAGATTTCCATCCGACTATTTTGCCATGGCAAGGAAGAGGAGTCGGAAGGTAACGACACCTCTCCTCTCGGTTTTAGGATGCATGTCTTAGCATCATTTATTTTTCTTTCTTTCTACTTTTTGGGCACCAAACTCTCAAATGAGAGGGGTTTTGGTTTGCCAAGGTTCAAGAGGAACCTCCGGGTTGATTGAGTCCGTCCCCGACATATCTTGCATTAGAGATCCGCTTCGCTAGTGGGTTAGGCATGGTGGGTGAAGCCGTAGTCGCGACTGTTAGTCCGACTTGGTGATGTTGCATACGAACTTAGGGATTTGTAGAGATTCCGTTGCGGCAAGAAGCCGTTTTTGATGTGGTGGTGATTCCCTTTTGTTTGAAAGAGTACGTGTGGTCGGAACCGGACAAGGTTAGCTCCTCGTGGCGGTAGATGGTTTCCTTGAGGGACAAGGTTAGCTCTGTATGAGTTGGAGATGGTTTCCTTGGTGGACAAGGTTAGCTCCGCACGAGTTGGAGATGGTTTCCTTGGTGCGCGGGAACGCTGTAGGACAAATGAGGGATTATGGTGATTTTAGTCTTGGATTGTGATGTGCCAAGGCATGGCTATGTCTCCGTGGTCGGCTGGCTATCCCGTGACATGTGCGTCATGTGTGGAGAGTGTCCCGGCGAGACTAGTCCCCTTCTGTGAGACTGACGAGAATGCCAAGCTTGGGGCAAGCCCGGGCAATGAGGCCATGAGCGGGTGGGGTCCAGCAAGGCTTCTTAGAATCGGTCAGTCTGTGTTTGTTGGAATCCTGACATGAGACGTCAGAACTTGCAGGCAAGCCCGAGGCTAATCCTACGAGCAGGTGGGGCCTTGGCAAGAATTCCATGTGGCGGCCTGTGCGCCGTTTGAGGGAGTTGTGTCTCCCTCATTGTTTGCGGCTTTATGACAATGGGGAAATGTGAGTACCCAAATGATGTGATGTTGTGCTAGATGTATACGCAGTAGGGTGCCTTGAGCGAAGCCCGAGTGTTGCATACATGTTGCATAGTAGGCCCTTTTATTACATGCTCAACCAGTAGAGAACGTGTTTGATGATTGAGACATCCAAGCCTGTTTTAATGCTTTTCTATTTATAGATGTTTCTATTGCATACGAAGTGCTGACTTGCAGGTTGGAGGGTTCCCCGTGGTCCGTTAGGGGCGGCCGGGAGGAGATGTGTGGTTACACAGTTTGAGGTCAGCCTTTGCTGACCCATGTTACTAATAATTTTTACAGGGCAAGGATCGCATGCAGAAGCTAGCACGCCGGCTAGAAAGGCCTAAGCCCCATGAAGTGTTTTTCCCTCTTTTGTAGCACTACAGTTGTGATGATGTTTGTTTGAGACTATTTTGTCCGGCTTGCATGCCGAGGTAGACTAGGAGTGCTGAGCACATTCAAGTTTGATGTACTATTTGTTTTTGGACACTTGATGTAAGTCCTTAAGGCCATTTGTTTTACTCTTTTGTGGTGGATAACTTCTAGTCCTGTTCTGTTTCCGATGTGTTGTGAAAAGAGTTTTGAGTGTGGGTAGCTATATCAACTTTTAATACTAAAGCTGTGGCGTTCGTATGTTGTGGGGCCCCGGCCGGACCCATATTATACGTTCATTACAGGGGAGGTGTTACACACTGTAACATAAAGCATACTTCTCAGTATACTTTAAGTATCTCATTAGCGTGTCTAAGGCGTCCCAGTGGTCCTTCTCAGGGTTACTGGTGAATCTACTCAACATGCCGACCGTAAAAGCTATGTCAGGTCTAGTGCAGGTAGTAGCGTACATGAGACTTCCTATGAGTTTGGAATAATCCAACTGTCTGATAGCTGAACCTTCATTCGATTTCAGTCTACTGTTATAATCGTATGGAGTCTCAGCCTTTTTGCTCTTATCGTAACCCCATTTTTCCAGTAGATTCCTAATGTAGTGACTCTGACTCAGGGTAATACCCTTTTTTGTGAAGTTAACTTCCATTCCTAGGATGGTTTTCACCTCACCTAGGTCTTTCATGCTAAATTGTGCCGTCAAGGCAACTTTCACGTCTTTCACCTCAGACTGATTAGTGCCCAGAATTAGCATGTCATCAACGTACAAGCATATGATGGCTACTTTATTTGCACTTGTTCTAACGTACAGACATTTATCTGATAGACTGGATTTGAAACCCAAGACTTTTACACAGGTGTCAAATTTTTCATGCCACATTTTGGGTGCTTGTTTCAATCCGTATAGTGACTTAATCAACTTACAGACCTTATTTTCTAGACCTTCTATGACGAACCCTTCAGGCTGGTGCATGTAGATCTCCTCAGTCACATCTCCATTCAGAAATGCAGTCTTGACATCCATCTGATGAATAGTGTAGTGTTCAATAGATGCTAGTGCGAGAAGAATTCTAATTGTCGCATAGTGACATACAGGTGAGTATATATCAAATTAGTCTACACCACTCACTTGAGTGAAGCCTTTGGCAACTAGACGTGCTTTGTATTTTGCGATACTCCCATCAGGATTAAACTTCTTCCTCAGAACCCACTTATTGCCAATGGTTTTAGCCTCTTTGGGCAAATCGACCAAAGTCCATGTGTTGTTCTGCATGAGAGAGTTCATCTCTTCGTCTATGGCTTCTTTCCATAATAGAGAGTCTCTAGATCGCATCGCTTCCTTATAAGTGGATGGATCAGATTCAACTTGGTAAGTCACGAAGTCTGTACTGAAGCTTTTAGGCATTTTCTCTCTACTAGATAGCCTTCTGGTATTTAAACCACTCGTGTCTACAGCCTCAGTGTCAGAGTTACGTTGTCCTGGCTCAACTAAAGGCTCAGTACTAGTGGCTGGCAGACCTGGCAGTGTCAGGTTCTTGTCCTTAAGGAACTTATCCTCAAAGAAGACAGCGTCTCTTGATTCTATTACAATATTAGTGGAGAGATCTAGAAACATATCTGCAGCACTATCATCTGCACATCCTAGGTAGACGCAGGTATTAGTCCTGGGTCCAATCTTAGCTCTTCTAAAGTCTGGTATCCTAACATAAGCGATACAGCCTCAGGTCTTAAGATTGTCAAATCTAGGAGGCCTCTTAAATCAAAGCTCGTAGGGTGTCTTAGTCAACTTTGCATGAGGAACTTTATTAAGAATATGATTTGACGTGAGCACGGCTTCACCCCAATAGGCTGCAGGCATGCCAGCAGTCAGCAACATAGAATTCAACATTTTTGTTAAAGTTCTGTTTTTCCTTTCATCGATGCCGTTGGATTGTGGGGAATATGGAGCGGTGGTTTCAGGGATCATGTCATTGCTGGCAAGGAAATCTCTGAACGCTCCCGAGACGTATTCTCCTCCTCTATCACTTCTTATCCTTTTTATTTTCATGTCAAGTTGATTTTCAACCTTATTTTTGAAAATACGGAATTTTCAAAATGCTTCATCTTTGGTTTTAATAAGGTAAATGTGACTGAATCTAGAGTAGTCATCGATAAATGTTATCAGATACTTCCGACCGCCTCGAGTGACAAAACTTTTGTAGTCACAAATATCAGAATGTATTAACTCTAGCAATTGTGTGCTCCTAGAAACCTGACTAAAAGGTGTTCTAGTTATCTTAGTTTGAGCACAAATTTCACATTTTTCAAATTTGATTTTTGTGTCGAGGGGTATGTTGTGAGTTCTAGCTAGCAGGAGAAGTTTTCTATAATTGACGTGTCCTAGTCTTGCATGTAAAGTCTTAGGATCTATCAGATTAGAATTAACCTGATTTACTACCTCGTGTGCTAGACTCAGCCTATACATCCCGTTAACGACATATGCGCAGCCAAAATAATGTGCGCGAACCATTAGGGTTACCCGACCACCACTAATGTTAAAAGACATACCCGCATCGCACAACAGGCTAATCGAAATTAAATTAGCAGCTAATGTCGGTATAAATTTAACATTTTTCAAAGTAAAAGTCTTACCTGAGGAGAGAGTCAAGGTAGCGTTGCCGACCTTCAGCACGTTAGCTACAGCTCCATTTGCAACAGTGACAGTCTCTTGCACCTCTTTTGCATCCTCCAGAAGCTTTGGATTGTGGCAGACGTGGCAGGTAGCACCTGAATCGAGCCACCACTCTGAACTGGCCGTCCCGTTACCGACCATGGCAACAAAGTCGGTAGGCGCAGTCTGATAAACCATGTTGGCTTGATTATCAGGCCTTTGTGTGCTGGATTCGCACCGTTTGGGCTGACGGCACTCGGAAGCGCAGTGACCCCACTTATTGCAGTTGTAGCACTTGGCTTTGAATTTCTTCTTTATCTGTTTGCTGGTGGCAGCAACTGCGGGTGCACTGGTCGGTGAGCGAGTCTTGCCAGGCTTAGGCTTCCACTTAGGATGCGTGATCATGTTTGCAGTAGAGGACTGCTTGTTGATCGTCTGTATAGCGTGCCTAGTCCGGTTCTCATCCTCAATGCAGATGAAGCGCTTGAGGTCTTTAAGACTCACCTGCGTCTTCTTCCGGTACATCTTAGTCTTGAAGGAATACCAGGCCGAGGGCAATTTGAAAATGATCGCCCCTGCAACAAATCCATCTGGCAGAGGGATGTTCTCACTGTTGAGCTTGTCCACCAAATTTTCGAACTCAGCAACCTGTGGCAGGATTTCCCTTTCCTAAGTGAAGGTGAATGTCATAAACTTGTCCACCAGGTGCGTCTTGGACATATTCTCCTCCTCCTTGAACTGCTCCTCTAAGGCTTCCCAGATCTCCTTGGCCCTTTGCATCTTGCCGTAGGTCTCTGCAAGCCTGTTGGAGAGGCAATTCAGGATGTAGTCTCTGCAGAAGTTCTCGTCGTTGACCCATTGATCTTCAACATCATTTCCTTAGAATTCTTCAAAGACAGTCTGCACTGTGTAGAAGATGTTCAGGTACTTCATGCTGAACTGTGTGTTGCGCTTCCAGGCACTGAACTCGGCGTTGGAGAATTTCTCCAGCTTGATCATCGGCACGGGAGAGAAATGACTGATCGCCGTTGACATTTTGTGTTTCTTTCCACTACGTGTAGTTCTACCTGCAGACAAAATTGCGAGCAGAAAAAAAACTAAAAAGAAATCACCTGAGCGAGGCGACGACAGTCTTCGGATCCAATCCAAGAAAATGAAGGCTTTGCTCCTACTCTTTCTGACACAAAAGAGATGAAATTCTGCAACAAGAGCTTTCACCACGTATACTGCAGACAAAAGCTGGCCAACAGAGATCAGGACAGCCACAAAGAGACGGAAGAGAGATCACTATAACAGGTAGCGAGAAAACTCCTCCAAGTGGCTGCGACAGAGGAGCACAATTCCAGCAAATAGATCTGATGTTGTATAAGCTTCCTCCAAGAGAAATTAGGGCAAGAGATTTCCTATTGCACCAAAAAGCCGGCAGAGTTTCCACTGTCGTAAGCCAATATCTTCCCGATCTAAGAGGTGCGGCAGGTCTGGCGACAGGAAACACAACAGCGGCGAAATCCTGAGCGGCGTGACCAACACGATCGGCAGCGGCTTCCTCCAATCGATCGACAGCCGAAAAAACTTGCGAAGAACGGGAGAGCGGCGGGGACCTTTTTCTTCGATCTTCCACGATCGTCTGGGCTTTTCCCGATCGGCTAGGGCTAACTGAAGGCGCAGATCTTCAGGATGAGGCGGCCGATCAGAGAAATCGGGTCGATGAAGACGCGATTGAGAGCGGCGACGTTTGCGAACAGCAGCGGCGCTCGATGGCGGATCGATTTCTTCACAGGCGGCGATCCACCTACGATCGGCTAGAGCGAAAACCGGAGAGAAACTCACGAGTGGGATTCGCCTCTCCTTCGAGGATCGGTGGTGCTTCCTTCGCGATCGTCTAGCGGCGACGGCGGAAAGTCGCGAACAGGGAAGCGCCTGCGGGAGCGGGGCTAGGTCACGGGAGCGGAGCGGGCTAGGGAGAAACTTCGAGAATGTTAGAGCGCTCGAAGCATCCGCGTGACCATCTAGTTTGGAATGGTCTACCCGTTGCCCCCAGCAGGGTATTTATAGACGAAAACCCTAAATCCCCGACTACGAGTTTGGATGCCTATCGGATCCTAACCGACCCGTTAATTAGCCCATTAATACTAATATAAATATACCTCAACAGAGAATGCCATCAATTAGCAAAATTTATTATAGTAAATCATGTATTTCTTATCTTGTTTTTGCTCCTCTGTGCTTTCAAATGGCCCTCCATGCCGCTACTTCTGGTGCCGACATTGCTCCTGTGTTGCAGTCGCCTCCATCCCTGTGCCTGCACAAGCAATTCAACAGTAAAGCAAAACCTCTTTATACAAGAATCTAGCAATAACATGAATTTGATAATTTGTACCATATTTGCAAATATCACAAAGGGAAGAGGGAAAATCTCAATAACTTGGTTTACTATAATCAAAAATCTGAAATACACCTTAGGATTTGTAAAGCCGAGTAGAATTAGAGGAGAGGAAGAGATACATGTTGAGATGGTGGAGAAGAAAACCTCAGGGGAACAGCTTCCAGATACCTGTTGAAGAACTAAAGGCTTAATATAGAATGGTAGAGAAAATTGGAGTCGCAGGAGGAGATACAGGAGATGGCGTGAATGGTAGCGACGGGGAATAGAGATCTAAAAAAAATAGAGATAGCAGCGGGATGAAAAGAGAAATCAGTGAGCCCGAGAAAAATCAGAGAAATCAGCGGCAGCAGGATCCATAGCCGGCCCCAGTCGCCGCATCAGGGCCGTGGCCCATACACCCCAACCCTTCTCCCAAGGGGCCACAAGCTGCTCACAAGGCCCACGGCCCAGGATCCATAGCTGCGCCCGTAAGTCGGGTTGTTGATGCGGCGACTGGGGCCGGCTATGGATCCTGGGTTAGATGGCCCTGCGAGCAGCCCGGTAGCCCAGTTGCGGTCGCATCACAACGGCTGCTCTGAGCCGACGGCAAGCGCGCGATCTGCGTAACCGAAGGGCCGGCAGGTGGCCCTCTTGCTCTAAACACTCGATCGGTATCGGGAAGGGGAAGAAGAGACACCGGGCGCGCGATGGCCAGGAGAAGGAGAAAGGGTTTCGATCGGGATCGGGAACGGGAAGGGAGAGCGCGCGAGATAGGTTTTAGTTTTCATGCAAGAAGCCCGATGGGCCGGCCCGGTACCGGGCCCGGGCTTTAGTCAACCGGGCCGAGCCGAGCTTTCCTTAAATCGGGCTCGGGCCGGGCTTGGGCAGCTGCCCCGGAAAGGGGCCTATCCGGCCCTCAGGGCCGAGCCGGGCCGAGTTTTTTTTTAAAAAAAATTTATTAATTAAAAAATTTATAAATATTGAATTATTTTAAAAAAATAATATATTGAAAATTTATACTTATTATTTTAGAGCGTTGTTAGGAGCACACATATTTTGTGTTGCAAATGTTATTTGCAACACAACTTTTTATGAGCCGACTTGATTTTTTTTTTAAAAAAATTCTTCTAATGAGCATAAAAAATTCTTTATCTAAACCCTAATACAATTATCCTAAAATGAAATTAAAACAAAATGACATCATAAATTCATCCATCTAAAATATAAGCAACCCAAAATGTAAAACATCAACCCAATGACGGCATGATATATTGTCCGAACAAAAGTTTTCTCATTTTTGTATCGTACTTAACCTATAATCTAACCTGTAACAAATAAGCAAATAAAATACGATTTTAGTTGTTTTTAACAATAACAATTGTATGGAAACAAAATAATTATTACACATCTTTTCAATTATCGCTCAAATTAACTAAATCACCATCAAGATTTTCTAAACGCAGATTAACCTGCAAGGTCTACCCAAGTGAAAATGTCAATTAGATAAGTAAATTAACCGAAACATTTGTGTCGAGGCTAAGTAAATTTTACACACTGTTTCGCCATCTTGTTGATTTTGCACATTACATACACCTATAATCTTTTCATGATATCGTAACCATGGAGTGAATATAGGAGGTAGTGGGCAATCTTCTTTCATCAACAAATGAATAAAATGATTATTGTTAACGAATCCAATATAAATCGACATGTGGTTAGGTGTAGGTGCAGAATGTAATGACAAAAATGTGAATGATTGATACTTTGAAAAATGAACCAATGTGACGTTGTAACGTGATGCAATTACCAATCCAATGTCGGGCATTGTCATCCAGTTTGCTAGTGGCGCAGGAGTTATATCACAATGCAATTTCTCGATCTATTACAATAACTGATAGTGTAGCACTTTCATGTTATGTACTCTTAAATGCTTCAAAACCCATATATGTCTACTTTTTGTTTCATTGCACATGAAAATAAAGGAGGAAAAAATAGCATATTTGTCGAGGTCAGCCCAACAATAGATAACAAAGGCATCATGTACCGGTTGGTCTTATAAATGCGATCAAGCATAAAAAATATCTCGAAATAAGTTAGACAATTGCACATAAATAGGATGAGCAAAAAATAAGAACTCCATTTTTCGGCTTCTTTCATAAACCTGATTGTAACTGATATACCCTGCTTCAGAAATATTTTTGTAGAGATACTGAATTGGCGAAACACTATCTAATTGCTTATTAAATAGCCTGACTTTTCATTATATATAGTCTTCATCACCGTACTGCTACTCGGATTTCTTTTCTGCAAGACTGATAATATTTTCCTGTGTTTGATATCAGATGTGTACACTTCTTCCACCACTTTTTGTTCATTTTCATCTACCCTCCCAGCATAAACATGTGCCTCAATATGTGTAAATGTATGATTATGAGTTCAACATTTAACCTGCAACCTTCATTCATCCAAATTCAAATATCTGACCAAGTAACGAGAATGAGCATCCATGACGTTTGGAGCTTGTTTTTCATAAATTTTTAAAATCTTGTGATCGTTGCCTAGAACTATAAATGACTCTTAGCATTAGACGAATTTTTTAATATAAGATTCTATGACGGCTAAACTATCTTGTACCACTAAATTTAAAACGTGACAAACACACCGAATGTAAAATAACTCAACGCTCAGTATTGATTTTTAATCGTGTTTTAATCACTCAATAGATACGGTATTGTTAGAGTCGTTATAAAAAATACTCATTATTTTGTCTTTTATTTTAAATTCTCGCACACATTTAATAATTGCATTATATATAGCTATATCTATGTGCCGATATTCGAAACATTCAAAACATATTACGCGCTTATTTAGCTCCGATGAAACGGGATCGATTCAATGACATGTGATACATATATATGATAATCCTACTTTTATACTACTGCTACAAACATCACTCGTTAAACTTACACGACTTTCGAAAATTTCAAAAAAAATTTATTAACAATTATTTTGATTCTAAATAGACTTTAATTGTGTTGCGACTAAGAGAAACTCTACTTACTTATTGATATTTGGGCTGAATTTATACATGTATGTATTCTGTCGCATCCTCGTTGTCGTAGTGGCTGAATGACAACCCACGTTTGATGACAAGTTTCATCTGCAGGTCTCGTTCGTGAAGTTGATCGTACGTCCAAATTTGCCCTGCTCCTGAAATATATGCATGACTGTACTCGACAGCTTGTTTCGAAACGCAAGACTTAAGGTGTCTTGCTAGTGTCGAGTTGCTGATAAGGATCATCAGCTTTGAGTAGGGCTGCGAGCGGTTCGGTTTGGGTCGGTTTGGACCCAAACCGAAACCGAACCGACATGCGTCGGTTTTTGGTTTGTCTAAATCGACCCGAATCGAACCCGGACGGTTCGGTTCATAGTCGGTTCGGTTTTTAGTCGGTTTTTTGCGGTTCGGTGTCGGTTTTTTGCGACAACACTATAGAGAAATAGTCTGCAAGTTTGTTCAGTGTAGTTTCTACTATAAGATCATGTGATATTGTGCGATATATACACATGAAGATATAAAATTATTTTTGTGTGATGATCAAAATTAACGTCTATTAAAATTTGTGAAGAAAAAATGTTATCAGAAGACTGCTCACTTCAAGAAATTTGTGAAGATATATACACAGGTTCGGTGCCCTCCGTGTGCCTGCCCCAAACGGCGATAGGACGTTGGATTCACCCACGTGATCTTCACTACCATAACTCCAAATTTTATACTTTTTTTTCGTCCAGAAGAAAGTGGAAGTCATGAAAACACTAGTAGGCAAGGAGCAGAATTCTCTTGGTGCTGATGTAGAAGAACGACTGGCCGAGTTGCTGGAGCTTGCGAGCAAGAAACTTTCTGAGGTAGAATCTTGACACATTTATTGTATGCATGCAGATTTCTCGCAACAGTCTTTTTATCGCAATTGTGTAATGCAGGCAACGAAGGATATCGAGCTGCTGGCCGAATGGCAAAACCATCATTCACCTTCTTCCATTGGAAGAGCCAATTTCTTGGCTACCTGGTTTGCTTTCACACTCATTACTTTATTTTCACTTCTCTTTATTTTGTAACACACTCTACTTGCATATGCTGCCAAAGTTCTGCATGCCAGCACACTTCAAGAAATTTGTGAAGATATATACACAGGTTCGGTGTCCACCATTGAAGACTGCTCACTTGAAGAATTTGTGATGATCAAAATTAACGTCTATTAAACAGTACTATCTCCACATTTACGAGCAAAATTGTTTATTGGCATAATTCAAGAACAAGAAAATTCAAATAATGATTAAGATATTTCAATGAGATCACATTGGAAGATAATATTACTAGAAAAGTTAGTGTATAGCAGGCCCTCAATAGAGTTCAATTTATGAGACTCTTTTATTCAATCATCAAGCAGCTAATTCGTTATAGATAAGCAAGTTGTAGCCCGGAAGTGAGATTATTTCATTTATTTAAGAAGGCTCTCGTGACTCTGACTAAGTCATAAAATTTATGTGGTCTTGAACTTGACTTGAACTCAAGTTCATATAGATCTTTTACATTCTTTATAATTATTAAAAAATAGAACTTAATGTATACATAATTTATAATTATTATAATATCAATTACTAACGTCGGTTTGGTTCGGTTTGGTCGGTTTTTACAACCTAAAAACCGACTCGAACCGATACGGCTTCGGTTTTCAAAAGCTCCATACCGAACCGACACCGAGCCGGGCGGCTCGGTTTCAAAATCGGTGCGGTTCGGTCGGTTCGGTCGGTTTTGTCAGTTTTCGGTTTTCGCTCCTCACCCCTAGCTTTGAGCATAATTTGCATAGTGTCTTGAATTTGACGTCAACTTGAATCTTATCAAAATGCTCTCAAACTACTGCCTTACGATTGTGCTTCACCACTACAGGCGTACTTTAAGTAGATGACCTTGGCGTTGAGGAGGAGGATGTCATGGTAGCGTTGAGGAGGATGTTGGTGAGATGTTATGTAAATTTTAATATTTAAATTAAAAGAGAGAGTGAGTGGGAGAGTGAGAGAGAGAGAGAGAGAGGTGGGTCAGGTTGGGTAGGGGGGGTTAAATTAAATTTTTTTTAAAAATATGAGCCTAGGCCCTAGGCTCTGCTGCAGTACATCAGTACAATTGGTGTTGTACTGCTGTACAACAGCCTGCTAACGGCTCTTACAAGAGTCGTTAGCAACGACTCTTATAAGAGCCGTTAATTAAACGACGGCTCTTATAATAGCCGTTAATTAAACGGCTCTTATAAGAGTCGTTTAATTAACGACACTTACGTTTAATTAACGACACTTATAAGAGTCGGACCAATGGTCTGGGTCGGGCTATCGCCTGGGCCTGGGCCGGGCTTTGTATGGGCCCGGGCCGGCCGAAAATCGGGCTTTGCCCGGCGCGGCTCGGGCGAGGTATCTGACCGGGTACTCCCCCTACACTTGGGCCCTGTAAGGGCCCTGAGCCCGACCTAGGTCCGGGCCGGGACTAGACATGCTATTACCGGGTCAGGTTCGGGCTGGCCCACTGGGCCCGATCCTTTTGTACACGACTGCCTAAAAGAGCTATATTTCCCAAAAACATTAATATTGGCAAATATTTTACCATTTTACCATGATTATAATTTTTAATGGCTAATACATCAATTTTAGGCACGCTTTTTGCAACCATGGCTAAAACATAACTATTAGTCTCAGGTTTTGCAATCGTGACTAATGCTCTTTTTGGACCATAACAAAAAAGTGTAGCCAAATTTCAATTTTCATATGTTATTTTTTTGCGATGAACATCAAAATATAAATGTGATATTTCAAATATCTGCACAAAAAACTTCTATATTAATATTGGGCGGTGATATTTGCAGGCCAACTATGGATACTTGCAGCCCCTTCTTTTAAAAAGAAAATCAATTTCTTTTTCCAATAAAACCTCTAATTGCCGCCCCCCCCCCCCCCATCGCGAACCCTAATCACCCGATACATCTTCCGCCGCTCCGCTCGGAGAAATCATCGCCGACCTCCGCACCGCCGGGCCGACCTCCGCCACCGTGCGAACTGCTCGCCAACGCCGCGCCGCCCATTCGGAAGCCTCCTTGTTGCCGGCACCGCCGCCTGGAGAAGTGTGTGGGTGCGACTGTGCGTTTTCCCTCCTCGCCGGCTGGATAGCAAAGCCCCGATTTCCCCCTCACCGCCCGGTAGTGTTTCCGTTGAGCCTCTTTGATGCCGATTAGTTTTTTTTTGTTGATAAGCTCATCCAAGATGGGGTTTTGGAGGAGCGGGAAGTTGATGCCGATTAGTTTTTGCTTATAAGTTGGATTCAAATAATATCTCTCTTGGGTCCCTTGTATATCTAGTTTGAATTCCCTCAAGCATCTCTCCACATGCCATCATCAATAATATATATTTTTATGTCCACTGTCATCAAAATACATAACTGGTTATACTTCAGGACCTTCAAGATAAACACAGAAATGGACCCCTGAAAACTCAGAGGGGTTGGTTTTTTATAAAAATTGAATATCCGCATCACTACTATCAATCAAGACCCACGTTACTTGAGGAGGCGAACACCGCCATTACGGAGATCACGTCGTCACCATCAAAACCATTCACAAGCTCCATCCCATCTTTTATCAGCTGGCCTCACCTACAAACTGATTTGAAGAACTTCCTTAAACATTGTGACATCTTCTAGAAATGTAAACAAACTGATTCGACCGTAATTATTTATTTCTAGAATTCTATAAGAAACTACATGGGATCACAAAATCATTAATTAGCGATAGAAACCAAATACACTGATTAACACTGTTAAAAATCAATTGCACAAAGTACAGATCTGATTAACACTCCATGTATCTAAATGTCTTTTATTCTCCTATTAATTATGAGAATCATACTCATCCTTGTATCTAAATGCCTTTCGTGATGCTCCTTATCAAATGTTATATTCGAAATGTATTTTTTGATTTGAAGAACTAAAGTGTCTTTTGGTTTTTAGGGTCTTTTATGCATTCAAATCGTGGGATTCTCTCTCAACCTTCAAAATTAGTTGAATATGTCGGAGCCTTCATCTTCAACAATATCTCCCACTTTTGAGGTAATACAGTTCATAATTTTTGGGTTGTGATTTTTTTTTTTTGAATAGTTAGCATTGATTTTGTTTGTTGGTTCATCAATTTTAGAGTGAAATGCACAGTGGAGGGGTAAAATTGTTGACTTATGGAGATGTTCCTCAACAACCACATGTTGATGTGGGGGAACATTTTGTAATAAATATGAGTTTTTCTACTAAGGAAAAATTGATTGCATGGGCTAGACATGTTGGTAAAGGCTTGAGATTTGTTGTTATCATTCTAAGGGCCGACAAACTCGAAAAAAGAGCAAAACCTAGAGTTACTCTTGGATGCGATAGATATGGAGTTGTGCGAGCAAGTCAAAATCCAAAAAATTTTGTAAAGCAAAATCTACGAAAATCTAGCTCAAAGAGATGTGGTTGTAAATTTTCACTTCGAGGACGAAGAGAAGAAGAAAATGAATGGAAAATTACAGTTGAATACGAGATTCATAATCATGAGATGGTTCATTTAGAAGCACACCCTTATGCGGGAAGGCTAAGCAGGTGCGAGCAAAAAATAGTTGAGGATATGTGTAATGCATCTGTGAAATCCCGAAAAATACTAATGACGCTAAAGAAAAGAAATCCAGACAACAGTACAACATTGAGGACAATTTATAACCAAAAAGCAAAGATTCTCAGAGCTGAATTGGAGGGTGGGACTCCAATACAATTTTTATATAAGTGCATTGTCGATTATGGATATATTAGTTTTAATGCCGTGACTGTTTCTACTAATCAGTTGGAATGTTTATTCTTTGCACATCCGACTTCAGTTAAGTTGACTAATATGTTCTCAAATACATTCATGATTGATTGCACTTATAAGACCAACCGATATCGATTACCTTTACTTTGTATTGTGGGTTTAACATCGACAAATCAGTTGTTTTTCTCAGCTTTTGCTTTCATGTCAAACGAAACTGAATGTAGCTATCGATGGGCATTGGAGTGCTTTAAGAGTATTTTTGAAGAAAGTAACTTGCCAAATTGTTTTGTCACTGATCGGGAAGTTGCTTTAATGAACGCAATCAAGTGTGTATTTCCTCAAGCCAAAAATCTATTATGTCGGGTTCATATTAGCAGAAATATTTTGGCGCATTGCAAAAAAGTTTTCACAAACGGAAAAGAGTGTGACATTTTTTGGGTGTTTGGCAACATATTGTTGAATCTATAACTGAAAATGTGTTCAACATGCGATATAATCAGTTGATAGCTGATTATGGAGTTATGCACACTACCGTTCTTTCATATGTTACCACAACATGGCTCGACCCGTACAAGGAATATTTCGTCTCAGCATGGATTGATAAATATTTGCACTTGGGTAATACGTCTACCAACCGTGTTGAAAGTGGGCATAGCAAGTTGAAAAAATTCTTAGAAGTTTCTACTGGTAATCTCACAACCGTATGGAAAGCTTTTGATCAGTTACTTGTGTTACAACATACAGAGATTAAGAAGATGTTTGGGCAAAGCAAGATTCATATGAGCACATGGTTTAAAAGTTTGTTGTACACTGAGCTTGTTGGTAATATTTCAGTTTTTGCGTTAGAGCTTATTAAAAAAGAGGAGATTTCAAGCAAAGCAATTGATTTTGAAACAGATAAATGCGCGCATAAACTTAGATTTACATTTGGTTTACCATGCGCACACGAGTTATTGTCATTTGTTAGTGGTTCCAAACCATTGCCACTTTGGATGATACACAGGCATTGGAGACAGTTGACTTTGCTCGAGAACAAACATAGTCCTTCAGTCAAAGTTGAATGCACAGATGGAAATGATATCGGTAATGATATTGAAGGTCTCTTAAACAGGTTTAAGACAAGTAGTGATCTCCAAAAAAAGAAATAAAGAGAAAGCTCCGTGAAATAATCAATCCGCCATTAAGTCAAACACAAGAATCAAAAATTCCGAGAAAACTGCGGGGGCGTCCAAAGGGGAGTTTGAAGAGAATGGTGGATGATTATAAGACAACCAAAAGAGAGCCTTCATATTTTGAGCATGTCTTGATGCTTGATCACCAACCCATAAATACTAAACCTTTGAAGATGAATATAAAGAAAGCTGCAAGAAAGGTTATCCAAACAAGAAATACTTTGCTTGAGCATATCAAATCACAAATGCCACCATTCATGTCAACACATATTATTGATATCACCGATGTGATGAGCGATGGTCACTGCGGATATAGAGCGGTAAGTATTGCTATGAACATGAAGGAAAATTGGGTTCAAGTGCGTCGGGATTTATGCCAAGAATTATGTGAACATGAAGAGTTGTACAACATGATAATGGGAGTGACAAGGAGATTGGAGTTACTAAGCTCACTAGATTGTTATATTACTCCTGCCCCGGTGGATAAATGGATGTCCATGCCAGATATGGGTCTAGTAGTGACATCATGTTACAACGCCCAATTTGTTCATTACTCAAGAGAACAATCATTCACATTTCTTCCATTGCATTCAGCGCCGCCACCTTTAAGAATGGTCATCAATATTGGTTTTGTTAATGGCAACCATTTTGTTCTTCTGAAAATCCATGAAGATTGTCCGCTACCAACATTATTTCCGGTATGGTCGAGGTACCGTAAAGACATAGCAGAAGAATGGGAAATTCCTTACATAACACGTATTCAGAATATGTGAAAGGTATGCATTTGTTCAAGTGTGATTTATTTTCTACATAATTGTTTTAGGGCGCCCTTGTTTTAATTTATATACTCAAATTTGTTTGTAGGTTGGCCATCCACTACATTCACGCTTATATTATCAGGGGTATCAGACAAATTCATACATTTATTTTGTAAGATCTTCGCAACTTCAAATTTTTTTTATGATAGCATTTTCGTTTTAGAATACTAAAATAAACCCATTTTTAATTGTGTGCAGGCTAGTGTTTATTTTGGGGAAGATGTATCAAGCCTGAACGATATGTGTTCATTGCTATAACAGAGCTGAATGAAGAAAATATAGTTTTTGTCATTTTATTTTTGTTAGAATGATAAAATATATGTTTTTTTTGAATGTATTATGTGTAATTTAGGGTTTATTAGTTTTAGCAATTAGTGGAGCAAAAAGATAAAAGAAAATCAATTATAAACTTTTTAAAAAGGGCTGCAAATATCCGATGGGACTGCAAATATCTATTTTTGGGCTGCAAATATCCAAGGGCTGCAAGTATCCATAGTAGGCCTGCAAATATCACCGCCCTTAATATTATAGCAAAACATAATTGATATTATGAATGATTGATAATAAGAATATGAGTTTACCTCCTATCAAGAATCCGCCAAATTAATAACTTTTTCATCTTATTTGTTGTCATGAAGAAATCTATCGCTTGAGATGTAATTGAAGTCTCACTCATGTGCAACTGAATCATGATATCTCGTCCACATAGAGATCACTGGCGGTAGTAGACAATCATCGCGCATCATTAAACTATAACCCTAAAACCGAAATAATGATTTTTGATCCATAAAATGGAGGTAAAAACATGAAGAATGAGAAGGTATACCCTTTATAAGGGCTACAAAGTAAAATAGAAGCGAATCTTCAGATGGTTTGGAGAAAAACACACAAATTTAGAGCAAAAATTATTGGAGCATGCGTTCCACATTCTTTGGTTCGAAAATAACAAATCTCGAATGTATTTGATCTAGAATTGATAGCGAGTTGAGTTCAAGCGATTTTGACTCGCATCGAAATCGAAATTTTTGACTCAAACTCGGTTAGAAATTGAAATCGAGTCAGCTCGACTTGAAATAGCACAATTTCGAGTTGGCTCGAAATCGAATCGGGTCAGCTCAAAATTGAGCAATTTTCCTCTTTATTCCTAATTGGCTCAAAAATAAATTATACATGTACAACCCCGTGTTCGCCGAGTGGGTCCACCAGACAGGGAGGGTGGACCAAGACGACCTGTCCGCACTAGAACAACATGTGGGCGAACTCAGAATAGCCAGCCCGCTCCTGCCAAAGCTAGGCACGCAAGCTGCGTGGGCTAGCCCACCCAGCCCGCGTCCGCCCGGGGTTCGGCGAATGGAGCTTGTCATTCGTCGAGCTGAGCTCGACCTCCTTGGAGCTAACCTCGTAAGTTAGAATCCTGGGTTTGTCAAACTAAACTCGGCAAGATCAATGCCTCTAGAATTCCTTCTGTAGTAACAGTCCCAGACCGGCCAGCCCGCTCTCCCATAGGCGACCTGGCCGCCAGCCCACATCAGAGCGTGGGTCGGTGGGCTGCGGCAAACTCGGTCGCGCTCGCCCAAGGAGGGAAGGCGAGCTGCGGGAGCCAGGTCGCGTACGCCTAGGCGAGGAGGAGAGTTGTGGGGAGCCGACCTCCAGATCCTTGGAACCGGCCCAGTGGGGCCCAGAGGTAGAATTACCTGGGTGCCCTTGCCAGGGGTGCGAATAGCTTGTTAGAATAGCGGAGTTGCGATGTTGACAGACCCAGCTGGGATGCACATAGCTGTTCAAAACAGCAGAGGTTTGCTATTTGCATGCCGTCTTTAGAAAACTATAAATAAGACCCAAGGGGCACCTTAGAAGGAATGCTTACCAGTGTTCAGGTCTTCTTGTGCTTTCGGAGATAGCCTTAGCTCGGCCTTTGGCTGGGGAGGGGAAGCGCTCTAAGATCTTCCTGATGTGTGGTGGGACCTCCACGCCGAGCCCTTGCGTCAGTTCCTGTTTCTTTTTACTATTTGGCTTGCAGGAGAGAAGTAGGTGCACGATCACCCCTTCTCCAAGGGTGAACTCCACAAGAGGCCGAGTTTTCGGTTTCAACATTTTGGTGTGGTAAGCGTGGAAAGTGATCAACATAGAAAATCTTCAACATGCTAGATGGCAAGAGGAGAAGGATAAGGTTCGGACAGGTCTGACTTGCCACCCCCACCCCCTCTGTCCACGGTGGGGATGTTCGAAGACTTCAGGCAGGAGGTGCTCAACTTCGTCAAGTATGCACTCGGTGCCCAGACCGAGTGCTCGACTCAAGCTGTTCCAATCGTCGTCGCCCCATCTCTAGGCGAGGACGCTCCTGGAAGGTGAGCTGGGAAGGAGGTCGTCGAGGAAGGGAGAGGGTGCGAGCTCCCTGGGTGCGTTCTCTTCCCCAGCTCGGTAAGCGGGGGCCTGTTCGGCGAGGTGGGTGTGCGAGACCCTCCAGCTCGCCCAGTAGGGGGAGGAAGCCCCTTCAATGAGCTGGTTTCTTCTGCCCCAGTTCCAGAGGGGTTCAGGGAACCCGAGATGTCTTACTACACCGAGAAGGGGGACCCGCTCCAACACGTCCAGTAGTTTGAGGACGTGGTCTCAATCCGATAAATGTCGGATGGCTTCAAGTGCAGACACTTCGCCATCACCCTCAAGGAGAAGGAGAGAGAGTGGTTTCACTAACTACCAGCCAGCTCCATTTACTGCTTCGAGGATCTGCGTCGGGTGTTCATGTTGAGTTTCACCACCTCCAAGAGGAGAAAGAAGGAGTCAGAGTCCCTGTTCTACATCAAGCGGAGGGTGAACGTGACCTTGGGGAGTTATGTTGACCGGTTTCAGGAAGAGGTCACCCAAGTACAGGAGATGCATGGGCATAGCCTGATGATGACCTTTACCCTGGGGCTGCAACAGGGTTTCTTCAGGATGAAAATGAAGAGAGTGTCTCCCCTCTCCGACAAAGAGCTGATGGAGAGGGCGGCAAGGGAAGTCGATGGGGATGGGTCGAATCCGGAGTTCACTCGGAAGCTGGCCAGGTTGGCCACGCATGAGGATAAAGAGCCAAGGGGTGGCAGAGGTCAGGAGGAAAGGAGAGCTGAACCCCGGCAGATGGAAAAACGACAACTGCAGCAGCAGCAACAGCCTAGGTAGGGGCATCAGGAGCCGGACCGTCGGCTGGGCTGGAGGCCCGAGTGGCAAGACCAGGGGCCACAGAGAGGTTACCAAGGAAGGGACAACTGCCAGGGGGCCAGGATCAGTTCCATCCCCAGGGTTAGAGGCAGTCCCAAAGACCTCCCCTCCCCGATCAAAATCAGGCTATAGTCATAGCCATGGGGGAGAGGAGGAGAGCAACATGAAGAATGAGAAGAGAAGTCAGGGTGGAGCTGCCTTACTACGACTTCCACTAAGAGGAATGACACGCCACGACCACGTGCCCGGAGTTCCTCAAGATGAGAGGAAACATAGAGTAGTATCAGCAATAGGGTCGCCGAGAGGAGAGCATTAAGGAGGCCCTGCCTCGGGCGGAGGAGGATCGATGTGAAGACCGGGCGGACGTCGAGACCCTGGGAGGGATCAAAGTGATCCATGGAGGGGTGGGGATCGAGGCTTCCCAGAAGGCGAGCCTCCACACCATGTACCGTCGGAGCGTTGGCTCCACATCTCAGACCCCACCCACGGAGGAGAAGATCACCTTCTCGATGAAGGATATGTCGGATCATGAGGATCTCTTCTGCGATGCGCTAGTCATCCAGACAGCCATAGAGAATTTCACCTCCTCTAGGATCCTCATTGACAACGGAAGCTCCATCAACGTCATCTTCAAGAAGGCGTTCGACGCAATGAAGGTGTAGGCAAAGAGGGTATTGGCTTCAGATGTGCCCCTTTTGGGTTTTTGGCGGAGAGGAAGGATGTAGAAGGAGGGGTGTGGCTCAACAGCACTCTGGGGGGGGGGGGGGGGGGGCAGTCCCGGAACTATAGGTTTGTCATCGTGGACGCCCCCAGTAGCTACAACGCCATCTTCCTAAGGCTCCTCATCAGCGCCTTCTGTTGCATCCCCTCATCCTTCCATCAGTGCTTAAATTTCAGCGCCAAAGGGATCCAGGTCCGAGTTCGGGGGGACCCCTGTTAAATTTTCTCAAAGTGGTCAGCAAGATAGCCTAAAGCCAAATGAATATTCTCAGAACTATCCAGTTAACACTTTGATCTAGCGGAAGCCCAAAGAGAAAGCTTAACACCACATGCAAATGGAAGAACAAGCAGATCGTATTTTCATTAACTTCTTTACAAGGTGTGGTATACATAGTGAGACATGATTTCGCTAGTACAACAGCTACAAACAGAAAGCTCAAACCACAAGCCGAGCGGACAGTAATAGAAACTGGTGAGACCGCTAAGTCCGCCAAGATTGTTGAAGCCGCCCGAACTGCTGCAACACGCCGAATAGAACACGGAATACGCCTAAGACCGCGAGGTTGGGCGGACACACCCTTATTCGCTGCCTGCTGAGGAACTGAAGAACAGACTGCCTACCCGCCTGAGACCGGCGAACGGGTTATTGGAACTTGAACAAGCTGAAGTAGAGAACCACTGACAAGCCGCAGAAGCGACCAGCTGAGACCGCAGAGATTGCACACTTCCAAGTACTTGACCGAAGTCAAAGCCAAACTCCTGACTCCTTGAAGCTAGTCGCGCGACCTGCACACAACAAAACGTCAGCTCTACTCAACCCGCGCGGATAGAGAAGTTCAGACCGCAATAATTGACCACGCCCCACTTACTGTTCACTCAGTTACTGTAGACGTGCCGGGGGGGGGGGGGGGGGGTTCTATTTATAGGCGAGGTGAGGAGTGTGGTCACCACCCTAGTGAATAGAAACACCTCCCCAGCCCGCGCGCTAACACAACCCAGTCCACCAAGTCTGCACAGACTTGACCATACCTCCAGGAGCCAGAACAGAAAAGGCCAGTCCGCCTCTATGCGGACTCACATGCTGACGACCTGCCTATCACTGGCACAAAGCCAGTACGCCTAAGGAAAACAAAGATAGACCACCACCCAATACAACACGCAGACACCCCAGCAACATAAGCTGCAACAACCCGCAATACCATATCACGCGGACTCAGGAGACAATCCGTAGAGCTCGGCAAACAACGCCACGCCATCGAGCCCACGACCAACAGGCAGTCCTCCTGGTCAACATCAGACTCTTCGGATACTGCGGACACAGAGAACTTGTCATAGCAAATGACCAAGTCCAGCAGCCCACCAAGCACTGGCACGAGCATGGCGGACAGAAAAGCTCCAGACCGCCAACCATCAGGACAGTCCGCCCAAGGATGGATAGCATCCACTTCATCATGGATAGCTCGGCAAGAGGCAAGGCACCTTCCACATAGATGCGGAATCCGCGGACACAAAAGCACGGAAAAGGGCAGAGTCTGCAAGCTCTACCCGAACAGCTCTCCACAAAGGTCACCTGCCGGACTCCAACACCAGTTCGCGCAGTCCTCCACAGCAGAACATCGCCTATTTTACCAATAGAGCTTGGCAAGGGCCACAACCAAATACCAAGGTCAGTCCGCAACAGCGGACACCGCGGACTTGTCAGTCCGCAAGCCTCCTGCGGATAAGGCATACAACCCACCGGTTAGCACAAGCTTGAAGTACACAAGGTCGCTGAACAAAGCACAGCCTACAGGCCGCAAACCACTATCCGCTCAGGCCGCTCAAGCTGCTTCTCAATCAGCCAAGTCACCAAGACAGTCAACGCCCAGGACGTAACCTGCAATCCGCCCAGGCCGTGAAACCAGTCCGCACAGGCCGCCCAGCTTATCCACCACCCACTTCCACTTCACAAATTTCAACACTCCCCCTTGAAGTGAGAATCGGTCATCAAGCCCAGCAAGCTTCGTAACCGCTGAAATGTCCCCTTCGACAGCGGCTTCGTGAAGATGTCAGCAAGATTATCTTCACTCCGAACATGCCCGACCAGAAGAGATCCCTCCAACACCTTCTCCCTTATGAAGTGGTGCGCGATCTCCATATGCTTGGTCCTTGCGTGACATACTGGATTGTTTACCAGTTTGAGAGCACTCTCATTGTCACCCCGGAGTAAAGTAGGCCCTTGCACTTCTTCATAAACATCCTCTACAAGCCTCCGCAACCAGATGGCTTCCCGAGCAGCCAAGGCTGAAGCCTTATACCCAGCTTCCGTAGTAGACACGGACACAGAATGCTGTTTCTAGCTACACCATGAAATACCAGCTGAACCACAAGTGAAAACATAACTAGAAGTTGATCTCCGATCATCCGAGTCACCACCATAGTCAGCGTCCGTGTATCCAAGCAAAGCAAAGTCCACATCCCTACTATAGAGGAGTCTCATATCAGAAGTTGACTTGACATACTTCAAGATGCGCTTTGTCGCTACCAGATGAGACTTCCTTGGTTCAGCCATAAACTGACTTACTCAGTCAACAACATAAGCAATGTCTGGCCTTGTAATCGTCAGGTAGATCAAACTCCCTACAAGAGCCCTAAACACCAAGGGATCATGAAGAATCCTTCATTCATCTCATCGAAGCTTCAGCCCATGTTCCAGTAGAGTAGAGCAACACTTCCCTTCGCCCATGCCTAATCGACTTACAATGTGATCCGCAAATCCCTTTTAACAAATGAGAATCCCGAACTCCTTCCTCTCCACTTCAAGACCGAGAAAGTGATGAAGCTCCCCCAAGTCTTTCATCTCGAAGCGTATAGCAAGCTCAGCCCTGAGCCTTGCTACTTCTTCCTCTGAATTCCCTGTGACAATCATGTCATCCACATACAGCAGGACCAAGACTTGAAGCTCCCCCTTCTTCTTAACAAACAAGCTAGAATCCGAGTTGGAAGCAAGATACCAGCAGAATTGCAAATATTATGCTATCTTCTCATACCAAACTCTAGGAGCTTGCTTCAACCCGTAGAGAGCCTTCCTGAGCTTGCAGACATAGTCTGGATGAACTTCAGAAACAATCCAAGTGGTTGATCCATGAAGATGTCCTTGTCAATCTCTCCGTAAAGAAAGGCGTTTTCACATCAAGCTGCCACATCCTCCATCCCTTGCAAGCAACCAAGGCGATCACCACTCTAACTGAAGTCATCTTAGCAACCGGACTAAATGTCTCCTCATAGTCTTCTTCATACTGTTGTGAGAATCCTCAAGCAACCAGGCGAGCTTTGTATCTATCAATGCTCCCATTAGCCTTCTTCTTCAACTTATACACTCACTTGCAAGTCACAAGAGTAATGTCATCAATCTTGGGCACAAGGTCCCAGGTTTCATTCTTCTTGAGAGAAACAATCTCTTCCTTCATGGCATCTTCCCACTCCTTGAATCCAGTGGCCTTATTGAAGTTTACAGGCTCTCGCTCATCCAGAGGACCTGCAAAGAAGCAGGAGACAAAGCTCACTGCATTCCTATCACAGTAACGAGCCGGTGGCTTCACAACCCTCTTTTATCTCCGAAGAGGTTGTTCCTTGCTCACTACCTCGGTTGCTTCTTCAGGCTCAACACCACCTTCAGGCAAGCTTTGAGCAATGCTCCCCCTGCTTCCTGAGCTAGTGGCCTCAGCATCAGAACTTGAAGCAACAGGAGCTGCTGGTGAAACATCAATCTCCTCTTCCAGGCCTTCAGTAGCCACAATCGGTTCTTCATCAACCTTGCTTCCGATTAGCTCAACCGAGCCACCTCCATACGACATCAGCTCGTCAAAGACAACATCTATTGACACAACGAACTTCTTCGTCGCAGGATCCATACATTTCCATCCCTTCTTCCGCTCATTGTAGCCAACAAAGACAAGCTTCCTTGCCTTTGCATCCAGCTTAGTCCTTGAAGCATCCGGGACATGCACATAACAAGTTGAACCGAACACCCGAAGGTGTTCCACACTAGGCTTCTCCTTCAGCAACATTTCAAAGGGATTCTTCATGTTGATCGGGCTAAGTGGCATCCGATCGATAACATAAGAGGCACAAGACATCCCATCCGCCCAGAAGGACCTTGGAATGTCTTTCGCGTGAAGCTAGCATTTGCAAGTCTCCGTCAGATGACGGATCTTCTGCTCCGCTACTCCATTTTGTTATGGAGTGTGAGCACAAGTGATCTCTCGTTGGATCCCATGCTTCCTGCAGAAGTTAGAAAACTCGGAGGAGATAAACTCACCATCGTTATCTGTTCTAAGCTTTTGATCCGCAAGCCAAGCCGGCACTCCACCAACTCCTTGAACTCCACAAACAAACAGAAGGATTCAAACTTCTCTTTCAAGAAATATACCCAAGTATATCTTGAGTAGTCATCAATCAGAACCAGCATGTATCTGCTCCCACCAAGGCTGGAGTGACGGTTGGTCCCATCAAGTCTCCATGGATGCACTTCAATAGTCTCTTGCTCCTCGTTTGTGATTTATCAAACGGAAGGCGATGTGCCTTGCCGTACTGACATCCCGCGCAAACGTGACCGTCACCAAATGAAGAAAGCTTAGGCAAGCCTCTTACAAGGCTTTTATTTGTCATAGCTTTCAATTTCTCCATTCCTACATGCCCCAGTCTTTCATGCCATATAGTCGTGTTATCGTTAGCTCTCATTCGATCAATATAAGAGTTAGTTGCAAGAACAAACAAGTTCTTAACTCTTCTCCCCACATGAGCAACATCAGCCTTAACCGCTGATACGTTGCGAAGGAACTTCACTTCTATTGGCCCAAACAGAACGTGATAACCCGCGTCGACCGTATTGGTCATAGAGAAGAGGTTCTTCTTCATGCCCGGTACGTGATACACACTCCTTAATGTGAGTGGCCCCTTATCACTACCCAAAGACACAACTCCCTCCTCTACTATATAAACATTGTTATCAGTAGTTATAATAGCTTCATTACCTGAGTAAGCTTGCAAGGAGAAGAACTTCGACTTGTCTCCGGTGAGGTGATGACCACACCCAGAGTCCACGATCCATTCATCGTTGAAGTCCACAGTGGACAAGGCACAGACACAAGTGCCTGTCATGAAGGCTTCACCCCATCCAGCTTCCCCACTCTTAGAGCAAGCTTCCTCCTTACCTGCAGCATGCCCAGGCTGCAGCTTGACCTTGCAGTCCCGCTTGAAGTGTCCTCGCTGATGACACCTGTAGCACTTCAGTTTCTTCTTCCAGTCCTTCTTAGGAGAAGTGCTCCTATCTGCCAGATAAGACGTTGAAGGCTCATTCTCAGCAGCGACTTGCTTCTTCTTCCATTCCCATCTATTCTTCTTCTTGCCCGTGAAGAGTGTTTCACTACTCTCCTTAGAGACAGTGACTCCATCCATCTTCCTTGCCAAGCTTTCCTGTGAAGCAAGCAGATTCTCAAGCTCCAGCAAAGATGGTTGAGTAGCCCAGCCTTGAACTGATGTCACAAAAGCAACATACTCCTTCCGCAAGTCGCGGATTATGTGCCTTTTCAACTTGGCCTCAGAGATAGGCTCATCAGGATCAAGCGCTGATATCTCTGCACACAGACTCTTCATATTCAAGACGTATTTAGAGATAGTTAGGTCTCCTTGAGTTGTCCTGGCCAACTCATTCTCCAAGAATTGTAGCCTTGCTACAATCTTTCTATTGAACAACTCATCAATGGTTGTCCAAATATCAGCAGCTGATTCACATCCAATGATGTGATCAAACAACTCCGGTGAAATTGCTCTCTTGAGAACAAACTCCGCCTTAGCATTTGTTTTTCTCCAGAGCCTCACCTGCTCAGCAGTTCGGAAAGCAGCAATCACTTCCTATCTGTCGTCACCACCGACAACCTCTCATAGCTCCTCACCAAGAAGAAAACTCTTCATACACGACTTCCACTTCTTGAAGTTAGTAGTGGTCAAGAGTTTAATACCAAGACCCCTTGCATAGCTCCCTTACATTGCAACAACCGTTGGAAAAGCTTATCAGAAGCACAGAGCAACAACACTAGTTGTCCACTGCTCAAGTTGATCACCGCTCAAGCAACTGAACCTCGCTCTAATACCATGTTAAATTTTCTCAAAGTGGTCAGCAAGATAGCCTAAAGCCAAATGAATATTCTCAGATCTATCCAGTTAACACTTTGATCTAGCGGAAGCACAAAGAGCAAGCTTAACACCACATGAAAATGGAAGAACAAGCAGATCGTATTTTCATTAACTTATTTACAAGGCGAGATATACGTAGCGAGACATGATTTCGCTAGTACAACAGCTACAAACAGAAAGCTCAAACCACAAGCCGAGCGGACAATAATAGAAACCGTTGAGACCGCTAAGTCCGCCAAGATTGCTGAAGCCTCCCGAACTGCTGCAACGCGCCGAATAGAACACGGAGTCCGCCTGAGACCGCGAGGTCGGACGGACACACCCTTATTCGCTGCCTACTGAGGAACTGAAGAACAGACGACCTACCTGCCTGAGAACGGCGGACAGGTTATTGGAACTTGAACAAGCTGAAGCATAGAACCACTGACAAGTCACAGAAGCGACCAGCTGAGACCGCACACTTCCAAGTACTTGACCGAAGTCAAAGCCAAACTCCTGGCTCCTTGAAGCTAGCCGCGCGACCTGCACACAGCAAAACGTCAGCTCTACTCAACCCGCGCGGATAGAGAAGTTCAGACCATAGCAATTGACCAAGCCCCACTTTATGTTCACTCAGTTACTGTAGACGTGTCGGGGGGGGGGTTCTATTTATAGGCGAGGTGAGGAGTGTGATCACCACCCTAGTGAATAGAAACACCGCCCCAGCCCGCGAGCTAACACAACCCAGTCCGCCAAGTCCGCACAGACTTGACCATACCACCAGGAGCCAGAACAGAAAAGGCTTGTCCGCCTCTATGCGGACTCACATGCTGCCGACCTGCCTATCACTGGCACAAATCCAGTCCGCCCAAGGCAAACAGAGCTATACCACCACCCAATACAGCACGCGGACACCCCCGCAACATAAGCTGCAACAGCCCGCAATACCATATCACACTGACTCAAGATACAATCCGTAGAGCTCGGCAAACAACGCCACCCCATCGAGTCCACAACCAGCAAGCACTCCTCCTGGTCAACATCAGACTCTTCGGACACTACGGATACAGAGAACTTGTCATAGCAAATGACCAAGTCCAGCAGCCCACCAAGCACTGACGCGAGCATGGCGGACACAAAAGCTCCAGACCGCCAACCATCAGGACAGTCCTCCCAAGGATGGATAACATCCACATCATCATGGATAGCTCGGAAAGAATCAAGGCACCATCCACACATATGCAGACTCCGCGGACGCCAAAGCACGGAAAAGGGCAGAGTCCGCAAGCGCTACCCGAACAGCTCTCCACAAAGGTCACCTACCGGACTCCAATACTGGTCTATGCAGTGCTCCACAGCAGAACATCGCCTGTTGTACCAATAGAGCTCGGCAAGGTCTACAGCCAAATACCAAGGCCAGTCCGCAACAGCGGACACCGCAGACTCGTCAGTCCGCAAGCCTCCCGCAGATAAGGCATACAACCCACTAGTTAGCATAACCTTGAAGCACATAAGGCCGCTGAACAGAGCACAGCCTACAGCCCGCAAACCTCTGTCCGCTTAGACTGCTCAAGCCGCTTCTTAATCGGTCAAGTCACCAAGACAGCCAATGCCCTGGCCGCAACCTGCAATCTACCCAAGCTGCGAAACCAGTCCGCACAGGCCGCCCGGCTTATCCATCACCCACTTCCACTTCACAAATTTCAACAACCCCAAGGTGGTAAGGGAGTGCTACGTTACCACCGTAAACTCTATATCTTTGTAGGAGGGGGCCGAGGAGATGGGGCAGAGAATGGAGGAGGCAGAGCAGGAGGCTGGCGGAGAGGAGATGGAGATAGAAGGGAGCTGTACCCAGGTGGTGGCAGATGAAGACCAGGAGTTGGCCGAGGTAATGGCCATGGAGGAAGAGGTGTAAGTCGAGGAGGTTCCTATCCTGCAGGAGAGGGACGTCAGAGAATGGGGGGAGCAGTCCAGAATGGAGGCTGCAGAAGAGGTCGTTGAAAGATATAGTACCTAAACACCTAGAGGGGGGGGGGGTGAATAGGTGACCAAATTCTTTTTAACTATTTATGACAGCAATCAGTTTTTCACACAGCATTTACTTTACTATTGCACAGCAATCACACAGCATTCACAACAAATCACAATCACAGCAGACACAGAGTTTTATAGTGGTTCCCCAAGCTTTGGGTACATCCACTTTCCCCCTTCGCCTATCTAGCAGTGTACTAGATTCGACCAAACTTCTCCACTATCTCAAAGCCCAAACTGGTTTCTACACCTCAGGACCAAGCCCCTACAACTCAGCTTTTCCACAAAGCCTACACTCAGCCACAAAGGCCTACACTCAGCCACCAAGGCCTACACTCAGCCACAAAAGGCCTACACTCAGAGATCCCAATCTCCTACACTCAGGCTCTCAAGCCCTACACTCAGCCTTTATAATTACAGGCTTACAAAAACTCAGATCCAAAGGATCCTACAAGATAAAAATGAATTTACAAATGATAACTCAGCAACTCAGAAACAAGAGAGGGGAGTTGTGAGTTTCTTGATGAGTTCTTGGAAGAACTCAGCTGAAGTCAATATGACTTAGCTTCTTCAAAGCTTCTTGAAAGTAGAACTCAATAAGATTGACTCCTTCTGCAGTTGATCCTTGACCTCTGCTTCTTAAGATCCAGAATAAAACTGAACCCTTCTTCTCAGCTTAGTTCCAACGCCTGATTTCTTGGATGGAGCCCTCTCTCTCCAACTTCTTAGATCTGCACTTGGACAGCTAGATCTTCTTGTTTTGATACTTGAACAATAATTTGAACAACTCTGTGAACCACTGTTTCTGTAGACTGTATAAGCCTATTTATAGGCCTACTTCATGGTAACCGGCTGGTCCGGTCCATAACTGAATTCTGACATCTCTGATAGGTGCTTTAGACCGGCTGGAATGGCAGCTGTTAAGTCATCCAGTCAGTTCTTGAAAGTTCTCTAACTGTCTGAAAGTGTCGAGACTTTCTGTCTTTAAGTGTCGACACTTATAGACCAAGTGTCGACACAAGTTGTGTAAGTGTCGACACAAGTCTACAAGGTGTCGACACAACTCCTTGTGTTGTAATTTCTATGTCTCGACACAGTTTCTTCTTCATGTGTCGACACTGAAATTGAGTGTCGACACAAGTACTTGATCTTCTGTATTGTGCTGAATTCTTCTAAGTGTCGACACATCTCCTTTGTGTCGACACATCTTCATGTGTTGAATCTGTTAAGTGTCGACACTGCTTCTTGGTGTCGACACATAGTCTTTAGTGTTGATACTTGCTGAGTGTCGACACAGTTCCTTGTGTCGACACTTGATTTTTCTGTTGAGACTTCAGCTGAGTGTCGACACATCCCCTTAGTGTCGACACTTGTGCTTAGAATATTTTGTTGATCTTGTTGTTCTTTGTTAAGTGTCGACACAACTCCATGTGTCGACACTTTCTTCAAGTGTTGAGTCTTCTGTTGAGTGTCGACACATTGTTCTTGGTGTCGACACTTACTTCGAGTGCTGACTCTTCTGTTGAGTGTCGACACATTGTTCTTGGTGTCGACACTTACTTCAAGTGCTGACTCTTCTGTTGAGTGTCGACACATTGTTCTTGGTGTCGACACTTACTTCAAGTGCTGACTCTTCTGTTGAGTGTCGACACATTATTCTGGGTGTCGACACTTATACTTAGTCTCTGCTGACTTTTGCTGAGTGTAGATACAGCTCCAAGTGTCGACACTTACTTGAGTAGACACAGTTCTTCTAGGTGTCGACACAGCTCCTTGTGTCGACACTGCTTCTCTGCACTTTTCTTCACTGAGTGTCGACACAGCTCCTTGTGTCGACACTTTGTGTCTGGTGTTGACTCTGCATCCCAGGTGTCGACATATGACTCCAAGTGTCGACACTGCTTGTCTGGGTGTCGACACAAGTCTTCTTAAGTGTCGACACTTTCCCTCTGGGTGTCGACACATGTACTTAGAAACTTTTTGCTTCAGTCCTGCAAATACTTAACCTGCACAAGTAACTCAAAATACATCAAATACATTTTGATGTATATCATTGAGTTGGGTGAGGCTTCTTCAAATCAGGTACATTTAAACCAATGTACCCAACAATCTCCCCCTATTTGGAGAAGTATAACCCTTAGTCAATGATATACACCATTCATAATAAAATTACAAAATGATGTAAAGCAGGATTATATACAGCAGGGTAAACATAAACATGTATCAATTACACATGTATACAAATACATCATCACAGAACAAATATGAAATAGACATAAACATCATCACAGAACAAGTATGTAATAGACATAACATATAACACATTGTTCTAATATCTGTCTTATACATTTTCAGAAGTTCACAAAATGTTTTTCATCAAAAAGATTACAAAGTAAACTTCAAGAAAATTCTATTTCTATTTCTGTTCTGGCTCCTTAATAACTATTCCTTTGCCAGCTTGAACTTTAGCTTGGACATGAGCACCAGCAACTTCAGCATCAGCAGGCTTCTTGCCTTTCAAATCTTTCTTCATAAGCTCTTCTGCTTTGATCTTTTGTCTTTCAAAGTAATGGTATGGCTTTGAAAAGTACTTGCTAGGCTCCTGAGCAGTAGGAGGTAGCTTTCCCATCTTGGCCTTCCTTCTGTATTGAACTATTACCTCCTATCTTGATTCATGTTTCCTCCATTCAGTTTCAGAAAACCATTTGTTCCTGTCATGAATGTTGTCTTTGGCAGCTTTCCATGCAGTTAATATAATATTTCTAGAAGTAGGGCTCCACTGCTCAAAGTCTGGTCTCTGTTCAGCTTGTTCCCTAAACCTCTTCTTAGACAATCTTGTCTCTTCTTCTTTCTGAAGTGCCTCTTGCATGGCTTCTGAAATAGGCTGAACAACTTTCTCAATAACAACATTGTCCTTGCCCCCAGGTGGGCTATACATGGACTGTACATCAGCATGAATCATATTAAAATCTGGAGGAGGATAAATGACTTGAGCCACTTCAGGTTGCTCTCCTCCTAGATATGCAGGTTGAATGCCAGATTCTGCCACATTATCATCATCACAAAGAGGAGGATAACCCAGTGTAGCTCTGATAGAATTTGATATCCATTTGACATGATCAGAGCTAGCATTGACTAACATTCTCTCCCCCTTTATGACTTCTCTTTTGATATGATCTCTCACATCATCTTTTTGAAATCTCACCTGATTATCCAAGTAATTAACTCCATCTTTAAAGAAAGGTTTTAACCTTTGGAGTTTGTCAGTTATGAGTTTTTGAGATTCTTGAATGGCAGTCTTAATAGCAGTGAGTTCTTCTTGAAATGCTTTGTCAAATTCAGCTTTAATAGTAGCAGTGGAAGTAGAAGGTCCAGCAGCTTAGTTCTTTAATTCTGTGACAATAGCATTATGGGAAGCAGTAAGATTGTCATTCATCCTTATCTGATTTTCAAGAACATACCCTTGCTTCAATGCTATGTCATCCACTTGTGCTTTTATCTTCTCCTGGTGTGTAGCTAAGTACACCACTGCATTCCCCCCTTTGTGGAAGCAGTCTGTCATCTCCTTCTTGTTTTGGTTCATTTCAAACCTTATAGACTTGATATCTTGGGCCAGATCAAATTGCAATGATTTCTGCCCTATATCCACATAAGTTTCTAGTGCTTTTCTATGCTCATCCAACTTGAGCTGCATAGCAACCATCAGATCACTATAGTCTATTGATGGTGCTTGCTGAACTATAGGTTGAGGAACAACAGTTTGGAGAGCCTTCTTGTAACTTTGGCTTCTTCTTCTGAACACTTGAAACTTCTTCTTCTTTGCCCTAGCAATCTACTCATCTTCAGAGGCAGATGTGCTGGCTATTTCCACCCTCTCCTTAGGGCTTGGAGGCTTCTCAGTTTGCACATCTGGTGCTGTCTCAGGTACTTTCCTGGTAGGGTCTTCATGAGTTTGCACTTGCTCCCCCTCAGCAGCAGCATTCTCTTCTTCAGTAGCAGCATGGTCCTTGTCAAAATCTTGTTGGTCTAGATTTAAAAATAAATCTTCCATAGTGTACTCTTGTGGTGAAGGAGCTAGAGTAATTCTAGGCTCTTCAACCACTGGATCAGATACCACTTGAACAGTAACATCTTGAACAACAGCAGATGTGTCTTCTAAGACAGCATCTGGGACTTGGTTATCCAGCTGAATTTGCTAATAAACATCAGACAAATCAGTATCTTCTATAGCAAAATCCAAAGTATTTAGTTCAGTGAGTACCTCTAGTATTGTGTTGGTGGCTTGTTCACTTTCTAGTGTAGTGAGTTCATCTACAACTGGAAGATCCCCCTGGATCTCAGCATCATCTTGAGGAGCAGGAGACTTCACTGCAGGCTCTTCCTCATTCTCATCTGGAGTGAAGACAACTTGTTCTTCACTGTCTGAGCTGCTAGTGGACACTTGTGCCACTGGAGCAGTTTTCCTCTTCTTCTTTGGTGGAATCTCCTTCTCAGAAACTATCTTCTCAGGGGTTGGCATCTCCTTAGTCAACACCCTGTCCCATCTAGAGAACAACCTCATGTCCATTTTTCTCATGTGATTTATTTTGCTTCCAGCAGCTGTACTTATAACTTCAGGTATTACACCAGCAAGGTATAGACTTAAAATTCTGCCCAGGTTGGGCTTCTTTATGCTTTCCTTGATTTTCTCATACACTATATTAGACCAGTCAGTTTTTAGAGTGAAGATTATTCTTGTCATTATACTAAACATATGGGCAGACACTCTGTCATGCCCTCCTGGCTTGCTGAGAATAACTTTTCCAACAATCTCAGACATGAATTTGCCTTGGCTGTTCATGCACTTTCTGTTGAAAACTGAACCAATCTTCATTTTAGAATCAAGTCCACACCAGGTTAGAGCTTCCCTGGTCTTTGAAGCAGTAACCTCATCTTCCTCTTGAGTTCTTGGTAGCTGTAGAATCTTCCTCAGACTTTTAGGTGATACCTTCACCTTCTCACCATGAACCCTGGATTTGATTTTGAATCCAGTTTCGTCTATCGTGGCTCCATTGAGGAACTCTAGTACCTCTTTCTTCCAGATTTTAGTAGGTTCAGAAACTAGATATTCTAACCCTGAATCTGCTACTAGGGTTATCACGTGCTTGATTTCTTGATCAGCATCCTCAAAAGCGCCGCGCACCAGCTCGTATCCTTCGTTGACGTTCTCCTCTAGCTTAGGCGCCATTAGGGTTTGTATAATTTGTCTTGAGAGAAGAGAGGTGTCGACACAGAAGGTTGGTCTCGAAACTTTGAAAGCGTGTCGACAAACAAAGACAAAACCCTATTTATACCTTTCTAATTTTGAAGATGAACAGGCGGGACAGCTAACTTAAAATGTGTCGACACTGGCAATAAGTGTCGACACTGACTTATAATGTCTCGACACATATGTGTCGACACAAGTTTAGTCAACAGATTTTATGTGTCGACACTTGTTTATGTGTCGACACCACATAACTCGACACATAGTCGAGACTTTACTTAGAAAATTCTGAGTAAAACTTAAGTGTCGACACCACTTTGGATGTGTCGACACCTACATGAAATGTGTCGACACTAATATTCTGAAGTGTCGACACCAACTTCCTAGATGTGTCGACACCTGTTTCCTGAAGTGTCGACACCACTATTCTGTGTCGACATAAAAATCTCTAAGTGTCGACGCCTTTTTACTTAGTCATTTTCAATTCTGTAAACTTACTCTAAGTTTATCATTCCTAGTTCAATTTTAAATCTATTGAACTTAGCTTCTTCTAGGGGCTTAGTATACATATAAGCTATTTGATTATCAGTTTTAACATATTCTAATAAAATATCTTCTCTTTCTACATGCTCCCTAAGAAAATGATATTTAATTTCAATATGTTTTGTTCTACTATGAGATACAAGATTATTAGCTATTGAAATAGCACTTGTAGAGTCACAAAAGAGTGGAGTTCTACTTACCTAAAATCCATAGTCCTCAAGCTGATGTTGTATCCACAGAAGTTGAGCACAGCAACTTCCTGCAGCCACATACTCTGACTCTGCAGTGGAGATAGCCACACTTGTTTGCTTTTTGCTACTCCATGAAATTAGTCTCCCACCTAGGAATTGACAGGTTCCAGTAGTGCTTTTTCTATCTTCTTTGCATCCTGCAAAGTCTGCATCTAAATAACCTGTTAGTTCAAAATCCCCATTCCTAGGGTACCAGAGGCCTAGATAGGGAGTGCCCTTTAGATATCTCAATATTCTTTTGACTGCTATCAAATGAGACTCTTTAGGGCAGGCTTGATACCTTGCACAGACACATGTAACATACATGATATCTGGTCTACTTGCAGTCAAGTATAATAGGGAGCCAACTATCCCTCTATACAAGGTTTCATCTACAGGTTTCCCTGCATCATCCTTGCTAAGAGACATACTTGACCCCATAGGAGTCTTCATGGTACTGGATGAATCCATATCATACTTCCTTATGAGTTCTAGGGTGAACTTGGACTGACATATGGATAAACCACTCTCAGTCTGTTTAATTTGGAGACCCAAGAAAAACTTCAGCTCTCCCATACTACTCATCTCAAATTGACCTTGCATAAGTTTTGCAAACTTTTTGCAAAGGCTGCTTTCAGTAGACTCAAATATAATGTCATCTACATATATTTGGACTAGTATAACTTTGTCTCTAGATTCCCTAAGGAATAGAGTCTTATCTATTTTCCCCCTTGAGAACTTGTTCTCAATGAGGAAACTAGATAGGGTTTCATACCAAGCCCTAGGGGATTGCTTTAACACATATAAAGCTTTCCTAAGTCTATAGACATGATGAGGTAGAGTTAAATCAACAAAACCTGATGGCTGTTCCACATAGACTTCCTCTTTAAGATCACCATTCAGAAATGCTGACTTGACATCCATTTGGTAAACCTTGAATCCTTGATAGGTTGCATAGGCCAAGAACATTCTTATGGCTTCCAGTCTGGCTACTAGAGCAAAGGTTTGATCAAAGTCAATACCTTCTTCTTGACTATATCCTTTAGCAACCAATCTTGCTTTATTCTTAATGATGACCCCTTGTTCATCCATCTTATTCCTGTAGATCCACTTGGTTCCTATTATATTGTGGTCTTTAGGTTTAGGAACAAGTTCCCAGACCTTGCACCTCTTGAACTGATTAAGCTCTTCTTGCATTGCTTCAGTCCATTGTGGATCTAGTATGGCTTCTTCAAACTTCTTAGGTTCAACTTGAGATAGAAAATTGGAGTAGATTGCTGCATTCAGGTTTCTGCTCCTTGTTTGTACTCCTTGTCTTGGATCTCCAATAATCTGCTCTATTGGATGATCTCTAAGATGCCTGTTGGCTGGAGGCATCCTAACTTCTGGTTGAACGTCTTCAACATCTCCATCATGCTGTACTCCTTGAACTTCATCAGCAATTGACACATGTAGTTCTCCCCCTGGACAACAACCACTGTCTTCTACTTGCTGTCTTGTAGCAGGTACTTCTTCTATAGTAAGCTTGTCCATCTTCTTTGTTAAACCTGTGGGGCTGCATACACTACTAGACAACTCATTGTTAATAAGTTTAGTCTCATCAAAAACTACATACACAGATTCTTCTACAACTTGTGTAGACAAGTTGTAGACTCTATAAGCCTTACTGTTGTTGTTGTACCCAACAAAAATTCCCTCTTGGGACTTGGCAGTAAACTTAGTCAAGTAAGACTTCCCATTATTAAGTATGAAGCATTTGCAACCAAAGATCCTGAAGTAGGATAGGTCTGGTTTCCTGCCTTTCACAACTTCATAGGGGGTCTTGTTTAGGCTTTTAGTGATGGTAGCCCTATTTATAACATGGCATGCAGTATTAACTACTTCAGCCCAGAAATATTCTGGTAGTGATGTATCACTTAATAGGGTCCTACCAGCCTCTATCAAGGTCCTATTCTTCCTCTCAGCAATGCCATTTTGCTGAGGTGTTCTAGGTGAAGAAAATTCTTGAAATATCCCAAATTCTTCACATAGTTTTGTCATGCTATCAGACTGAAATTCAGTACCATGGTCACTTCTAATCTTGACCACTGTACTATTTAGTTCATTCTGAATTTGCTTGACAAAGCTATAGAAGACACTAGGTGTTTCAGATTTCTGTCTTAAGAAGAACACCCAGGAAAACCTTGAGTAGTCATCTACAACTACAAGGGTATAGAACTTCCTACCTAAGCTGTGAACTGGCATTGGACCAAAGAGATCCATATGCAAGAGGTATAAACACCTCACAGCATCTTTGTTTTTTATGCTTCTAAAGGTGGATTTAGTCTGATTGCCCTTTTGACAAGCTGAGCAAATACCATCTTTAACACACTTAACTTGAGGACCATTCCTCACTAACTCTTTGCTAAAGAGTTTGCTAATAGTCTTGTAGTTAAGATGGGCTAGCCTCTTGTGCCATTTGACACAATGAGAGACTGTCTCATCAGCTACAAGACACACTGGAGAACCATTGTTCTCAACCATAATGTCTATGCAATAGACATTCCTTTTCCTATAACCAGTCAAAATGATCTCTTGATCAGTTGACCTCCTGATATGACAACCATTTTTAACAAATGAGATGTCATACCCTACATCACTTAATTGACTTATACTTATTAGGTTGTGTTTCAACCCTTTAACATAAGCCACTTGAGTAATGGTAACCAAGTTACTAGAAATGTTACCAAATCCTTTGATGATTCCTTTTTCAGAACCACCAAAGGTTACTTTTGGACCATCTTTTATTGGAATGTAGTCCCTTAGTAATCTTCTAGTTCCAGTCATATGTCTGGAACATCCACTGTCCAAGTACCATGTTGGGGTATGGCCACTTGGACTCACCTGCAAAACAGATTAATGAACCTTAGAACCCAAAGAATTCTTGGGTCCTTGGTACTTGTTAGTTTGCAACTTGACAAAACTACCTACTGGTTTTCCAATAGGCAGTTTGCTACTCACTTTGGCACTAGCATTGTGCCAACAATCCATTGCAAAATGGCCAACTTTGCCACAACACCAACATTCAAACTTATTGTACATTTGCTTAGGTACTGTCTTTGCTGTCTTATCTACAGCTGACTTGTTGAGTGTTGGGGCTTTGCCCTTGAACTTGGACTTGGACTGCTCAGTCCTTGCAGGTCTAGTAAAACCCAGTCCAGCTTTACCCTTGTGATGAACAAATTCATCAATTATGGGTAACACTGACTTAGGTTTAGAAAACCTAGCAACAAGCTCTCTCTCCTTCTGAAGATTAATCTCCAGACTCTTGATTTGATCATTTTTAAATGATATAGTACCCATCTGAATCACTGTAATGTGCTTCAGTCTGGCTATCTCATTAAGCTTTTGATCAAATAACTTCTCAGAATCTATTGCAGCAGCTTTGAGATCAGCAATTTCCTTTGCCTGACTTTTGGCTAGGGACTTGCTCTTCTTATAAGCTTGCAACAGTACTTTATATTCATCTATCAGCTGATGAATATCTACTTCAGACTCAGATGCACTCTCATCATTTGATGATGATGAATCTGATTCTGTACTAAAACAAGAAACTGAACTTAAAGTTGAACTTTGTACATTACTGGGTCCTGGCTGCTCCAGGAATTTGTCACTCTCTGTCAAAGCCATTAGCCCTTGGCATTGACTGTCTTCTTGTTCATATATAGACTCCATAATCTGCATGAACTCTTCTTATTCTTCTTCAGCAAACAGCCCTATGTATGTCTCAGCATCAGACTCAGCTTCTGAAGAAGAAATATCTGACAGAGTCTTCTCCTTTTTGGAAACAAAAGACTTCTCTTTCTTGCCTTTGAAATGAGTCTTCTTCCTATCACTAGACTCCTTTCTCTTTCCTGGACAATCTGCAACAACATGGCCTTGTCTATTGGAGCAATAGCACACTATTGTTGAACCAGTTGCCTTGCTAGATTTTGTCCTCTTCCTGTCTTTCTTTGAAGACTTTTTGTTCTGATAGAAGTCTTCTTTTCCTTGTGAAGTAGAAGGCCTTGACCTCCACTGTTTCTTCTTCAAGAATTTCTGAAAATGTCTAGTGAAGGCAGCAAAGTCTTCATCACTTTCACTACTTTCAGACTTTGTGCTGACTGACTTATCTGACTCTGATTCAGCAACCTTTGGAGGTGGAGTAGGTGACTTACCTCTGTACTTTCTGGGGGCTTCTGTCTTGAAAGCTACAGTTCTTTCCTTATGTTCATTTCTTGTTGATTTCTCCTCCTCTTTCCTCACTGTCAACTGCATTTCATATGACAACAATTTGTCAAACAGTGTAGGTGGAGGAATTTCTCCCAACTTAGCCATTTCTCTAATGGCACAAATCTTTGTGTCCCAATCTTTAGTTAGGGACCTTAGAAACTTGTCATTTAGTTCATAATTACTGAACTCTCTTCCATAAGACATGAGTTCATTCACTATCCTATAGAACTTCTTATAGCACTCAGTTATGTTATCACCCTTTCCTTGTCTAAAACTTTCATACTCTTGATTTAGCAAGGATTTTCTATCTTGCCTAACTTCTTCAGAACCCTCCATATACACAATAAGAGTATCCCACATCTCTTTGGCTGTCTTACAGTATATAAGATTCTGAAAAGTTGCATCATCTATGGCACTTACTATAATGTTTTGAGCCCTTTTGTCCATGGTGGCTAGGACAATCTCATCCTTAGTCATTTTAGAGAAATCCTTTGGTGTTCTCTGATTTGCATCTAGAACTGATATCTTCATGGACACATATGACCCCTCTTTGACTGTGATGTAAATCCTAGGGTCTGAGGCCTCCATAAACAGCCTTACCCTTTCCTTCCAGATCCCAAATATCTCTTTCCTACATATAGGTAATTTCATGGATCCCAATTCCTTGTGATTCTCAAAGGAACCCATGGTTCTTGATTTTCTTGAATCTGTAATTTGACTTAGACTGAATCTGCCAATCAGGATCTCCTCAGACTGTTAGTCCTTTTTGAGTAACCTGGCTCTAATACCACTTGAAAGATATAGTACCTAAACACCTAGAGGGGGGGTGAATATGTGACCAAATTCTTTTTAACTATTTATGATAGCAATCAGTTTTTCACAGAGCATTTACTTTACTATTGCACAGCAATCACACAGCATTCACAGCAAATCACAATCACAGCAGACACAGAGTTTTATAGTGGTTCCCCAAGCTTTGGGTACATCCACTTTCCCCCTTCGCCTATCTAGCAGTGTACTAGATTCAGCCAAACTTCTCCACTATCTCAGAACCCAAACTGGTTCCTACACCTCAGGCCCAAGGCCCTACAACTCAGCTTTTCCACAAAGCCTACACTCAGCCACAAAGGCCTATACTCAGCCACCAAGGCCTACACTCAGCCACAAAAGGCCTACACTCAGAGATCCCAATCTCCTACACTCAGGCTCTCAAGCCCTACACTCAGCCTTTATAATTACAGGCTTACAAAAACTCAGATCCCAAAGATCCTACAAGATAAAAATGAATTTACAAATGATAACTCAGCAACTCAGAAACAAGAGAGGGGAGTTGTGAGTTTCTTGATGAGTTCTTGGAAGAACTCAGCTGAAATCAATCTGACTTAGCTTTCTTCAAAGCTTCTTGAAAGTAGAACTCAATAAGATTGACTCCTTCTGCAGTTGATCCTTGACCTCTGCTTCTTAAGATCCAGAATAAAACTGAACCCTTCTTCTCAGCCTAGTTCCAACGGCTGATTTCTTGGATGGAGCCCTCTCTCTCCAACTTCTTAGATCTGCACTTGGACAGCTAGATCTTCTTGTTTTGATACTTGAACAATAATTTGAACAACTCTGTGAACCACTGTTTCTGTAGACTGTATAAGCCTATTTATAAGCCTACTTCATGGTAACCGGCTGATCCGGTCCATAACTGAATTCTGACATCTTTGACAGGTGCTGTAGACCGGCTGGAACGGCAGCTGTCAAGTCATCCAGTCAGTTCTTTAAAGTTCTCTAACTGTCTGAAAGTGTCGAGACTTTCTGTCTTTAAGTGTCGACACTTATAGACCAAGTGTCGACACAAGTTGTGTAAGTGTCGAAACAAGTCTACAAGGTGTCGACACAACTCCTTGTGTTGTAATTTCCATGTCTCGACATAGTTTCTTCTTTATGCGTTGACACTGAAATTGAGTGTCGACACAAGTACTTGATCTTCTGTATTGTGCTGAATTCTTCTAAGTGTCGACACATCTCCTTTGTGTCGACACATCTTCATGTGTTGAATCTGTTAAGTGTCGACACTGCTTCTTGGTGTCGACACATAGTCTTTAGTGTTGATACTTGCTGAGTGTCGACACAGCTCCTTGTGTCAACACTTGATTCTTCTGTTGAGACTTCAGTTGAGTGTCGACACATCCCCTTAGTTTCGACACTTGTACTTAGAATATTTTGTTGATCTTGCTGTTCTTTGTTAAGTGTCGACACAACTCCATGTGTCGACACTTTCTTCAAGTGTTGAGTCTTCTGTTGAGTGTCGACACATTGTTCTTGGTGTCGACACTTAGTTCAAGTGCTGACTCTTCTATTGAGTGTCGACACATTGTTCTTGGTGTCGACACTTACTTCAAGTGCTGACTCTTCTGTTAAGTGTCGACACATTGTTCTTGGTGTCGACACTTACTTCAAGTGCTGACTCTTCTGTTGAGTGTCGACACATTGTTCTGGGTGTCGACACTTATACTTAGTCTCTGCTGACTTTTGCTGAGTGTCGACACAGCTCCAAGTGTCGACACTTACTTGAGTAGACACAGTTCTTCTAGGTGTCGACACAGCTCCTTGTGTCGACACTGCTTCTCTGCACTTTTCTTCACTGAGTGTCGACACAGCTCCTTGTGTCGACACTTTGTGTCTGGTGTCGACTCTGTATCCCAGGTGTCGACACAATGAATCCAAGTGTCGACACTGCTTGTCTGGGTGTCGACACAAGTCTTCTTAAGTGTCGACACTTTCCCTCTGGGTGTCGACACATGTACTTAGAAACTTTTTGCTTCAATCCTGCAAATACTTAACCTGCACAAGTAACTCAAAATACATCAAATACATTTTGATGTATATCATTGAGTTGGGTGAGGCTTCTTCAAATCAGGTACATTTAAACCAATGTACCCAACAGTCGTGGAGATAGAGGTTCTCACCCTTGGAGGCAGGTTGGAGAAGGTTCGCATCAGCGGGGGGCTAACCCCGGAGGCTTAGGGCAGGATGCTGGCATGCATCCAGAAGAACGTGGACATATTTGCGTGGAGTGCAGCGGAGATGACGGGGATTGACACAGACGTTGCTTGCCACCACCTCAACCTGGACCCCGGAGCTCGCCCCATCCAGCCAAAGAAGAGGTCCACCACAGACAAGCTGGCCGAGCCCATCAGGGAGGAGTTGGCCAAACTTCTCAAGGTTGGCTTTGTATCCGGAATACAGTACCCCAACGGGTCTCCAATGTAGTTATGGTTAAAAATGGAGACGGTCAGTGGCGTATGTGTGTTGATTTTTCCTTGCTTAATAAATCATGCCCTAAGAACTGTTATCCCTTGCCTCGGATCGACGCGCTGGTTGTCTCAGCCATCGGTTTTTCTATAATGAGCTTCTTAGAGATGTGTTTTCAAGTTATCACTAGATTAGGATGCACCCCCCTAGACATAAAAGATGTTTCATTCATCACAGGGGATGGATGTTACTGCTACAAGATGATGCCCTTTGGACTGAAGAATGCGGGGGAAACATACTAGAAGATGATGGACAGGGTCTTCTGCGAATAGAAGGGGAGGAACCTATAAATGTACGTAGATGATCTCATGATCATGAGTCGAGATGTGGACTCTCACCTCCAGGACCTGGAGGAAACCTTCACCACCCTGCACAAATATAAGATGCGGTTAAACCCCAAAAAGTGTGTTTTCGAGGCCAGCAGAGGAAAGTTCTTCGGATACCTCCTCACCCCCGCGGGGGTCGACTCAAATCCTGACAAGGTCAAAGCCATCGTGGAGCTGGGATCGCCTCGGAATGCTAAAGAGGTGCAGCAGTTGACAGCGAAGCTGGCAGGATTGAGCAGATTCCTCTCCCCAGCCAAAGAGAAGTGATCCCCCTTCTTCAAGACATTGAGGGGGGGGGGGGGGCAGAAGTTCGAGTGGACAAATGAGTGCGAGGAGGCATTCCAGGCCCTGAAGAAGCAGTTGACCCAGGCTTCGCTGCTCTAAGGGCCTAAGGAGGGGGAGGACCTGTACTTGTATCTCGGGGTTGGAGCAAAGGCCCTGAGCTTTGTCCTAGTTTGAGAAGAGGGGAAGAGGCAACTCCTCATATACTATGTGAGTCGGGTCCTCATGAAGGCCGATCTTCGATATCCAATCTTGGAAAAGCTGACCTTTGTTCTGGTCATCTCAGCCCGAAGGCTCCGGCCGTACTTCCAGGCACACTCCATCTGAGTGGTGACTGAACATCCTCTCCGCAACATCTTAGAGGGGGTGGAGCATTCAGGAAGGCTAGCTAAGTGGTCGGTGAAACTGAATGAGTTCGACATCTCCTTCATCCCCCACCTCTCGATCAAGACCCAAGCAATGGATGACTTTTTGGCAGACTACGTGGTCGAGGTGGCATCAGAAGAGCTCACTCGTCCAACTTCGAGGAAGGTGAAGGTAGGCGGCACTTCGAGGAAACATTCCTTGGGGGTGGGGGTAATCTTGGAAAGCCCCATGGGGCGAGAATTGAGCAAACAGTGGTGGTGCTCTTCCCCATCACTAATAACCAGGCCGAATACGAGGTCGTAATAGCAGGAATGCGCCTGGCGAGGGTGCTGGGGGTGCTTAACATGGAGGTCCTTACTAACTCCATAGTAGTGGCTTCCTAGATCAATGAGGAGTATAAGGTGATGGAGCCTACTCGCCAGCTATACTTTGCAAAAGTTAAGGGGGTCATCGACACGTTTCAGACCATCTCCATCCGACACGTGCCCAGGGAGGAGAACGAGCAGGTCGATCAACTGGCAAACCACGGTCCCCGGGTGGGGGGGGGGGGTACCATCACCGATCTACTATGCCCTTCCATCGAAGAGGGAGAGCTGATGGTGGTGGATCAACACCCCTTGTGGATGGATCCATTCACGACCTTCCTCTCCACAAGGGAGTATCCAGAGGGGATGGACAAGAAGAAGTTCAGATACAAGTCGGCATACTATCTCCTCTGGGACATGCAATTGTATCGGAAGACTCTTTCAGGGATGCTGGCTCGTTGAGTGGCCGAGAGGGAAGTGCAGAGGATCTTGGAAGAAGTCCACTCTAGGGAGTGTGGGAGCCACTCTGGGATCCGGACCCTGGAAGGGAGGATCTTCAGACAGGGGTACTTCTAGCTAACCTTGGGCCACGATGGTGCAGAATTCACAAAGAGGTGCTACAAATGCCAGTTATTTTCCCCCCTCCAACTACAACCGGCTCAGTGCCTCAAGAGTATCACGGCCCCCTAGCCCTTTGCAATTTGGGTGATGGACTTGGTTGGACCATTCCCTCAGGCCAGCGGACGGGGGAGGTTCTTATTGGTAATGATAGATTATTTTTCTAAGTGGCTGGAGGTGAAGGCACTGGCAAAGGTGACCTCCCAGGTTATCAAGAATTTTGTTTGGGGGGAGATCATCTACTGGCACGGGCTACCCTAGGCCATTGTCACAGAAAATGGGCCTCAGTTCGCCATCGCGGACTTCATTAGCTTCTACGGGCAGCTCGGAATTGACCTCAGAGTTACCTCGGTCCACCACCCCAGGAGCAACGGGTAGGTGGAGGCGGCAAACAAGATTATTGTGAACCTCCTGAAGAAGAAGGTTGAAAACCTGAAGGGGAGCTGGGTGAAGCAGCTTCCCTCGGTCCTCTGGGCCCTGAGGACCACCCCCAAAACAGCCATACGGGAGACCCCCTTCAAGCTCTCTCATGGATGTGAGGCAGTACTCCCCATAAAATTTGAAGTCCAGACGCCTCGGGTGGTCACAACACAGGAAGGCAGAAAAAAATGGCTGACTGAAAACGAGGAGGAGCTGCGGCTCTCCCTTAACATGGTGGAGGAGCTGCGTGACCTCTCCGCCATCCGACAGGAAGAGGTAAAGAGGAAAATGACTAAGTACTTTGACAAGCACGTCAGAATCAAATAAATTGCAGAGGGGGACTTGGTCTTTGTTGGGTACATTGGAATATATGTACCTGATTTGAAGAAGCCTCACCCTACTCAATGATATACATCAAGATGTATTTGATGTGTTTTGAGTTTCTTTGTGCAGGTTAAGTAACTGCAGGTTTGCAGGAAAAGTTTCTAAGTCCATGTGTCGACACCTAGAAGAAAAGTGTCGACACTTAAGAAGGCTTGTGCCGACACCTAGAGAAGCAGTGTCAACACTTGGAGTAATTGTGTCGACACCAGAAAGGCAGAGTCGACACCAGAAGGAAAGTGTCGACACATACAGGCTGTGTCGACACACAATGAAGAAATGTCTAAAGTACAAGTGTCAACACTTAGAAGCAGTGTCGACACCCAGAGGAACTTTGTCGACATCAAAAGTGTCGACACTAGGGGGCTGTGTCGACACTCAGCAAACTTCAACAAAGTTCAAGTATAAGTGTCGACACTAGGAGCTGTGTCGACACTCAGCAAACTTCAACAAAGTTCAAGTACAAGTGTCGACACTAGGAGCTGTGTCGACACTCAGCAAACTTCAACAAAGTCTAAGTACATGTGTCAACACAAAGGATATGTGTCTACACTCAGCAAAAGTCTCAACATATGAAGAATGTGTCGACACAAAGGAGATGTGTCGACACTCAGCAAAAGCTTAAACGCAGAAGGCATGTGTTGACACAAAGAAGATGTGTCAACACTTAGCAAGTTTAAACACAAGAAGATGTGTCGACACAAAGGACTTGTGTCGACACTTAGCAGAAATCAACTAAGTATCAAAGAAGAAGGACTTGTGTCGACACACAGGATCAGTGTCGACACATTCTGAAGAAGCAGTGTCGAGAAGTAATTTCTACAACACAAGGAGTTGTGTCGACACCATGAAAGCTAGTGTCGACACTTAGTCTACTTGTGTCGACACTTAGTATATTTATGTCGATACATAAAGACTGTCTGTCTCGACACTTTCAAACAGTGACAGAGTTTTCAAGAAGTGACTGGATGACTTGACAGCTGTCATTTCAACCGGTCAACTGCTACTGTTAGAGCTGTCAGAAGATCGTTAGAAACCGGATCAGCCGGTCACCATGAAGAAAGCTTATATAAAGGCTTATTCCTTCAACAGAAGGGGATTGATTGCAGCAATCAATAAAGTATAAACAACACAACAAGAAGAAGTTCTTCAAGCGAAGATCTAAGAAGTTGGAGAGAGAAAGCTCCTTCTAAGAAGACAGCTGTTGAACCAAGCTGTGAAGAAAGTTTCAGATTGAGATCTGATTCTCAAGTCAGCAGTTGATTGAAGATCATCTGCCTAGAGATTCAACCCTACTGTGTTCTAATTCAAGAAGCTTTGAAGAAAAGCCAAGGGAGGTTGATCTCAGCAAAGTTCCTTCAAGAACTCATCTAGAAGCCAGTCAACTCAGCTTTCTCAATCAGAGTTGTGGTTATTATTCTTGTACTCTTTATTTTCTGTAGGATCCTAAGGGATCTGAGTTGTAAGCCTATATTTATAAAGGCTGAGTGGTAGAGCTTGTGAGCCTGAGTGTAGGAGATACATGAAGTTTTATTTAAACATCGCCACGCAATTGCGTGGCAAATCTCTGACCTAAAGGGGATTAGCCCCTCCTTTTGCACCCATAAGATTTTCCTAAACGATAATTGCCGCAAAACGATACAGCCGCAACGTCGTCTTAACCCAAACATGAAAGACGTCGTTAAAGCCGAAATCATTAAGTTATTAGATGCGGGGATTATCTACCCTATTTCGGACAGTGCATGGGTTAGTCCCGTGCATGTCGTGCCCAAGAAGGGCGGTCTTACCGTAGTGGTGAATGAGCATAACGAGCTTGTCCCAACTCGTAATATCTCTGAGTGTAGGCCTTGTTGAAGGCTGAGTGTAGGCCTTGTTGGCTGAGTGTAGGTCTTGGTGAAGACTGAGCGGTAGGGCTTTGTGCCTGAGTTGTAGGAGTGGGATCACTCTGAGTTGTAGGAACCTATTTGGGGTTCTGAGTTGTAAGATCTGTGGACCTGAGAAGTAGTGGAGAAGTTAGGCCGAATATGGTACACTACTAGATAGGCGAAGGGGAAAGTGGATGTACCCAGACCTTGGGGAACCACTATAAATCCTGTGTGCTCTCTGTGATTGTATGCTTGTGTGATTGTTGTTATCTGTGCTGAATTACTGTGAAGAATTGCATATAATTCTGTGTTTCTGCCTTAAAAGTTTAAAAAGATTAAGTGCACCTATTCACCCCCCCCTAGGTGTTTAGGCACTAGTTCTTTCAGTCTTGAAGAAGGTAGATGCAGCAGGAAGATCAGCAGCTGTGGGGTAGCTCAACCCCAACTGGGAGGGTCCATATATTGTAAAAAAGTCCTTTAAATCAGGAGGGTATCGCCTCCGAAATGTGGAGGGTGAGATCATGAGTCTCATCTGCAGTGGTGATGACTTGAAACGCTTCTACCCGTAAGATATGTAAGTGGTACCTATTTCCCTAATGAAGCCTCTTCATATATCAAGTCTCCTACAATGATTCATATGAGTATGTGGAGATTTCACTTAGCAGACCCCGAGCAGATCCCACTGCTAGTCTCTCACCTAGCTGACAGGGTTGATTGTAACATCCCAACTTTTATTGGGCCACCAGAACCCTGGAAGGCCCAATAAAATTAATCTGAACCCCTACCCATGACCCGGTAAAAGGTAACCATATGCAGAAAATAGAGCTAGAGAACTCTGATTTGAGTTCCGTCAGTTCCTGTGAGCTCATATAGTCGATACGAGCATGTCGGAACTCGTCCCGTTGAAGGTCATATGATTGATGTAACTTGTAACACCCTCTATCCGTCGCATATCATATAGTAGTAGGTCCGGCCGGGGCACGACGCCATATATCATAAACAGACCGGAAGGTTACTCAATGGAAACCATCCAACTAAGAATCAACGTCCTACAGAGAGTACATTCTAGCGGAAGCAATAAAATAGAACCAAGCCAAAAGCATGAATGTCCACTAAACAAACCCAAGAGGAATGAACATACAATACAGAAGTACTTGGTCTTATGGCCTTACAATAGTCTACTCAAAATAAAGTGTTTTCCAAACATCGGCACGCAGGCCGGTCACACGTGAATAATACAAGTAAACATTTAATAATTAGGCCTTCGAGGGCCGGCTCAGCAACATGGGCTTTTGCTCGCTATTTACCACTTGGCTCCGCAATACCTGCAAGCAACAATCTACCGCAACGGTGGCAAACAAAAGCAACGGTCAGCTATGCTGACCAAATTATAACGACCCCGCCCCCGAACTCGGGGCGACGATGCTCCTTCCCTGCACTTTGTTAGCATAACCAAGCAGTAAAGTATAAAAACACTTCATCACAGGCGTGGGCATGCACGACCACACACCCCGTGCTCTCAGGGCACAGTCTCGGTGAACATGGTCAAAGTCCGCTGTCTCACCACCGCCCCTAGGATGGCAAATTCTCGTGAGCATTATGGTCTTTCCGGCCAATGCTTAAGACCCTCCATCTATGACAACGGTAAGTGCCAAGTACCTTTAGGTCTCTTTAACCGAACGACATAGAGCGTGTACGGTTCCGCCTAACCCGCTGCTCACACTGCCCTGTCACCTTAAGACATGGGCGTTGATCAAACTTCCCCAAGTCCCAATCCGAAACACAAACTTCACATAACCTAGTTATGTGCAAGTTGGCTCCCAGGCAACCATGTTGGCAGAATCACGCATCTACTAGTTTTCCAGGTGCACCTTGGAGTTAGTCCCCAAGACTCCCTGTTGCAATCTACCGAGTAGAAAACTCGAAAAACAAACATCCGCACGGAATCTTCTCCAGCCATTCATGCATTGCAACATCACCGATCCAGACCAACTTGTCCGGGTAGGCTTCATACATCATTCCTATGTCCGTTTCTCGATTTCGGACTCTACATGCTAAACAACGGGGACTATTCATGTCTACCCGAAGGAACGCCTCACACTCACCACAAACTTGCGAGAGCGGGCTTCCTATGTAAAGAAAAAGAGGACTTCACATGTTCTAGGATGAGAATCGTTATCCTAGCATTCCTCTTTGGCGCCATGGAAATCTATGCAGATGAAAAGCACCGCAATGTCCTCGCCTCCGTAGATCCAAAGTCGGCTCGCGATTTGGGGCTCCGAAACTCAGCCAGTGGCCGGATCTCTCTTCCTTCTTCTTCTTTGCTCTCCCCTCTCTCTAGGACTTTAGAAAGAGAATGCCCAAGAGAAATGAGGGTTTCTAAATCATATTCCCAGTTATAACCCAGCAAGAGCAGCACTGAACCGTCGGATCCCAAAGTAAGGAAACAAACGACCACGATTCAGACTTAAAATCCAAAACCTGGGCCGAACACGGCTTTTGACACGCCCATGTCCAAGGCCGTGTGCCCCATTCGCTGTCAAAACTGTCGCATCCCGAAAAGAACACGGGCTCTCGACACGCCCGTGTCAGACTTGACACGCCCGTGTCATCCAGTACATGCCCGTGTACCCGAGCGTGTTCCTCCATCGACACAGGACCAACACCAACCCGAGAGGAACACGGGTATTTTACACACCCATGTCGAATTTGACACTCCCATGTCAGGTTGAACACGCCTGGGCTCCAGGCCGTGTTTCACCCTCAACACAAATCGGCCAACCACCCGAGTAGGACACGGCCTGGGACACACCCGTGTCTCAGGCCGTGTTCGCTGCTCGACGATCATCGACTGAAATTCATCAACCACATGGCCATCATCGAACCCAAGCACGACACGCCCCTGGGACACGCCCGTGTCCCATGCCGTGTGACCCCAATCAAGTTCCAAACTTGGCTCAAAACGCCACCCATCGCTCTTTTGAGTTTCGGGGCGTTACATAATTATTCCTCATAAAACACCACAGGAGCCAGACTCTAGATATCGGTCTAAAGAATCCTGATTTGAGTTCCGTCAGTTCCTGTGGACTCATTTAGTCAATAGGAGCACATCGGAACTCGCCGTGTCACGATTCAAGATCTAACGATGGATATAGACATTTTGACCACTTTAGCGCGCCGCGGCGCGCAAATTTTGAACTTTTACCAAACGAACTCTGATCCAACCCCGGTCAGTAGCATTGGATTTGTATAGTCAATACAAAGTCAACAAAATTGGTTCCGGTCAATTTTGATAATGGGTGGTCAAATCGTGGTCAAATCAAGCTCATTTTTGCACCAAAAAGCGTGCACACATCAATTATGACCCAACACCCCAACTTTGACCCAACTCCCGGTGTCTTGGACTCACTTTGACCTTGACCAGCATTGAGAACCCACCTTAGGATTAACTTTGATCAAACCCCCCTTAAAAGTCCAAATATTTGGATTTTTCCAAACGTAGTATGCTTTTTCCCCCTCCTCATTAATTAATTAAGATTTTTTTTCCTTACCCCCTCATCCACTATGGGCCCCCAACCAGCAAGCCCACCCTTGAAGGTAAGAGGAGGCCCACCAACTCAATCTCCCCCCCACCCCCCACCCCCCCGACTTCTCTCTTTTCCCTCCCCCACTTTGTAAAAGCCCAAGCCCATAAAGGGGCTTAACTTCATTTCCGACATGAGGAAATTCCTTGAGCCTCTAGCTGTCCTTGGGAAAGGGAAGGAGATCCCCTCCCCTCTAGCCTATATAAAGGCCCCCTACCCCTGGTAATTCCCTCACAAGCTCAAAAAGCAACTTTCCTGCCCCTCCCCAAGCTCTGCCGGAGCTCAGGTCGTCAGAAAAAATGGCAAGCCCAAGCTCCATATTCGCCACCTTGCATGGCCAACCAAGCCGGTCCCTCTCAAGCCCCTCCACCACAGGTAGAAACTGTTCCCCTCCCCCATTCGCCTCCTTCTGGACGTCTTGCATGGGCCCACCGGCGGCCGGAGTGCCGCCGACACCACCCGACCCATGCTTCAGGTCGGGTGGTGACCGTAGGAGAGCTGGCCTCTCCCCATGCCGGGTGTGGCACTGGAAAAGGGTTGACCACCACCGGAGAAAATCCCTGCCCCCGACGCGCCGGCCGGGGGTGGTTACGGGGATGGGCTCAACGCAAACAGGGTAGTGTGCAGGCAGCTTTTATTATACGGTTGCGTATAAGTGTGTGAAAAACACACTCAAAAATAATGATTTAAATTGTGACGTAGTTTGGGGCCATTACAACAGGTATGTTGCTTGTTCATGATCAAGTATTAAAAGTTTTATTTGATACTGGTGCCAGTGAATCATTTATTTCAACATCTATTCTCGAATCAATTCATATACGACCATACCAAGTGGCTCAACCTTTGAGTGTACTGCTATCGAACAATACGATTCTGATGACAAAAGAACGAGTTGTAATCTCGCTGCTTTTTAATGGCAAACGTGTTGAAACTTATGTTGCGGTCTTGCCATTGGTTGAATACGATGTCATTCTCGGTATGGATTGACTATTAAATCGAGAAGCCGTCATTAATTGTAAAACGAAAGAGGTGGTATTCAAATGCCCAGATGGAAGTCCGATAATATATAAAGGTCTGGGCGAAGTTGCAAAAACCAGGATCTCGGTAATGAAAGCCAGAAAAATGGTGCGGAAAGGCTGTGAGGCCATTTTGGTGATGATTAAAGAAACAAAAGAAGAAAGGAAAGAAATTACGGTTGTGCCCGTAGTGCGGGAATACGTGGATGTATTCCCAGAAGAGTTGCTTGGTGTGCCTCCAGCCAGAGAAGTTGAATTTGAAATTAAGGTGACTGAAGGAGCTGCTCCTGTGGCAAAAACTCCGTATCGAATGGCGCCAAAAGAATTGGCCGAATTGAAAGTGCAATTGCAAGAATTGCTCCATAAGAAATTTATCCGACCGAGTACCTCACCTTGGGGTGCACCAGTCTTATTTGTAAAAAAGAAAGATGGATCTATCAGTCTATGCATTGATTATCGCGAACTCAACAAGTTGACAATAAAGAACAAATACTCGATGCCGCGTATTGACGATTTGTTCGATTAGCTAGTGGGCGCCCATGTATTTTCAAAGATTGATCTTCGATCAGGTTACCATCAGCTGATAATTCTAGAGGAAGATGTTTTCAAGACGGCATTCAATACTAGATATGGGCATTATGAATTTGTAATTACGCTCGACGAATATCGTCGAGCTCCGCTCGACGACGGCCTGCCTCAACTTCAGTGCCCTCACAGCGGATCCGTTGTGGGGTTAGAAGGACTTTTTTTGAGGACTGGCTCGATCTCAGCCACATGATATTCTTGATCTGCTATTAGCAGACCAGATTATCATATTAACTTTGAGAAATTTTCTGAGTCATTTCTTGGCCTCTGGGGGCAAAGTGATCAACATGAAAAATGTTCCCCGTACCAATTCCTCCACAAAAATTTAGAGAATTTTTGGAGTTGATTTAGTATTTTTAAAAGACCAAATAAAAATTATTTGCCCAAATTACAGGCCCAAAACTCTTCGTAAAATTATGAAAATTTGTATAGGCTCGTTATAGACCCCCTTAGAGGTTATATCAAAATTAGGGGACTTGGGGATCAAAATTGAATTTTCCTCAGTCTCATAGAGCCTAGGGTCGCGCTTGGAATTTACTATGCTCATTTTCCTTGAAAGTGAAAATTGAGCACGTGACCACCCTTTTTGATATGAATGATAAATGGTCTTATCAACGAGGGTGGTCGAGGGAAGTGACCAAGCTCCGAGAGTTCTGAGATTTCGAGAAACCGTCGAGCACCTCGACCTTCAAGTAATTTGGGTCATGCTCGAAAGATAAGTGTTGGGTACATTGGAATAAATGTACCTGATTTGAAGAAGCCTCACCCTACTCAATGATATACATCAAAATATATTTGATGTATTTTGAGTTACCTTGTGCAGGTTAAGTATTTGCAGGGAAAGCTGAAAAGTTTCTAAGTCCATATGTCGACACCCAGAACAAAAGTGTCGACACTTAAGAAGACTTGTGTCGACACTTGGAGTAATTGTGTCGACACTAGGGATGCATAGTCGACACCAGAAGGAAAGTGTCGACACATACAGGTTGTGTCGACACTCATTGAAGAAATGTCCAGAGAAGCTGTGTCGACACTTAGAAGCAGTGTCGACACCCCGTAGAACTTTGTAGACATCAGAAAGTGTCGACACTTGGAGAATGTGTCGACACACAGCAGAAGACTCAACACATGAAGAAAGTGTCGACACTTGGAGGCTGTGTCGACACTCAGCAAAGTTCAACAAATTATAAGTACAAGTGTCGACACAAAGGAGATGTGTCGACACTCAGCAAAAGTCTCAACAAAAGAAGAATGTGTCGACACAAGGAGCTGTGTCGACACCCAGCAAGTATCAACACAGAAGGCATGTGTCGACACCAAGAGTATGTGTCGACACTTAACAAGTTCAACACAAGAAGATGTGTCGACACAAAGGAGTTGTGTCGACACTTAGCATAATTCAACTAAGTACTGAAGAACAAGGAGTTGTGTCGACACACAATATCAGTGTCGACACATTCTAAAGAAGCAGTGTCGCGAAGTAAATTCTACAACACAAGGAGTTGTGTCGACACCTTGAAGGCTAGTGTCGACACTTAGTCAACTTGTGTCGACACTTAGTCTATAAGTGTCGACACTTAAAGACATACTATCTCGACACTTTCAGACAGTTACAGATATTTCAAGAAGTGACTGGATGACATGACAGCTGTCATTCTAGCCGGTCTACTACAACTGTCAAAGTTGTCAGAAAATGGTTAGGAATCGGATCGGCCGATCACCATAAAGAAGGTCTATATAAAGGCTTATTCTGTCAACAGAAGAAGATGATCAACATTAATAAGAGAAGAAGGTCAAGCAATTCATTGAAGAATTAATTCAAGTGAAGATCTAAGAAGTTGGAGAGAGAGAGCTCCTTCCACGAAGACAGCTGTTGGAACCATACTGTGAAGAAAGTTTCAGACTTAGTTCTGATTCTTAAGTTAGCAGTGATTGAAGATCAGCTGCAGAGAGTATCAACCCTATTGTGTTCTACATTCAAGAAGCTTTGAAGAAAGCCAAGTGAGGTTGATCTCAGCAGAGTTCCTTCAAGAACTCATCAAGAATCCTATCAACTCTTCTCTCTTATACTGAGTTGTAGGTATATACATTGTATTCTTATTTCTTGTAGGATCCTAAGGGATCTGAGTTGTAAGCCTGAAATTATAAAGGCTGAGTGGTAGGGCATGTGTGCCTGAGTGTAGGAGATCCATATCTCTGAGTGTAGGCCTTGTGGCTGAGTATAGGTCTTTGAGAAGACTGAGTGGTAGGGCTGTTGAGCCTGAGTTGTAGGAGTGGGATCACTCTGAGCTGCAGGAACCTGGTTGGGGTTCTGAGTGTAAGATCTATGGATCTGAGGTATAGTGGAGAAGTTTGGCCGAATCTAGTACACTACTAGATAGGGAAGGGGGAAAGTGGATGTACCTAAACCTTGGGGAACCACTATAAAACTGTATGTACTCTGTGTATGTGATTGATGTTGTGTATGCTGTGAATAGTTCTGTGAAATCTGTGATATAATCTGCCTAAAAGTTTAAAAAGATTAAGTCACCTATTCATCCCCCCCCCTCCCCCGCTCTAGGAGATTAGGTACAATTTCTTTTAAGTGGTATCAGAGCCAGGTTACTCAAAAAGGACATAATTGTCTGAGTAGATCCTGTTGGCAGATTAAGTGAAATCAAGGACAGATTTAACATAATCAAGAAAATGGGTTCAATAGAGAATCATAAAGAACTTGGATCCATGAAGTTGCCAATTTGCAGAAAAGAGATCTTTGGCATCTGGAAAGAAAGGGTTATGCTATTTATGGAAGTCTCTGACCCTAGAATATATATCACAGTTAAAGAAGGATCATATGTGCCTATGAAGGTATCTGTGTTAGATGCAAATCAGAGAACCCCAAAAGACTTTTCTGAAATGACCAAGGATGAGATTATTCTGGCCACCATGGACAAAAGGGCCCAGAATATTATAGTAAGTGCAATAGATGATGCTAAATTTCAGAACTTGATACACTGTAAAACATCAAAGGAGATGTGGGATACTCTGATAGTGTACATGGAGGGTTCAGAAGAAGTTAGACAAGACAGGAAGTCTTTGTTAAACCAAGAATATGAGAGCTTCAGACAAGGCAGGTCTGATAGTATAACAGAATGCTACAAGAAATTCTATAGGATTGTCAATGAGTTGATGTCCTATGGAAGAGAATTCAGCAATTATGAGCTGAATGATAAGTTCTTGAGGTCCCTAACAAAAGACTGGGACACCAAGATCTGTGTCATAAGGGAAATGGCCAAGTTAGCAGATATTCCTCCTCCAACATTGTTTGGAAAGCTGTTATCCTATGAAATGCAGCTAATGGTAAGGAAAGAAGAGGAGAAGACTACAATAATTGAGCATAAAGAAAGAGCTGTGGCATTCAAGACAGAAGCCACCAGGAAATACAAAAGTAAGTCTCCATCTCCACCTCCAAAGGTTGCTGGGTCTGAGATAGATGAGACAGAATGCAGGAATTCTGAAAGCAGTGAGAGTGATGAGGATTTTACAGCTTTCACAAGACACTTTCAGAAGTTTCTAAAGAAGAAACAGTGGAGGTCAAAGCCATCCACTTCACAGGGAAAAGATGACTATTATCAGAACAAGAAGTCATCAAAAAAAACAGGAGAAAGCCCAAGTCAAGCAAAGCAACTTTATCAAAAATTGTATGCTATTGCTGTAACAGACAAGGACATGTTGTTGCTGACTGTCCAGAGAAAAGGAAAGAGTCAACTGATAAGAAGAAGACTCAGATAAAAGGGCAAAAAGGAAAGGTCCTTTGTTGCCAAGAAGGACAAAAGCCTGTCAGACATATCATCTTCAGAAACTGATTTAGAAGCAGAAGCTTATATTGGACTGTTTGCTGAAGAAGAGGAAGAGGAGTTCATCCAGTTAATGAACTCTATATATGAGCAAGAGGACAATCAGTGCCAGGGACTGATGGCCTTAACAGAAGGTGACAAAATCCAGGATCAGCCTGGACCAAGTCAGGTACAAAATTGTTCTTTAAGTTCAATTTCAGTGCTAGTTCAGATTCAGTTACATCAGCATCAAGTGATACCAGTGGATCTGAATCTGAAGGGGATATTCATCAGTTGATTGATGAATATAGAGTACTGTTGCAAGCTTTTAAGAAAAGCAAATCCTTGGCCAAGAGTAAAGCAAAGGAGATTGCTAATCTCAAAGAGGCTACAACAGAATTTGATAAATTGATTGATCAAAAACTAAATGAAATAGCCAGGCTGAAGAACATAAATGTTATTCATATGGGGACTATAACATTCAAGAATGATCAAATCAGAAATCTGGAGATTAGTCTTCAGAAGGAGAGAGATATAGTAGCAAGGTTCTCTAAACCAAAATCAGTTCTACCTCTGATAGATGAGTTTATACCTCACAAGGGTAAAACTGGATTGGGGTTTACTAAACCTGCTAGGACTGTTCAGTCCAAGTCTAAGGGCAAAGCCCCAGTACTCAACAAGCCTACTGTAGATAGAACAGCTAGGGTTGTACCTAAGCAAAGGTACAATAGATTTGAGTGCTAGTGTTGTGGCAAGGTAGGCCACTTTCCCATAGACTGTTGGCACAATTCTAGTGCCAAGATGAGTAGCAAACTGCATGTTGGAAGATCTGCAGGTAGCTTTGTTAAGAGGCAAACTAACCAGCACCAAGGACCCAAGAATTTTTTGGCTTCTAAGGTTAACTAATCTGCTTTGCAGGTGAGTCCAAGTGGCCATGCCCCAATATGGTACTTGGACAGTGGATGTTCCAGGCACATGACTGGAACTAGGGGATTGCTTAAGGACTACACACCAATCAAGGATGGTCCTAAAGTCACCTTTGGTGGTTCTGAAAAAGGAATCATCAAAGGTTTTGGTAACATTTCTAGCAACCTTATAACTATTACTCAAGTGGCTTATGTTAAAGGTTTGAAACATAACCTCATTAGTATAAGTCAACTGAGTGATTTAGGATATGACATCCCATTTGTCAAAGATGGTTGTCATATCAGGAGATCAAATGATCAAGAGATCATTCTGACTGGTTATAGAAAGAGAAATGTCTATTGCCTAGACATTATGTATGAGAATAATGTTTCTCCAGTGTGTCTTATAGCTGATGAGAAAGTCTCTCATTGTGTCAAATGGCACAAGAGGCTAGCCCATCTTAACTACAAGACAATTGGTCAACTCTATAGCAAAGAGTTAGTGAGAAATGGTCCTCAGGTTAAGTGTATTAAAGATGAGATATGTTCAGCTTGTCAAAAGGGCAAGCAGACTAGATCCACCTTTAATAGCATTGAGAACAAAGATGTTGTGAGGTGCTTATACCTCTTGCATATGGATCTCTTTGGTCCTATGCCAGTTCACAACCTAGTTAGGAAGGTCTACACATTTGTGGTTGTAGACGACTACTCAAGGTTTTCCTAGGTGTTCTTCCTTAGACAGAAATATGAAACACCTAGTATCCTCTATAGTTTTGTCAAACAAATTCAGAATGAGTTAGACAGTACAATGGTCAAAGTAAGAAGTGACCATGGTACTGAATTCCAGTCTGATAGTATGACAAAGCTATGTGAAGAGTTTGGGATATTTCAGGAATTTTCTTCACCAAGAACACCTCAGCAAAATGGCATTGCTGAGAGGAAAAATAGAATCTTGATTGAGGCTGGTAGAACCCTATTAAGTGACACATCTCTCCCAGAATATTTCTGGGCTGAGGCAGTTAACACTGCATGCCATGTAATTAATAGGGCTACTATCACCAAGAACCACAATAAGACCCCCTATGAGATTGTAAAAGACAGAAAACCAAATCTATCCTATTTTAGGATCTTTGGTTGTAAATTCTATATACTTAACAATGGTAAGTCTTACTTAACCAAGTTTGCTGCCAAATCCCAAGATGGGATCTTTGTTGGGTACAGCAACAACAGTAAGGCTTATAGAATCTACAACTTGACTACTCAAGTTGTAGAAGAGTCAGTACATGTAGTATTTGATGAAGCTAGACTTATTAACAATGAATTGTCTAGAAGTATTTGCAGCTCCACAGGTGTGACTAAGAAGATGGACTAGCTCACTATTGAAGAAGGATCTACTGCAAGTCAGTATGTAGATGATAGTGGCTGTTGTCCAGGGGGAGTATTAGATGCACCTAATGTAGAAGAAGACCAAGGAGTGCGGCAAGTTGAAGAAGCTGAAGGAGTTCAACCTGAAGACAGGCTGCCTCCAGCTAATAGACATCTAAGAGATCATCCAGCAAATCAAATTATTGGTGATCTAAGTCAAGGGGTACAAACAAGGAGCAGAAATCTAAGTTCAGTACTCTACTCCAGTTTTCTATCCCAAGTTGAGCCAAAGAAATTTGAAGAAGCCATCCTAGACCCTCATTGGATTGAGGCAATGCAAGAGGAGCTGAATCAGTTCAAGAGATGCAAAGTCTGGGAGCTTGTTCCTAAACCAAAAGACCACAACATAATTGGGACTAAGTGGATCTTCAGGAACAAGATGGATGAACATGGAGTGATTGTCAAGAATAAAGCAAGACTGGTTGCTAAGGGATATAGGCAGGAAGAAGGTATTGACTTTGATCAGACCATTACTCCAGTAGCCAGACTGGAGGCAATAAGGATGTTCTTGGCCTATGCAACCTATCAAGAGTTTAAAGTATACCAAATGGATGTTAAGTCAGCCTTTCTGAATGACAATCTGAAGGAAGAGGTCTATGTGGTACAGCCATCAGGTTTTATTGATTCAACTCAACCTAATTATGTATATAGACTTAGGAATGCTTTGTATGGGTTAAAACAAGCCCCTAGGGCTTGGTATGAAACCCTGTCTAGTTTCCTCATTGAGAATAAATTCATAAGGAGGAAAATAGACTAGACTCTATTCCTTAGGGAATCCAGAGGCAAGATCATACAGTCCAAATATATGTAGATGACATCATATTTGGGTCTACAGAAAGTTGTCTTTGCAAGAAGTTTGCAAAACTTATGCAAGGATAATTTGAGATGAGCAGTATGGGGGAACTTAAGTTCTTCTTGGGTCTCCAAGTTAGACAGACTGAGAATGGTTTATCCATATGCCAGTCTAAGTTCACCCTAGAATTAATAAGGAAGTATGGTATGGAATCATCCAGTACCATGAAAACTCCTATGGGGTCAAGTATGTCTCTTAGCAAAGATGATGCAGGGAAACCTGTAGATGAGACTTTGTATAGAGGGATAGTTGGATCCCTATTGTATTTGACTGCAAGTAGACCAGATATCATGTATGCTACATGTGTCTGCGCTAGGTACCAAGCATGCCCTAAAGAATCTCATTTGACAGCAGTCAAAAGAATACAGAGATATCTTAAGGGAACTCCTTATCTAGGCCTTTGGTACCCTAGGAATGGAGACTTTGAACTGACAGGTTATTCAGATGCAGATTTTGCAGGCTGCAAAGAAGATAGGAAAAGTACAACTGGTACCTGTCAATTCCTAGGTGGAAGACTGATATCATGGAGTAGCAAGAAACAAACAAGTGTGGCTATCTCCACACTAGAATCAGAGTATGTTGTTGCAGGAAGTTGCTGTGCTCAACTTCTGTGGATTCAACATCAGCTAGAAGACTATGGTATACAAGTAAATAGAACACCTCTATTTTGTGATTCTACTAGTGTTATTTCTATTGCAAACAATCCTGTCTCCCATAGTAGGACTAAGCGTATAGAAATCAAATACCATTTTCTAAGAGAACATGTGGAAAAAGGAGATATTTCACTAGAGTATGTTAATACAGATAATCAACTAGATGACATGTATACTAAGCCCTTAGAAGAAACCAAATTCAATAGGTTTAAAATTGAATTAGGTAGGATAAACTTAGAATAAGTTTACAAGAATGACTAAGTAAAATAGTGTCGACACACAGAGTTGTCTGTGTCGAGACAGAGAATTGGTGTCGACACTTCAGAGAAAAGGTGTCGACACATCTAGGAAGTTGGTGTCGACACTTCAGAGAATTAGTGTCGACACATACAGGGTAGGTGTCGACACATCCAAGGTGGTGTCGACACTTAGACTTTATGCATAATTAGTGAAGTAAAGTCTCGACTAAGTGTTAAGCTAAGTGGTGTCGACACATAAACAAGTGTCGACACATATATTCTGTCGACTATACTTGTGTCGACACATAGTTGTCGAGACATTATAAGTCTGTGTCGACATTTATCAACAGTGTCGACACAATTTGAGTTTATTGACGCGCCCTTTCATCTTCGATTCTATAAAGGTATAAATAGGTTTTCGCCATTGTCTGTCGACACGCTCACCAAAGTTTCGAGACCAAACTTGTGTGTCGACACCTCTCTTCTCTAGATTCAAATTTCTTCAAACCCTAATGGCGTCCAAGCTCGAAGAGAATGTGAATGAAGGATACGAACTCGTGCATCATGCGTTTGATGACGGGGAACCAGAGATCAAAGGCGTGATAACCCTAATAAAAGAGACAGGGTTAGAATTTCTTGTTTCAGAGCCGACCAAGATATGGAAGAAAGAGGTCCTGGAATTCCTGAATGGAGCTACAGTAGATGAATCTGGACTCAAGATAAAGTCTAGAGTTCATGGGGCAAAGGTGAAAGTTTCTCCCAAAAGTCTGAGAAAGGTACTTCAACTACCTAGGACTAAGGAAGAAGAAGATGTTACTGCTACAGAGACTAGAGAAGCATTAACATGGTGTGGACTGGATTTCACGATGAAAATAGGATCTGTTTTCAATAGGAAGGGAATGAACATGCAAGGGAAATTTCTCTCTGAAATTGTTGGGAAAGTTATCCTGAGCAAGCCTGGAGGCCATGACAGAGTTTCAGCTCATATGTTTAGTCTAATGACAAGAATTATCTTCACACTACAAACTGATTGGTCTGTAGTAGTGTTTGAGAAGATTAAGGAGAGCCTGAAGAAACCCAATTTGGGTAGGATTCTAAGTCTTTACCTAGGTGGTAGTATACCAGAGATAATGACCCAAGCTGCAGGATCCAAAATTAACTACATGAGGAGAATGGATTTGAGGATCTTCTCTAGGTGGGATAAGGTCTTGACCAAGGAAATGCCAACTCCTGAGAAGGTAACACCCCAGAAAAGGAAGAAAAAATCAGTCCCTGTGGCTCAAGAATCATCAAGCAGTTCTGAGGAACAAGTAGTGTTCACTCCTGATGAAGAAGACAGTGGAAATGCTGGAAAGTCTCCAGCTAGACAAGATGATGCAGAGAGGCAGGGGGAGCTACCACAGGCTAGCCCACTTCACCAGTATTCCATCCAGGGGGAGCCCTTACTTGTGGATGAGCCACCTCCACTAGAAAGTGAACAAGCTACCCATACTATACTTGAGGTAATTGCTGAGATTAATGCATTAGATTTCCATATTGAGGATGATGTTTTGTCTGATTCATTACCTAATGTTAATCAGCAAACACAAACACATAGCAAACCCCAAGATGTTGTGATGGAGGACACATCTGTTGCTATTCAAGTGGAATCTAATCAAGTGGTTGATGAGATAAGAAAATTTCCACCCCATCCTCAACAAGAGTTTACTTTGGAAGAATTGTTCCCAGACCTTCTTCAAACTGACATTGAAGTGGAAAAAGCTGCTGCTGAGGGGGAGAAAGTAAGTATTGAGGGGAGTAAGTGGAGTTTATAGAAGACACTACAGGCACAGAGACTGAGGTGCCAAAAGATGTTGAGCAGGTTCAAAGGACTGAGGAGTTACCTCCAAGTCCTAAGTACAGAGTGACTATTGATAGCACATCTGCTTCTGAAGATGAGGAGGCTGCAAGAGCCAAGAAGAGAAAATTTCAAGTTTTCAAAATAAGAAGCCAGACTTATGAGAAAGCTTTACAAACAATAGCACCACAGCCTGCACCACAGCCAGCACCATCTATAGATTTTAGTTTTTTGATGGTTGCATTACAGATAAAGCTTGATGAGCAAAGGCAAGCACTGGAAAAATATGTGGATGAAGGACAAAAATCTCTGCAGTTTGATCTTGCACAGGATATTAAGTCCATCAGATTTGAGATGAATCTGAATAAGAAAGAGATCACTGACTGCTTTCATAAGCGAGGAAATGCAGTAGTCTATCTCGCAACTCATCAAGAAAAGATCAAAATACAAGTAGATGATATTGCAGTGAAGCAATGCTATGTTCTGGAGAACCAGCTAAGGATGAATGATAATTTAACTGCTTCACACAATGCAATAGTCACAGAAATGAAGAATATAGCTACTGGTCAGACTACAGCTAATGCTACAGCTAAGGCAGAATTTGATAAAGCATTACAAGAGGGAATAACTGTTGTTAAAACTTCTATACAAGACTCTCAAAAGGCTATAACAGACAAGCTCCAAAGGTTGAAACCTTTCTTTAAGGATGGAGTAAACTATTTGGATGCCCAGATAAGATTTCAGAAAGATGATCTGAGGGATCATATTGTTAGAGAAGTCATAAAGGGGGAGAGGGTGTTAGTCAAAGCCAGCTCTGATCATGCAAAATGGATTTCCAATTCCATCAGAGCCACCCTTGGATATCCTCCATTATGTGATGATGACAATGTTGTAGAGTCTGGAATTAATCCTGCATATCTTGGAGGGGAGCAAGCTAAAGTGGCTCAAGTAATTTACCCTCCACCAGACTTTGATATGATACATGCAGATATATAGTCAATGTATAGCCCACCTGAGGGAAAGCAAAATGTCATCATAGAAAAAGTGGTTCAGCCAGTGCCAGAGGCTATACTGAAAGAACAAGAAGCTTTGTTGCTGAAGGAACAAGAAGCCCAATTGTCTAAGAAGAGATTCAGGGAGCAAGCTGAATTGAGGCCTGACTTTGAACAATGGAGCCCCACCTCCAGGAATATTATCTTAACTGCATGGAAGGCTGTCAAGGACAATATTCAAGACAGAAACAAGTGGTATTCTGAACTGGAGTGGAGAAAGCATGAGTCCAGGCAAGAAGCCATTGTGCAATACAAAAGAAAGGCTAAGATGGGAAAGCTACCTCCTACTGCCCAGGAGCCTAGCAAGTACTTTCCAAAGTCATATCATTACTTTGAAAGACAAAAGATCAAAGCTGAAGATCAGAAAAAGAAGGATCTAAAAGGAAAGAAGCTTGTTGCTGCTGAAGATGCTGAAGCCCCAGTCCAAGAAAAGATACAATCTGGAAAGGGCATAGTGATCAAGGAGACTGAGCAGCAATAGGATAGAATTTATCTTTAGTTTACAGTTGTAATCTTTTGATTTTAAACACTCTGTAAACTTTTGTATAATGAATATGATAAAGTTGTTAGAACAATGTGATGTGTGATAAATCTACTACATTATCGTTTTGAGATATTTCTGTATACATGTTTTGTTTAATACATGTTTATGTACTTACCCTGTTATATAATCCTGCTTTACATCATACTGTGATTTTGTTATGTATGGTGTATATCATTGACTAAGGATTATGACTTCTCCAAATAGGGGGAGATTGTTGGGTACATTGGAATAAATGTACCTGATTTGAAGAAGCCTCACCCTACTCAATGATATACATCAAAATGTATTTGATATATTTTGAGTTACCTTGTGCAGGTAAAGTATTTGCAGGGAAAGATGAAAAGTTTCTAAGTCCATGTGTCGACACCCAGAACAAAAGTGTCGACATTTAAGAAGACTTTTGTCGACACCCAGAGAAGCAGTGTCGACACTTGGAGTAATTGTGTCGACACCAGGGATGCATAGTCGACACCAGAAGGAAAGTGTCGACACATACAGGTTGTGTCGACACTCATTGAAGAAATGTCCTAGAGAAGCTGTGTCGACACTTAGAAGCAGTGTCGACACCCAGTGGAACTTTGTCGACATCAGAAAGTGTCGACACTTGGAGAATGTGTCGACACACAGCAGAAGACTCAACACATGAAGAAAGTGTCGACACTTGGAGGCTGTTGATGAGTACGATTATGATAGGATTTTTACTATCATAATTGTAATCATGTCTGCTATTTCCCACCCCTTTTTGTGTTGATTTCATGATAATAGTAAAAAAATTGTCGTACCATAGATAGAAGAGCATATTTAGAAGTCTTTGGCAGTTCCTGTAATAAACTATTTACTGAGTCTATCATTTTTTCTATTGCAGGTAATGCCAACCAATGGACCTAAAAGTCTCGGAGCAAACAGAGGAGTTCACGGAGTCAACATGGCTGATGACAGGACGAAAATTTGGTGCACACGGCCAGACACACGGCCGTGTGCCTACCCGTGTCCTGTGCACCTGGAGTTGAAGAATTTGGGCGCAGATGCTGGAACCCACACGGTATGGCACACGCCCGTGTGCATACCCGTGTCATCTTTGCACACGGCTGTAGACCAACCCGTGTCTGGGGAACACGGCCGACCACACGGCCGTGTCCACACCCGTGTCATCTGACACGGCCCACGACCAGACACGCCTTCTCGTGGGGAACCGCCCAGGAACCGCCTAGGAACCGTCCACACGGCCTGCCACACGGCCGTGTGCGACCCCGTGTCCGACCTGTTTGCAAGGGAACTATAAATTTCCTGTAGAAAAATTTGTTTAGGACTTTTGGATCATTTCTGGATTGGAGAACTGCTGGAGGCCGAAGGGGAGCATCCAAGACAAGGAGGATTGAAGGGTATTCATATGTATTTTCATTTAATCATTAACCCCTTTGAATCCTTCCCTTATCTTGATGATTCATCTTCAATTTATGTTTTAATTTGCATGAATTTCTCTTTGAACACTCTAGTGATCATGTATCACCTTGTTTATGTTACATTTGTAGTATTTTATTTGTGTTTATGCTTACAAACAAAGAGTTTAATCCTCCTTATGAATTACTTATTTGTTTTACAAAATTTGCAATTGGCTAGATTGAGAAATTGGTTCTTTGCATTGCTTTTGGTATGTTCATATTGTGATGATAATTCCCTTTGTAATTCAAACTTTATGATCGAGAGATATTTTGTTTGGAAAATTAGAACACGAATAAAAGGATTCATGTTAATTTAGCGATAACATTCATGAATTTATGTAGTAATAAAGGTATTTTGCTTAATGCGAACTTGAGTGTTGTGAATTGTTCGAGAGAAAATTTACTATCTTAGGTTTAGATTTGGAATTTCTCGAGAGAGAATTTTGATGAAAAATTAACCTTTACATTGCACAAATTTAACAGTATTTTCATGTCATGATCGCTTAGAATTGAACTAGTAAATGAAATTGTTCATGTAATTATTTAAAAGCTCCATGTTCTATCGTTTTTATTTCTCCAATACTGAATTATCCAATTAGTCATAGTTAGGTTAATGTAGTTTAAACATCACTTTTGTTTAGAGATATGATAATAAAGGGTGGGTGAGTACGAATAGTTGAAACGACCCTGTGGAATACGACACGAGATGTAGATTTCTCATATATTACGATTGATAGGTGCGCTTGCCTGAATGCTAATTCAATCTAGTTAAGTCCATCTACATAATTGTATTAGAATGTAGAATGAAATCACATTGAGTTATTACTTGTTAGCAAGGAAAATCATCAAGTTTTTGGCGCCGTTGCCGGGGAATCGCTTTCAATATTTTGAAATCCTAATCTTTATTGATCTACCAATTTTCATTTATATAGTTGTAAATTAGTATTAGTATAATTATATTGCGTAATATTTTTTTTGTAGTCTGTTAGTCTATGACCAGGGGCAGAAATTCTGGTCTAGCACCATTTCATCCTGACCCAGAACGAATTCTCCATAACACTAACTTAAGAGACGTGGGAATTAATACCACAGATATTTCAAACGGACTATCAGAAGAGGAGACAGTAAACCAAGGAGAGAATCATCTCGAAAACTTAGATATCATGGCCAACCAAAATGAGCAAACCATGTCTGACTTTGCTAGACCTAATCTCCAAGGAACCGGGTCGAGCATCGTTAGACCACCGATAGCTACCAATAACTTTGAATTGAAGCCTAGTGTGATACAAATGGTTCAACAGTATGTCCAGTATGATGGCTTGCAAGATGAGGATCCTAACACCCACTTGGCCGGATTCTTAGAGATATGTGACACATTTAAGATCAATGGTGTTTCCAACGACGCCATTCGATTGAGATTGTTTCCATTTTCTTTAAGGCATAAGGCGAAGCAGTGGTTGAATTCCTTACCTAGAGGGTCGATCACTACTTGGGACATGATGGTTGAGAAGTTTCTGATGAAGTATTTTCCACCTGCGAAGACTGAGAAGTTAAGGAATGACATCTCTACGTACATTCAATTGGAGTCTGAATCGTTGTACGACACATGGGAACGATTCAAGGAGTTGTTAAGGAGATGTCCCCACCATGCTCTACCTTCATGGCTTCAGATTCAGACCTTCTATAATGGTCTAAATCCAGCCACCAAACAAATGATTGATGCGGCTAGTGGAGGAACTTTGAACAACAAGACACCTGAAGCGGCTCAGCAGTTGATAGAGGACATGGCAATGAACAATTACCAATGGACTACAGTAAGACAAAAGCCTAGCAATCCCGCAGGAATTTATGAAGTAGATGCCATTACCGCCTTAGCAATTCAAGTGGAGAAACTTCACCAAAAGATGGACAACCTTGCCTTAGCATCACCTTCCATGGCATCTCAACAATGGGACCCTTCATGCACTGGAATGCCTGGATGTGAACCGCAAATTCAAGAGCATGTTGACTATATGGGTAACAATATTAGGCCACCTTTCAATCAAGCCAACAACCCATATAGCTCTACATATAATCCTGGATGGCGAAACCACCCCAATTTCTCTTGGGGAGGACAAGGAAATCAAGGGAAGCAGCCCATGTTTGGACAACAACCACAGTTGGAACCAAGGAAGCCTACATTGGAAGACGTGCTTACCAAATTCATACAAACTACCGATGTAGCCTTCCGAAATCAAGAGGGTTCAATTCGGAACTTGGAAAATCAGATTGGTCAGCTTGCAAGGATGGTTTCTGAAAGGCAGCAAGGAACACTTCCAGGGAATACAGAGATAAATCCAAGGGAGCATGCAAAAGCCGTTCAATTGAGGAGCGGAAAGGAGTTACAAGACCCAAGGCCTGCAAAAGAAGCACCCAAAATGGAGTCTAGCGGCGAAGGACCAAGCGAGATGAACGTACAACCGATGGAGTACCAACCAGCATTACCATACCCAGCAAAGCATAGCAAGGAGCGCATGGATGCGCAGTATGGTAAATTTTTATCTATGTTTAAGCAATTACATGTTAATTTACCTTTTTCTGAAATTATTCAAATGCCTAAATATGCAAAATTTCTTAAGGATTTGATTTCTAATAAAAAGAAAATAGAAGAATTATCATTAGTAACATTAAGTGAAGAATGTTCTGCTATTTTGCAAAATAAATTGCCACAAAAACTTAAGGATCCCGGTTCATTTTCAATCCCATGTTTAATCGGTGATTTACAAGTAAATAAGGCTTTAGCAGATCTAGGAGCAAGTATAAATTTAATGCCTTATAAACTATATCTGAAACTAGGCCTAGGAGAACTTAGCCCAACAAGAATGAGTATTAAATTAGCAGATCGATCGGTTAAGTATCCTAGAGGAATAGTAGAAGATGTATTAGTTAAGGTAGATAAATTTATATTTCCTGCTGATTTTGTTATTTTAGATATGGATGAAAATATCGAAGTACCACTCATATTAGGTCGTCCATTTCTAGCTACATCTAGAGCACTTATTGATGTTTTTGATGGTAAATTAGTGTTGCGAGTAGGAGAAGATGAAGTCACTTTTCAAATTGGCAATACTATGAAACAATCCTTAGATAATGATGATTATTGCTATTTTTCTCATGGTATTGATGATTTTATGTCTTCTATAAATTCTAATTTTTATTATAAAGACCCTTTAGAAATTTGTATAACTAACAATTATCTAGAAGATGATAAAAATGATGACATTACTGAACATTTATTTTTTCTAGAAAATTGTGTTGCTATGAATAGAACAACGGAATATAGTTTAATTACTGAAGGAGATCATGAAATTCTTAAGAATAATACTAAGGATCCACCGATAGTAGAATTAAAAAAATTACCGGATCATCTTGAGTATGCATTCTTAGGAACAAATTCTTCGTACCCAGTTATCATTTCTTCAAATCTTTCCAGACTTGAAAAAGAAAAATTGATAACCGTATTGAAGAAATGTAAAGGTGCAATAGCATGGCAAATATCTGATATAAAGGGTATTAATCCTAGTTTTTGCACTCATAAAATTCTTTTGGAAGAAAACTATAAGTCGTCTATTCAACCGCAACGTAGGCTAAATCCTAATATGAAAGAGGTAGTTAAGGCTGAGATTGTGAAGTTATTAGATGCTGGTATTATATATCCTATTTCGGATAGTTCATGGGTTAGTCCTGTCCAAGTAGTTCCTAAGAAGGGTGGCCTTACCGTAGTAGCAAATGATAGAAATGAATTAATTCCAACGCGAACAGTAACAGGTTGGCGTGTCTGTATAGACTATAGGAAATTAAACGATGCCACTAGGAAAGACCATTTCCCTCTTCCTTTCATTGACCAGATATTAGAACGATTATCAGGACACTCTTATTATTGTTTTCTAGATGGACTTTCTGGATACTTTCAAATCCCCATAGCACCAGAAGACCAAGAGAAAACAACATTTACTTGCCCATTTGGTACCTTTGCCTATAGACGTATGCCTTTCGGGTTATGTAATGCACCCGCCACATTTCAAAGGTGCATGCTAGCCATCTTTAACGAGTATGTTGAAGATATCATGGAAGTGTTCATGGATGATTTTTCGGTTTTGGCGACTCTTTTGAGTTGTGTTTGAATAATCTAGAGAAAGTTCTTAGGAGGTGTGAGGAGACGAACCTGGTGCTTAGTTGGGAGAAGTGCCATTTCATGGTACAAGAAGGGTTAGTACTTGGCCATAAAATTTCAAGCCAAGGAATTCAAGTAGATAGAGCAAAAATAGAGACCATAGAAAAATTGCCACCACCAACCTCCGTAAAGGCAGTGAGAAGTTTCTTAGGACACGCGGGATTTTACCGCCGTTTTATTAAAGACTTCTCTAAAATAGCTAAACCACTTACAAGGCTTTTAGAAAAAGACACACCGTTTATTTTTGAACAAGAGTGTCTACATGCCTTTGAGTTCTTAAAAGAAAAATTAATTAATTCTCCTATTATGATCGCACCTGATTTTAGCCAACCATTTGAGATCATGTGTGACGCTAGTAGTTTTGCGGTAGAGGCTGTTTTAGGACAACGCCGAAACAAACACTTTCACCCAATATATTATGCTAGTAAAACACTTAATAATGCACAGGAGAATTATACAACTACTGAAAAAGAACTCCTAGCAGTGGTATTCGCCTTTGATAAATTTAGACCATATTTAACATTATCCAAAGTGGTAGTTTATACGGATCACTCTGCACTTAGATATTTGCTAGCCAAAGCGGAAGCAAAGCCTCGCTTAATCCGATGGGTTCTCCTTCTACAAGAATTTGATCTAGAAATTAGGGATAAACGAGGAGCGGAAAACTTAGCGGCAGATCATCTTTCACGTTTAGAAAACCCACTACGATCAATGTTAGATGAATCTGAAATTTCTGATACATTTCCTGAGGAATCATTATTTGCCATATCTACCAATATACATCTAGATTATCCATGGTTTGCAGATTATGCAAACTATCTTGTGGCTAAGGTCCTTCCAAAAGACTTTTCATATCAGCAGAAAAAGAAATTTTTCTCTGACTTGAAATATTACTTTTGGGAGGACCCTTTTCTTTTTCGGATATGTGCAGATTCTGTTATAAGAAGGTGTGTATCAGCGGAGGAAGGTTGGAAGATTTTGGAGCAGTGTCATTCAGGTCCTGCTGGTGGTCACTATGGAGCGAATCGCTCCGCTAAAAAGGTTCTTGATTCCGGTTTTTATTGGCCCCTTCTATTCAGGGATGCCCAAAGGTATGTGCTTTCATGTGATTCTTGCCAAAAAGCAGGTAATATTTCTAAATTACATGAAATGCCTCAAAAATTTATCCTTGAATGTGAAGTATTCGATGTGTGGGGTATAGATTTTATGGGACCATTCCCAGTTTCTTTTGGGAATAAATACATTTTGGTAGCTGTAGATTATGTATCAAGGTGGGTTGAAGCGCAAGCTTTGCCTACTAATGATAGTAGGGTTGTAATTAGATTTTTGAAATCCTTATTCACACGATTTGGCACACCACGTACACTTATTAGCGATAGGGGTTCACACTTTTGTAATCTACAACTAGACAAAGTATTAGAAAAATATGGAGTTACACATAGGATAGCCACTCCGTATCATCCTCAAACTAGTGGGCAAGTTGAAGTTTCCAATAGAGAGCTTAAGAGAATCTTAGAAAAATCTATAGAAGGGAATAGGAAGCAGTGGTCTAGGAAACTTAACGACTGTTTGTGGGCTTATAGGACCGCCTACAAAATGCCTATAGGGACCACCCCCTTTAGATTAGTCTACGGTAAATCTTGCCACCTACCTATAGAATTAGAACACAAATCGTATTGGGCAATACGCTCCTTAAATTTTGACACTAGTTCTATAGGAGAGAAGCGTAAACTTCAACTTAACGAATTAGATGAGTGGAGAACTATAGCCTATGAGAACTCCCGGATTTATAAGGAGAAAACCAAACTATTTCATGACCGTCACCTTCGCAAACCCAAGGTATTCCAAAAAGGTGACCAAGTCCTCCTTTATAATTCCAGATTACGATTATTCCCAGGGAAGTTAAGGTCTAAGTGGTCCGGACCCTTTAAAGTTAAAGAAGTCTTTCCCTACGGTACCGTCGAGTTAACTCACCCCGAGAAGGGAGATTTTAAGGTTAATGGTCACCGACTTAAGCCTTATTATGGGGAAATCCCTATGGACTTCGCTCGTCTAGAGACTTGCCTCCGTCTAGATTAGTTTCATATTAACTATAGTAGGTGTTTTTAAGTATTCTTGTTTTAGTATAAACTTAATTAGAAGCATTGAAAAAAAATTAATGAAAAAAAAAAGAAGAAAAGAAATTTTTTTTTATGAAAAGAAATTTCAACCAAAATTTTAATGAGAGAAAATTTTTTTTTTCTGGAGTGGCACACGGCTATCCACATGGCCGTGTGCGTGGCCGTGTACGTGACACGGGCTCAAGCCCAGCCATGTGGAATTAATTCCGCAAAAGGCCAATTTCATCCCGAGCACAACACGGGTTCGCACCAACCCGTGTGCATAGCCGTGTTCACCGGTCTCGACGATCGTCGAGACCGATGTGTCCAGACACCGGACACGGGCGTGTCGGATTCCACACGGCCGTGTCGCCTACCTACCCGTGTTTATGTGCCGTGCCAGCTGCGACACGGGGCAACACACGGCCGTGTTGTCGCCCGTGTCCACCTAACGCGCTGTCCCCAGCCAGTTTGACCACACGGACCGAGGCAGGCCCATGTTCCACGAGGCCTCGGATCCCCTAACACGGGTGCACACACGGCCGTGTGCGCACCCGTGTTCCATTATTTTACACGGACCGACGCACCCCGTGTTCCACGAGGCTGTTGATTCGCTAACACGGGTTCACACACGCCCGTGTGCGAACCCGTGTTCAACATGTATAAATAGGGCCGTGTGGATTTCTTCCTTGCTCACTCCAAATCCTCCCCCAGCTACAGTCATCCCGTGGCCTGATCCCCAAGACCCTATTTTCTCTAATCTTCGTCCCCCTTCACTCGTATTTTCCCCTTCTACGTTATGTCTTCCGAAGAAGTGGAGGTCGCCGTCGCCGACCAGAATTACAAGTCTCAACGGAGAGGCGGGATGCCGCTGCTCCGCTAATTTTCACCGATGCATCACACACAGCCCGCTTCAACCGCTTGCAATCTAAAAAATTTCAAGATATACGTATAATCGATTGGAGCGTACTTGAGGAGATAAACTTAGCTGGAGATGTCAGGGGGCTAATTTCTGTAATGGGGTGGGATCAGTTTTTTGCCATAGAGGAGTTAGGCTTTAGGGAACTCACCTTAGAGTTCCTATCTTCATTTTATTCCAGCTTTTGGCCTAACTTCATCGATGCGCCACACGCGCCCGAGGGGATAGTGTCATTTCGCGTGGGTGGCACATTTTATACACTCACCATGCTCCAGTTCACCCAATATTTAGGGGTGTATGAGGAGTCGTTCCTTTTCAGTGCGGCCTACCCCGAGCTCCGCTTCGAACTCACCAACCGCGATATGGCCGGTGCTATTTGGCGCCAGATTTCATTTGACACTGGCGCCTACGAGGCCAAGAGATCTAAGGCATCTAAATTGATTTCTCCCGCCCTCCATTACATCCACCATTTACTCAGCCACACGTTGAGCGGTCGGGGCGAAAGCTCCGGAGTTGTCAGTAGGCAGGATCTGTTATACCTCTACAGCATGACATCACGATATCCTCTACATCTCGATTATCTTCTAGCCCAGTTCATTCTCCATCAGGCTGACACCCCTCGTATAGGGTCTATTTGCGTAGCACCCTATATTACTCGCCTCGTGAAGAATATGGGCATCTTTTTAGCCCTCCCCCAGATGACAGTGGTCGCAAAGACCGTGCCTATCACGATGGCTAGTCTTCGCGCCCTCCGCCTCGTCACCGCCCGTCAGGGCCGGGGAGGGGTTATATATTCTATTGCTCGACGTGGACCGCATATACATGATGACAGTGATGATGAGATAGATCCTGACCTCGACGAGCCATTGGTGCCCCCACCCCATTCCACCTATGCTCACGGCGAGTCGTCTACTGCACCTCCTCCACCTCGTTCACGGTACTCACGCGAGTTCCGACAGTTTTTCGAGACCGAGCTCTCGCCGCGCTTACAGGACATTAAGGAGGCACATCAGCGGACCGAGGATCTCCTCACACAGATCAGAGACCATCTTGGGATCGCCCCTCGCCAGCCGCCAGCTCCAGCACCGCCTTCCTTCCCGGACGATTCGACAGACCACCAGGCGTACTTCTGATATGTATCGATGTAATTCTATATTCCTGTATCGTATCTTGTATTTTTTTTCAGTGTATTCAGTTCTGGCAGCTCTTATATATCAGTGCATTCTATTACAACTCCTGTTTCTTTATTGTGCTCTCCTACTTATTATACTAGCAGTTTTTTTTCTCTTATATTATCATGAAATCACTCTATGTTCGCTTTTTACATTGCACTGAGGACATTGCAAAATTTAAGTCTGGGGGTAGAATGGTTATTCATGTGGTTACAATTGATTCTAATCTGCCTATCATAATACTCAAGTTTGTTATACCTTCCCCTACAAATTTTGTTGATCTTTTAAGCTCTCATTATTCATTCATTTGGGATTATAAATATTTAATTTACCTTCGCACACTGATTAAAATGAATTGATGTAGACTCATAGAGTATTCAACTTTGTTGATTTTGTAATTAAGCATAGAAATTTTTGTTTAGCTTAATTTTCTCTATATAATTTAATTTTAAGATTACTCCTCTATATTTGTAACTATTCAACACTCTATTTTAGAAAATATATTTATCTATAATAAAGTGAGTCGATGAGTGTAACATTTTTATAATTTGGTATTAGTGCTTTAAAATTAAAAATTACTCCATATTGATGTCTAGGACTCACCCTCTAGCATTCCTCAAAACATTACATAGGCTAATTAGTAAGGGCGGAAATGACTTAGGCCTCCTATTGGATAGCTTGAGCCTTGTTATCCCAACACCTCTAACATGATACCCCTGCACACCCAATTTGAACCTAATCCCCATCCTTTTGATGCTCTACTATTAAAATTCACCAAGGCCAAATCCTTACCTATTAGCACACCTATCATTGATGCCTGCTTGGAATGATTTGTTCATTGTGATATGTGGCATGAGTGTGTGTATCCTTGCACCCACTTGGAATGATCCCTACTTTGAACCAAAAAACAAAAAGACATAGTGATATGTGGCCTGAGTGCGTGTATACTTGCACCCACTTGGAATGATCCCTACTATGGTCCCTTGGTTAAAAATATATATAAAAATAGAGTGCCCTTCAAAATATGGGAAATATACAAATTGCAAAGCCTGGGGGTGTTTACAAAAAATTGAAATATGTTAAGGTATCTTCAAACATAAGGCTCAATCAAGATTTAGGTGTGAAAAATTCATCGAACTTATCCTTCATTACCTCACCTTTAATCTTCTATCCTAAGCCAAAAAGGCTACACCAAAATTCAAGTCCTAAGGATCCAACCTTACTAATTCTAAATTGTGCTGTGATGAGGGTGTAAAAAGGGTAAGCTCATGTTTATCAGTAAGAGTACTTATAAGTTTTGAAACACTAATACGTATCTTATAGAGATTGTTATTTTCTCCTCATATTTGTTAAAGATGACTATACTTTTATTTCTAAAAGCGAGTGAGAGATAGTTAAAATGATATATTAGAGGAATTTTAAGATAAATCTATATTTAGAAAAGTCTGCTAAGTTATTTCCTATACAATTACATCATCAAAGTTCTCTTAAATTCATACCAACCAGTGTGCGGAGGCAAAATTATTTAATGGTTACTCAGGTGTTTGAATTAGTTTGCTTAGGGACAAGCAAACATCTAAGTCTGGGGGTATTTGATGAGTACGATTATGATAGGCTTTTTACTATCATAATTGTAATCATGTCTGCTATTTCCCATCCCTTTTTGTGTTGATTTCATGATAATAGTAAAGAAATTGTCGTATCATAGATAGAAGAGCATATTTAGAAGTCTTTGGCAGTTCCTGTAATAAACTATTTACTGAGTCTATCATTTTTTCTATTGCAGGTAATGCCAACCAATGGACCTAAAAGTCTCGGAGCAAACAGAGGAGTTCACGGAGTCAACATGGCTGATGACAGGACGAAAATTTGGTGCACACGGCCAGACACACGGCCGTGTGCCTACCCGTGTCCTGTGCACCTGGAGTTGAAGAATTTGGGCGCAGACGCTGGAACCCACACGGTATGGCACACGCCCGTGTGCATACCCGTGTCATCTTTGCACACAGCTGCAGACCAACCCGTGTCTGGGGAACACGGCCGACCACACAGCCGTGTTCACACCCGTGTCATCTGACACGGCCCACGACCAGACACGCCTTCTCGTGGGGAACCGCCCAGGAACCGCCTAGGAACCATCCACACGGCCTGCCATACGGCCGTGTGCGACCCCGTGTCCGACCTGTTTGCAAGGGAACTATAAATTTCCTGTAGAAAAATTTGTTTAGGACTTTTGGATCATTTCTGGATTGGAGAACTGCTGGAGGCCGAAGGGGAGCATCCAAGACAAGGAGGATTGAAGGGTATTCATATGTATTTTCATTTAATCATTAACCCCTTTGAATCCTTCCCTTATCTTGATGATTCATCTTCAATTTATGTTTTAATTTGCATGAATTTCTCTTTGAACACTCTAGTGATCATGTATCGCCTTGTTTATGTTACATTTGTAGTATTTTATTTGTGTTTATGCTTACAAACAAAGAGTTTAATCCTCCTTATGAATTACTTATTTGTTTTACAAAATTTGCAATTGGCTAGATTGAGAAATTGGTTCTTTGCATTGCTTTTGGTATGTTCATATTGTGATGATAATTCCCTTCGTAATTCAAACTTTATGATCGAGAGATATTTTGTTTGGAAAATTAGAACACGAATAAAAGGATTCATGTTAATTTAGCGATAACATTCATGAATTTATGTAGTAATAAAGGTATTTTGCTTAATGCGAACTTGAGTGTTGTGAATTGTTCGAGAGAAAATTTACTATCTTAGGTTTAGATTTGGAATTGCTCGAGAGAGAATTTTGATGAAAAATTAACCTTTACATTGCACAAATTTAACAGTATTTTCATGTCATGATCGCTTAGAATTGAACTAGTAAATGAAATTGTTCATGTAATTATTTAAAAGCTCCATGTTCTATCGTTTTTATTTCTCCAATACTGAATTATCCAATTAGTCATAGTTAGGTTAATGTAGTTTAAACATCACTTTTGTTTAGAGGTATAATAATAAAGGGTGGGTGAGTACGAATAGTTGAAACGACCCTGTGGAATACGACACGAGATGTAGATTTCTCATATATTACGATTGATAGGTGCGCTTGCCTGAATGCTAATTCAATCTAGTTAAGTCCATCTACATAATTGTATTAGAATGTAGAATGAAATCACATTGAGTTATTACTTGTTAGCAATGAAAATCATCAGCTGTGTCGACACTCAGCAAAGTTCAACAAATTCTAAGTACAAGTGTCGACACAAAGGAGATGTGTCGACACTCAGCAAAAGTCTCAACAAAAGAAGAATGTGTCGACACAAGGAGCTGTGTCGACACCCAGCAAGTATCAACACAGAAGGCATGTGTCGACACCAAGAGTATGTGTCGACACTTAACAAGTTCAACACAAGAAGATGTGTCGACACAAAGGAGTTGTGTCGACACTTAGCATAATTCAACTAAGTACTGAAGAACAAGGAGTTGTGTCGACACACAATATCAGTGTCGACACATTCTGAAGAAGCAGTGTCAAGAAGTAAATTCTACAACACAAGGATTTGTGTCGACACATTGAAGGCTAGTGTCGACACTTAGTCAACTTGTGTCGACACTTAGTCTATAAGTGTCGACACTTAAAGACAGACTGTCTCGACACTTTCAGACAGTTACAGATATTTCAAGAAGTGACTGGATGACATGACAGCTGCCATTCCAGCCGTTCTACTACAACTGTCAGAGTTGTCAGAAAACGGTTAGGAACCGGATCAGCCGGTCACCATAAAGAAGGTCTATATAAAGGCTTATTCTATCAACAGAAGAAGATGATCAACATTAATAAGAGAAGAAGATCAAGCAATTCAATGAATAATTAATTCAAGTGAAGATCTAAGAAGTTGGAGAGAGAGAGAGAGCTCCTTCCAAGAAGACAGTTGTTGGAACCAGGCTGTGAAGAAAGTTTCAGACTTAGTTCTGATTCTTAAGTTAGTAGTGATTGAAGATCAGCTGCAGAGAGTATCAACCCTATTGTGTTCTATATTCAAGAAGCTTTGAAGAAAGCCAAGTGAGGTTGATCTCAGCAGAGTTCCTTCAAGAACTCATCAAGAATCCTATCAACTCTTCTCTCTTATACTGAGTTGTAGGTATATACATTGTATTCTTATTTATTGTAGGATCCTAAGGGATCTGAGTTGTAAGCCTGAAATTATAAAGGCTGAGTGGTAGGGCCTGTGTGCCTGAGTGTAGGAGATCCATATCTCTGAGTGTAGGCCTTGTGGCTGAGTGTAGGTCTTTGAGAAGACTGAGTGGTAGGGCTGTTGAGCCTGAGTTGTAGGAGTGGGATCACTCTGAGCTGTAGGAACCTGGTTGGGGTTCTGAGTGTAAGATCTGTGGATCTGAGGTATAGTGGAGAAGTTTGGCCGAATCTAGTACACTACTAGATAGGCGAATGGGGAAAGTGGATGTACCCAAACCTTGGGGAACCACTATAAAACTGTGTGTACTCTGTGTATGTGATTGATGATGTGTATGCTGTGAATAGTTCTGTGAAATCTGTGATATAATCTGCCTAAAAGTTTAAAAAGATTAAGTCACCTATTCACCCCCCCCCCCCCTCTAGGTGATTAGGTACAATTTCTTTCAATAAGAGTATGAGAAGTGAGTCGCAAATTTTTTCTTGACGATTAACAAGGAAATGACTCCTAATAAGCCCCAATCTGATTAAGCTACGATTAATAAGGCGCAACTCAATTACTAACAGATCTTAATAATGGGAGTAACCCAAGGAAGATTTTTTTAAAAAAGGGGTAAACTGAAATAAAACTGAATATGCCTCCTGAGAACGAAGACTTGAAGCCTCCTGGGTAGAGTGATTGGACTACTAACCATTTTATTTGTGATTATTCCAGTCTTGCACGGGTCCAGCTCCTTTATTCATTTCAGTTCCATACTTTTAATTCAGTAGTACTCCAGTCTCGTACTGGTCAAGTTCATTTCAGTACTTCAATTCAGTAGTACTTCAGTCTCGTACTGGTCAAGTTCATTTCAGTTCAGTACTTTTAATTCAGTACCACTCTAGTCTCGTACTGGTCAAATTCATTTCAGTACTACAATTCAGTACTACTCCAGTCCTGTACTGGTCAAGTTCATTTCAGTTCAGTACTTTTAATTCAGTACTACTCCAGTCTCGTACTGGTCAAGTTCATTTCAGTACTTTCAATTTAGTACTACTCCAGTCTCATACTAGTCAAGTTCATTTCAGTTCAGTAATTTTAATTCAGTACTACTTTGGTTACGTACAGGTCAAGTTCATTTCAGTTCAGTACTTTTCCAGTTTCGTACTGGTCACATCTCATTATGCAGCATTTATTATCAACAGCTTAAATTACTGCATTCTCGTTACTGCAATTTACTATTATAAGAACAAGTCCTACTTAAACTTGCAGTTGTTTGTTAAGGCTGAGCCTTAGTTGAGGATAACTGGAGTGGAGGTGTTCCTCCGAGTTTAGCCTCAAATAAAGCGCTTCCACGCTCCTTGTTGAAAGTTGAGCTGAGCGTCGCTGCCTGAAAGTTAACGTATAGTAGGGCAGGCCGCCGCAGACCCGGTGCATCTTAGCACGATTGTTTGATTGATTGCTTGTGAATTGCTTGCGGTAAATTGTGGCGGGTCAGCCACTTCCGCAGATCGTTCGTACCGGTGCGGAAAGTTCGATGAATCAGGGCGGTAGGGAGATGAGTGCCACGGGTGACCGACCTTTATGTTTTCACCTTCAGGTTTCCTCTGCTGGTCGGCCAAAATGTTGAATCGATGGATGTCGCCCACATCCAAGAGTACACCGGGATGTACGTTAGGGCCTGGGCTGTGCGGTACGACCAACCCCAGAAGTGGCAGGACTGGCCATTGTCACCGATGACCACATCGGTGAGGCCCACATTGTAACACCCCCTATCCGTCGCATAGCATATAGCAGTAGGTCCGGCCGGGGCCCGACGCCATATACTACAGACAGACCGGGTGGTTACTTATGGAAACCATCCAACCAATCTCAACGTCCTACACAGAGCATTCTAGCGGAAGCAGTTTAAAAAAAGTTGTGACAAAGAACCCAGCATACAAGCATGAATGTCCACTGATACAAAAGAGGAATGTTATACAAAATACCTAAAATAAGCCTTAAGGCTTTACAAAATGTTTTACTTGATATTACATGTTTTACAAACCACGGTACGCAGGCCGGTCACACATGAATAAAACAGTAAACACTTCCATTTGGGCCTTCGAGGGCCGGCTTCGCAAAAAGGGCTTTAGCCCGCTATTGACCGCTTGGTCCAGCTGCACCTGCAAGCAACAAACCACCGCAAGGTGGCAAAACAAGGCAACGGTCAGCAATGCTGACCAAATTATAACGATCCCGCCCACAACTCGGGGCGGCGATGCTCCTTCCCTGCACTTCATTAGCATAAGCGAGCAATATAAACAAATAGCCATATCAACACAAACGTTGGCTCGCACGGCCACACGCCCCGTGCTCTCAGGGCACATTTTCGGTGAACCGGTCGATGTCACGTCAATTAAAGCCATTGACATTCCGGACTCACCACCGCCACTTAGACGGCCAAACCTATGAGCAATTTGTCTTCTTGGCCTGGGTCACGACAATTTAAGCCATTGACCGCCGAAGACCCTAATCTATGCCAACGGTAAGTGCCACGTGCCTTTAGGTCTCTTTAATCGAACGACATAGAACGGGTACGGTTCCATCTAACCCGTGCTCACATCGCAACGACAATTTAAGCCATTTGCGCGGGTCAAACTTCCACCGAGTCCCATTTCCATCATAATTCACATAACCCGGTTATGTTCAAGTTGGCTCTCAGGCCACCAAGTTGGCAAGATCTCGTATCCGCCCAGTTTTCCGGGTGCACCTTTGGGTTAGTCCCCAAGGCTCCCTGCTGCAATCTACCGCGTAGAAAACTCGAAAAACAATCCATAGCACGGAGTCTTCTCCGGCATTATGCAATGCAACATCACCGATCCAGACCAACATGTCCGGGTAGGCTTCACACATCATGCCTATGTCCGTTCTCGCTTACGGACTCTAAACAACGGGGACTTCACATATCTACCCGAAGGAACGCCTCCAACTCTCCGCAAACTTGCGAGAGCGGGCTTCCTATGCAAAAAAAGAGAGCTACTCATGCTCAAGATGAGGATCGTTACCCTAGCGTTCCTCTTTGGCGCCATTGAAAAGTAATCGGATGAAAAGCACCGCACTAGCTTTGCCTCCGTGGATCCAGAGTCGGCTCACGATTCGGAGCTCCGAAGATCCTCCAATGGCGGGATCTAGCTCCTTCTTCCTTCCTTGGCTCTCCTCTCTCTCTCTAAGGTTTTAGAAAGATAACACTTAAGAAAAGTGAGGGTTTTTAAGTCCAAATCCCGGGTATATCCCTTCAGGAACATCCCCCAGCCGTTGGATCTCAAAACAAGGAAACGAACGGCTTTGATTCGGGACTGAAATGCCCAATCTGGACCGAACACGGCCTGGCACACGCCCGTGTCCAGGGCCGTGTGCCTCATTCGCCGTCAAAATTGAATCGCCAGGAACCTCACACGGGTATTGAACACGCCCGTGTTCGAGCTGCCACGCCCGTGTTCCACCTGACACGGCCGTGTGTCCGGCCGTGTACCCCATCATTTTTCCCCGAAATCAACCCGAGCACTGCACGGGTTCTAGGACACGCCCGTGTCCCTACCCGTGTCACCTTGACACGCCTGGGCTCCAAGCCGTGTACACGGTCTCGAAACTCGACACTTCGTCGAGCGAAGATCGTCGACCTGATGACACGGCCTTGGACACGCCCGTGTCCTAGGCCGTGTGCCTTGTCTCGACACTGTGTCGAGACCAAAGTGTCGACTACCCGGGACGAGTGTCGACACGGGTCAACACGCCCTGCGACACGCCCGTGTCGCAGGCCGTGTGCCCAGTCTCGACACTTCGTCAAAGCACAGTGTCGACTTCGCGGCTAAGTGTCGACACGGGTCGACACGCCCTGCGACACGCCCGTGTCGCAGGCCGTGTGCCCAGTCTCGACACAATGTCGAGATTAAAATGTCGACTTCCCGTCTCAGTGTCGACACAGGCTTGACACGTCCTGGGACACGCCCGTGTCCCAGGCCGTGTGCCTGCAGCCAGAACCCAAACTGGTCCAAAACGTCCCCCTTTACTCCTTTGAGTTTCGGGGCGTTACAACTCTCCCCCTCTTAAAAGAATTTCGTCCATGAAATTACATAAATGAAAGACATGTACAAAACCAAAATTTGTACCTGAGCGAAACAACTCCGGATACTCGTCAAGCATAGTCTGCTCTCGCTCCCAAGAGAGCTCCTCACGACCGCAATTGTCCCACCGGACCTTGACCATCCTGATCTCTTTATTGCGTAGCCGCTTAACCTCCGAGTCCTCAATCCGCACGGGCTTGACCTTTGTCGTTAGCCCACTATCCACCGGCACTTGATCAACCGCGATCACTTGCGTAGGCTCTTGCACCGCCTTCCGAAGCACCGAAATATGGAATACATCATGTAAACCACTAAGCTCCACTGAAAGCTTCAACCGATAGGCCGCTCCACCAACTCGCTCCAGAACCTCAAACGGTCCAAGGTACCTCGGGCTTAGCTTTTTCATTCGCCGCACCCGCGAGACACCCTTGAACGACTTGATCTTTAAGTATACATAATCGCCCACAGCGAACTCCACATTCCTGTGCTTGGCATTATAGTACTTTGCTTGCCGGTCCTGAGCGATAAGCAACCTCTCCCGAATGGTTCTCACCAAAGAAGTAGCATCCTCCACTTCCGATTGCTTATACAACTTCGACTCACCCGTTTCTAACCAAGACAACGGCGTGCGACATTTTCTACCATATAGGGCCTCGAAAGGCGCCATCTGAATACTCGCTTGGTAGCTGTTGTTGTATGCGAACTCCACCAAATAAAGGTGGTCTTCCCATTGCTTTCCAAAATCCAAGACACACATGCGAAGCATGTCTTCCATGGTTCTATTGACCCTCTTGGTCTGCCCATCCGTTTGTGGATGGAAGGCAGTGCTGAATTTCAGCTTTGTTCCCAACATTTGCTGCACAAGCCTCCAATCATTGGATGTGAACCGCCCATCACGGTCACTCACGATGTTGCGGGGCACACCATGAAGCCGTACTATGTTATCCACATAAAGCTTTGCCAGCTTCTCCACCGGATCATCCTTCCTATGCGGAATAAAATGCGACACCTTCGTTAATCGATCAACAACCACCCAAATGGCGTCGTTCCCCTTTTGCGACCTTGGCAAACCGTGCACAAAGTCCATAGAGATGTCGTCAAATTTCCACTCTGGAATAGGCAAGGACTTAAGAAATCCTCCCGGCTTTTGGCACTCCGCCTTTACCAAGGCGCAAGTTTGGCACTTCACTACGTATAGCGCCACATCCTTCTTTAAACCCGGCCACCAAAACAGTTTCTTCACATCACGGTACATCTTCGTGCTCCCCGGGTGAATCGAGTACTTGGTATGGTGCGCCTCGTACAACAACTCCACCCGTAAATTTCCCACACTTGGGACGCACAGACGACCTTCTTTCCAAAGTAATCCGTCCTCCACGATGAATTGGGAATTTGACCCATCCAGAGCCTCTACCATGAACTGCTTCATATGATCATCCATATCCAATGCCTGCCGAATACGATCAGCCAGGTCATATTGGACTTCAGTCCAATTCAGAATTGCTTCAGTTCTTGATTGTATATCCACACCAACAATCTCCAACGCCTCCAACTCTCGCACCAACTGCTCATCATGAACCGATAGCCAATTGGCTTGAGCTAGGGCTCGGCGACTCAGCGCGTCCGCAACCGCATTTCCTTTGCCAGGCACGTAGTGGATCTTGAATGTATAGTCCCCCAGGAACTCCATCCATCTACGCTGCCGCATATTCAGATCCTTTTGATCAATAAGGTACTTCAGGCTCTTGTGATCGGTGTAGATATCAATCTTCATACCGTACAAATAGTGTCTCCACAGCTTCAAGGCAAAAATCACGGCCGCTAACTCCAAGTCATGGACCAGATAATTCCTCTCATGCACTTTTAGCTGTCTCGAGCCATAAGCTATTACACTTCCGTGTTGCAGTAGCACGCAACCCAAACCGCTGCCCGAAGCATCACTATAAATCTCATAGCCTTCGGTTCCACATGGCGAACTCAGCACAGGCGCCGTGGTCAACCGACACTTCAACTCCTCAAAAGCTCGTGCGCACTCCGACGTCCAGACGAACTTATGCTCCTTCCTTGTCAAAGTAGTGAGAGGTAACGCTATCCGCGAGAAGTTCTCTACGAAGCGCCTATAATAGCCGGCAAGCCCCAGAAAACTCCGGACTTCCGCTACAGTAGCAAGCTCAGGCCACTCCCGTATCGCAACAATCTTCGCCGGATCCACAGCAATACCCTCTCCACTCACTATATGCCCGAGGAACGCCACTGAGGATAGCCAAAACTCGCACTTCGAGAACTTGGCATACAACTGATTTCTCCTTAGCGTCTCCAACACCAAATGAAGATGCTTGAAGTGATCTTCCTCACTTTGTGAGTACACCAAAATATCGTCGATGAAGACGATCACGAAATGGTCCAAGTACTCCCTGAAAGTCCTGTTCATCAAATCCATGAACACTGACGGCGCATTAGTCAGCCCAAACGGCATGACCGTAAACTCATAATGCCCGTATCTCGTACTAAACGCTGTCTTCGGGATATCACTCTCCCTTATACGCAGCTGATAGTACCCAGCATTGAGATCCAACTTCGAGTACACCGTCGACCCGACTAACTGATCAAATAGATCATCAATCTGGGGGATCGAGTACTTGTTCTTCTCAGTCAACTTGTTGAGCTCCCGATAATCAATACATAGCCTCAAGCTTCCGTCCTTCTTCTTAACAAAGAGGACCGGTGCGCTCCAAGGCGAAGAACTCGGGCGCACATACCCTTGCTCCAACAACTCTTGCAGTTGAACTTTCAGCTCCGCCATTTCCTTAGGCGCTAGCCGATACGGAGATCGTGACACAGGCTTTGCACCTGGCACTAGCTCGATCGTAAAATCTATCTCCCGCTGAGGCGGGGCTCCAGGAAGATCTGCGGGGAACACATCAGGGTATTCCGATACCACTGAAATACAATGCAATGCGGGTTTTGGCTTTGCAACCTCCACTAGTGTAAAGAACAGTTCTGCTCCGGCACGAACCGCCTTCACCACCTGAAGAGCAGACATCAACGTCTTGCTCCCCTTTAAGCCCGTAAAAGTCGTCTCACGACTTGCCCCCAGCTTGACTTCCTTGCTACCGCAATCTATATGGGCCTGCTGCTCCGAGAGCCAGTCCATGCCAAATATGACGTCGAACTCCACCAACGGAAGTAAAGACGCCCGCAGGTCAAACTCCTGCTCCCCAATACGAATCTTAACATCGCAGATCCTATCCGCTCGCATCGAACACCCATTGGGCAACAACACTTCCAACTTATCATTCGCCATCGAAGAAGGGACTCCGATGCGTGATATAAATCCTTCGGACAAGAAGGAGTGTGACGCTCCCGTATCGAAGAGTGCTCGTGCCGGATTTTCACAAATCAATACAAATCCTAAACAAGCAGTGGTAAGGTAACATGTGCATAACAAGTATTTAAAGAAATTGACTTGCTATATATTAAACCGTACCTGTCACCACATCAGCTTGTTTGATGGCCTCCTGTTGGCCAAGATTGTACACCCTTGGTTGGGCCGGAGCATAGTGGGATGCGGTCGACTCCACCGCCTTTCCCTTCTCTTCATAAGTAGCTCCCGGCCTTCTCTCGGACTTAGGACGTCCGCTCCAACAATCACGGGCGAAATGCCCTGTCTTTCCGCATGTAAAACACGCGCCCGGGGTCCGACTCGTAGTCGCCCCAGAAGCACCAGAAGGAGCTGGACCCGAAGTCTTATGCTTCTTGAAAGCCCTCCGATAGCCGGACATTGAAGTAGTCGGCACTTTGAATTCAGATTTCTTCTCACCCAAGCTTTTCTTTTCTTGTACATTTTTCATGTCCTTCTCCAAGGACCGGGCAGTATTGACCAAGGTTAAGAAACCCTGCGTCATCGGCCCCGAAAGTAGTAGTCTCAACTCATCCCTCAAGCCTTCATAAAAGCGATTAGTCTTGCGCTCCTCATCCATGATGGTGGAGCTAGCATAACGACTCAAACGAGTGAACTCATGGAGATATTCATCCACGCTCTTCTCACCCTGAACCAACTTCAGAAATTCGTTCTCCATCGAAATCCTCTGAGTAGAAGGGAGGTATCTTGCTAAGAACAATCCCGAGAACTCTTCCATCGGAACGTCTATCAGTTGTCTACCCCTCAAATGATGCAGCTCCAATCCTTCCCACCACATCCTCGCTTCACCGTCCAAAAGGAACGTAGCGATGGTGGTCATTTGCCACTCCTCCGTCTCCGTCGCTGTCATGACTCTCTTCACCCTGGAGAGCCAGTCTTCAGCCTGAGATGGGGTTCCCAACCCCGAGAATAACGGAGGGTTAAAGCTCATTACATGCTTAAGTTGTCTCTCGGTTGCCCTCCTTGGCACCACCGGTTCCACAACCACTTGCTCCACTCTCCTCGGCTCGGCCTCTTGAAGAGGTTCCTACTCCATCACAGGAGAGGGCTGCTGCGCTTGCCTTGCAGGCTGCGCATTTATCACGGCCAACACCGCTTCAGCCACCAATCGAATATTCTCAGCCGACAGAGGTGTTGCGGGAGCAACTTTCGGTGCACTACTAGCCTCAGAAACTCGGCGTTTTGATGGCCCAACACCACTTCTGGTCACCTATAGTGGTACAAAACACTGTTAAGCGACCAAATAAAATTACAAACAACAATTATAGGAACACGCAGGTTCCCCAAACACGAGTATTTTCATTCCTAAGTGGACATTCATGGGTTCTTTTTACTGTTATTACGATGACGCACACAAGGTGCTCACCACCCCTTAAAAAGAATTCGCCCACGAATTCACATTAAGCCCGACCAAAACCAGTAGTCTGATACCAAATTGTAACACCCCCTATCCATCGCATAGCATATAGCAGTAGGTCCGGCCGAGGCCCGACGCCATATACTACAGACAGACCGGGTGGTTACTTATGGAAACCATCCAACCAATCTCAACGTCCTACACAGAGCATTCTAGACGAAGCAGTTTAAAAAACGTTGTGACAAAGAACCCAGCATACAAGCACGAATGTCCACTAATACAAAAGAGGAATGTTATACAAAATACCCAAAATAAGCCTTAAGGCTTTACAAAATGTTTCACTTGATATTACATGTTTTACAAACCACGGCACGCAGGCCGGTCACACATGAATAAAACAGTAAACACTTCCATTTGGGCCTTCGAGGGCCGGCTTCGCAAAAAGGGCTTTAGCCCGCTATTGACCGCTTGGTCCAGCTGCACCTGCAAGCAACAAACCACCGCACGGTGGCAAAACAAGGCAACGGTCAGCAATGCTGACCAAATTATAATGATCCCGCCCCCAACTCGGGGCGGCGATGCTCCTTCCCTGCACTTCATTAGCATAAGCGAGCAATATAAACAAATAGCCATATCAACACAGACGTTGGCTCGCACGACCACACGCCCCGTGCTCTCAGGGCACATTTTCGGTGAACCGGTCGATGTCACGTCAATTAAAGCCATTGACATTCCGAACTCACCACCGCCACTTAGACGGCCAAACCTATGAGAAATTTGTCTTCTTGGCCTGGGTCACGACAATTTAAGCCATTGACCGCCGAAGACCCTAATCTATGCCAACGGTAAGTGCCACGTGCCTTTAGGTCTCTTTAACCGAACGACATAGAACGGGTACGGTTCCATCTAACCCGTGCTCACATCGCAACGACAATTTAAGCCATTTGCGCGGGTCAAACTTCCACCGAGTCCCATTTCCATCACAATTCACATAACCCGGTTATGTTCAAGTTGGCTCTCAGGCCACCAAGTTGGCAAGATCTCGTATCCGCCCAGTTTTCCGGGTGCACCTTTGGGTTAGTCCCCAAGGCTCCCTGCTGCAATCTACCGCGTAGAAAACCCGAAAAACAATCCATAACACGGAGTCTTCTCCGACATTATGCAATGCAACATCACCGATCCAGACCAACATGTCCGGGTAGGCTTCACACATCATGCCTATGTCCGTTCTCGCTTACGGACTCTAAACAACGGGGACTTCACATATCTACCCGAAGGAACGCCTCCAACTCTCCGCAAACTCGCGAGAGCGGGCTTCCTATGCAAAGAAAGAGAGCTACTCATGCTCAAGATGAGGATCGTTACCCTAGCGTTTCTCTTTGGCGCCATTGAAAAGTAATCGGATGAAAAGCACCGCACTAGCTTTGCCTCCATGGATCCGGAGTCGGCTCGCGATTCGAAGCTCCGAAGCTCCTCCAATGGCGGGATCTAGCTCCTTCTTCCTCCCTTGGCTCTCCTCTCTCTCTAAGGTTTTAGAAAGATAACACTTAATAAAAGTGAGGGTTTCTAAGTCCAAATCCCGGGTATATCCCTTCAGGAACATCCCCCAGCCGTTGGATCTCAAAATAAGGAAACGAACGGCTTTGATTCGGGACTGAAATGCCCAATCTGGACCGAACACGGCCTGACACACGCCCGTGTCCAGGGCCGTGTGCCTCATTCACCGTCAAAATTGAATCGCCTGGAACCTCACACGGGTATTGAACACGCCCGTGTTCGAGCTGCCACGCCCGTGTTCCACCTGACACGGCCGTGTGTCCGGCCGTGTACCCCATCATTTTTCCCCGAAATCAACTCGAGCACTGCACGGGTTCTAGGACACGCCCGTGTCCCTACCCGTGTCACCTTGACACGCCTGGGCTCCAAGCCGTGTACACGGTCTCGACACTCGACACTTCGTCGAGCGAAGATCGTCGACCTGATGACACGGCCTTGGACACGCCCGTGTCCTAGGCCGTGTGCCTTGTCTCGACACTGTGTCGAGACCAAAGTGTCGACTACCCGGGATGAGTGTCGACACGGGTCGACACGCCCTGCGACACGCCCGTGTCGCAGGCCGTGTGCCCAGTCTCGACACTTCGTCAAAGCACAGTGTCGACTTCGCGGCTAAGTGTCGACACGGGTCGACACGCCCGTGTCGTAGGCCGTGTGCCCAGTCTCGACACAATGTCGAGACCAAAGTGTCGACTTCCCATCTCAGTGTCGACACAGGCTTGACACGCCCGTGTCCCAGGCCGTGTGCCTGCAGCCAGAACCCAAACTAGTCCAAAACGTCCCCCTTTACTCCTTTGAGTTTCGGGGCGTTACACACAGGGCTCGCTACCCTACTGGAACAAAAGCGGTCCATACTATGTCGACATATGATTGGTGTGTGCGGATGTGAATGTCTGTGGTGTGTGCGCGGCTGTGAATGCCTGTGATAGGGTACAGGTTGAGAATGTCCAATGTGTTGTTATGCTAGTGGAGCTGTAATAAATAACTAATATGTATTACTGCTTCTTTTCCAATTATACTATGCTGCATTTCTTTATAAATGCTCCTAACCTATATATATGAATTATTGTACTAACACTCTCGTGCTTTAGTTATCTACTTTCATTGGGTGGGTGTGTACTCGTCCCCAGGATATGGATCTGGGGAGGAGATTTGTTTCGACTTAGCTCTGTGACTAACGATTATTTAAATAACCAATTACAGGAAATGGAGCACCGTAGTGACCCGCAGTCGCAAGAGATTATGCTAGCAGATAGAACCACTCGAGCAGAAGCACCCCCTACGTCTTCAGAGTATCAAGACGTGAGTACCGACGAGCTGATTAAGGAGAGAGAATGAGGTGTAATATCTAGTACTTGTACAACCCGCGGGCATATTAAATACTTAGACTACGGCAGATCCCACAATTCTCTGGTGTATTGTGAATGTTGTGATTATAGCCGAGCAAGATGGCCCTCTGGTGCTTAGATAGAGTGGGTCGTTACCCCTAAGGAGCACTGAGTGGACGTCTTGGGCAGTAAGATCCCCTCCGGCCCGACCCGGGTAAAAGTTGGGGGAATGGGTCTTACATGGATGTCACTTGATAACATCTACTTAGACACCGAGCAGATCCCGCTGTCAGGCTCTCACCTAGCTAGCAGGGCTGGATGTCACTCGCGTATGTCAACTCAGACTCCGTGCAGATCCTGCTGGCAGGCTCTCACCTAGCGTGTAGGGCTAGATGTCACTCGTGTGTGTCAACCCAGACCCCGATCAGATCCTGCTGCAATGCTCTCATCAATCTGGCAGGGCTGGATGTTACTCTTGTGTGTCAACTCAGACCCCGAGTAGATCCCGCTGTCTGGCTCTCATCAAGCTGGCATGGCTGGATGTCACTCATGTATGTCAACCCAGACCTCGAGCAAATCCTGCTCTCAGGCTCTCATCTAGCTGGCAGGGCTAGACGTCACTCGATGACATCTACTTAGACCCCGAGCAGATCCCGCTGTCAGACTCGCACCTAGCTGGCAGGGCTGGATATCACTCGCGTGTGTCAACTCAGATCCCGAGCAAATCCCGCTATCAGGCTCTCATCAAGCTAGCAGGGCTGGATGTCACTCATGTGTGTTAACCCAGACCCCGAGTAGATCCCCCTACCAGGCTCTCATCTAGCTGGTAGGGCTGGAAGTCACTCGATGGCGTCTACTTAGACCTCGAGCAGATCCCGCTGCCAGACTCTCACCTAGCTGGCAGGGATGGATGTCACTCGCGTGTGTCAACCTAGACCCCGAGCAGATCCCGCTGCCAGGCTCTCGTCAAGCTGGAAGGAATGGATGTCACTCATGTGTGTCAACCCAGACCCCGAGCAGATCCCGCTGCCAGGCTCTCATCTAGTTGGCAGGGCTGGAAGTCACTCGATGGCATCTACTCAGACCCCGAGCAGATCCCGCTGCCAAGCTCTCACCTAGCTGGCAGGGCTGGATGCCACTCGCGTGTGTCAACCCAGACCCCAAGTAGGTCCAGCTGTCAGGCTCTCACCTAGCTGGCAGGGCTGGATGTCACTCATGAGAATCTGCTACGGCTCCCAACTGACTGGCAAGGAAGGTCTCGATGAACAAAACCATGTTAGAAGTTGGGAGCCCAGGCATCCGAATGATCGAGGAATAAATCGTAAAGTTAACAAAATGGGTTCGGTAGGTCGGCAGGCCGGAAGTGCCGAGCCGAGACTGTGGATCGGCGAGGAGAGCTCTCGGGACCCAACGCAATAGCCCAACACCCAAGAAATGTCCAAGGTGGCGAGAACCCAGGCCCATAGCGCGTGAGTGTCAGCCCGCACGGAACTCGGCGGCTCGGGTGCGAGCCAAGCCGGCTTGCCTCCTCTTGCAAGCAAGCAGCATGGAGGACCTGGCCTAAGAAGGCAGGTCGCCACTCGCGAGTCGGCTAACTAAGCCCACTATGCTTCCTAAGCTAAGTCCTTAGGGGACGCGCGATCTCGCTGACAGGGCGCAAAATAAGGAACTGCGAGCTGGAGGATCAAAACAAGCCGTGAATACAGGAGAGAAAATAAAGAATCTGCATTACACAAGAAACATTACAAACAACAGTAATATACATATGCATGAGAAGCGAGCACAAAAGATTTCATTGATTGGCAAAGCTACAAGTTCGGGACTCAGCTCGCATTTACATTACAATGAAAGAAACAAGTATACATACATAGGAGGCGAGACGCGGGGATTCCGCGAGGCGAGCTCTCGGGAAGCAAGGCCTAGAGGGGCTGGTAGGACCTGTATCCCGACTTAGGTACCAGCAAGAATAGCGCTGGTACCACGTCGCTCACAGAAAGGCCCGCGCCTTCATTCTTGATGAGGTCTGCCCGTCGTAGCATCTGGAGAGTGTACTTCGCTGCGCAGGCAGCGTTCTTCTACATCATCTCCTCCACCTCGTACTCGGTATAGTGCTCGAGCTGGCAACCGCTGCTATAGGGCGGTGGGGCAGCCGTCGCAGTCTCTAGCCCTCACAATGGTGCCAGTAGCGCCTCCTTTTCTTTCTCTAAGACGGAGACGGCGGCATCAGCTACGTCTGCCCTCTCTCTCTATCGCTCTGCTTCCTCCTGAGCGAGACGGAGGGCCTCCTCCTTCTCGTCCACCAGCCTCTGGATGCATCGTCGGCTGAACATGTGGGCCAGATCCAGGCTGCGGAGCTGGGTTGGCGCGCTCTCGTGGATCAACACCCACGTGGCCTCCTCGTCAAAGATGGCGGCATCTTCTCGCGAGTAGAGGCCAAAGGAGAAGTTGTAGGCCTCCCCGCCGATGGTCTCCTGATCCAACCAACTCGACAATAGGGTGGAGATGATGGCCATGTTCTCCTCCTTGTCCCATTGGAGGAGGGGAGTGCCGAGCTCGTCCAAGCTCTTCTCGCCATAGCCAAAGTTGCGGTGCCCACTCAGCACTGGCTTCATGGCTGGCGACACCTCTTCTTGCGGCCTGGAGGTGCCGGCCGCCCCGCCGGGAGAGCTACCAGCCGAGAAAGTTGTGGTGGCAGGATCCCAAGCAGGTAGGCCTACAGGGGCCTTGCCTTTATCCCAAGCCGTGGGAGGCGCACTGCCCGCGGCCTTCGATTTTTTGGGCGGCGGCAGCGGAGGAAGTGATCCACAGCTGGGACACTTTGGGGAAGCAGATGCCGGGATCTCGTGGCGCGCGACGGCAGCGGCCTCGGCACGAGCAAGCTCGCTGGAAGCAAGTCACGCACTCTCAAAAGGAGGGTGCAAAGGGATGTCTCACTCACCTGCAGGAAATGAGAGTCAAAGCAAAAAATATAGTGAAGTAAAAACAGAGAAGCGCGAGCAGCTTACCTCCCTCGGGTGGGACGGGGGCGAGGTTGTCCAGATTCCTGCACAGGAAGGCGAACTCAAAGTTCTTCCCGGCGAAGAAACCGCACAGCTCCGATTCATGGCCCCATAGGCTAGGGGCGGTAGCTTGCCTCGCTGAGCTGGATCGGCTAGAAGGGGACGTTGCCGAAGTCCCCCTTAACGAAGATGAACTTCTTTAACCAATTGTGACTCTTGTTGACGGTCTCCAGCACCTTGACGTGGTTGCTGGAGAATTAGGCGGTCTCGTCCTTGTTTGCCCGAAAGGAGAACAGCTTGCGGAAGACCGCAAGATAGAACTCGACCCGCTCTTCCCGCAGGAAGCACACGAACCCTATCACCACTGTGATGGAGTTGGGGTCATCTGCTCGGGGACAACCCCGTGTTCGCCGAGCGGGTCCACCAGATAGGGAGAGCGGACTAAGACGACCTGTCAGCACCAAAACAGCATGCGGACGAACTCAGAATAGCCAGCCTGCTCCCGCCAAAGCTAGGCACGCAAGCTGTGTGGGCTGGCCCACCCAGCCTGCGTCTGCCCGAGGTTCGTCAAATGGAGCTAGTCATTCGTCGAGTGGAGCTCATCCTCCTTCTAGCTGACCACGTGAGTTAGAATCCTGGGTTCGTCAAACTAAGCTCGGCAAGATCAATGCCTCTGGAATTCCTTCTGTAGTAACAGTCCCAAACCAGCCAGCCGGCTCTCCTATAGGCAACCTGGCCTCCAGCCCGCTTCAGGGTCGCCGGGCTGCGACGACTGGATCGAGCTCGCCCAAGCAGGGAAGGTGAGCTACGGGAGCCAGGTCGCGTCCGCCTCGACGAGGTGGAGAGTTGTGGCGAGCCGACCTCCAGATCCTTGGAACCTGCCCAGTGGGGCCCAGAGGTAGAATTACCTGGGTGCCCTTGCCAGGGGTGCGAATAGCTTGTTAGAACAACTGAGTTGCGTTGTTGGCAGACCCAGCTGGGATGTACATAGCTGTTCAAAATAGTGGAGGTTGGCTATTTGCAGGTCGTCTTCAGAAAACTATAAATAAGACCCAAGGGGCACCTCAGAAGACATGCTTACCATTGTTCAGGTCTTCTTGCGCTTTTTGAGGTAGTCTTAGCTCCGCCTTTGGCTAGTGAGGGGAAGCGCTCTATGATCTTCCGAGTGTGTGGTGGGACCTCTGTTAAATTTTCTCAATGTGGTCAGCAAGATAGCCCAAATGCCAAATTAATATCTTCGAAACTACCCAGTTCGCACGTTGAACCTGCGGAAAACCCAAGGACTAGAGGTTTCACCCAACACACAATGGAAGCACAAGAAGGTCTTTATACATTCACTTCTTTACAACACGAGGCATACATAGCGAGACATGATTTCGCTAGTATTACAGCTGTAAACAGAAAGCACCAAAAAATAAGCCGGGCGGACAGAACCGAAGTCCGCCGAGACCGCCGAGGTCGCCGAGGCCGCCCGAACTAAGCTGCAATCCGCCAAATACCACGGAGTCCGCCGAAGTCGCGAGGCCGCGCGGACACACCATTATTCTCCTCCTGCTGAACCCGAACTGAGGAACACCCCTACCCGCCTGAAGTCGGCGGACAGATTATTGAAGCTGGCAAAGTTGAAACAGAACTGACAAGCCGCAGAGCGACCTCCTGCTGAGTCCGTAGAGACCGCACACTTCCAAGCACTTGACCGAAGTCACAGCCAAACTCCTGGCTCCTTGAAGTTATCCGCGCGACCTGCACACAGCAAACCGTCAGCCTGAAACAATCCGCGCGGACTGACAAACACAGACCGCAGCTCCTCGCACAACTCAACTTACTGTTCACTCAAGTTACTTAGGTTGGTTTAGATGTGCCAGGGGGGGTCCTATTTATAGGCCAGGTGAGGAGTGTGGTCACCGCCCAAGAGATAGCGACACCGCCCCAGCCCGCGCGAACACAAACCACCGTCCGCCGAGTCATCGAGGACTTGGCCGGTCACCAAGGAAAAACCGCCAGGAGCAAGGCACCATTGACAAACCCTTCTCCAGTCCGCCTAAGCTAAGCGGACAAGGCATCAGCCCACAAAGCTTCAACCACTGCAGGACAGCAAACCCCCTTCAATGGATGTCCGCAAGATTCACACCTCAATCCGCCACAAGTCCACGACCAAAGGCAGCTAGCAACAGACCGTCCGGTCATAGCGGACTTGGCGGATACGGCGGACACCATGAGCTCGGCACAAAGTGTGACCAAGCCCAATAACCATCAAGGGCCAATGCGAGCATGGCGGACGCAAAACCCCGTCCGCCAAAACACCGAGCACAGACCGCCACAGTCCGCGAGCTCCCCGCACTCCTGCCCCATCGCAGCGGTCTTATCCCGGACTCCAGAACTAGGCCGCCAAAATGATCTCCACAGCAAACACCTGCTGTGCCACCAGAGCTCAACAAGGCCTCAGCCAAGCTCTAAGCTCAGTCTACAACAGCCAAAACCGTGGACATGCCAGTCCGCAAGCTTCCCGCGAACTCGAGCCAACCCGCCTGTCAGCACAAGCCTGCACCCGCGGCCACTAAGCAATGCACCAGTCCGCAAGCCTCTCTATCCGCAGATACCAGGCCGCACAAAACCGCGGACACCATGCAACAACCCGCTCAGAACACAGCCGGCTTCCCACTAGACTTTTCACCAGGCCGCACAATGCAGTCCGCCCAGTTCGCCCAGTCCGCCAAAGCTGTCCGCCACAGGCCGCCCGGCCTGTCCCTTCACCCACTTTCACTTCACAAAATTCAACACTCCCCCTTGAAGTGAGAAGTGGTGACCAAGCCCAGCAAGCTGCGCAAGCGTTCAAAGGGCCCCTTCGACAGTGGCTTCGTGAAGATGTCAGCAAGATTGTCTTCACTCCGAACATGCCCGACCAGCAGAGATCCTTCCAACACCTTCTCCCTGATGAAATGGTGATCAATCTCTATATGCTTGGTCCTGGCGTGACACACTGGATTGTTAACCAATTTGAGAGCACCCTCATTGTCACCCCGGAGTAAAGTAGGCCCTTGCACTTCTTCATGGACATCCTCTATAAGCCTCCTCAACCAAACGGCTTCCCGAGCAGCCAAGGCCGAAGCCTTATACTCCGCCTCCGTGGTTGAAACCGACACCGAGTCCTGCTTCTTGCTACACCACGAGATGCTAGCTGAACCGCAAGTGAACACATAACCTGAAGTAGACCTCCAATCATCCGAATCACCGTCATAGTCAGCATCCGTGTACCCAAGCAACGCAAACTCTGCATCCCTTCCATAGAGGAGTCCCATCTCAGAAGTCACCTTGACATACTTCAGAATCCCCTTTGCTGCCACTAGATGAGATTGCCTTGGTTCAGCCATAAACCGACTTACTCGGCCAACAGCATAAGCAATGTCTGGCCTTGTAATCGTTAGGTAAATCAAGCTCCCAACAAGAGCCCTGAACACCAAGGGATCATGAAGAACCCTTCCCTCATCTCGTCGAAGCTTCAGCCCAGGTTCCAGTGGAGTAGAGCACTTCTTCCCTTCGCCCATGCCAAACCGCATCACAATGCGATCAGCATACCCTTTCTGGCTAATGAGAATCCCGCACTCCTTCCTCTCCACTTGCAGACCGAGAAAGTGATGCAACTCTCCCAAGTCTTTCATTTCGAAGCGTATAGCAAGCTCAGCCCTGAGCCTTGCTACTTCCTCCTCCGAATTCCCTGTGATGATCATGTCATCCACATACAGCAGGACCAAGACACGAAGCTCTCCCTTCTTCTTGACGAACAAGCTTGAATCCGAGTTAGAAGCAAAGTATCCACAGAATTGCAGGTACTCTGCAATCTTCCCATACCAAGCTCTAGGAGCTTGCTTCAACCCGTAGAGAGCCTTCCTGAGTTTGCAGACATAGTCCGGATGCTTCTCAGAGACAAAACCAAGCGGCTGATCCATGAAGATGTCCTTGTCAATCTCTCCGTAAAGAAAGGCATTCTTCACATCGAGTTGCCACAACCTCCATCCCTTGCTAGCAGCCAAGGCGATCACCACTCTTACAGAAGTCATCTTCGCAACTGGACTGAATGTCTCCTCATAGTCTTCTCCATACTGCTATGAGAATCCTCTAGCGACCAGGCGAGCCTTGAAACGATCAATGCTCCCATCAGCCTTCTTTTTCAACTTATACACTCACTTGCAAGTAACCGGAGTAATGCCATCAACCTTGGGCACAAGGTCCTAGGTTTCATTTTTCTTCAGAGCATCAATCTCTTCCTTCATGGCACCTTCCGACTCCTTCACTCCAGTGGCCTCGTTGAAGTTTGTAGGCTCTCGCTCATCCAGAGGACCTGCAAAGAAGCAGGAGACAAAGCTCACTGCATTCCCATCACAGTACCGAGCCGGTGGCTTAACCACCCTCTTCGATCTCCGAAAATTTGGCTCCTTGCTCACGGCTTCCGTTGCTTCTTCAGGCTCCACTCCTACCTGGGGCAAGCATTGAGCAGTGCTCCTCGTGCTTCCTGAGCCAGAAGGCTCAGCCTCAGAGTTCGAAGCAACAGGAGCTGCTGGTGAAATAGCAAGCTCCTCTTCCAAGCCTTCAGCAGCCACCACCGGTGCTTCCTCAACCTTGCTACTTCCGGTTAGCTCCACCGAGCCACCTCTATATGACGTCAGCTCGTCAAAGACAACGTCTCTTGAAACCACGAACTTCTTCGTCACAGTGTCCATGCATTTCCATCCCTTCTTCCGCTCATCGTAGCCAACAAAGACAAGTTTCCTTGCCTTCGCATCCAGATTTGTCCGTGAAGCATCCGGGACATGCACGTAGCAAGTTGAACCGAACACCCTAAGGTGTCCAACACTCGGCTTCTCCTTCAGCAACAACTCAACTGGAGTCTTCATGTTGATAGGGCTGAGTGGCATCCGGTTGATAACATAAGCAGCACAAGACATTCCCTCCGCCCAAAAGGACCTTGGGATATCTTTCGCATGAAGCCAGCATTTGCAGGTTTCCGTCAGATGACGGATCTTCCGCTCCGCTACCCCATTTTGTTGTGGAGTGTGGGCACAAGTAAGCTCCCGTTGGATCCCGTGCTTCCTGTAGAAGTTAGAAAACTCGGAGGAGACAAACTCACCCCCGTTATCAGTTCTAAGCTTCAAAATCCGCAAGCCAAAGCCAGCCTTCTACCAACTCCTTAAACTCCACAAACAAACGGAAGGCTTCCGACTTCTCCTTTAAGAAGTACACCCAAGTATACCTTGAGTAGTCATCAACCAAGACAAGCATGTATCTGCTTCCACCAAGGCTGGCAGTAACCGTCGGTCTCATCAGGTCGCCATGTATGCACTCCAATGGTTTCTTGCTCCTTGTTTGTGATTTATCAAATGGAAGGCGATGTGCCTTACCATATTGACAGCCCGCACAAACATGCCCATCACCAAAGGAGGACAACTTCGGCAACCCCCTCACCAGACTCCTACTGGTCATAGCCTTCAGCTTGTCCATGCCAACATGCCCCAGCCTCTCATGCCAGATAGCCGCACTATCATTGGCTCTCATTCTATCAACATAAGCATTGGTGGAAAGAACAAACAAGTTCTTCACCCTCCTCCCAACATGAGCAACATCAGCCTTAACCGTTGATACGTTGCGAAGGAACCTCACGTCTGTTGGCCTAAACAGAACATGATACCCAGCGTCCACCGCATTGGTCACCGAGAAGAGGTTCTTCTTCATGCCCGGCACGTGATACACACTCCTTAACGTGAGTGGCCCCTGATCACTACCCAAAGACACGACCCCCTCTTTCTCTACTGCATAAAAGTATTATCAGCAGTGATAATAACTTCATTACCTGAGTATGGCTGCATGGAGGTAAACTTGGACTTGTCTCCGGTGAGGTGATGACCACACCCGGAGTCCACGATCCACTCGCCGTTGAAGTCCTCAGCAGACAAGGCCCGGACACAAGTGCCCGTCATAAAAGCTCCACCCCATTCTGCTTCTTCACTTCTCGAGCAAGCTTCCTCCTTTCCCGCAGCATGCCCAGGCTGCAGTTTGACCTTGCAGTCCCGCTTGAAGTGCCCTCGCTGATGACACCGGTAGCACTTCAAGTTCTTCTTCCAGTCCTTAGAAGCATTGCTCCTCTCCGGCGGATATGAAGTTGAAGTCTCCTTCTCACCAGCGGCCTGCACCTTCTTCTTATTCTTCCCTTCCCATCCCTTCTTCTTGCCTGAGAAGAGGGCTTCGCTGCCTTCCTGATTCAGATTCACTCCAGCCATCTGCCTTGCTAAGCTCTCCTACGAGGCAAGCAGATTCTCCAGCTCCAGCAGAGACGGCTGAGTAGCCCACCCTTGAACAGATGTAACAAAGGTCATATACTCCTTCCGCAAGCCGCGGATAATGTGCCTTTTCATCTTTGCCTCAGAGATAGGCTCATCAGGATCCAGTGCCGACAGCTCAGCACACAAGCTCTTCATCTTTAAGAAGTACTTGGAGATGGAAAGGTCTCCCTGAGTTGCCCTGGCCAACTTATTCTCCAGGAACTGCAGCCGCGCCACATTCTTCCTATTGAACAACTCATCAATGGTTTTCCAAATATCAGCAGCCGGCTCACACCCAACGATTTGATCAAACAGTTTCAGAGACACGACTCTCTTCAGAATGTACTCCGCCTTAGCATTTGTTCTTCTCCAGAGCCTCACTTGCTCAGCAGTACCGAAAGCAGCAGTCACTTCCTGTCTGTTGTCACCACCGACGACTTCCCACAGCTCCTCGCCAAGAAGATAACTCTTCATGCACGACTTCCACTTCTTGAAGTTAGTCGGCGTTAAGAGTTCAATGTCAAGACCTCTTGCAAAGCTCCCTTCCATTGCAACACTTGTTGGCAACCTTCAGCAGCTCCGAGCAACAACACAGATTGAGCACCACTCAATCACTGAGTCACAACACTGGCTGACTTCTGCTCACGCAACTGAACCTCTGAAACCTCAGAAACCTGGCTCTGATACCATGTTAAATTTTCTCAACGTGGTCAGCAAGATAGCACAAACGCCAAATTAATATCTTCGGAACTACCCAGTTCGCACGTTGAACCTGCGGAAAACCCAAGGACTAGAGGTTTCACCCAACACACAATGGAAGCACAAGAAGGTCTTTATACATTCACTTCTTTACAACACGAGGCATACATAGCGAGACATGATTTCGCTAGTATTACAGTTGTAAACAGAAAGCACCAAAAAACAAGCCGGGCGGACAGAACCGAAGTCCGCCGAGACCGCCGAGGTCGCCGAGGCCGCCCGAACTAAGCTGTAATCCGCCGAATACCACGGAGTCCGCCGAAGTCGCGAGGTCGCGCGGACACACCGTTATTCGTCTCCTGCTGAACCCGAACTGAGGAACACCCCTACCCGCCTGAAGCCGGCGGACAGATTATTGAAGTTGGCAAAGTTGAAACAGAACTGACAAGCCGCAGAGCGACCTCCTGCTGAGTCCGCAGAGACCGCACACTTCCAAGCACTTGACCGAAGTCACAGCCAAACTCCTGGCTCCTTGAAGTTATCCGCGCGACCTGCACACAGCAAACCGTCAGCCTGAAACAATCCGCGCGGACTGACAAACACAGATCGCAGCTCCTCGCACAACTCAACTTACTATTCACTCAAGTTACTTAGGTTGGTTTATATGTGCCAGGGGGGTCCTATTTATAGGCCAGGTGAGGAGTGTGGTCACCGCCCAAGAGATAGCGACACCGCCCCAGCCCGCGCGAACACAAACCACCGTCCGCCGAGTCCGCGAGGACTTGGCCGGTCACCAAGGAAAAACCGCCAGGAGCAAGGCACCATTGACGAACCCTTCTCCAGTCCGCCTAAGCTAAGCGGACAAGGCATCAGCCCGCAAAGCTTCAACCACTACAGGACAGCAAACCCCCTTCAATGGCTGTCCGCAAGATTCACACCTCAATCTGCCACAAGTCCACGACCAAAGGCAGCTAGCAACAGACCGCCCGGTCACAACGGACTTGGCGGATACGGCGGACACCATGAGCTTCGGCACAAAGTGTGACCAAGCCCAATAACCATCAAGTGCCAATGCGAGCATGGAGGACGCAAAACCCCGTCCGCCAAAACACCGAGCACAGACCGCCACAGTCCGCGAGCTCCCCTGCACTCCTGCCCCATCGCAGCGGTCTTATCCCGGACTCCAGAACCAGGCCGCCAAAACGATCTCCACAGCAAACACCTGCTGTGCCACCAGAGCTCGACAAGGCCTCAGCCAAGCTCTAAGCTCAGTCCGCAATAGCCAAAACCGCGGACATGCCAGTCCGTAAGCTTCCCGCGAACTCGAGCCAACCCGCCTGTCAGCACAAGCCTGCACCCGCGGCCACTGAGCAATGCACCAGTCCGCAAGCCTCTCTATCCGCAGATACCAGGCCGCACAAAACCGCAGACACCATGCAACAACCCGCTCAGAACACAGCCGGCTTCCCACTAGACTTTTCACTAGGCCGCACAATGCAGTCCGCCCAGTCCGCCAAAGCTGTCCGCCACAGGCCGCCCGGCCTGTCCCGTCACCCACTTTCACTTCACAAAATTCAACAACCTCCACGCTGAGCCCTTGGGTCAGTTCCCGTTTCTTTTTGGTATTTGGATTGCAGGAGAGAAGTAGGCGCGCGATCACCCCTTCCCCAAGAGTGAACTTCACAAGAGGCCGAGTTTTCGGTTACAACAATACAACCTATAAATTTAGCAAACGAAACACTTAAAACCTTTATTCTTCTTATTTAGGTTTAAATTTTATTATTTTAATTTTAAAATAAGAATATATTAATTAATTAATAATATTTTTAATTAATTCGAGTTGATTCAAATCATATTTCGAGCGATTCAGGGCCGGCTCGAAATCAGATTCGAGTCAAATTGAAACGAGTCAAATTGAGGCGAATCAATTTTAACTTATTCTGATTCGATCAGCTCAAATTTCGAGTGATTTTTGAGCGACTTTTGAGTTTTGAAAAAATATGCTCTGCCCTAATTTGATCATAGTGTGTTTATGATGTTGATGATTGTGGATTGACAAATCACAGCAAAATTAAAAGCCAAAGATATCATTGGCGATAGCTATCTACCCTAGGCGATAGCGAAAATGACGTCGGCATGGCGATGGCCATGTCCCGCACAATCCAGCCACGACACACATGATTTTGATATCGCCAGGCGATAGTTGCCCCGCGATAGCTCCATAACCCAACCACGATCTTTTTTCAACCGGCACAACCATCGCTGCATGGGACACATGGCGGCTTGAGGAGATATCGCATGCGATAGCTATCTATCACCCAACGATAGCGATTTTTCTATAAAAGGATGAAATTTCATGCATTCAACACACCTTCTAGAGCCTTCATTTCTACAATTTCTCAGATCCTTCATCTCCGAAATTGAGACAACTCCTTTGTTCAGACGCGAAGATTGAAAGAGGATTGAAGAAGGACTACAACGCATATTCTACACAAAAGCCGAATGCATCAAGAATGCCAACCTCTACATCACCTTCGTCTTCACCTCCATAAATCCTAAGAGAGTTTTCTTTTACATTTTCATTATCTTGTAATCATTTTGTTTTATCTTTTTGTAACGGGAGCAGAGAAATCGTTCGGGGAGAACTTCGGATTCCGAGGAAGGAACTCATAGGAAAGTTCTCCTTGTTTGTAGCGACTAGATCCTTATTTGACTTAGGGGGAAATTTGCTGCCTTGTGTGCAGCGATTAGGTCGAGGTTAGATTTAGGGGAGGCTAGAGGCCGTATCTGGGATAAGATAGGCTATAGCCAGCCAGTCCTTGAGAGAAGGACCGGTGAATCATCAAAAAGAGTTTTTTCTTTTCACCTTGATTTCTAGCATTATAGAAATCAAACATTTTCATATTCAATTTCTAATAAAATAAAATCATGTATCTTTTGTCTTATTATTTTGATTTTATTTCAATGTCATAATAATGTTTTGAATTATATTTTCCAAAAGTTCTAACACAAACTATATTGAAAAGTTCATCTTTGCAAGATAGAAACTCTTAAATTCAATATGTATAAGCTAACGCCCGATAGAAACTCTTAACACCAACGGTAGTTAGGAAATAATGAATTCGACTATTTCTAAAAGTAATCTTCATTTTCTGGCATATTAAAATATAATTTTGTATAAAATATTTTGAAACTTCATTAATTAACTATGATATATTTATTTAAAAATTAAATTCCATAAAGCCCTTATTCACCCCCCCCCCCCCCCCCCCCGCCCTCTAAGGGCGTCGCACGATCCAACAAAAATGTGTTATAGGTCAGAAACCCTAACCAAAATAGAGAGCTTTGAATCCGAAAAAGGATATATGAGTGAGAAGTGGTGTTCTTACCAGTCCGGAGGATGGATTTGTCGGCGAAATAGGTGGCCGACGATAGGGTATTAGGCGTTGATGATGGAAACTAGGCGGAGTTCTTCTTTCGCCAACAGTTTCGCAAAATAGGCGGATGCGCGGGGAGAAAGAACTAGTGTGCGTGTATATGAGATGTTTTTTAGGTTTTATATTATTTATGTTACTTTTTGAACTTTTTTGGTGTGCACATATCCAATATATGTGTGCTTATAACATCACTCTAAATTATTCCTCTCACTTTGTAGAAGACCTTAGATTCAGTCGTGACTCTTTGATTTGAAGCATTCTGAAAGACATTTGATAAAATAGATAAATTTTGGATATTCAAGTCAGAGAAAGTTGAATATCAATGATATATCCACAAATTTTAATCTAAAAAGCATGATAGATAAATTGGATGAGAATAAACCGTATAAAAAGGTTTGAGGAAGAAAGATTTTCATGTGAAGTTTGTTGCGGGTCGCTTCGCGCTCCCCCGGTCTGAAAGACTTGAATCATCTTAGCTTGATAGTGAGTAAGTGCTCAAATAGTTAAAAGAGAACCAATAATGGATACAATAAGATTTTTTATGTGAAAATTTGAAAAAGAAAAAAAATCAGAGGGGTGGATTAGTGCCGACCAAATTAACTAGATTGCTTGAGATTACAGATGTTAGAACATTCGAGGGGGTGACATGACACCGCTTTAATTACAAGCACTTGAGGGTGAAAAAGAGAGAGTATTCCTTGACGCTCGCGAGAGCAGCTTCGAGGGATGGCACTAGAGAAGACGCAGAAGCATGCACTATAGAAAGTTAAGTCCATGCTTGAGCAATGGAGCGAGGGAGCAGGAAGAGTGATCACTTGAGCAAGGTGAACACTTGAGCAAGGTGAGCACTCGAGACGGAGAGCAACAAAGTTCCAAGTTTCCGCTGGAAAACCTTCAGAACAATATTGTTTAAAGTTGGGCCATGTCACTTGAGTATGACAAGCCCACATAGGCATCACTCATGAGCCAATACTTGGCGACCCAACAGCCAGACTGCAGTCTGTGCATCCCAACTTTATATCCTCCCAAATATTGGGAGGTAGGGTGTTGAGGTTGGGGATAGAACCCAAGACCACCTTAATGAAGATTTTAACAAAAGTCCTCACACCCAAGTGAGTTGTAGCACATGCACCCCAACCATTTATCCTCCCAAATATTGAGAGGTAGGGTGTTGAGGCCAAGTCTTGAACCATTGACCTCCTTTATGTGAATTTTAACACTACTCCTTATACCGAAGTGAGGATTTTAACACTACTTCTCATACCCAAGTATGGGGATTTTATTCAAGTGGGTCAACTCACTTGTGTGTGAGGAGTAGTGTTAGAATCCTCATAAAAGAGGTCGGTGGTTAAAGCCATGGCCTCAACACCCTACCTCCCAATATTTGGGAGGATAAATGGTTGGGGTGCACGGGCTGTAGCCCAACTTTCAACAAAATGCTCACTTGAGTATGAGGAGTGGTGTTAATACCCTCATAAAGGAGGTCTTGGGTTCTTTCCCTAACCTCAACACCTTACCTACCAATATTTGGGAGGATAAAACTAGTTGTGTCGTACGTTGGGGGGGGGGGGGGTTGAGTCGGTTGAGTCGTAGGGGTTCGGCAGTCCACCTCCGCATGGCAGGGGTTGAGTCGAACGCTAGAGATCTTTGCCGACTGGACGGTTTGCATAGAAATAGCTACATCAAACAGTTCGTCAACATCGAGATCATATAGATGGGTCGTCCAGACGAGACATTGTTTGGGGCAAGCAGTAGTCATTCTTTTTGTGCAATGATGGGATTGGGAGGATTAGAGGCTCCTAAGTCTCATAGGAGGGTGAACACTTTGTCAGGCATTCCTCAATCATACATAGGCGCTCCTCTACAAAAGTTGTTGGCATGACGATAACTCCCATGTGAAATGGAGTGTTGCTTGTTGGAGAGTTGGTCGGGGCCAGATCAGCATGCTCCACTGGAGCCCCATTTGCAGTGCGAGTACTCCTTGTTATTGTCATTGGATGAGAATGTTTGCACCGAGCAAACATCAATTTCTGAAAATCTTTTGAGAGCATGAGAAATATTCTCATAGATGGTGCCAAACTATTGTAGGTCACTTAGCGGTCCCCCGGTTCAGAAGAATCGAACTGCCTTAGCTCAAGAGTGAGCTAAGCGTGTAAATAGTTAAAAGAGAACTGACATTAGAGAAAAGAAGTCTTTTTACATGAAAAAACTCGGAAAAGGAAAAAACCACATGGTTGGGTCTGTGTTAAACAAATTCACTAGTTTGATTGAGGTTATAGATGTTAGAATATCCGAAAGGGTGATATGACACCACTTTGACTACAAGCACTTGAGGGTGAAAAGAGACAGAGTTTTCCTTGGCACTTGTAGGAGCAACATTGAGAGCAGGCATTGGAGAAGGCATGGGAGCAGGCACCGTGACAAACTAATTATACACTTGAGCAAGAGAGTGAGGTAGTAAATAGAGTGAACACTTGAACAAAGTGAGTACTTGAGCCGGAGAGCAACATAGTTTCAAGTCTTCGTCGAAAAAACTTTCAGAGCTCTCTCATCTTTACTTGGTTGCTTGACTTCAAATGAAGGCATAAAAGCATTTTTATAGGTTTGAGGGGCACCCAGGTAATTGCACCATCTTGGAGTTTGACCTGGAGAATAAGGTTGCATGATCCTAGTCACCTGGATCACCAATTTCTAGAAAATGTCAGACATGCTCCCCCCCCCCCCCCGAAGGTCCGGAAAGATTTGACGGTGGTGACAGTGGCCAAATACAGCTGCACGCGACATTGACAAGTGGTGACATCGAAAGGCCGGCGCGCGCCGTAGCGCATGGAGAGCTCTCGCAATACACGAGAATGGGTGTGGAATGCGCGCACGCACTCTAGACCCGCTCGTGTGGGCACACCAAATGGGCACGCACACGCATAGGTGCGTGCATTGCGTGCTCCATATTGGAGTATGTGTTCAGTACTCCTTGGTTTGAAAATAGTAAATCCTGATTGTATTTGATCAAAGTGTCTTTTTGTTGTGCAAATATCACAGGTACAACACTCTGATATTTTTGTATTGGCGATATACAATAAAAATTACAAAGCAGATATATTGCTGGCGATATCCGCCCATCGCCAGGCGATAGCTTGATGACGTCAGTCATGTTCTCGGCAGTGTTGGTACGTAGCACATAACTCAAAGATATCGCCAGGCGATATCCATCTATCGCAGCACGATAGCCCCACGTTCCATACATGATCTCCATCCCGATGGCACGTTTATTGCAGAGTGAGACACATGGCAGTAAACGGAGATATCGCATGTGATACCTACCTATCACTAGGCGATAGCGCAAAAACTATATAAGGGCTAGATTTCAGGAAATTGAGGTTGCACACCTCCAGGAGCCTTCATCTCGTGCATGTAACGCCCCGAAACTCAAAAGAGCGACGAGAGGCATTTTGGGCCGAATCTGGGATTTGGCAGGGGGTACACGACCTGGAACACGGGCGTGTCCTAGGGCGTGTCAGGCTCGAGTCGACGTTTTGGCAGCGTAATCGACGAAATTTGGAGTCGACGATCGTCGAGCAGGGAACACGGCCTGAGACACGGGCGTGTCTCAGGGCGTGTCGAGCCCATGTCGACGATCGGCCCAGGGAGTCGACGAATTTCGCTCGTCGAAGTGTCGAGACAAGGCAGACGGCCTAGGACACGGGGCGTGTCCAAAGTCGTGTCAGGCAGTCGACGAACTTCGCTCGACGAAGTGTCGAGACAATGAACATGGCCTGGCGCCCAGGCGTGTTCGAGTTAGACACGGGCTAAGACACAGGCGTGTCCAATACCCGTGTGAGTCTCAGGTTGTTTTCGGGGCTGTGTCGATGGGGGCACACGAACGACCGCACGGCCGTGTCAGGTGGAACACGGGCGTGTAAGGTCGAACACGGGCGTGTTGGATGCCCGTGTGTTTTTCCAGACGCGTTGATTTTGACGGCGAATGAGGGACACGGCCCTGGACACGGGCGTGTCATAGGCCGTGTTCGGCCTAGTTTTAGCATTTCAGGCCCGAATCAAGGCCGTTCGTTTCTTTAATTTGGGATCCAACGGCTGGGGGTTATTCCTGATGGGATATACCCGGGATTGGACCTTTGAAACCCTCATTTTTACTTGAGTGGTTCTCTTTTTAAGTCAAGAGAGAGGTGAGAGCAAAAGAAGGAAGAAGAAGCTTAGATCCGGCCATTGGAGGAGCTTCGAAGCTCCAAATCGCGAACCGACTTCGGATCTACGGAGGCAAGGATAGTGCGGTGCTTTTCATCCGCTTACATTTCCATGGCACCAAGGAGGAATGCTAGGGTAATGATTCTCTTCTTGAGCATGTGAAGCTCTCCTTCTTTGCATAGGAAGCCCGCTCTCGCGAGTTTGCGGCGAGTTGGAGACGTTCCTCCGGGTAGATATGTAAAGTCCCTGTTGTTTAGAGTCCGTATTCGAGAATGGACATAGACATGATGTGTGAAGCCTACCCGGACATGTTGGTCTGGATCGGTGATGTTGCATTGCATAAATGTCGGAGAAGACTCCGTGCGATTGTTTGTTTTTCGGGTTTTCTACGTGGTAGATTGCAACAGGGAGCCTTGGGGATTAACCCTAAGGTGTACCCGGAAAACTGGGCGGATGCGTGATCTTGCCAACTTGGTGGCCTGGGAGCCAACTTGAACATAACTGGGTTATGTGAAGTGTGATGGAAACGGGACTCGGGAGAAGTTTGACCCGCTCATATGGCTTAAACTGTCGTTGCGATGTGAGCACCGGTTAGATGGAACCGTACCCGTTCTATGTCGTTCGGTTAGAGTCGTTGGCATAGATGAGAATCTTCGGCGGCCTATGGCTTAAATTGACGTGACCCATGCCAAGAAGACAAAAAGCTCATATGTTTCGTCGTCAAAGTGGCGGTGGTGAGTCCGGAATGTCTATGGCTTAAATTGATGTGATATTGGCCGGTTCGCCGAGAATGTGCCCTGAGAGCACGGGGCGTGGGGCCGTGCGTGCCAACGCCTGTGATGCAATGTATATTTATATACTGCTTGGTTATGCTAATAAGTGCAGGGAAGGAGCATCGCCGCCCCGTATTGGGGGCGGGATCGTTATAATTTGGTCAGCATTGCTGACCGTTGATTTTGTTTGTCACCGTGCGGTGGTTTGTTGCTTGTAGGTACTACTGGACCAAGCGGTCAATAGCGGGCTAAAGCCCAAATTGAGAAGCCAGCCCTCGAAGGCCTAATTGGAGTGTTTACTTTCTTTTATTCATGTATGACCGGTCTGCGTGCCGTGGTATGGAAAACATGTAATATTGAGTAAACCATTTTGTAAGGCCTTAAGGCCTGTACTTGTGTATGTACTACATTCCTATTTGTTGTTTGGTGGACATTCATGCTTGGTGCTGGGTTATTTTTATTGCAACTTATAAAACTGCTTCCGCTAGAATGCTTTGTGTAGGACGTTATGATTGGTTGGATGGTTTCCATTGAGTAACCACCCGGTCTGTCGGTGGTATATGGCGTCGGGGCCCGGCCGGACCTACTTCTATATGCTACACGACGGATAGGGGGTGTTACAATTTGGTATCAGACTACTGGTTTTGGTCGGGCTTCAGATGAATTCGTGGTCGAATTCGTTTTAAGGGGTGGTGAGCACAGGTGTGTGCGTCATCGTTATAACAACAAAAGAACCCATGAATGTCCACTTAGGAATGAAAATACACATGTTTGGGGAACCTGTGTGTTCCTATAATTGCTGTTTGTAATTTTATTTGGTCACTTAACGGTGTTTTGTACCACTATAGGTGACCAGAAGTGGTGATGGGCCGTCGAAACGTCGAGTTTTTGAGGCTAGCAGTGCACCTAATGAAGCTCCTACAACACCTCCGCCGGCTGATACCATACGTTTGGTGGCCGAAGCAGTGTTGGCCATGATTAATGCGCAGCTTGCAAGGCAAATGCAGCAGCCCGCTCCTGCGATGGAGCAGGTACCGCTGCAAGCGGCTGAGCCGAGGAGAGTGGAACAGGTAGTAGTGGAGCCGTTGGTGCCAAGGAGGCCAACCGATAGATATCTCATGCATGTCATGCGCTTTAATCCTCCAGTATTCTCGGGGTTGGGAACCCCATCTCAAGCTGAAGACTGGCTCTCCAGGGTGATGAGAGTCATGACAGCAATGGAGACGGAGGAGTGGCAAATGACCACCATTGCTACGTTCCTTCTGGACGGTGAAGCGAGATTATGGTGGGAAGGATTGGAGCTGCACCTATTGAGAGGTAGACAACTTGTTGATGTCTCGATGGAGGAGTTCTCGAGACTATTCTTGGCTAGATACCTCCCTTCGGCGCAGAGGATAGCGTTGGAGAACGAGTTCCTGAAGTTGGTTCAAGGAGACAGTACCGTGGATGAATATCTCCACGAGTTTACTCGTTTGAGTCGATATGCTTGCTCCACCATTGCGGATGAGGAGCGCAAGACGAATCGATTCTACGAAGGGTTGAGAGATGAGTTGAGTTTACTACACTCGGGGCCGATGACGCAGGGTTTCTTGACCTTGGTCAACACGGCCCTGTCCTTGGAGAAGGACATGAAGAATTACAAGCAAAGAAGAGCATTGGTGATAAGAAATCTGAGTTCAAAGTGCCGACTACTTCAAAGTCTAGCTATCGAAGATTCCACAAGAAGCATAGTACTTCGGGTCCAGCTCCTTCTTCTGGTTCTTCTGGGGCGACTACGGGTCAAACCCCGGGTGCATGTTTCACCTGTGGAAAGTCGGGGCACTTTGCCCGCGATTGTTGGAGCAGACGTCCCAAGTCCGAAAGGAAGCCGGGAGCGACTTATGAAGAGAAGGGCAAGACGGTGGAGTCAATCGCGTCCCACTATGCTCCGGCCCAACCAAGGGTGTATAATCTTGGCCAACAGGAGGCCATCAAACAGGCGGATGTGGTGACAGGTACGGTTTACTTTATAGCAAGTTAATTTCTGTAAATACTTGTCATGCAGTGTTACCTTACCACTGCTTGTTTAGGATTTGTTTTGAGTTGTGAAAATCCGGCAAGAGCACTCTTCGATACGGGAGCTTCACACTGCTTCTTGTCTGAAGGATTTATATCACGCATCGGAGTCCCTTCTTCGATGGCGAAGGATAAGTTGGATGTGTTGTTGCCCAATGGGTGTTCGATGCGCGCAGATAGAATCTGCGGTGTTAAGATTCGCATTGGGAATCAGGAGTTCTATCTGCAAGCGTCGTTACTACCGTTGGTGGAGTTCGACGTTATCTTTGGCATGGACTGGCTCTCGCAGCAGCAAGCCTATATTGATTGTGGTCGTAAGGAAGTCAAGTTGGGAGCAAGTCGTGAGACGACTTTTATGGGCTTAAAGGGGTCGAGCAAGATGTTGATGTCTGCTCTTCAGGTGGTGAAGGTGGTTCGTGCCGGTGCAGAACTGTTCTTTACACTAGTGGAGGTTGCGAAGCTGAAGCCCATGTTGGATAGTATTTCAGTGGTATCGGAGTACCCTGATGTGTTCCATAGTGATCTTCCTGGAGCCCCGCCTCAACGGGAGATAGCTTTTACGATAGAGCTCGTACCAGGTGCAAAGCCTGTGTCACGCTCTCCATATCGGCTAGCGCCTAAGGAAATGGCGGAGCTGAAGGTTCAACTACAAGAGTTGTTGGAGCAAGGCTATGTGCGCCCAAGTTCTTCGCCTTGGAGAGCGTCGGTCCTCTTTGTTAAGAAGAAGGATGGAAGCTTGAGGCTATGTATTGATTATCGGGAGCTCAACAAGTTGACGGAAAAAAACAAGTACCCGATTCCCCGGATCGATGATCTTTTTGATCAGTTGGTCGGGTCGACGGTGTACTCAAAGTTGGATCTCAAGTTCGGGTACTATCAGCTGCGAATAAGGGAGAGTGATATCCCGAAGATAGCGTTCAGTACGAGATACGGGCATTATGAGTTTACGGTCATGCCGTTTGGGCTGACTAATGCGTCGTCAGTGTTCATGGATTTGATGAACAGGACCTTCAGGGAGTACTTGGACCATTTTGTGATCGTCTTCATTGACGATATTTTGGTATACTCGTAGAGTGAGGAAGATCACTTCAAGCATCTTCATTTTGTTTTGGAGACGCTAAGGAGGAATCAATTGTATGCCAAGTTCTCGAAGTGCGAGTTTTGGTTATCCTCAATGGCTTTCCTCGGTCATATAGTGAGTGGATAAGGTATTGCAGTGGATCCAGCGAAGATTGTTGCGATACAGGAGTGTCCTGAGCTTTCTACGGTAGTGGAAGTCCGGAGCTTTCTGGGGCTTGCTGGCTATTATAGGTGCTTCGTAGAGAACTTATCGCGGATAGCGTTACCTCTCACTACTTTGACGAGGAAGGAGCAGAGGTTCGTTTGGACGCCGGAGTGCGCGCGAGCTTTTGAGGAGTTGAAATGTCGGTTGACCACGGCGCCTATGCTGAGTTCACCGAGTGGGACCAAAGGTTATGAGATTTATAGCGATGCTTCAGGCAGCGGTTTGGGTTGCGTGCGACTGCAACATGGAAATGTGATAGCTTATGGCTCGAGACAGCTGAAAGTGCACGAGAGGAATTATCCGGTCCATGACTTGGAGTTAGCGGCCGTGATTTTTGCCTTGAAGCTATGGAGGCATTATTTGTACGGTGTGAAGATTGATATCTACACCAATCACAAGAGCCTGAAGTATATGATTGATCAAAAAGATCTGAATATGCGGCAGCGTAGATGGATAGAGTTCCTGGGGGACTATACATTCAAGATCTACTACACGCCTGGTAAAGGTAATGCGGTTGCGGACACGTTGAGTCGTCGGGACCCAACTCAAGCCAATTGGTTGTCGATCCATGACGAGCGGTTGGTGCAGGAGTTGGAGGCGTTGGAGATTGTTTGTGTAGATAAGCAATCAAGTGCTGAAGCAGTACTGAATTGGACTGAAGTCCAATATGACCTAGCTGATCGGATTCGGCAGGCTTTGGAGTTGGATGACCATATGAAGCAGTTCATGGTAGAGGCTCTGGATGGGTCAAATTCCCAATTCGTTGTGGAGGACGGATTGCTTTGGAAAGACGGTCATTTGTGCGTCCCAAGTGTCGACAAATTGTGGGTGGAATTGTTGTACGAGGCATATCATACCAAGTACTCGATTCACCCGGGGAGCACGAAGATGTACCGTGATGTAATGAAACTGTTTTGGTGGCCGGGTTTGAAGAAGGATGTGGCACTCTATGCGGCGAAGTGCCAAACTTGCGCCTTGGTGAAGGCGGAGTGCCAAAAGCCGGGAGGATTTCTGAATTCCTTGCCTATTCCTGAGTGGAAATTCGACGACATCTCTATGGACTTTGTGCACAGTTTGCCAAGGTCGCAAAAGGGGAACGACACCATTTGGGTGGTCGTAGATCGGCTAACAAAGGTGTCGCATTTCATTCTGCATAGGAAGGATGATCCGGTGGAGAAGTTGGCAAAACTATATGTGGATAATATAGTATGGCTTCACGGTGTGCCCCGCAGCATCGTGAGTGACCGAGATGGGTGGTTCACGTCCAATGATTGGAGGTTAGTGCAGCAAATGTTGGGAACAAAGTTAAAATTCAGCACAGTCTTCCATCCACAAACAGATGGGCAGACCGAGAGGGTAAATAGGACTATGGAAGACATGCTCCGCATGTGTGTCTTGGACTTTGGAAAGCAATGGGAAGACCATCTTTATTTGGTGGAATTTGCGTACAACAATAGCTACCAGGCGAGTATTCAAATGGCGCCCTTCGAGGCCCTATATGGTAGAAGATGTCGCACATCGTTGTCTTGGTTAGAAACGGGTGAGTCAAAGTTGTACAAGCACCAAGAGATGGAAGATGCTACGTCTTTGGTTCGTACCATTCGGGAGAGGTTGCTTATCGCTCAAGACTGGCAAGCGAAGTACTATAATGCCAAGCATAGGAACGTGGAGTTCGCTGTGGGTGACTGGGTGTACTTAAAGATCAAGCCGTTCAAGGGTGTCTCGCGGGTGCGGTGATTGAAAAAGCTAAGCCCGAGGTACCTTGGCCCGTTTGAGGTTCTGGAGCGGGTTGGTGAAGTAGCCTATCGGTTGAAGCTTTCGGTGGAGCTTAGTGGTTTACATGATGTATTCCATATTTTGGTGCTAAGAAAGGCGGTGCAAGAGCCTATGCAAGTGATCGCGGTCGATCAAGTGCCGATTGATAGTGGGTTGATGACAAAAGTCAAGCCCGTGCGGATTGAGGACTCGGAGGTCAAGCGGCTACGCAATAAAGAGATCAAGATGGTCAAGGTCTGATGGGACAATTGCGGTCGCGAGGAGCTCTCTTGGGAACGAGAGCAAACTATGCTTGACGAGTATCCGGAGTTGTTCCGCTCAGGTACAATTTAATTTTGGTACTTGTCTTTCCTTTATGTAATTTCGTGGACGAAATTCTTTTAAGAGGGGGAGAGTTGTAACGCCCCGAAACTCAAAAGAGCGACGGGAGGCATTTTGGGCCAAATCTGGGATTTGGCAGGGGGCACACGACCTGGAAGACGGGCGTGTCCCAGGGCATGTCAGGCTCGAGTCGACATTTTGGCCGCGTGGTCGACGAAATTTGGAGTCGACGATCGTCGAGCAGGGAACACGGCCGGAGACACGGGCGTGTCTCAGGGCGTGTCAAGCCCGTGTCGATGATCGACCCGGGGAGTCGATGAATTCCGCTCGAGGAAGTGTCGAGACAAGGCACACGACCTAGGACACGGGCGTGTCCAAGGCCGTGTCAGGCAGTCGACGAACTTCGCTCGACGAAGTGTCGAGACAGTGAACACGGCCTGGCACCCAGGCGTGTTCGAGTTAGACACAGGCTAGGACACGGGCGTGTCCAATACCCGTGTGAGTCTCGGGTTGTTTTCGGGGCTGTGTCGATGGGGGCACACGGCCGACCACACGGGCGTGTCAAGTGGAACACGGGTGTGTCAGGTCGAACACGGGCATGTTGGATGCCCGTGTGTTTTTCCAGACGCGTTGATTTTTACGGCAAATGAGGGACACGGTCCTGGACACGGGCGTGTCACAGGCCGTGTTCGACCAAGTTTTAACATTTCAGGCCCGAATCAAGGTCGTTCGTTTCTTTAATTTGGGATCCAACGGTTGGGGGTTATTCCTGATGGGATATACCCAGGATTGGACCTTTGAAACCCCCGTTTTTACTTGAGTGGTTCTCTTTCTAAGTCAAGAGAGAGGTGAGAGCAAAGAAGGAAGAAGAAGCTTAGATCCGGCCATTGGAGGAGCTTCGAAGATCCAAATCGCGAACCGACTTTGGATCTACGGAGGCAAGGAGAGTGCGGTGCTTTTCATCCGCTTACATTTCCATGGCGCCAAGGAGGAACGCTATAGTAATGATTCTCTTCTTGAGCATGTGAAGCTCTCCTTCTTTGCATAGGAAGCCCGCTCTCACGAGTTTGCGGCGAGTTGGAGGCGTTCCTTCTGGTAGATATGTAAAGTCGCCGTTGTTTAGAGTCCGTATTCGAGAATGGACATAAGCATGATGTGTGAAGCCTACCCGGACATGTTGGTCTGGATCGGTGATGTTGCATTGCATAAATGCCGGAGAAGACTCCGTGCGATTGTTTGTTTTTCGGGTTTTCTACGTGGTAGATTGCAATAGGGAGCCTTGGGGATTAACCCTAAGGTGCACCCGGAAAACTGGGCGGATGCGTGATCTTGCCAACTTGGTGGCCTGGGAGCCAACTTGAACATAACCGGGTTATGTGAAGTGTGATGGAAACGGGACTCGGGAGAAGTTTGACCCGCGCATATGCCTTAAACTGTCGTTGCGATGTGAGCACGGGTTAGATGGAACCGTACCCGTTCTATGTCTTTCGGTTAGAGCCGTTGGCATAGATGAGAATCTTCGGCGGTCTATGGCTTAAATTGACGTGACTCATGCCAAGAAGACAAAAAGCTCATATGTTTGGCCGTCAAAGTGGCGGTGGTGAGTCCAGAATATCTATGGCTTAAATTGACGTGACATTGGCCGGTTCGCCGAGAATGTGCCCTGAGAGCACGGGGCGTGGGGTCGTACGTGCCAACGCCTGTGATGCAATGTATATTTATATACTGCTTGGTTATGCTAATAAGTGCAGGGAAGGAGCATCGCCGCCCCGTATTGGGGGCGGGATCGTTATAATTTGGTCAGCATTGCTGACCGTTGCTTTTGTTTGTCACAGTGTGGTGGTTTGTTGCTTGCAGGTGCTGCTGGACCAAGCGGTCAATAGCGGGCTAAAGCCCAAATTGCGAAGCCGGCCCTCGAAGGCCTAATTGGAGTGTTTACTTGCTTTTATTCATGTATGACCGGCATGCGTGCCGTGGTATGGAAAACATGTAATATTGAGTAAACCATTTTGTAAGGCCTTAAGGCCTGTACTTGTGTATGTACTACATTCCTATTTGTTGTTTAGTGGACATCATGCTTGGTGCTGGGTTCTTTTAATTGCAACTTATAAAATTGCTTCCGCTAGAATGCTCTGTGTAGGACGTTATGATTGGTTGGATGGTTTCCATTGAGTAACCACCCGGTCTGTTTGTGGTATATGACGTCGGGCCCCGACCGGATCTACTGCTATATGCTATGCGACGGATAAGGGGTGTTACAATGCATCCCTAGCCTGATAACTCTGTAGAACCAGAAAAACTCCTAAGTGCCTAAGCAAGTTCAAGAGCGAAGATGGGACCGTTTGTGTTTTTCAACTCTGGCAATCTTCTGAAGGATTTATTATCATTTTTAGCGCTCAAGACCAGTGAGAGTTTTTATTTTAGATTTCTAATTCTTTTTATTGATTTTGTAAATGGTAGTGAAATCCCCGCCTTGTGAGTGTCGACTAGGACCTTGTGTGGTTTAGGGGAAAATCACTGACTTGTGTGCAATGAGTAGGTCGTGGTATAATATAGGAGGAGGCTAGTAACTATACCTAGGGAAAGATAGGCTTTAACTGGTCGGTTCCTGGGAGAAAGACCCGTGAATTCTAAAAAGGCGTTTTCATCACAGCCTTGATTTCAAGTTTTATTAGAATCTCTTATACTTATTTTACATGAGTTATGAAATAAAAGTTCATTTCAATTCTCTTATAAATTTATAAGTGTTTGTAGTGTATTTCTAGTTGTGTAAAAAGTTTGTTTGATTTTCATTCATATTTTGTTAAATAAAAAAGTAAAGTAATGAATATTGGTTTCCCTTATTCACTCCCCACCCCCTCTAAGGGTTCCTCAAGATCTAATATATGGTATTAGAGCTAGGTTACTCCAAAATAGTTTCACCATCGGGAGTAATGACACATAACAATCACGCATATTTTGAGGGACAAGGGATTAGTAGACCACTCTTATTCTATAACACGGATTACAATTATTAGAAACTCGAATGCGATGTTTTCTAACTGTGTTAGATATAAACATATGGGGTATGGTAAAACAATATTACACTCCACCTACAATGGTAGTTGGAAGTGTCTCTATGGAAAACCTGAAGGATAAATGAGACGATACTGATAAACTTAAATGCAAAAATAATCCTAAGGTAATGAATGCTTTATTCTGTGCGTTAGATATAACATAATTTAATAGGATTTGTGCTTGTGAAATTGCATATGATATTTAGAATTTACTTGAAGTTACTCATGAAGGTACATCATAGGTAAAAGACTCAAAGCTGCTCCAACTGGAGTCAGAATTTGAAAAATTCAGAATAGAAGTTGACAAAGACGTGAATTCTATGTACACAAGGTTTACTAAGATCGTCAACAATTCCAAAGTCCTTGGAAAGAATTTCTCCAATGGTGATTTAGTGAGAAAAATTCTTAGATCACATCCCTCGAAGTTTAATCCGAAGGTGACCGCCATCTCAGAATCACATGATCTTAAGACTCTTCAAATTAAAAGACTCATTTGAAATCTAAAAACTCATGAAGTAGAATCAAAAATTTAACAACAAGAGTATAACTTGGAGCCGAAAAATAAGACGTTGGCGTTGAAGTCTAAGAAGGAGGTAGACAGTAAAACTGATGAAGATGATGAAGAGGATGAGGAGAGCCTGTTTATAAAAAAAATTCAAGAGATTTGTGAGAAACTCGGAGAGGATAAATTTATTCAAAAAAGAATTTTAAAAAGGAGCCGGGTTTTAAGAAAGAGAAAGGAAAAGTTGATATTGATGATGACGAGAAAAGTTCACCACAGGAGCGCTATCATTGTAGAAAATTAGTCATATTCGAAGCAAGTGCCTGAAATACCTGAAAGAGAAAAAACAGACGAGACACGATAAAAAGGACAAGAAGAAGGTCTTCAAGGCGGAGACTTTGGATGATTTTTCATCTAAAGATTCAAGTGGTTCAAGTTTAGAAGATAATGAGGAGTCCATCATGTGCTTGTTAGGGAAGTGCATTTCACCATCCAATGATGAATGCAGTGTCCAAAGCGACACTGAGATAACTTCTCCAACTTATGATGAATTGTATTCAGAATTTTTACAAACTTGCAAATTTTTTGATAAAAGTTTAAAAGATATTGATTTACTAAAATTTGAAAACAAAATTTTGATGAAAGAAAATAAAAAATTATCTATTGAATTGAAAGTACTTGGAAAGGAGAAGGTTACTTGTCAAGAGTACGACCACTCTTTGGCAAGGGTAAAGGGATTAGAAGAAGCTCTTGCTAAGGCTCTGTTTGGTTGGGCTGTTGCTGATGGAAAGCTGATGATGAGCTGTTGCTGATAGAAAAAGTGCTTATTCTGGAAAATAGAGTTTTGTTAAAAAAACTATTTGGGTGAAACAGAGTTTACCAGACAGAGTTTTCAAAACATTATTTGGATACAAAACGGAGTTTTGAATAAGTTTTTTTTTTCAAATATAACACAATAAATTTTCATTCATACATTTTTTTCCATCCAGACATTTTTTAGGTCTATGCTCTAGCTTCAAATACCTGATCTCGCCTCGGGAGCTCGTATCGGGAACCCACTCTGTCCAACACTGTGCTGAACCCCCTCTGCTCCCACAGTTGTTTGTAGTTTAATGGTGAAGTTTTTGATCGTGGATACTTATGCTGAACCCCCTCTGCTCCAACACTTTCAACAGGTTTTTATTCGTGCTACAGAATAACTCTCCATTCCTATCCATTCTAGAGATACGCCCTCTTGATTCCGCAACTCTCCAATAATCAGATCCCAGGAATCGATTTCGAAACTCTCCATTCCTATCCAGATCAATGGTAAATGCTTTCAGTTCTCCCCAATTCCCAAATTAATTTTCCGCCCGGCAAATCCAACTTCTTGTTCTGAAGCAGCGAATGTTCCTCTCCCAGGCTCCGGCGATCAATCCCAGCTTCAATTCCTGAACAATTGGCTGGATTACCACTTCAGAGACGCCCAATTCATTCTCCGGAAGCCGCTGATGGTGACCAAGTTCAGAAAATCATCGAAGGACGCCGGGTACAGCATCTCCCAGAGAGACGCCCTCTTTCAAACCGTCTTCTCCAAGATCTACAAGTCGGTGAAAAGTGGAGGCGTGGCGGCCGGCTGCCTTTTATTGTAGCTCCTTGTCGACGACATGAACTCGATGAGAGATGGCTATGAGGTGGTACTGGACGAGACTACGGCGACGGCGAGGATTATATCCACGCAAAGCCGACAGCTCTGATATATTGGCAGGTTGTATGTGAGGGAGAGGAACATCGCGAGGATGAAGAAGGAGAAGGCCGCGAGGGAGATAGCGCTGCTCCGACGGCATGAAAGCGATCGTTCAAGAAGGATTCAAATGGATAGGCGACGGAGGCCATTACATGGGGATTCGATGGATGTGGAAAGTAGATAACTTATGCGGGATATTAGGAAGAAGAAGCGGGAGATCGGGAAGAAGAAGTGGGAGCGGACGAGAAGAAGAGGCGCTGCTTTTGCGGTTGAACGCAAAAAAAAGTTGCGGCCTGGAATATGAACAAAACAGCGGTCTATTAAAAACGCAGGGTCTGAAAAAAGTAGAGCCAAACGCAGCTTATGCTCTAAATGGTGGTGCGTTTTCACCGCACCGCAGGCCATAAGCCCAACCAAACGCCACCTAAGTCTCAATCTAATGTTGAATCTCTTACAAAAGAAAAAAAAAGACATAGAAAGATCTCTTCTTAATCTCGAGTAGAAGATAGCAAAAAGCTTTTGCAAACATGTGTATCATGTTAGTCCAAAAAACACCGCTCTGAAAGCCCGAATTTATGATTTAAATATGGCTATTAAAAATTTTGGAATTTGCCAAAACACGCTGAATATGATTTTAGCCAATCAGTACCATGGATCTGCTAAGTATGGATTTGGATATGTCACTGGAAGCTATCGCCCCACGATAGCCACTACCAATGGCGATATTGAAAAGTGCAGAAAATTGAATTTTTTTTAAAAAATTCTACTGATAACCCATCTTCTATTAAGAGCCCGAATTTAAATATAAAAAAAGCTTTGCCTCCTTTTATCACTTTTGCCAAATGCAATAGGTTTGGACACACTACTGACTCCTGCAGGAAGAAAGACCATAATCTATTTAAACATGTTTGGATACCTAAGGCATCCACCTATTCTACGAGAGAAACCACTTGGGTAACCAGATTTTTACACTCATCTTTTTTCTAGGTGTGTTGACAGGCTAAAGACAAGGAGACGTGTGGTACTTGGACTCAGGATGTTCAAAATAAATGACGGACAGCAAATCAAAGTTTCTTAGCCTAAAATTAAAAAGGAGTAGTGACTTTTGGCGACAATGGGAAAGGAAGGATCATGGGCATCGATGTACTGAGTAACGATTCATTTACTATTTTGAATATTTTATTTGTAGATGGTTTGAAACATAATGATGACTAATTTTAGTCATCACTTTTTGGGTAGTTTAGTTTTCATAAATCTTAAGTTTTAATACAGTTTTATCTTTTTATATGCTATTATGTTACTATTTTTATTTTTTAATGTTTGATGTTATAATATAAAAATCTATAGTTTATTATATGTATTTTGGTTATATTATGTTATGCTTGTTATAAAAAATAGAACTAATGTTTGTTTTGTTTTGTTGTTTGTAGGTTCAAGTCCAAGTTCAACATGATGCAGCCAAAGCCTCCTCCATGCAAAAACCCGAGCCCATGCAGCCCTTGAAGTGCATGGCCGGCCACTTAACATGCAGCCCTTGAAGTTTGGAGCATGGCCGGCCACTTATGATGCAACCCTTGAAGTATGGTGCAGCCTGGCCTCCCACCTAGCAGCCCATGCACTACCCGAGCCTCCTACCCACTTCAAGCATGCTCCATTCTTTAGGCCATTTGAGGCCCATGCATGGCCGGTTCCCTCCCCCCTTTTTTTCATCAACTTATTTCCATAGTTCTCTCCCCATTCATGCATGGCCGGCCACCTCATGCCCTCTCTCTCCCTCCTCATTAATTTCCATATGCATGCACCTTACCACTACACATGGACGGCCACTTTTTTCTCCCCTCTTTATTTCTTATTCATTCCCCTTTTCTATTTTATATTTTATAATTCATTCCCTTAAAGTCCATGCATTGAACCCACCTCTCTCTCTCCACCTCATTAAATATCATGCATGTATTCTCTCCACTTCATTTAATGCCATGCATGAACTTCTCTCCCTTTACATGGCCGGCCACCCCCCTTGCCTCCTCCTCTTCATTTCATTCTAGATTCTTCTCCATCTCCTATAAAAGCCACCCCATCCCTCAAGCCAAAAAGAAGAAAATTTTGGGAAGTGAAGTTTTAAGTTGAATGTGAGTGTTGAGTTGGAGAGTGGAGAGTGCTTGTGAGTTGTTATTAGTTTCATTATTGTATTAGTTTTTTCCATTATTGCAAGATTTTCTTCCTAATATAGTCTTATCTTGTTAAAATTTTGTGTACTCTTTTTTGCAAGTAATGAAAATGTTTCTCTCTTATTTTATTTTGTCTTCCCTTCCAATTATGCGCAGCTGGTTTTCTTTAGCGTTCGATCGTGAGGATCCATAAAATGAGATGAGGGTTTCTTTTATTTCATAGTTTTATTTTTGCTTAATTTTACTCGATGCTTCTTTGATTTTTATTTTGTCGACTCCGTATTTCTGGTATACGGTAGTAGACTTGGGATCTCATATTTGAGCAGCCGAGAGGCTCGTGAATGTGAAAGATCACTCAAATAAGGAAGGAGTTGAACGCAACCCTAGAGATAGGATGACGTCAATCTTCCGGATTGGAGTAAAATCCAATAGTGCGGGTCACCTCGATAATGCAGCTTTAGGCCTTTTTGACTTGAAAGAGATTTCAGTTAAAACGTCTATAAGTCAGGGGATTTAATGCTCTAGCGAGATTATTTCCTAATCTCGGATCCGTCACGGTCGAGTATGATTTGCAAATTTAAAATTATGCCTTTTCATCCCTCTCATTTCGTTTTATGGTGAATCTTCGATCGAATGCTAACTTTTATTATAAAGTTTTTCGTCTAAAAAATTATCTTTCGTTTTAGTTTAAAAATTTTCAAAACTCATTTTCTTTCGGTAGGATAATAGTTCAAGCGTGAGTAGCAGTATTTGACAACCCCGTGTTTAAATACGACTTTGATACTACAATTCGATAGGTACACTTGTCTGTTCATGTTTTAGCCCATCACATAACATAATTTCAATAAATCAACTATGTCACAAAGGCTTAAATATTTTATTTGGATCTTCTACAAACTTGTGTAAAATTATTGATTTAAAATCACATGAAATTGTTTTTACTGCATCTAGAATTCACAATGTTTACATGATGATATTTCATGATCTTTCTCAATCTTCACTAAAATGTTTTATTTCAAAGAATGATGAATTAGAATAATGACATAGACGTCTTGGTCATTCGAGTGCAAAACTAGTTGTAAAAATTTCCAAAAATAAATTAATAAAAGATTTACTTTTGCTACATGGAAAGCTATCTTCTTTATGTACGCCATGTCAAAAAGAAAATTTTAATCATCTTTCAAAAGTAAAAATGTTATTTCTACTAATAGACATTTACAATTAATTCACATGAATTTATTTGGTCCAGTTACTACACAAAATCTAAGAGATAGTAAATACACCTTTGTTTTGATAGATGATTATTCATGTTTTTGTTAGACTACATTTTTAATTTCCAAACCTGATGCATATTTTGAATTTACAAAATTATGCATACGTATTCAAAATGATTTTGACTTAAAAATTAAATGCATACGCTCCGATCATAGAGGTGAATTTGAGAATGATAGATTTATTTCATTCTGTAATAAGATAGGAATAAAGCATAAATTTTTCGCTCCTCACACAACATAGCATATTGGTGTAGTGGAGAGGAAAATTAGAACTTTTCAAAAACTAGCACGTACTATGTTATCTGAATATAAATTACCTTAATCTTTTTAGTCTGATACTGTTGGTACTGTTTTTTTATGTTATAAATCATGTCATGTTATGTCTGTTTTTGAAATTAACTCCATATAAGCTATATTTTCAAAAGAAACCTGATGTATCTTATTTTAGAGTTTTTGGATGCAAATGTTCATTTTGAATACAAAAAATCTTTTAGATAAATTTGATAAAAATGTGATGATGATTTTTTATTGACTATTCTTCAACTAGTAAGGATTTTAGAGTTTTTATTAAACAGACAAAAATAGTTGAAAAATCATTTTATGTTAAATTTCATCAGTTTGTTCTTGTGTAGAGACTAATTCTACATAAAATGATGAAAAACCCCATCCTATTTTGGAAAAGGATGATGAAGAAGTACTTGGAGATCAAGAAGAAGATAAAAAAGAAAGAGAAGGAGTAGAATAATATGTGCCTCCAAGTAAACTTATATTTTCAAAAGATCATCCACAAGAGTTGGTTATAGGAGAACCATCAAGAGGGGTAAGCACTCATTTTTTACATGATTTATTTTCAAACCTATATTTTGTTTCTAATATAGAATCAAAAGATATTTCAACTGCTTTAAATGATAAATCTTGGTTTTTAGCTATGAATGATGAACTTAAATAATTTGAACATAATAAGGTTTGAAAACTTATAGAGAGACCTAATCATCTTGTTGTAGGAGTTAAGTGGATTTTAAAAATAAACCAGATTGTGAATATAGAAATACTAGAAACAAAGTTAGGCCTGTAACAAAAGGATATGCTCAAATTGAGGGGGGTAGATTTTGATTAAACTTTTGCACTCACATCACATCTTGAAGCAGTTAGAATTTTCTTGCTTTTGCTAGTTTAAAAAGGTTTAAATTATTTCAAATGGATGTAAAAACTGCATTTTTAAATGATTATATTAAAGAATAAGTTTATGTAGAACAACCCTCTGATTTTGTGAATGAAAAATTTCTTGATCATGTTTATAAGTTAGAACAAGTATTTTATGGTTTGAAACAAGTGCTTCCTGCATGGTATGAAAGATTAACTTTATATTTGTTAAATAATGATTATAAGATGGGTTGTGCAGATAATACACTCTTCATTAAGCATGTTAATAATGATTTGATAGTTTTATAAATTTATGTTGATGATATTTTATTTGGAGCCACTAATGAAGAGTTATGTAATGATGTTGTATTGGTTATGAAAAATGAATTTGAAATGAGCATGGTTGGAGAACTCACATATTTTCTAAGTTATTAAATTACTCAAAAATATGATGGTTTTTTATTTGCCAATCCAAATATATTTATGATGTTCTTAAAAGATTTGGATTTGAAAACCATAAGCAAGTTAGTACTCCTATGAGTGTTTCATTAAAACTAGAAAAAGCTGAAAGTGGAATATCTATTGATCAAACCTTATATAGAAGGATGATAAGATCTTTATTATACTTAATCGTATATAGACATGATATTATGTTTGCAGTTTATTTATGTGCTACATTTCTGACTAATCCTAAAAAAATCACATTTAAAAGAGGTTAAACGAATTTTTAGATATTTTATTGATACTTCTAAATTAGGTTTATGGTATCTTCATAATGCTGATTTTATCTTACATGGTTATTCAGATTCAGATCATGCTGGTTGTTCTTTAAATCGTAAAAGCACAAGTGACATTTGTCACTTTTTAGGCCAATCACTTATTTCATGGTGAGAAGGAAATATAATTCTGTTGTCCTCTCTACCAATGATGCCAAATATATTGTACTAGGTAGTTATTGTGCACAAGCTCTATGGATGAAATAAACTTTAGAAGATTTTGGGGGTACTTCAACATATCATAAAATTAAAATGTGATAATAAAAGTACAATAAATCTAACTTACAATTCAGTACATCATTCACAGTCTAAACACATAGACGTCTGACATCATTTTATTAGAGATCATATTAAAAAGAATAATGTGAAAATAAACTTTATAGGAACCGAGTCACAAATTGCCGATATTTTCACTCAACCTCTTCCTGATTCTCGTTTTTCATCACTAAAACTAGAGTTTGGGGTCTTAGATATTTCAAGCTGAAAAAAATTAAATCCATAATTTTTTTAAAAAAATTAACATTGAGACTTAAATTAAACAACATTAACACCAAACTTACCACACATAAACATAATTAAACATAATGATTCAATAATAATTAAACATCATAAATATCTTAACACACATAAAAGTTCCCCAGAAGTCTTATCACATATAAACATTAACGGAATACCAGAAATCATAAAATCTCATTATCGTCGGGCGACAGCAGCTATCGTCAGGTGATAGCTCCAGAAAGTCTACCTGCAAAAACCATCGATTCAAAACTCCCAATCCTCACTTGTGGGTAGTTGATCTTCACTTGAACTCTGGCCTCGTTCCCATAGTCATCTCATGCAACAAGTTGAATGATGTGGAGGCTCCACCATCGGACTCTCCCATTCTTTCTCTACTGGCGGGGTTGGTTTTAGATTCAACCCATTAGCTATGAAGTTCATGAACTTCTTCATTCCAGTCAGCCTCACCTTTGTGTCAGCCTTGCTCACTACACCCATTTTGTGTATGTCCTCCACCATTTCATGTATTTCTCGAAGAGATCCTCCGCGAGGAAGTGGCGGTATAATAGACGTAGAGGTTTCACCATGAGTCAGTCTCGTTGAAGAGGAAGCTTCCCCTCGACTAGTTGGGAATTGTGTTGTCACTGTCTTATAGATTGGAGGAATGCAGTCATCTACATAGCAATTTTTGTGAATTCATCCATATTTCTGATAGAAAGTATGTGGTATAACACTTTTCAATGACGATGTGTTGATTTTCTTCCTTAAGGGATCTTTCATTTTAAATGTATAACGGATTATGAACAACACCAAATCTGCCACATCAAACTGTATTTTTTCCAAAATCATTTATGTAACTAAACTAAGCCGTGCGGTAATCTTCCTTGCGTCACCTGCTTTTAACATGACAGTATTTCTCAAAATTTCTTGAATCATATAAGCATCCGACGTAAGAGTCGTTGTTGATTGAATAAGAGTCTTTATCATCGTTCTGTGAAGGACTTGATTGAGCTGCATCCAATCTCGGTCCTTTCTGTAGTTCTCTACCACATCTAGGACATTGTCGCAGGCTATTAGGCCAAACTCATTCCTCAAGTCGTCATGAGTTATCTCAACTACTTCTCCTTAAACACATGATCTCACTCCACCACTAAATCCAGTACATGATGGGTCTTCCAAGTGGTTATAGAACTCTCTAATCAATACTGAGCAAAACATATCTAGGTTAATTAGAGATAGTATACTTGCCTGAGCGAGCATATTATAGATATGAGCATCATGTGTCAAGTCAAACTCAACGACCTTGGATATGCCTATAACAGCCTTTTTGATCCCAAGATATGATTGGTGTGATGAGTGTGCGTTATTGGAGGCGCTCTTACGAGCTCTGGAGCTATGAGTCATTTCTTGTAAGTAATCAGAGAAAAAGTGTCAAATTTTACTATCATCGGGCGACAGTGGCTGTCACAGAGCAAAAGTTAGAACTCCTTAAACACCTGGAAAACTTCTTAAAATGATAATTTTTCAGTATTTCTTCATGTAATTTAACTTAAATTACTACTTATAGGAAGACAGGTTTGGAAATAAAACCACAAATTCATGAAAATACTATTCATCATCTTCTCAAACTCTTAAATGCTAAACCTTGAAAAATAATGTTAACACGTATAGATCTAGCATATCTCTACCATTACAACATGAACAAAATCCACAAAACTCCATATATGCTATAGATTTAGAAGATCCATGAAAAACTCATCATAAAATTTAGGTTTTTCAAAGATCTTTCAAAAATCATCAAAACCAGAAATTTTTTCCATGATATCTTGTTTCGATCAGAAAGGATTTTCAAAATTAACTTCACAAACAAGATCCATGAAAATTTTCCAGAGAAAACAAGACAATACCATGGAATTGGGGGTTCAGCTGGCGACACTACTAGTTTCTCGTGATAGGGTTTTCTGAATTAAGGGGGAGAAATGAAATCTAGAATCAGATATGGATTATATATAAAAATTGATATCTCAGAGTGATCGCTATCGCTCGCGATAGTGAATTTTAGCTTCAAAATTCGTATTTTTTCTATCAACTCTTATTTCTTGTATGCCACACATCTTTCAGTCAAGTCTTTATTAGTTTCTCACTTCCAGAAGTTGTTCATTGTGATTTTTATTTTTCAAGTTTCATATAACATTGTGTACGAAATTTCATGCTTAGAATATATTTTATTTTATCATGGGCTAGTGAGTAGTCAATGTTTCAAATTGTTTTTGCATGTCTGTAAGTATGAGTAATATTTTATTAATTATAATGACTTCACACTTACACTTTTTGATAAGATACAAGTATTTACAAATTTTTAATTTACATGTACATGTCTTTGTTACACTTTGACTATTTGAAATACATAACACAACTTTTTCATTGGTTCTTGCACATTTTTTAACTAACGTGACTTTTATAGAGTTATGTATGTTATACAAGTGGATTCAGAGCCCTGAATGATTAAAAAAATAACAAAAATAAGAATATATATATTCTTCAAATAATTTGCTCCGGATACTCCATCAAACACTACTCATCCTCTTGATAAATCTTAATGAGTATTGTGAGGTTGAACACCTTAGAAAAATCGTAAAGTACTTTGTGCAAACCTTTGTGGTCATTTTTTAATAACGCGCAATGAATTCCCAAATGAGTGCTAAGTTGTCTATGTATTTTCAATGTTGTGTTTACATTTCACATTTTCATGTGATTTTTTATTTATTCACTTGTTCTTCTTTACCAAAGCACAACTTATACATCTCGTTATTTATTATAAAATTTCTTCTCATGAGAATTGAACTGAAAATGATTTCTACATTTCTATCTACACTTCCAACTTCTGTTCGATATTTTTTCATGAATGTCACAATGTTTATGTTTACTATATGGAATCCATATTTTTCACATCGTTCACTTTTATTTTCCTAATCAATCAACATTATATTGTCTATTTCTGTAAAGTATATTTCGTTTTAACCTTCACTCAATCTTATTTTTAAATTCTTCCTACTTTATTATGGTACGTTTTCGCTTTACACTCTTACCATATATTTCTGCTATCTGATTACCTACCTCCACCTTCTATTGTTATACCGAAAGGGGAAGAATACCAAAAGAAATCTATAATCTATTGTATAGAACTTTTAGGGGTAGTTCAAAGTAAAGTTCAAATAAACACGAAGTTCAATTACAGTTCAAAGTCCACATTAACACATTAACACAGAGTTAACAGTAATTAAAGCGCATCCATTTAGGGAGAGTCTGTGCACTTTCATGTTTTTATATTATCATAGTTTATACACATTACTATAGATCCTATATGATTTCTTTCTAAATGACTTTATTATTATCAAAAGGGAGAGATTGTTGGAGTATGCGTTTCACACTCATTGGTTTGAAAATAACAAATCCTGATTGTATTTGATCGTAATGTGTTTATGGTGTGCAGATACAACACTCTGAAATTTTTGGATTTGGGAAGTACAACAAAAATTAAAAAATAGAAATATCGTTGGCTATATCTATCTATCGTCAGGTGATATCTTGATGACGTCAGCCATGTTCTTGACGGTGTTGGCACGAAGCACATAACTCAAAGATATCACCGGGTGATATCCAACTATCCTGGCGCAATAGCCCCACATTCTATACACGATCTCCATCTTGACGATGTGGTTATTACAGAGTGGGACACGTGGCAACAAATGGAGATATCGCAGGCGATACCTACCTATCACCAAGCGATAACGCAAAGAACTACATAAGGGCTAGATTTTGGGAAATTGAGATTACACACCTCCAGGAGCCTTCATCCCGTGCAACCCTAGCATGATAACTCTGTGGAATAAAAAAACTCATAAGTGCCCAAGCAAGTTCAAGAGCGAAGAAGGGACCATTCATGTTTTTCAACTCCGGTGATCTTTGAAAGGATTTATCGTCTTCTTCAGCGCTCAAGACCAAAGAGAGTTTAAATTTTAGATTTCTAATTCTTTTCATTCATTTTGTAAACGGTAGTGTAATCGCCGCCTTGTGAGTGACGACTAGGCCCTTATGTAATTTAGGGTAAATCGTCGCATTGTGTGCAACGATTAGGTCTTGGAGAAATTTAGGGGGAGACTAGTAGTTGTATCTAGTGAGAGATTGGCTTTAGTCGACCGGTCTTTGCGAGAAGGACCGGTGAATTCTAAAAAAACGTTTTCATCATAGCCTTGATTTCAAGCTTCATTGGAATCTCTTGTTCATGTTTTACGTCACTTATGAAATTAAAGTTCATTTCAATCTCTTATAAATTTCTAAGTGTTTGTTGTGTGTTTCTAGTTATGTAAAAAGTTTACTTGATTTTCATTCATATTTTGTTAAGTAAAAAGTAAAGTAATAAATATTATTTGCCCTTATTCAACTCCCATCTAAAGGCGCCTGAAATCCAACACGCCACACATGCGTGCGGGGTGCAAGCACATGCGAGTGCACATGTGCATGCGGCCCCATTTGGATTCTGGCTTGTCATGTCCGGCTCGGGGGCGTTCTCACCTAGTTTACTTTGCCCACCCTGATGATCCTGTCAAAGCCTTTGCTTTGCTAAGCCTTCTGGACTTGGAACAGATTTAGGGGAACCCTATCAAAGTTATTGTAAGATACATCAAGAAACCTCAGGTATGATATTGAACCAAGAGAAGCATGAATCAAGACGGAGAATTTGTGATGCCCTAGTTTAATGGATTCCAGCTTCGGAAGAGTTGAGAAGAGATTTTTGTCGAGGCTGCCTGTGAGGAAATTGCTCCTCAAATTCAGATTTTGTAGCTTTTAAAAACTCTTCTTCATGTTAGACAAATGGCCAAATAGTAAATTGGAACTCAAATCACGTGAAATTAATGAGGAAAGATTGGTCTCCAGTTGTTGGGGAATTGTGTTGGTGAGCTTATTATTGAAGGAGAGTATGAAGAGGCCTGCGAAAGCTAGGGATGAGAGTATTTCATCCGAGATGGAGGCATGGCAAAGGTCAAGAATGGCTAGTCCAGGGTTCCAGAGATTGAACCATGATGAGATGAATTGAAAAATCGGGCAACCTATCAGAAGATGATAGATCGAGTCTCCAAAGATTAGAAATGACAACTTGGAGGTATATGCCGACGACCTCTTAGTCAAAAACTAAGGTATCCAGGAGCACCTGGAGGACCTACAAAATGAGGCCCGCCAAATGCGTTTTCGGAGCCAGCCATAAAATGTTCCTGGGGTATCTCCTCACTCCCGCGGGATTCGAGCCGAATCACGACAAAGTGAAGGCCATCATGAAGATGACCTCCCTCAAAGACACCAAATGGGAGCAACAGATGACCGGGAGACTCGCAAGGCTGAGTCGATTCTTCTCCAAGGCAAAAGAGAAATACTCACTCTTTTTCAGAACTCTCCGCAGCAACAAAAAATTTGAGTGGACCGCCGAATGCGATTTGATCTTTGAAGACCGATTCACAACAACTTATAATTTTTTTAATTTGGACTGCAATTATCGGAACACTGCACATACCCAAAAATACCTACATATAACATCACTCAATATAAATTACAACTATTTATGTGTATTTTTATGCCTGCTCCAATCCAAATGAAGCCGCTTAATGGGTAATCCTCCCGACTAGCCGGTCACCAACCCTCTCCAAACCCACATACACCGGCTACAACCAGTGATCCGGTTTTGAATTACCTCCGCATCCGCTCCCTCTCGGGGGTACAGTGTGAATGAATCTCATTTTCATTTCGCTTCAGGCTCTCATTTTCATTTCATCACTCCTTCACTCTCAAAACTGATTTTTTTTCTTCCTCCTCCGTCGCCGCCGGCATGTGCCGTCGACGCTGACCCCCGTCAACCGCTCTCTGCCATCTTATGCCTCCGGCCGCCGCCGATGCAGGCATTTCCGTTATATCTCTCTCACTCAGTCATTCCTCATAACCGGATTTCTCTTCCCTTCTTCACTCCTCCTTCTCCACGCTTTTTTAGGGTTTTGTCGGTTTCTTTGCGGGTTTTCTCCCCTCTCGCAACTCCCATTCGCCGCGGGGATTTTTTTCCCCATTTCTCTTGTTTCCTTAATTGTCTTGCTGGTCTATAAAGAGTGAGTGAGCGAGCCCGAGTTGTCTTCTCCTCGCCGCCGTCTCCCTCCTCCTCGCCGCATCTTCCGCTGTTCAACTCCGAAAGCCATGTCTATAACCTCCAGCCGCGGCGGCGGCGGCGGCGGCGGATGTCGTCGCCGAGCTGCTCGAGTATGCCGCCTCGGACGACGTCACCAACTTCATCCTCTCCGCCAATCGCGATCCCGCCGCAGTCCATGCCGCCGGATTTTGGTACGGCCGGTGCCCTGTCTCCGTCCGGATGGGTCTCCTCCTCAGGACTCCGCTCATGGTCGCCGCCGCTTTCGGCAGCATCGAAGTCCTCCGTCTCATCCTTTCGCTCACCGCCTTCACAGACATCAATCTCCGCTGCGGCGCCGACTCTTCCACCGCCCTCCATTGCACGGTTTCTGGAGGCGCCCCCGCCGCTTCTCAGGCCATCGTTCTTCTCCTTGCGGCCGGAGCCGATCTCAACGCCGTCGACGCCGCCGGCCGCCGGCCTGTCGACCTCATCCCAACCGCGCGCATTCTCTGCTCGCTTCGTTCCTCCCTCGAAAATGTTCTAATAGGTAATGTGTCCCCGCCGTTGTCACCCTCAACCTCCTCCTCATCCTCCTCCTCTGCAGACAAGGAGAAGAAGAAGAATTACCCCATCGATCCCTCCATTCCTGACATCCAGAGCAGCATATACTCCTCCGACGAATTCCGAATGTTCGCCTTCAAGATCAAACCTTGCTCCCGCGCCTACTCCCACGACTGGACGGAATGCCCCTTCGCCCACCCCGGCGAAAACGCTCGCCGGCGCGATCCCCGGCGGTTTCCTTACAGCTCCACACCGTGCTCAGAGTTCCGGCGAGGCAATTGTCCGAAGGGCGATCATTGCGAGTATTCCCACGGGGTGTTCGAGTGTTGGCTTCACCCGGCCCAGTACCGCACTCGGCTCTGCAAGGAAGCCAAATCCTGCAGCCGCCGTGTTTGTTTCTTCGCCCATTCTAGTAATGACCTGCGCTCTCTACCCGCAGTGAATTTTCCATTTGTGCCGCCGGCGTGCTTATCGCCGGCGAGTCAGAACCATCACCACCACCACCGGAAGCAGCAGCAGCAGCAGAGCATTCTATCTCCAACGGCTGCGAATTCCCTGCACCGTCTTGTGATGTCTCCGAGAATAATGGAAGAAGGGGTGGCCGGATCTCCTGCGATCTCCTGCCGACCTTCGTTTTCTGCAGAAAGAGAGAAACTTTTACCACCGTTTCCGAAGCAGCAGACCAGAGGCTCCTCTCCCCCGACTTCGCACCCCGGGGAGGAGCCGGATATTTCGTGGATTGAGACATTGGTGGACATGCCCGAGGCCGGCAATGGCGAGAGATTTCCTTACTTTTCCGCCATTGATGAAGAGCATGCAATCCAGAGGGCATGGCTGGAGCAAATGCAGAGGAACATCAAACCTGCTTCCTGAAATTTCTCACCATGGCTTCCATCTCTTCTCAGATGAATACCCCATTAATCTGCTAAGAGGAACTCCTGCTAGGTACAGATTATTTTTATTTTCAGCTGCCTATTCATCATTCCATTGTAAGTTTCTTTCATCATTTTCGTGGAGGAGTAACAGGCACAAAGGGCTCCTGTTACTCATCTCCCACCTGGGTTCTTCACATCATTCATACTTTCAACTCTATTTGGCTTCTGTAAACATTGATTTTTAATTCCATTAATTCTGTGATTGTTTATTTATTTATTTATTATATTTATAAATACTTTTTGTGTGGCATATTGCTGCAAAGATCACAGAGAGCCGGCCATAGGCATTGCTAGTGGTGTTTACTTGTGTTTACGAATCAAATTGAATAGCTCTTCAATTGAATCCAAGTTTTTCATAGAATGCAGATATTCAGATTCACATTCGTTCGAATGTTTGGATTTGGATTCGGATTCGTTTTTGTCCTGAAATTTTGGATTCTAATTCGAATTCGCTTCGAATGAAGGATTAAGTAGACTTTGATCAAACCGTCAGGTTCATCTTTATAATATTATATATAACATATTCGTATTATTTGGAAATTATTCGCGAATCTGTATTTGAATCAGTCAAATTCGAATTCGTAAAATACAAATCTTATTTGAATCGATTCCTGAGCTATTTGGTTTACGAACAACCCTAGCTATTTGAATGGAATCCAAGTTTTTTTTAATAAGTCTCAACTATAGAGTTATAAAAAATTAATTCTCAATTTTTTTTTAAATTTCAATTAAAAATAATGTAAAAGATGAGTGTTTTGTTATTAAGTAAAATTACTGTGATGTTTTAAATATTATGAAAACTACTATTACAACAAAAACTTATATGTAGGAATAGATAATGATAATAGATAGAGAAAGAAGACAAATGAAAGTTGACAAATTAAGGTGTTATTAATATTTGATATTATTTCTTCTAATGACAAAATATTAACGTTACACTATACACACACAAGTGACAGTACACGGGGGCGTGCGGTCGCGTCAGTACCCTAGACGTTAAATTACCACGACGGCGACAACACGATTACACTCTCACAGCTCGTAGCCTCCTGTGTGACACCCCTTTCTCTCCTCTTTTTTTTCCTTCTTTCAAATTTATTTATTTTATTGACTGTCATGATGAGATAATATACTAATTACTTGACAACTTAATTTTGAGATCTTTTTCTTTTACTTTTTTTGGATGCATAATTAAGTAGATGGACAATACAATTTAAATTATTGTGAAATAAATATAAAAAATTGATGACATTAGATTAAAAAAATAAGAATAATATTGGACTTATGAATGTTTCACTAAATGAGACTTTACGCTTTTAATATAGTGTGTGTGTGTGTGTATATATATATTTATAATATAGGAAAACTTTCTTGCACACTTTGACCCAAGGTTGCAACCACTCCTTCAATAATAGCCGTTGGATCATGCTTGATCGGACTGCAAATAATCAAATCTCAAAAAAAAGCCCTCCCTCCCGTTTTTGCCGATAGCAGCATCCCGCCGAAACAGTTGTCTCCGCCTTCCATGCTATCCGCCGCCGACAGCAAAGAAAGCGGAGAGAACTGTTACGGCATGAGGCTGCGATCGGGAAAAATCGAGAGGAATTAGAAGATTTTTTTAAATAGTAATTTTTTAATAATAAAAAAATTTAAATTACAAAAAAACAGAAAAAAGATTAATTTTTTAAAAAAATTAAATAAATATCATTTAAAGATATTTTAAAATTTTAAAAATAATAATAAAAGCCCGCCGCGGCCAGGTACTATCGCGCAGGGCACGGGGGAGCCGTGCATTATCACTCGTGTGTGTGTGTGTGTCAGCAATAATGATAATAATAATTACAATGACTTTATATGACTCAACCAACATTAATCTAAAATATTGTCACCAACCAATACACCATCCATAAAATACCATCACCAACCAACACTTAACCTAATAACAATGGAAAATATATTGTCCAAGTTGTAAAGTTAGTTTTGTCTTTTCTTACTTATATCTCATATTACTTCTTCACATGTGTGTTGGTTGATTTCAGCTCTCCTATTCCTTAATATGCTGAGCTTCACTGTAGCTTTCTCCTCTCCTTTCACAGTATCTATTTTTAGGAATATTTAGATCTATCTTTTCAGGAACATACAGTTGTTTGTTAAAGGGAAAAACATGAAGAGAGTAAGAGTCATTCTTATGCTCTTCCAATATCCATATTCTATTGAATTCAATCTTTCTTGTTAGAGGTGATTTTTTTACTTTGTAATATTTTTAGCGTCGTTAAATGATAATGTCTTAAATTCTGCGCAATAAGAGGATATCACTTAAAGGCAGAATTTATAAGACCACACTTAGGTTTATGGCAATGTGTGAATCTGATAAAAAGTCACTTATAATTATGTAGAAGTTAGCATAATTATAGGGATAATTATCAAAATTCCTCTTAGAAGTTAGTATAATTATAGGTTGCAGTCCTCTTACTTCTTCAAGTAACTTATCTATGCTATTATATAAGAGAAAAACAACCCTTTCTTCATTTCAAAGTTTACAGCTTATAATTTAATTTAATTTCTTTTATAAAGTATGTCTTTATAATTTCAATTTTTATTAAATTTTGCATTTTGCGAGACAAGAAATACTAGAATAACGAATTACAATTGCACGGTCTTATCGGGACACGAGGGGCTGCGCGCGATGAGAGTGTCATCACGTCTATATTTAACAAAACTTACCCTGGAAGTTAGCATAGTTCTATGTTGCAACCCTCTTACTTTTTCAATTATAAAAATCTCCCTTGTATGTTTACATTTCATAGTTCTATATTCACATTCATGAGAAAAATTACACCCCATGAAGTAATTTTAAGGAGGTCTTTTTGTGCATGAATTTTATGAAATGTAATCCTACAGGGGAGCTTTTTGTAATTTGAAAAAAAAAAGGGTGCAACTTGTAATTTTGCAAACTTAGAGGGAAGGTCCTGGTGATTGGCCCTATGTTTATATATGAAAAGACTAGAATGTTAACTTGGCATCTAAGCTTTTGAAACCCTAGCTTCCTACTTCACCTTTCTCGCACTCCCGTTGTCGACGACCTCTATAGTAGAAGTTTGTCTAGGAAGAAGTCGTCGGCCCGTGGATTCACCCGCCTGGCCTCTCCACATTGAGAATCTAACATGTCATCAAAGCAGACTTGACACATGCCCCTCTCATTCTAACACTGTTGAATGATTGAATAAAAGTCACATAGATAAAACTCAATGCAATATGATTAAAAGTTGTTGAAGATGGTTTGCATAGTTTTGGTTAACACTCCTTGCAACGAGTATTCCTTATCGTTGGATAGATTGGCTTGTCGTGAGATTTGTGACCTGTTTGGGAGAGCGGTGATAATTATGAAAAACGCAGGTAGCGGTTGGGTTGACTACGCCACGTGCTATTTTTCAAAACAGTGGTTTAAGCTAAAACACCATCCCAATCATGCAGTGTCATTAGAGATTAATCTTCTGAATTTTTTGGCCAAGAATCTGTCGTGCACTCAAACGTCACAGTTGTCAAAGCAAAGCCGACGGTTCCGGCCAAAACAGTCGAAGTATTGTTCTTCTTTTGCCTTTTTCAGGCAGCCCTAAACTGTTTGGGTGGTTCATCTACTTGTTTACTGAAATTGTGATGGTGGGATGTGAGATTAGAAAGAGCAAGGCATTTGGTACTGAACTTTGTAATGGAATCTTATTCATCAGGCAATTTGATTTGGACAGGAATTTATCGATGTAGCTGTGGCCCCATTGGTACCAAGAAGCATTTTTAGCTTCAGTTCTTCATGGTTTTGGAGTTTCTTCGGTCTTATGGTGTGCATCAACTAGATGTTGGTGTAAAATTGTATTCTCTTGGATCGAATCGACCCGAGTTTGCATTTGTTTTGTTTTCAATTTTGAATCTGTCAAGTTCAACCTCTCTGTAATCCAATTTCTGTAGGATCAGAATCAGTTTCTGCGTCTTTCAACTTTCGAGCTTGAGGGTATGATGTCCGCCGAGTGTACTGTTGAGATTATATTAGCCAGCAGGACACGTGTGTGTGGGACCGCATGTTTGGACTTTCCCCATCGCGTTCCAGGTCTGGGTGTTGACCCCGGTGGGCCCCCTTGTGTGGCGGAATATCCCCGCGGTCCTGTGGTTGGGGTTAATCCCACATCGCCCGCAGACTTCTCCACTTTGTGTTCATGTACCCCGTCACCCTTCATCTCAATACCTGGGTTTTGAGATGAATTAATGGGTTGGCGGGTTCTAACTTGGTATCAGAGGAGGTTGTCCTGCTGCGGGGGTGTGTTGAGATTATATTAGCCAGCAGGACACGTGTGTGTGGGAACGCATGTTTGGACTTTCCCCATCGCGTTCCAGGTCTGGGTGTTGACCCCGGTGGGCCCCCGTATGGCGGAATATCCCCGCCATCCCGTGGTTGGATTAGTCCCACATTGCCTGCAGCGGGTGGTCCTTGGTGTTTATGTACCCCCGTCCCCCCTTACCATTACCTCGGGGTTTTGGGAAGATGTGTGGTGACGGGTGGTTTCCACATGGTATCAGAGCCATCCCGCTGCGGGGGTGTGTTGAGAACAAAGGTCCAGCGGGATTGGGTGTGTGGGACCGCATATTTGGGCTTCCCCATCGCGTTCCAGGTCTGGGTGTTGACCCCGGTGGGCCCCCGTATGGCGGAATATCCCCGCCATCCCGTGGTTGGATTAGTCCCACATTGCCTGCAGCGGGTGGTCCTTGGTGTTTATGTACCCCCGTCCCCCCTTACCATTACCTCGGGGTTTTGGGAAGATGTGTGGTGACGGGTGGTTGAACTAATGGGTTGGCGGGTTCTAACTTGGTATCAGAGCAGGTTGTCCTGCTGCGGGGGTGTGTTGAGATTATATTAGCCAGCAGGACACGTGTGTGTGGGACCGCATGTTTGGACTTTCCCCATCGCGTTCCAGGTCTGGGTGTTGACCCCGGTGGGCCCCCTTGTGTGGCGGAATATCCCCGCGGTACTGTGGTTGGGGTTAATCCCAAATCGCCCGCAGACTTCTCCACTTTGTGTTCATGTACCCCGTCACCCTTCATCTCAATACCTGGATTTTGAGATGAACTAATGGGTTGGCGGGTTCTAACTTGTACAACTTTCAAAGGCGAGTGTCTGTTGACTCACAATGAAGATCCGCAGCGAGAAACTGTAGAGCGGAGAGTGTGAACTGATCAAATGATATTTTTTTCATCTGATTTTTTTAAATTTTATTTCTAACTTTTAATTTTTGGGTGATTATATGGGCATATCTTTTTTCTATTGGCAAACCAAGTATTCTAAAAAATAAGTATATTTTCCTGTCCTCATTTCTACTAAGGGTAGCCCCATGTTTCCTCCTAATAGAACTGATGGAAAGTCATAACCCTCCCCTTCATCCCACGATCAGCTCCTGCTCTCCTTTCTCCTTCCCCTGCCCCCTTCTCTACTACGCCTATAGTGATGGTAGTCTACTAGCCTCCCTCCGCCGTGGTCGCCTATCCCTCCCCGGACTATCCCTTCCCAATTTCACTTTTGCACACTCTCGCCGAGCCCATTGATGTTGCTGGATTCGGCCACAGTGCCCTCTCCCTCCCCACCCAGGTCACGTCACTTTACAGGAAAACCCTAAACTCAAAACAGTCTTGTCGGCGTTGGTGCTCCACTTCGCTGGAAACGCGAGCTTGTGGTTGCCGACGAGAAATTACTTCTTAGGGTTTGAGCGTGAGGGGGAGAACGTGGGTTGCTTGATGTTGATGAGTTTTGTCGATGAAGAGAGTACTGGGAAAGGAGGGAGAGCATGAAGCGATGAGGGATAGCATGAAGCGGTAGGAAATGGGTTGATAGCCAAAGGAGGGTTGGGGCAGATACAGAGTCATGATTCGGTCTAACGTTAAGGTTTTCAGTCTAACGTTAACCATGAGTTGTCATTAGTCAAAATAGATCTGCCCATAACACCACCCTAATTTTTCCTCGCTATATATGGATCCCATTTTGGTTGTCATAGTACAAATTCCAAACTAAAGTGGTTTTTTAGAAAAAGATAAAAGTAATTATAAAATATTTATTATAAATTATTTACAAATATTTTAAGATCTTATTTATGCAAAAAAAATATTTTAAAAATAATATCTAGCTGAACATCAGGCAAATTAAATATCGCATTTTATTGGCGGTCTGATAGCAGATCAGATGGATAGGATTTCAACAACACGGATTTTATATATGCTACGTATACGTAAAAATTTCTCCAGAACACACAAGGACTCATTTTAGGAAAATCTTCAACATGCTGTATTAATGTCACATTTATATCCAATAGTTCTTTGGTATGTATAAATGTATAATATATGCCATTTAATTAGCCTAATTATCCAGTAAATATATTCAATGCACTATTCTTATTCAAGTAAATATTTAAAATAATTTAAATATGGCGCACAATTAATTATTTCAATGGGGAAAACATAATATATGAGGAAAGTCGTGTATCCTCAAATTAATTGATCATATGCACTGCTGCATGTTAGAATTCAATCTATATCCGAAGCAAATCATTGTGCTCTGGTTTATGGTTGATATTGAGTCGAGTTCGAGTGATATGAGCTCTGCTCGAAATCGAAATTTTTGAGTTAAACTCGTCTCGAAATCTATTTTGAGTCGAGTCGTCTCGATTCAAAATAGCTCGATTCCGAGTCGGCTCCAAATCGAATCGAGCCGTCTTGAAATTGAGCAATTTTTCTCTTTATTCCAAGTTGGCTTGAAATTAAATTAGTTAAACTCTAAATTTAGCAAATGAAACACTTTCTTTTCACTCTTTTTATTTATGTTTAAATTTTAGTTTTTTTTTAAAATTTTAAAATAAGAATATATTAATAAATATATCATGTTTTTAATTAATTTGAGTTGATTCGAATCATATTTCGAGCAATTCAAGACTGACTCGAAATAAGATTTGAATCAAATTGAGGTGAGACAATTTTAACCGATTCGATTCGGCTCAATATTCGAGCGATTTTCGGGCGACTTTCATGTTTCGAATAATATGCCCAGCCATACTTGGGTTTGAGGCGCAAAAACATTTTTGTTGGAGTGGAGCTGCTGGGCCTAATTTGCTCTGATTGGTGTTAAAACGTAGGAATTAAATTCTAAATCAAGACGCCCCATAATTTATATTAAATGCAGGAGATTGGCTCTGTTTGGCATGGCGGTGGCATGTTATGAATACGGCGGTCGTGAATGCCCGACCTCATCTAAGGAACTTCATCCAATTTTACGTTCAAAACTAGTTTTCTTTTTTGATGAAAGTCATAACCGTTGTCGCCAAACATACAGGCTATGACAATGATATTTTTGTCCTAACTCATTGGAGCAAAAAAGATGTATCCAATGAAGCCTAAATAAATTTCTTGACATGAGATTACCTTTTAATGCGAATCTCTCTTCGAAGTACTTTCATGTCGAATTTATGGAATTCCACAGTTCTTGCATGACACTTCCATTTCAAGTCTCAAACTCTACAATCATAGGGTAGTAATGTAACGGTCTATTTCGCAGAGTGAGGTATTGTCTGCTCTATAGTAGTCGTCCGTACGGTTTTTGCGCTTAAAAGACATCTCACTATGTGACGACGGAACCTCACCCTTAACTATCAGGATCACATTCTCTTTGAGAGATGAGGGTAAGCGGATGCATCTAACAACCCCAAGTTACGGCGGTATGGTCCCACACTACCTTTCCCAGAATCTCACCATCTGTTAACATTAGATTTAGGGTTATGATTTTTTGGGTGATGTTGCCAGTTTTCAAATACTAATGAACTCCTTTTGTCCTACTTTTTATGCAAAATCTAAAATACTATTTGTTATGATATACTAATTTATATTGCTCTTCCCTCAATTTGCTTAATTATAATGTACTTAATAAAAAGTTTAATTATTTGTTGAGGAACTTTTCATGGCTCATTCAATGGAAAAGAAGCAATTTTAGAGTTGCATTTGCCTCTACCTACACCAATGCAATTGCTTTTTAATTACTTCAACAAAAGTTACCACTTATGTTAGATTGCCAAATTTCTCAAAATTATTGATGAAAATGATGGCTCGCTAACCAAATCAGGCGAAAAATTTATGAGGTCCCGTTTGTTTGAAATACATTGATTTGTTAGAATTGCTTTCAATCCAGTGACAATACATGCAAAAATTGACATTAGTTTAATTCTAACTTTGTCATCCGCCGCATAATGTTTTTTTATTACATGAATTTACATTTGTCGCTTTTGTATTGGTGGAAAAGCACGTCTGAGTGAACGATAGCATTAGTCAAAATGTCAAGTCATTAAATATGTTATCGTTTGACAAAGCAATACATGTGGTAAGAATTTGTGGGTGCCAAATGCTTAGCAAAGAAGCTACTCAGTGCCTCTAAGGCTCCGTTTGGGGGGGGGGGGGACTTATTTTCACCGGTCAAGCGGTCACAACCGTATGAACCGGACCTTAATTAAGTTCTGATTCATACGGTCGTGACCGCTTGATCGGTGAAAATAAGTCCTCCCAAACTGAGCCTAAAAGAGAGGGGTGTGCTGGGAAGAAGATAGGAGAGCACTTGCTAGAAGGAAGTATTTTTTGGTGTGCCCGACATGCATAGAAAAGTGTGTGCTAGAAGAAATCCGGTCATAAAATAGCAAATCCAACGGTTGAAAACCAATCTGAAAACTACAGCCGTATTTTGCATTGAGGCAGTAATTTCCAGTTTGATTTCAGCCATTGGATTACCGATTGTATGAATGGATCTCTTCAAGCCGACACACAATAATACGGTTTTGCTAGAAGAGAGGGGAGTGCCTTCTAGAAAAAAGGGTGAGTATCCGCTAAAAGAGACGAGGTGATGCTTCACAGGAGGTGTCAAAATGGAGCTTGCCAGGGATGCTCTTGGGTAATCATAAGAAATTGTTATCTATGCGGAGTGGTCGCGAGATAAGACCTAGCAAGACCTAGGCAAGCGGAATCTAAATGGGTGAGATCCAGCTATCCAATGAGGTTGTGATTATAATCGGGAGGCATAAGTCGCCCATTTGTAAAATGTATTTTCATGACTATTGCCTATAGGTGGTTAAAAATGGAATAGAAGCCTTTATACAAAGGGGAAGAAGGTATTCTGATTCCCCTTATTTATTTTAGTAAAAATGGTTTATCAACTTTTGATAAATATTAATTAAAAAAACTAAAGAAACATTACATGTAACATGAGAGTAGGGAGCACATGTTTTGTTAGCCGAACCTCTAACGGTGATGGATCTCATCCCTGGGATGCTCGCCGAGGAGTACAACTCGCCTGATCACGTCCTGCTCTCTACTTCTGACTCCGACAAAGATAGGGACAGTAATGACGATGACGATGGAGAGGATGCTGGCGAGGAGGGAGAGTATACCCTAACTCTTTCCCTCCTATTTTGTCTATGATATGAATAATTTAATATTTTTATAAAATAAACTTGTATACATTTCAGATCGCATGCGGAGAGAGGAGCGGCGGCCGACTGGGGAAGAGCGGGGTGTATGTTTCGTTTTTACACAATGATTGGAGCAACCATTTTCAATTGCTGCATTGTTTCACTCCTACTTAATTATATGTACATTTTACTTTATTTCCTATTTTCCTCTCTTATTTTATATGTTTAGTGTTTTTATTTTAATTTAATTATTTTTTACTTTATTTTAGACATAATGTACTTAGGCATTAATGAGATTATGACTAAAGATAGAGCGCAATGGCAACAAATGATCCATTTTAGACATAATTTCGTTGTTTTTTTATTTTTCACTTTGTTTTATTTTAGATTTACTTTGCTCTAATTTACTTCAAACATATAAGATAATTAGTTAGCATAGTAAAATTTGTTGCAAGGATTTGAATGAATTTGATAGTGTTAGTATCAAATTATATTAGTAAAATTGTTTTGAACTTGTGTGGGAGCTGAAATGACACTCTACATTACTCCGCGCATAAAATTCATTATGCTTCCTATTTTGTGCTTAGATTACATTTAGTTTACATTCGATAACAACATTGAATTGAATGACTGATTGTATGCTAGAATTAGAGTAATCCCAAAGCCATTTGATATTGAAATCTCATAAAGCAATCAAGCATGTCAGTTTGGTGGCTACAGTTCAATTAAATCGTGTGTAATTTTTCTACAATGAGATTCTCTTAATTATCCTCAACCTAAGTCTCATAATCTAATTATTAATGACATGGAGGGCAATGGAATATCTTAAAAAAACATGAGCGCTTAGGAAGTAAAATTAAAGCACTTCACATATCTCACCATCATTTCTTAATTACTTAATAGGTTTTAAAATTTAAGCTAGGTGAAGCCTGACAACAGGAGAGGCTCCAGATCTAATTACTCCAAGAAATTTATGTCTTGCTACCGAGAGAGATGGAAAGCGGGCTCACTCGGGTCCATCAAAATCACAAACTTTTAGCTCCCCCCCCCAAGTGAGCCTATGACTGGGGCGAGTAGGCCTTTAGCCCTGTTAGTTGATGGGAGCCTGGTCAGCGGGGTCTACTCGGGGTTGTTCAAACCACAAACTTTTTACTTACCCCCAAGCGAGCCCTACGGCCCTGCCCACTAATGATAGCCTGGAATGGGGGTTACTTGGGGCCGAGGGCGCCTCCAGCCCTGCCAGCTGATGGGAGCCTGGATGGATAGCAAAAGTATTTATTTTTGTTAATAAATACTTCATGCATACATTTGTGTATTGCATAAATATGTGAATAAAACTCAACATATATTGAATATGAGCTGAGCATTACTTGTCCAAACTTTTGTGAACTTAATAATACTTTGTTTACATTATATTATGTTCATATTTACATTTACTATATGTTGATGAATATAAATTATCCAAAGTATATTACCTTTGAATTTACATGTACTTCATAAAAAGAATCACATTATGCTTACATTTACAAACATAAATTTCACAAATTTAACTATATCTTTTTGTTTGTTTGTACGTTATGTGCACATTTCGATACATATGTGCGTAAAAGTGAGCATAAAAGACACAAATATCAAACACGCTAAGTTCATATTTGCACCTAGTTAACAATATCAAATGTAAAATTCACAAATGTAAGCACTTTATGTGCATGTGCTTTTATGTATACAATTGTATAAATTTGTGCATAAAAGTCAATGTAAATGGCAATGAGTTGAACTCATATGATCAAAAACTTATTATTTAATTTAACTTATGATATGTGTACACATGTGCATAAAATTGTGCTTAAAAGTGAACAACATGAGTTAAACATAAATGATTCAAATTATATTATTTTTGAACTTATTCACACTTCATAATACACAACTTCATATAGAAAAATCACATTAGTTTTTTTTAAACTACATTAAGCTGACATAGGGTTATTTTTCTTCCCTTGCCTCAATTTTTTTTATTTAAAAAATCAAACTTAAGAGCAACTCGAACTTGATTTTCACCTCCTGTGTGAGCATAATGCATGCTCTCACACACCAACTAAATATTTTTGTATAACTTATAGGGTCATTTCTCCGTTTATCGGACCTCTCTTATAAATTGCTAAATTTCAAGTTACACCCCTCTTACTTATGAAATAACAAATTTAGGTTTTAGGGTTTGTCAAGTTACATATTAGTCGGTACAGAATAAAAAAACCAAAAATACCCTTATGAAAAATATAGTTATAATACAAAAAAGATTTTGGGCCAAGGCGAAAGTTTTTGGATCGTGCCCATTTCCAATCTACGTCCGGGGTTAAATGGGAGCGCGACATGTGGTGCAATCCTGGCGGTCCGTGAAATCCGATATTTCCTCTTCGTTCTGGCCGTAAGTGTTTTCCCAAAAACATTTCATCTTCTTCCCGCTATTCCTCTTCTTCAATTAGCTCCAGCTACTTGCTATCGCTATTTCCTCTTCTTCAAATTGATCTCCCAGGAGAACAAAAATGATCTCCCTAGAGAGAAGGCTTATGAATGTTATCGATTCATCAAGGATTCTTTTTATTTGTCGATCTTATCTTGTTTGTATGACGTTTTTTCAATAGTGGATAGTGAAGATGAAATTTAAGAATCGTACTGTCAGTATGCTATAGGAGTAGTGTGTGCAAAGAGCACAGACTATTTTGGCCCGGTATTAGAATGTTAAGTTACATGAATATTATTTATTTAGAGGGGATCAAAAAGAGCATCAATATTTCAGATTCAGAGTTTAAATTTTGTCGGCTAGATAATAGGACAATTTGTTCGGTTGTTAATTATTTTAATGCGAATAAAGAAGATGAACAACCGACTGTTGACAAATTTGTCGAAGAACATAATCATCATTTTGCTACTGAAAAGAAAGACACTTGCTTCTGTCACAACGAAGTGCAAGTAAGGAGAATGATAGTGTTCTATAGTCAATGATTGAAGCAGACATAAGGACATCTGATGCAGACTCCTAACAGCTGAGGATGTAGGGGGATCTCAGAATTTGGCATCAACAAACATGATACATATAATTTTATTGACAAGAGAAGAAGATTAAGTTATATGGTGGTGATGTCGCTAGTTTTCTAGAATTACGTAAGGAACGTCAATTGCAGGATAATATGTTTTCCTTTGATGTTCAAGTTGACGACTTGAACAGGTTGACAATTTTTTTATGATCGGTGGCCAAGGTAAAATAGATTATGATTGTTTTTGGCGATGTAATACATGTGACACTAGATATAAAATGAACATGCATAATCTTGCATGTCCGTTTGTAACAGTAAATCATCATTGATAAAATGTCGTTATCGTTTATATCTGAGGAAACCATATAAACATTCACATGGCTATTTGGAACTTTTCTAAATTTATTTCCGACAAGCAACCTTTGACAATATATACAAATCAGGATAAAGCAATGACTATATCAATTGAGAGTGTTGATCAAAAAACGACATCGTTTATTTCAATGACCTACTGTTAAGAAAGTCTCTTCCAAAGTCCACTCATTCAATACATGCAATGATATTACATTCTATATTTTTATTTTGTCTTAACAAATATGATACTGCTGAAGAATTTGAAGAACACTGGGGGTCAATGATTGTTCTTGATACCTTCAAAAGAACAGATGGTTGAATGATCTCTGCAAAATAAAAGAAAGATATACAAAACATTTAATAAGATGATGTTTACCTTCTTTATTCACATTAAATATAATAACTGGTGGACAGTTTGTCCTAGCATCTAGTCAGACAAATTTAAACTCTGAATCTAGAACATTTGACACTCTTTTGATCAGCCTTAGAGCAACAATATTCATGTAACTATAATTTCAAGTACCAGGCAAAAATATTTTGTGCTCTTTACACACACTAAATCCAATTCTAGTAGCATACTGATAGTACAATTCATAAGTTTTCTCTTCACTATCCACTATTTAAAATATATCCTACAAACATGATAAAATAGACAAATAAAAAAGATACTCTGATGAATCAATAACATTCATAAGCCTCCTCTCTCGGGAGATCAATCTTGATTATGATTTTCGGGAGATCAAAATTGATCTCCCAGGATATCAAAGTGAGTCCTCTCTCGGGAGATTACTTTGATCTCTGGGGGATCAATTCTTCTCTCGGGTAATCTACATCTAGGAAATAAGAAAAAGTTTCGTCATTTCATGACTGAAAAATAAGAAATAGTTCAGGGATATATCTGTAGCTTCCACATTCTCATAAAAGGTGTGAGTGGCCGAGTGATGCCTCCTCCCGAACGAAAAGAAGAAAAATCTCAAACTTAGGGAAGAAGATGAAATAGAGGCAGCTGAGCTAAGGGAAGAAGAGGTAATAGCGATAGCAGGCAACAAGAGCTAATGGAAAGAAGAGGAAATATACTTACACGCCAGAACAAAAGAAAATATCGGGATTTCGCGGAACCAGGATTGCACACGTGTCACGCTCCCATTTAACTCGGACGTAGAATTTGAGACGGGCTCTGATCCAAAAAAATTTTGCGGACCAAGGCCTCTGCATATCTACTTCTAATGCAAATACACGATCTTCTGACTCCGTATGGATTAAGATTCAAAGCATATATGATGCAGGACGACGCGTAGGGTTTATGCGTCTGTCGGCTTTTTTTACTAGGAAACCCTAAGTGCATGCGACGTAATAATTAATTTTATCAATTTTAGAGCGGACGCAGTACTAAAACAATTACGCAACTTGGATTTAAAAAGCACAATTACTTCTTTTAAAAAAACGAATTTTCTTATTTAAGGTTCGATTTTAAATCCGGGAACGGGAGTTTGCAACTTTCGTTCTGCTCCCTTGTCGTAGCAAAACGGAAATCGTGAACTCAAATACGTTTCCGTTTGGAGTTTTAGACGTAGCGTTTGCTGACAAAAATTTGGTCGAAAGCCCAGCAGTGAGTCTATTAACCTATGAGAAATTATAGAGGCAACACACAAAGGAAAGTATAGAACCAATTACCCACGGTAAGATGCGTCTTTCCGTATCCGAAGTCGATGGCGATCACGCGAGGAAACTCCTCGTCACCTTCGATCTCCGCTCCGAGGTCGGCCGCTATCGCATACGTGCACCAAGGAATTAAATCGCTCCCTCACACGAGGTGGTTCTACGGAATCACTCACAAAGTAGGGAAGCCACAAACTAACAACCTAAATTCACTCGCTCTCACACTCAAGGTGGATCCACGAAATCTCACACGCCAGGAATTAACTTCACTTGTTTACTGTTCTAGAAAACACACAGGCAACGATCTCAAAGAAAAATCATTGACTAAATCACACCCACAAAAATCCCTTCACGGGATAACTCGAAGTTCACAAAAACTTCAGCTACTGAAACCTATTCTCAGGACAACTTTAACATCAAAGTCTTAACTGTACAATAACATTTAATTCTCCACTGTTCATCGTCTCTCAAACGGAAGGCAGCGGCAAGCGAATTTTATCATTCAATTAACTCCTACATCAGCATTTACTGTTCTCACGGAATCAAACATCAATTATCTTCCTACCTCCTATAGCACAACGGGTAACAAACCAACACCTAATCTTAACTGTTCACCTTCTTTCAGACAAACAAGAGTAAAAAAAATAGAGCAGTCTGAAATCTCATATCCTTCATCAAAATGACAACAACAAGCAGCAAATCCAGACCAAAGCTAACTCCTAACAATCCACAACTATTACTAAATTCCTACGTTACAGGAATCATAAAGCTGGAAGCAACTTCACACAACAAAAGCTTTTCATCATTCATCATCAAATTTTCATCATTCACCCAATGATTCCTGCTCTTCTTCTTTTTTATAGGGCCACAACTGCAGGTGGACGCGTTCCTCCAAGTAGATGAAGAATGCGGGTGTGGCGGAGGGAAATGGCGGAAGGAGCTCGTGGATGTGGGCGAAACACAAGATTGGATGTCGTGGAGGTAGACAACTGGTTCGTGGGCGGTTGCGGGCGGCATCGTGCGGAAAAACCTGAGCCCTAACTATGCGTTGTTGCTGAGCCGGGAGATCGAGAAGATGAACGGTGCCCCTTTGCTTTTCCGTGGGCTTCCTCTGAACCGGAGTTTCCCAAATGTTATACATATATATTTGTATATATATTCAGGATGTATTTTATATTTATATATATATATATATATATATATATATATATATTTATATATTATATATATATATATATATATATATATATATATATATATATTTATATTTATGTTGTGTGTGTGTGGTGTGTGTGTGCCTTACAGAAATTTTGTTTAATATATATATATATATATATATATATATTATATATAAATATATATATATATATATATTATATATATTATTTTTATAAGTATTATATATAAACATATAATATTTATATTTCCACCCCATACACAACATGAAACACAATAAATGACCAATACAACATATAAGACATAGGGTCGATAGTGGTCTGGACGGGTGCGGCGTCGGGTACTTTTGTGACTTGATCCGGACTGGTCTCCACCAACTCTCCCTCTCTCGAAATCACTCATCCCTGGTGAGTGGTTCGAGTGGTAGTACGAGAGAAGATCGACATCCATGCCACGAGCCAAGAGTTCTGAAAACCATCATCAGTAGTGGCCACTGTCCAATATCTACTCGAGAACTGGAATAGAATATCTCCGGGTTGTCTCATGCTCAACCTGAAAACTGTTAGCGAAAACAGAAGGGACTACGATGAAAGTGTCAGTAGCGAAATGAATGTAGGTATGTCCTGAATGTGGCTCCTCACTCTCGTTCACCACCCAGAAGAATCAAATGGAGAGGAGGCAATGGAAATTCTAAAGATTCATGAGAGTAATCGTAGAATTAAGTCAGATTGGCTACGTTTTAAAAACAGGATTTGCTCCCAAACGGAAGGCATCTCAAGTTCATACGCATTTTGCCCAATCCAATTTACTACTCGAAAGGGTCCAGTTCTATGGTAGCTAGCTTCTTACGGCACCAGATGGTAACCCGTTCCGGATCTAGCCGAACCATAACCAAGTCATTCATTTTAAAACTAGTTGCTCTTTATGCTTTTGTTTTAAAATTGAGTTGCATAAAAAATCATAAATACTATGCATTTTTCCGCTCTATATATATATATATATATATATATTATATATATATATATATATATATATATATATATATATATATATATATATATATATATATATATATATATATATATATATATATTTATATATATATATATATATATATATATTATATATATATACTATTATATATATATATATATATATGATATATATATATTTTTATGCAATTCATGAAAATACAAAGATGACTACTAGCACGACTAACGCCACAAACCGATGGTTTCAGATACTAAAAACAACTCCTGAAAGTGGTACATGATCAGGAGGTTCAGAGGGTGGATCATAAAAGAACTCATCGCGGGAGCGATGAACACTCAAGTGCAAATCAGAAACGCCAGTGATCAGATGTGCCAACATAGTGTGCAGACTGTTCCTGAAAGTGTGGGTGACAAGATATAACAACAACGAATCAGTGAGTGCACCCTCAAACTCGACTGTGTCACTAAAGATGGAAACATCCCAATTGTGCGGGGAACCCATAAATTTGCCATCTGGGGGTTCGCCGGGAGAGGCATAATAAAATTCGTCGCAAATGCGACACATGCAAACGTAAGCTCCAATAACAGATGAAGTGCTCTCAGATAAAAGTGCGCAAAGTGTGACAACCGTACTGAATGTGCTAAGGAAGAGTGAGGTATCAGGAGGCTCACCAGGTGGGACATAGAAGAACTCATTGCAAATACGATGGTCAGTAGGTGGTACGTCCCATAACTCATCTAGAGTACGAGCAACCAGATGACTATGCCCAAGCACTATCAACATCCAATGAGACAATGGAGCAGGTATCCATGTCTTAAAACTCGCAAGTGTACTATTCAGATAAAGCTCATCCACACAAGGGCGAGGTGGCTCATCTGGAGGCTCAATAGGAGGGTCTTCAAATGACCCATCAGTAGAGTGATGGTCCTCCAAAAATGAACCATCAGAAGGGGTCATACTCTCAGAAAGGGTAGAAGTGACTACCTCGAGATCACTACTCAGCTCTCGGCTTCCGATCGTAATGTCACTCGGTGCGCCATCAGGTGTGGTGTTATGACTCGATGCGCCATCGGGTGTGGTGATGTGACTCGGTGCACCATCAGGTGAAGTGTGCAAGAAATCTACACTCAAAAGAGAGCTAGTAGATATAGCATCATGGGAGGGCTCACTAAGTGGAGCAGACTCACATGGGGGTTGACTCCACACATCTTGTACTAGAACATCAGATAGAGTGTGGGTGATCTCCCTAGTGTGGGCAGTGGAATGCTCTTGTTAACCCTTAACGTCTATCATCATGTTTGTCATCGGATCACTAGGAGGTTCACTAGGTGTGATGTATTCTTGACGATAGTGACCTCTATGATGATCGTTCATAACATAATTATGTTGTGCTCGTGAATGATCATGTGTCCTACGAACGTACGGTGATGGTCGCACATATGTAGTCTCAGATTCCTCATATAAAGGAGACGTGTAATATCGTATTGTGCACGGACAGAATTCTCATCTCGAATTTGAGGCGGCATTGACGCTTGAGGGGGTAATTCTAACCTACTCACCCTACCTCTAAGGTGTGATAACTTTTCACGCAACTGACAGGTATTCTCAGTTAAGGTCGTCAGTTAGTGGGCGAAAGGTATAAACCACTGGGGCGGTTGATTCCTTTCGTGTCCACGACTCGAATGACCACGTTCAACTTGACGCATTCCATCATTATGCCGATGCATGCGGACAAACGTCAAATGCAATGTATGATTATACTTAAAAAAATCTTTTCTTTTTTTTGAAAAATTTTAAATGCTATGCGGGCTCCTATTCTACACAGGGCGGATCCCAAAACTTAAAAAAATTTTGGAACCTCGCTCTGATATCAATTTGATGCAGGACGGCGCGTAGGGTTTACGCGTCTGTCAGCTTTTTTTACTAAGAAACCCTAAGTGCATGCGACGAATAATTAATTTTGTCAATTTTAGAGCGGACGCAGTACTAAAAAAATTACGCAACTTAGATTTAAAAGCACAAAATTACTTCTTTTAAAAAAATGAATTTTCTTAATTAAGGTTCGATTTTAAATCCGGGAACGGAAGTTTGCAACTTTCGTTCCGCTCCCCTTGTCGTAGCAAAACGGAAATCGTGAACTCCAAATACGTTTCCGTTTGGAGTTTTCGACGTAGCGTTTGCTGACAAAATTTTGTCGAAAACCCAGCAGTGAGTCTATTAACCTATGAGAAATTATAGAGGCACACACAAAGGAAAGGATAGAAACAATTACCCACGGAAAGATGCGTCTTTCCGTATCCGAAGTCGATGGCGATCACGCGAGGAACTTCTCGTCACCTTCGATCTCCGCTCCGAGGTCGGCCGCTATCGCATACGGGCACCAAGGAATTAAATCGCTCTCTCACACGAGGTGGTTCCACAGAATCACTCACAAAGTAAGGAAGTCACAAACCAACAACCTAAATTCACTCGCTCTCACACTCAAGTTGGATCCACGAAATCTCACACGCCAGGAATTAACTTCACTTGTTTCCTGTTCTCAGAGAACACACAAGCAACGATCTCAAAGAAAAATCATTGACTAACTCACACCAACACAAATCCCTTCACGGGATAACTCGAAGTTCACAAAACTTCAGCTACTGGAAACCTATTCTCAGGACAACTTTAACCTCAAAGTCTTAACTGTACAATAACATTTAATTCTCCACTGTTCATCACCTCTCAAACGGAAGGCAGCGGTCAAGCAAATTTTATCATTCAATTAACTCCTACAGCAGCGATTACTGTTCTCACGGAATCAAACATCAATTATCTTCCTATCTCCTATAGCACACGGGCAACAAACCAACACCTAATTGTAACTGTTCACCTTCGTTCAGACAAACAAGAGAAAAAAAAACAGGGCAGACTGAAAATCGCATATCCTTCATCAAAATGACCAACAACAAGCAGCAAATCCAGACCAAAGCTAACTCCTAACAATCCACAACTACTACTAAATTCCTACCGCTACATGAATCATAAAACTGGAAGCAACATCACACACAGCAAAAGCTTTTCATCATTCATCATCAAATTTTCATCATTCACCCTATGATTCCTGTTCTTCTTTTTTATAGGGCCACAACTGCAGGGGGACGCGTTCCTCCAAGCAGATGAATGCGGGTGTGGCGGAGCGGAAATGGCAGAAGGAGCTAGTGGATGTGGGCAAAACCGCCGGATTGGATGTCGTGGAGGTAGACAGCTGGTTTGTGGGCGGTTGCGGGCGGCATCGTGCGGAAAACCTGAGCCCTAACTGTGCGCTGTTGCTGAGCCGGGAGATCGGGAAGATGAACAGTGCCCCTTTGCTTTTCCGCTGGGCTTCCTTTGAACCGGAGTTATCCCAAATGTTATACATATATATTTATATTTATAAGTATTATATATAAACATATATATATATAAACATATATATATATATATAAACATATATATATATATATATTCCACCCCATACAACATGAAACACAATAAATGACACAATACAACATATAAGACATAGGGTCGATGGTGGTCCGGACGGGTGCGGCGTCGGGTACTTTTGTGACTTGATCCGGACTCGTCTCCACCAATATAGCTAACAAACATACAAAGGGAAAATGTGAACAGAATAATAAAATAACAATAACCAAGATTTGTGTCTTTGTTGCTATTTACATTCAAATCAGCTGATGAATGATTCACCCTCTTATTGTCATTGGAAAAACAATTGTTGTAGCTTTAAAATGATAAGAATAAATACAACAGCAATGTTACGATTAAATAAAGAGAACAAGTGGAAAAATATGAGATACAAAAGAAATCTTCCCCTCCCAGGGGGAAAAATAAGAGATACAAAAGAAATCTCCCCTCCCAGGGGGAAAATGGGATACAACAGAAATCTTCCCCTCCCAATTGCTTTCAAATCAATTCCTGCTCCTTTGCAACTGCAATCTTCACACAGTCACGATCACGCTTAAATACAACATACAAGGGAGTATAAAACAATGAGCACAGACCAAACGGCACGGTCATCATCGTTAAGAGACCTCTCGAAAGAGCGACCGCCTGATGAGCCGTCTCGCTCAAAATACTCGAATCATAGCCGTACACCCTCTCCGTTAAGATCCCAACGGCAGGAGCGGCGAACGACGAGAAAGAGCCCTCGAAAGCCCTATCAAAGGCATAGATCATCGTCCGATGCTTGGTGGGGACGACTTCGGCAAACATTGGGTTGTTGGCGCATGTGGCGCACCAGCTGATGGCGGAGCCCATGAGAAAGAGAGTTGAGGCGTATGCCGCCCGGCTGTCAACCGACTGGGGAATGACGGCGAGAAGAAGGCACGAGAAGGGGATGCCCATGAACGCGCTGAACTGAGCGCACATGATGCGGCCTGCGTCGGGATACGACCGGGATATTCGGTCGGCAAGGAATCCGCCGAGAAAGGAGCCGCTGGCGCAGCCTATGGCGAAGAGGCTGGTGAGGGCGGCGGCATTTTTGTTATCAAAACCTGGGAACAAATGCAAAAGAACCAAATCTGTTGAATGACGCACACACCTAAGATGCCAATCAGCACAATGATCAATGAATCCATGGAAAGAGAGAATAGAGCTGGAGCTAATGATTCAATAAATTTAGGCAAATAGAATGACAGCACTATATAAATACAAAATGATAAAAGAAGACTCGCCTTTTAGTTTGTCTAGAATCATCTTGTAGGTTTATATATAACAAACAAATTTGTCTTGTAAACTTTATAAGGGTGTGCCTAAGGTTGTCAAGATCGCGATCCAGATCATAGGATCTTACGATTCTACGATCCAGATTTCGTAAATCGATCCTGATTATGTAAATCGATCATCGATCATCGATCCGACCCTACTATCAAATCCGATCCTACCTCGAAACGATCTCATCTAGGATCTCGATCCTGACAACCTTGGTGCCTAGAATCATAAGGGTGTGTTTCTTATGTACAGAATCATAAGGGTGTGTTTCTTTTGAAGAAACTGGAGAGTGTGCAAATGATATTTACTTGCATAATAGATTTAGGTGATTTTGACATGCACTGCACTGATAGAAGAGGGGAATTAATACTGACTACGGTGTATTAATCTTACTAAAGAGGTATAAATAGGAAAAAAAATAAATACGACAACGTACATGTGGGACTAAAATAATAATACATATTTAGGATCTCCCTTGAACTCAGATAGAAACAATCATAGGTTTGAAGGAGAAGATAACAAGGCTGGCGCTACAAAATCTAGATATATCACCAAGAGCTCTGCTTGAGCCATGGTGAAAATATCATCTACCTGCAACTGAGAAGTAACATATGGTAGAATTACAGTTTCACTAAGGCTTCATTTGGTTCGGCGGTGGCGGGTCGATCCGGCGGGTGGAAACGGAGTGTTCGAATCGGAGGGGGGAGGTGGCTTCTCGAAACGGAGCTTTTTTGGGCGTTTCTCAAGGAGGGCGGGTGGAAACGGAGCAAACGCTGCCGGAGGTTCATTTATTTACCCGCCTTCCGGCGGCGTTTGTCCAAAACGAAGCGGCAAAACGCCGAACCAAATAGAGCCTAAGATTCTACTGGTGGACCTATAGTGATGATAAACCTCTATTTGTTTCTTCATTACATGGAAAATGGATTTGCAGCAATCTGAAAATGAAAAGTGCAAGTATTGTCACAATGTAGAAGAGTAGGACTAGAAAGTGGCGCATTGGAATCAGCAAGAAGCCAATCAAGTCAAGTGATCTCAGCGGAAGTGATATCCATCACTCGATATTCCACCTCATACTTTCTTTGACTTCCAAGAAATCAAAGTATATCCAAAAAAAAAACATGAATTACCTTAATGAATGATCTATTAGGGTCCGTTAGTTTCACGGATATTAATATTTAAGCATTGATTTTCAATCTAATATCAATAGTTCAATACATATGAAAAATGACATTGAGTTTAAATTCAATTCTTTTTTTCGTCTGTATAATGACTTTTTGTCATAGAAATTAACATTCATCATTTTTTATTGTTCGTTTGTAGAAAAACTTTCTGTCATTGGAATTGACATTGATCAATGTTGAGCTTGTAAGCTTCTTCCAGTAAAATACCCTAAGTAATTACACGATTTTTTCACCCGGGCGCATTGTTTTGTCCCAGGAGTGTTATTTTTGTCCGGGCGTGTTATTTTCTCTCGGGAGCGATTTTTTCACCCGGCCGCGATTTTTTCGTCGTGACACGATTTCTTTCCCTGGCGGGATTTCTTCGTCGGGGCGCGATGTTTTCGCTCTGACATGCGATATTTTCCTCCTAACATGATTTATTTGCCTCTGTGCGCTTTTTTGTCCCTGACGCGCTTTTTTCTCTCGGGCACGCTATTTTTCGCCCGAGCGTGCTTTTTTCACCCGGGTACGATTTTTCTCCCGGGCGCGAATTTTTTGTCCGAGAGCGTTTTTCTCGCACGGGTGCGTTTTTTTTTCCCGGGAGCTTTTTTTTGCATGGGCTCACTTTCTCACACGGGCGTATTTTTTTCGCCTAGCGTGATATTTTCGCTCGGGCGCGATACTTTCTCCCGTGAGCGATACTTTCGCCCGGGCGCGATATCGCCCGGGCGCGATACTTTCGCCCGGATGCGATACTTTCGCCCGGGCGCGATACTTTCGACTGGGCACGATACTTTCGACCGGGAGCGATTTTTTCTCTCGGGCACTGATGTGTGTTTTCATATACTACTAAATAGTTTCGACTCTTGTTAGAGCGTAACCCGATAAGGCAAATGCACATATCGTTTGGAATATAGAATCAAGTGTTGTATTACACGGGTCTGTCGAGTACTTGTACTCACACAGAAGAGCTAATATTTTATCTAACAAAATGGGCGATTGATTTGACAAACTAAGAGAGAAAGCGATTAAAAAAATAAGATGAAAACGATGAGATAAAGGCTAGAACTTGATCTAGAATCTTTTTGGATAAAATAAATTTACTGAAAGATTAAATTGCAAACTCTCAAAGTAAACTTTAGGTGAATCGATTAAGACCTCAATTTATGAAAGCGGCTCTCTCGAGAATACGCTATCAACTAACATTAGATAAATCGATTAAGACCCCTCGGTCATTCGAAACCCCTAAGCGTGCCTTAAGCGGTGAATCACTATTGAGTTTAACTCCAATCCGAAATATCTATGTCGCCATCTCTCGAGAATTGCACAAATTCTTTTATTTTTGAGCGATCTTCTCGTATTCACAACCTCCCGGTAAACTAGAATACGAATCTAAAATCGAAAAGCATATTCACGTTCTATTTATCCTTGAATGATCTCCTCGCATTCACAATCTCTCGGTAAACTAGAATGCAAATCTTATATCGGAAAACGAGTTCGTGAAATAAGAATTCAAAGCCAATTAATCAAATATAAATCGAAGAGAAAGAAAATAGAGAGTTTGCTAATTTTAAAAGAGATAAAGTAAAATTTATTTCATTCCAAAAGTTCATCATGATCAAGTGCTAAGGGAAATTTAGCTACTCATCATGATGAGGGAATTGCACATGAAAGTTGGGAGAGACATGATTACTAAATACAAAAGAGCTGGAATTGAAAATATGTTATACTAGGAATGAAAATATAAAGCTATACTAACAACTAGAAATGAGAAATACAACTAAAACTAACCATAATTACAACAATTCAACCCCCAAACCTCCCTCCTCAGCTCAAGAACATTGCTGGAATTTATAGAAACTTCAGCTGGGGAGTTACGCCCACCGGTCATGCCCGTGACCCCAGGGTGTGTTTAATATGAAATTGCCGCCATAAAAGCCTGGGAAATGCTGGGAGAAAAACCGCCAAAATCAATAATTTTGCGGTACACGCCCCTAAGTCACGCCCATGACCTCGGGCGTCTTGACCGGGTCAGCAAACGACAGAAAACGGCGTGATCTGGCATCAATTCGGTAGTTTTCCGGAAGGTCGCACCCTAGAACACGCCCGTGACATGGGGGCGTGTACAGAGAAAAAGTTTCAGAATTACACCGGGAAGAATTTAGGAGAAAATTGTAAATTTTCTCGGGACATGCCCCTAAGTCACGCCCATGTCACGGGCGTGACATGAGGGCGTGTACTTGGAAAACTTCACCAGATTGTAGATGACGTCGTCCTCTTTCCGTTGACTGATTGCACGTCCCAAAACTCTTCGAGAATTGAAAGTTATGATCATTTGAAGTCCAGCTATCTGCAGAATAACGTGTTAATTTTCTACAAAATTCATCTCGATAATGGTCATGGACTCAAAAATGATATTTGAAACCCAATTATACCTAAAAACAAAAAATAAAGCATATTAGACATTTATTAAGATAAATATGAATAAAATCTAACTAATTATTAATAAAATATTATATAAAATAACTATAAATTATGTACTATCACGCGCGATTTTTTCGCCCGGGTGCTATGTTTTTTCCCGGGCGTGGAAAAATCGTTACCAGGCGGAATTTCACGCCCGGAAGAAAAAATTAGGCCCAGGCGAAAAAATCGCTCCCAGGCTAAAAAATCGCGTCTGAGCTAAAAATTCACGCCCGGGCGAAAAAATCACGCCTGAGCGAAAAAAACGCGCTCGGGAGAAAATATCGCGCCCGGGTGAAAAAAGCGCTTGGGCGAAAAAACGCGCTCTGACAAAAAATTGCGCCCGAGCGAAAAAATCTTGTCCGGGCAAAACAACGCACCCGGGCGAAAAAATCACGCCCGGGCGAAAAAATCGCGTTCGAGCGAAAAAATTGCCACCGGGTGAAAATCGTGGCAGGGCTAAACAATCGCGCCCGGGCAAAAATATTGTGCTCGGGTGAAAAAATTCACGCCCGACCGAAAAAATCGCGCCCAGGCGAAAAAATCGCGCTCGGGTGAAATAAATCGAGCCTGATGAAAAGAAATCGCGTCCGAGCAAAAAATCCGCGTCTGACTGAAAAGATCGCTTCTGGGCAAAAAAATCACGTCTGGGGGGGGGGGGGGGGGTGTTGGATCATGTTCGGTCTGAAAAATCTCATCTGAAAAAAATCGCGTCCGAGTGAAAAAATTGAGTTCGTGCGAAAAATTCGCATTCTCGTGAAAAAATCGCGTCGGGCCTAAAAAATAGCGTCCGAGCGAAAAAGTACGCACTTTACGAAAAATCGCATTCGGGTCGAAAAAAAAGTTGCTCTAGTTTTGGAAAGCCGGAGTTTGCGATCTCAGTATCTGCCCCTGGAGATAAATATTGGATCGATGGTTTTTAGGTTGGGGTGAATATCATCGACGTCGACTTTCCACCAGAAAGTCAATTCCACTATACAATTGTTGGCTCGAACAACAAAAATGACTTTCATATTCGGGTCGAAAAAATCACGCATTTGCCGAAAAATCGCATTCAGGTCGAAAAAAAGTTGTTATACTTTTGGAAAGCCGGAGTTTGCGATCTCAATATCCTCCCTTGGAGATAAATATTGGATCGATGGTTTTTAGGTTGGGGTGAATATCATCGACGTCGACTTTCCACCAGAAAGTCAATTTCACTATACAATTGTTGGCTCTGAACAACAGAAATGACTTCTATATTCTCAAAGGCAATTATTCAATATCAATATTTGTGAAACGGACCCTTAGAGACATCACATGTCCAATGAACATCAACATAAGCTCTAACTGAGAGGTCGAGAAGGTAATAATGACTAAAATATGATGCCACATATATAGTGCATGAGTGGTAACATAGAGAACATGGGGGGTGTTGGCAGCATAATGAGCGGTACGATGATTAGAAACGAACTGAATTACTATATGGACTGTAAGAGCATGTCCAAAATATTGGTAGTGAGATAAATAAGCATGTCAACCAATTGTCAGGGACTGAAAGTTAATCACCATCTTTAGGGGTGTGCTCACGCTGTAGTGCAGCATATCCAACGGATGTGAGTGCATCCATCTCGCACACGCATCTCGGCGCGATTACTGATGCATTGTCAACCATTGAACTGAATTCTAGTGTAGGTTGATGGAATGATTATTACCAAGGGAGATTCAATGTATGGTACTTTTCTCGCAACAAAGGTGCGTGTATGAATAGAGCCGAATCACAAGAGCTCGTTGTGAAGCCAATAACATGTATAGAGCAGCGAATTTGAAAAATCATGCTAGTGGAGCCATCTTGATGCAATAAAATGCCTTACGGAGATGACAAATATGCCCAATAGAGTAGGTCAACGGAGGAATAGGTGCCATGTAGAAACCTTTAGACATCTCGCTAAGAAGAAATGCATTGTTCATACCCATGTGAAAAACAGGTCATAAACGAGCATAGCCAACAACAAGCACGCTCCCTATAGTAGTCATCTTGGTAACAAGCCAACAAGGGCAAAGGTCTTATCAAAATTAATATAATATTGTTGAAGAAATCCTCTGACCTTATATTTGTCAATGATACTGTTGAATCTCATTGTAAAAGATCAAAATAGATTTTTCATCTCTCTAGTATTTAGTTCCACATCCTCTAATGAAGATAATTTCTCTTTATCTACTCCATATAAAAAGGGGAGCCTCAATGTAATAAGATAGATTGACAGAAAAATAAATTTTACAAATTTATTCGTTGTTCTTCTCTAGCGTGAATACTCCAGGTCTCGCGCAAATCTCTCAAGTCTCGTGTGAACCCTCCCCACCTCACATGAGAGCTTCCTTCTAGCACGACTTCTACGCAGCCACACCGCATGTCCCGCAAACTCTTGCTCCCACGAGCTCAAGTAGCAAGTCCCATGAGTACCAGCTCTCTCGTGAGTTCCTTCTCGGTTCCCGGTGTCTTCAGCTTCCCACGAACTCGACTCCCGTCTCATGTGAACTCGACCCTCGCGAGTCCTTCCATACGACTCCCGTATACTACGAACTCTGACCGGTGACTTCCAAATCCCGAGAGCACTACATCCTTGCGTTTCCAGTGACCTCTTGCATGTTCCCGCGAGCTCCTGCTTGTTCTCCTACCCACGAGCTCCTGTGTGTTCCTCAACCCGTGAGCTCCTGTGTGTTCCTCCACCCGCGAGCTCGCATGTGTTCCTGCAAACTCTATTCTCTCACGTGAGAAGCATCTCAGTTCCGCAATCTCCTGCAATCATTGATCTTCCGTGAGCCATGTGCCTTGATTTGAGATTGAACCTCTCGCTCGCTGCAACTGCTCGCTGCTTCCAACGATGGCTGCATTCTGTGAGCTTCTGCGCGTTCCAGTCATCCCACACGTCTCAAGGAGCTCTGCTCGATCCACCCCCCCCCCCCTGCTTCTTTCATAAGTGTCGGTTAGACGTCCTTCACCATCTTCCAACATTTGTTCGTGCTACATTATGTGGAGTCCCTCCCTCTGGCTCCAACTGCCACTACTCCTAACCCCGCACTCATTTCATGTCTTTCTAAGAACCTCAGTACATCTTCCAAATTGACTAGACCATCTATACTGATTGGAGTGTCTCATACACCTTTCTTTTGTGATCTCAACGCAAGAGATATCATTTCATTGCAACTCCTCTCGAGCTTACATTTCTAACTAGGACGTCAGTGATGCTAATTCACAAATGGCTTACAAACAGTCTTTATGATGCATATTTACCTATCATTTGACACGATAAGACCATAAAGGCAACTCGGGATCATCTTGATGCTCTTTACTTCAATCGTGTCAAAACTTTTTGCATCAACACAATGTACTCAGATCTCTTTGCTTGAATTAACCTCTCTCCTGACGCTGCTTACTAGGAAGTTCAGTCGCTTGACATTGAGCTTCTACAACTTCGTCATTTCTCTGTTGATCTTGTAACCTAGCATGAGCATTTTTCAGGAGCTCCTTGTTGGTTGTTATCTTCTGAGCCTTCCCGAGTCCTAAGAAATGATCTGTCAACAAATATGGGGAGAACTGGACAATCACACCCAGGAAATTGTTGCCACTCATGTTTATATTGTAACCAACCACCTGAATAAACCACTAATTGCCCCTGGTACCCTCTGATAATTATGCTCATGTTGTAGTTCAATGAGGCAGGGGGTCCCCCTTTTTTAGTCTTACCGCGGCAAACTTGATCATTTTATCAAGCGTTGTTTTGTGAAGCATGCTCATCTCCAACCTCAGGCTTATGTTAGTACTACTGAGTCTGAAAAGTCTTCTCGGACCATCTCCACTCCGCTACCAAAGTCCGGCCGATGGCTCTCCTCTGTAAACATTGAGGCTCTGAATCCTCTGATTAATGCTTCCAAAAAATCTGTTTTTGTTGTGACTTCTTTCGATAACAAGTGTGGTGCAACTCTGGGTAAATGTAACCACCAAAAAAGTACAATTTCAATCAAAAAATTTATTTGCGATCGATTTTTAAAAAGGGACACACGTGTTGACTCCTCGAATAACATAATAAGATAATTAAGTAAACAAAGGTCACATACGACATGCAGGACCTAGCATTTGACGTGATCAATACTTAAAAAAGAGTCATCCATATACAAGAAGTACAATAAGCAATAGCATGAGTGAACAACACGAGATTTTAATTAATAACAAACAAGAGATGACTAAGGCATGCAAGTTTTGAGTTAGAAGATCATTAAAACATAAGCATCAAATTAGAACGGGTCAAATTCCAGCAAGGAAAGAGGTATGCACTGGCTCACGAGTGTTGCAGTAAATTCAAGTCCTTGTTGTGATACTTGCGAGTAAAGGGACTGTGGCCTGGGGGGTGGGGGTGGGGGTGGGGGTGGGGGGGGGGGGGGGGGGGGGTTGAATGTAGGAGGTTTTGAGTGGTGATTTTGGGGGGCAGAACTCATGCATATGGCATGGAGGGGAGTGGACGAACTTGGATAAGAGTTGTGGTGGTTGGAAGGAGGTGGTGGGAGGAGATAATGCCGACTGGAAGTAAATATATGGCTGGACAGTCTCTGGATTTGACTGGAACTGCAGGAAATCGACGAACGGGGCGCTGATGGCCGGCTGATGGTAGAAAAATATCGGGCAGAGATGGGAGATGTAGCTGGAGGTCAAACAAAGATATGGTATGAATCAAGAAGAAACGTACACACAAGTATGACCGCCAATGTTGGACTGCCTTGGCGAGCCCAAGGAGTTCCTGCTCGTAAGCCTGAAGTTTTTTATGACGAAGCGCCGTCCGACGGCTGAAATATGCAAACAGATGGCCCTCCTGTTGGAACACGGTGTCATAGCATTGTACCGATGTGTCGCACACAACCTGGATTTCCTGACCAAATGGTCTGGTATGTGAAGTATAGGGGCCAACACCAAGACTCGTTAAAGAGCTCGAAAAGCAATCGTCGCAGTGTCCCCTTATGCAAAGGATTGCCTCTTCAATAGGGCAAACAACGGTGTCGCAGTCACGCTGCACCCCAGGATGAAACACCGATAACAGTCTGCCATGTCTAGAAACCCGCAGAGCTCCAGCTAGGACTGAGAAAGGACCACTCGGTTACCCCTTGAATTTTGAGGGGGTCTGCGGAAACACTTGTACTGTTGTTGACAAGTAGGGAGAGCATAAAAAACAATAAAAACCGCCCGCATTGCACAAACCGCGCCGATTTTTAAACTACGCCGCGTAGTTTCGGTGCAGAGTGATTTTGAACTTTTACAAACCAAGCGCGGTTCAGTGCGGTTTTTGGATCTTAAAAACTGCAGCGCACTTACTAATTACATATTTTCAATTTTCATGAACATGTGACATATCATATATATCTAAATAAAAGTAACTTATAAATTGTTAATTAATAAGAGTAATTACTATTAGTGCAAAGATCCAATTTGGAAAAGCATCGGGCGTCGTGCAACCCATCGAGCAACTCTTCAACAACCGGGATGGGAACTTGCCCGTCATTTTCTGTGCATTCAACTCACGGTAATCCAAGCAGAAACGACGGAAATAACCTTTCTTGGGAACCATCAAGACTAGAGAAGAGAATGGACAGACACTATGACAAATGATGCCCGGCCACAGCATGGCGAAGCACTGCCGCTCAATCTCCTTTATTGCAAACAAGGATGACGATAAGAACCGACAACTACGACTCATGTCCGACAAGAGGCAGATGTGGTGATTCTGGTGTCAGAAAGGCAGTCCAGCTAGGGCAATTGTAGTATTATTATACTCTTGCAGAAGAGTATCGAGGTCGGGGGGTTCAGTCGGGTCAGCCAGTGTGACGAATTCCCGACGATCGGCGGTCGCCGAGCGACCTTGCCACATGGTCTACTATGGCCTATGGCCCCATGTCATCATAAGCTCAATAAAATCCCAAAAAAGGGGGGCCAAGGTCCGGAGCTACTAAAATCCTAAAATGACATTAAACCTCGGAGGGCAATCACAAAGAAATCCACGTTGGAATGATAATCCTCCACCACAATAGGCACAACATGGAAAATCCTTGTGCAAGACATTGCCATGTCGTTGGCAACAAATGATGCACGGTGAGGTGTCACTAGGAGGCGAAGATGCTATGCGGTGAGGTCACTAAGGAAACTGTGCATGTTGCCCGAGTGCATGAAAGAGATAAATTGTTGACCGGCCACTGAGATCGGCAAGTGGATCGTATCCCCGTAATGGGGGCCTGACATGACATGTATAGAGATCTCGGGGTCTCCAAGATCCTCTTCCTCCACGTCCTCATTCAAGGAATCATTCACCTCAGGCTAGAAAAGGTGGTTGGACTGATGTCCCTGACTGAAAGCCTCATCACAGTTAAAAACTTAAAATAAAGGTTCTTGGCCCTGCGGTCAGTCATCTCCTGCATGGAAAGTCGTCAAATGGTGGAAGGACAGTCCACCGCCATGTCCTTGTCGACTCCACTGCTAGCCAAAGGTGAGGGCGGGTCGAAACCCCGCGAAGGTTCTTTGTCAAAGCGACATACCAAATACGGGCGGTTCATCAACAGACATTTCTCACAAACACATACTAAACTCATGTCCGTCGTGAGGTCTGACGAAGACTGGAATTCTGAAACTCGACATCCAAATGTAGGAGCTCGTGGAGACCGGCGGTAAAGAAGGGCATCAGATGTGTCGGCGGAACAGAGGGGGCACGAGCAAGTAGCACATGGAACTGCTCGAGATAGTCATCAATGGATGCCAATAGGGTTACCGCGAAGGGGAGGACTGAAGCGGAGGTTACAGTGAGTCGTGAAGTCCTCCCACGATAGGTGAAGTCTCTCCCGCTGTAACGAGGATTACCATAACTAAGGTTGTCAAGAATGATATCCTTGGTGAGATCATTTTGTGGGTTGGATCGGATCATAGGACCTAATCGAGGACTGTAAGATCCTACAATAATCATAAAGTAAGACTTAAAATATAAAATTGAATTTGGTATCATCCAATTACACAAACAATAAACACAAAAAACTATAAAACAAATCAATTGTTGAATAATTATATTAAAATTCAAAAGAAAGCAAATAAACTAAACTAAAAAATAACATAGTTTTAACTAGTCGGGTTCAAAAAGCCCGCCCGGGCCCGGAAAGCCCGCCCGGGCCCGGAAAGCCCGCCCTGGCCCGGCCCGGAAAAAGCCCGACTAGGCCCGACCCGGGCCAAGACCGGGCTTGGGGGCCCTATCAGACCCCCATATTAGCTGGTTTCCTAGCTCGGTGCCCGGGCCGGGCCGGGCTGGGCAAAGCCCGAGCACTGGGCCTAGCCTGGGCATGACACCAAGCGAGGTGGGATTTCCCGCCTAATCCAGGCGGGATTAAAATCCCGCCTGTTGGGAAACCAAGTCGGCCCGAGTTTGGCCCGGCCCAGGCCGAGCCGGCCTGAAGGCTCGGCCTGAAGGGCCTTATTGGACCCCCTCTTTGAAAGAGAGCCCGATCCCAGCCCGAACCGACTCAAGCTGGGCCCGGACCGAGCCCGGTTGGCAAAAAGCCCTGCCCGGTCCAAGCCCAGCCCGATCGGGCTTTTTGGACGTGACTAGTTCTAACTATAACAATAGTGGAAGATCAAATAAATGTTGGAAACGAAATGGGCTATAAAAGAAAATTTGAAACCAAAAAATGAATTACCTGAGTCAACCGAGAAGAAAAATTAATAATCTAGAGTCGACTTAGACAGCTGGATGGCTGAAGCCCCTGGTTATGCAGAATGATGGTTGGTGGTAGGTTGTTGACCTGAAAACTAAAGCACAGGATGTCGGCTAGAAGTTTGTAGTTCGTCAACCTAAAGGTCTGGCGAGGAGTGGAGTTCGTTGACGTTGGCAGTCGGAGGCTTGGAGCTCGGCATAGATGATGGTAGGCAAGTCGACTTTGGCAAAGACGGAATCACACTCATGCAGAGAGAGTGAGAGACATTGGAGCAGAAGTAAAAATAAAATGGGAATAGTATTCTTACTTAAGACAGGTGAACGGTCGGACTCGGGAAGCCAAAGCGGAAATAAAATGGGGAACGCTTGATTTTTTAAGGCCAGACCCGAATTGTTAGGATCGCACAGAGATCATGATCCTAACGATCCTATGATCCAAATCGTGATCCTACATGGGTACACACTGGTTTCGATTCCAAGTAAGATTCAGATCAAATTTTAAAATCGGGATCATAGGATCGTGTGATCTGAATCGCGATCGTGATAACACTGATGATAACTGAGCGGAACCCATGAGATGGAAGAAAGCAACGCCAATCCAATTCTCCACCGATGCACGTTGGTTGGCAAAGAACTGCTCGCAACGAGTGAGTCAGGTCAAGGGGTCTCCGTGACCGTCAAAAATCAAGAAGTTCATATTTTCAATACGAGAGAGGCCACCTCCCTTAGAACGAGGTGGAGGAAAATCGTGGTCGGCCTAGGAGGAATCGGAAGTAACGCGTGGAGGTAGGGGCCGTCCAGCCGAAGGGCATCGATGTGGCCCTGTTGTTTGTGACCATCATATTCTGAAAAGACTCTAAAATATGGGCCAAGCTGAGTTCGTCGAGGTTGTCGTCGTCCATCGGAACCACCCGAGCGGAGGAACAGGTGCGAGGGAGAGTGAGAAAGAGGCTCGTATTGTCCGCAAGGAGGGAAACACCAGCTGTAGACCCAAAAGGACCGGTTGGATCACGTGAGTAGCGGTCAGAGTGGATGGAGACGGAATGCGCGGCAAGGAAGCAGGGTGCGTACGAGATCGGTCGGGGCATGCGGCTGGAGATCGCGGTGGTTGCGCAGGGGCATCGTCGGTGGGGGCTTGTGCAAAAGAAAAGCGGAGGAGCACATTGGAACTTGACGTGGTCCTTCTTAGATCCTTTAGAACCTATCTTGTCGGAGGAGTGGAATGCTGAAGGAAGCTAGCGCAGAAGAGAAGCGAAGAGCGATGATGGGCTGTAACGAGAGAATATAAATATATAAATATATATATCTATATTCTATAAAGAAATACATAAAGGATCAAAATGAGAATGAATTTCTATCATTTAGCAAATCCTGGTCGTCAGATCAAATAAAGAGTGGACTGCAATTAACGATTTACGGAATTTCCCCTTCCCTCCAACAGGCCCCGTTAATCCTCACGCGTACTAACCACTAGCCTACGCCGTCAACGACGGAGGCCTGCCCAGAGCCCACCAGCGAGTTCGACGGGCCCGGCGAACCCGCCGCGGGTTGTCCGACAGCGAGAGGGGCAGGGCCACCGCCGGCGCTAGCCCTGCCCGCTCGCCGCTGGACAACCCCTGGTGGGTTCGCTGGGCCTGGGCAAACTCGCCGGTGGGATCCGGGCTGCCGTCGGCGGCGGCCTTAACCGCATGCCCCACATGGTTTTTTATTTTTTAATTTTATTATTTATTTATTTTTGCTATTTTTTGTACTTTTCAATAATTTAAAGAAAAATTATATTAGCAAAATATAAATAATTTTAAAAAGTATTTTATAATATATATATATATTTATCTATAATATTTTTAAATTTTACATAATTAAAAAAATTACATGATAAAAATATATATATATATATATTTAAAAATGCGTGTACTATCGCGCGGGGCACGGGGGGCCCCATGCAGTGTCACTCGTGTGTGTGTGCGTGCGCGCACGCGCACACCTGTTGGGTCAAACCAAGTCCGATTTGAAATACAAATTAATATGACTGTGTTGTGCTCCATGTGCGTAGTTGTGCGGCTCTTGTAAGTTATCCCCCATCGTGAGTCTATAACACCGAGCCAAACAAAACTTTAGACTTCGTTTAGTTTGGCGTTTTGCTCAAGCAGCGGGAGGAGAAGGCGGGATATTGGAACCGGAGGGGGGAGGCTGCGGTTGGAATCCCTGCGTTTTCCTCTTTTTCCCATGACGCGGCGGATGCAAATGGAGCAAACGCCGCTGCCGGTCATTTGGTTACACGCCGTGCGGTGGCGTTTGCCCCAAACAGAGTGCTCCAAATGCTTCGCCAATGGAAGTCTTAATGTATTGTTGGATAATTGAATTTTGACAAGGAATGTGAATAAATACATTTTCAATTTTCTACTACACCCCAGCGAAAAGTAAAAGGAAAATATAACTTATGAGTCAATATCTTCTCAAAAACTAGAAAAAATCATGACCCCAACCGTAAAGAAAGACTTATTTCAAAAAATTTCTCTTCGGCCAAATAAGCAAATTAATTTCAATTCTATGACTCACTATCTATGAAGCACAAATACTTCCACGAAGGCGGTGTACCCGTACCGGATACGTATCTGATATTGGTACGTACCCGATATTTGACGAATACGCCTATGTGGACACACTTGGACTTAGCACATCATTCTGCACATTTTGATAGGAGTCTATTTTTCTACTGTAAACAAAAGTTGGCTCTATGCCAGGAAGCATTGGTATGTTCAATTAAATTATGTATTTGTGTCGAGTACGTTTCTGGTAGTAGCACGTTTCTGGTACCGGTATGTTTATGTTACAAGTACTTGTATTGAACGTGTTATATATATATATATATTTGTTATAAATTATCATGTCGTACCTGTATCCTTGTTTTAAAATTTTATCTTATCGGGTACGTATCGTACCCGGTATCCGTACCAGTGCTTCCTAGCTAACTATCTTCTAACAAAAAGTCAATTTTCATCAAATAAACATTTTATCCACTAAATATCTCCTCAGCCAACATAGTTGAGGAAAATTAATTTTAATACAATACTTAATTTCCATTTCACTTGTTTTCCTCTATGAATTCCTTTCTCGACCAAACAAAACCTATGTAAAAGTCTCTTAAGTTTAAATAAGTTTTTTATAGATTGTTGTTATTAAACCAATCTTTGCCGGTCCCAAACCCGGATGAAAAATGATGAGAGTTGCATTAAATAGACGGCAAGTGTAAACATTTAGTCAATTTTATAAAAATTGATCGTTTGAGGTACTTAGGCATTAGTGAGATTGACTAACAAAAAGTCAATCTGGAGTGTTGTTGTATAGATTATTGCTATTGTTGTCTTAGGAGTTTAGTATTTTTTATTTATTTCCTGAACCTGTGATGTATGCGCTTACCAATGAGTTCAAACCACATGGTGAAGAACACCATAGCAGTCCATGGAAGAGAGCCCACAACTCCCTGTAGAACTATTATCTGAAATGTCTTCACTTTCATCACACTTCTCATAGCCGACCATGAATCACTCCAGATAGATGGCGGGACTGGAATGACTTTTTTAATCAAATTGGTGCTGGATAGATGAAAAAAAACATAATAAGATAGAATGTTGTAAAGTCAAACTAAATGGTAACAAGTTATTAAGAATGATTTATGTAGAATGCATACGATACCGAGCGCATAGCTCTTAACAAAATGAATGGAGGAGATGGTTATATATTTGCGTTTATAAGGAAAAGTGAGTTGGCAGGTACCATTCTGCACATTTATTGCAAAAATCTTTTATTACAGCGATCATCGGATTATGAAATGAAATACAAATGTTTTCAGAATCCATATCAATGTTGTTAACGTTGCCAATGTTTCATTAGATTCCTCACCTATGATTCTAGTATAATAGGCAGGTAGAGTGCGCACTACAAATTTAGTATATATATTGAGTGTTGAATGCCACGGTCAATTAGGTCTATACAAATTATTATTCAAAATTTTGAGACAAATCATGTGGCTTGTCAAGGCAAATTATTAATCATAAAGTTCTATCCAAGTCACCTTTACTTGGCACTTTTTTTCTTTACATGTGGACTATATCTATTGTACATGTCTGGCACTCCTAGATATTGACGTGTTATCTCAGCTGTTATTTTATTTTATTTCAAGTTTATGTGTGTGGGTGGTTTTCCCCTTGCATCTCCTATATATATACTTATTCCCCCCTAAGTGGAAGAATAAGATAATCATTTTACTCTCGAATTTAATTTGGTATCAAAGGAAAAGCTGAACCCCAACCCCAATCCAGCATCTTGCGTCTTCGCCGATCCCGCCGCTTCGCCGCTTCGTTGTCTTCCCCGATCAGTGCGCCCTCGACGTAGCTCTCACGGGATGTGAGGACATCGCTGATCCTGCTGCTGCCGCCGATCCCGCCCCTTCGCCGACCCGGCATCGCCGATCCCGCCCCTTCGCCGACCCGGCATCGCCGATCCCGCTGCTCCGCACTCGTCGATCCCGCACTCGCCGCTACTTCTTCCGACTTTGAGGGGCCACCTGGTTCCAGTGCCTCTTCCGGTGCTCCTTCCGTCAACTGGAGTCAGCTTATGACTCAAGTGCAGCAGCTCCAGTCTCAGCTTCAACTGCACTATCCGTTTCAGACTCTGCACCAGCCTCTTCCTGCTCAGTCGTTACCTGCCTCCTCGTCGACTTCAGCGTCTGCGTCAGGTACCCCGATGGCCTTTCATGTCACTCAAGAGGGGTCTTCTTCTCCCTGGGTGATTGACTCGGGCCACTGATCACATGACTGGTGAGACACGCTTGTTCTCTTCTCTTGAGTCTCCGAGCGTCCATCGGCAGGTTCGTCTTGTCGATGGCTCTGTGACCCCCATCCTTCACCGGGGCACAGTTCCTGACTCCCTCCTTCTCCTTGGGTTCAGTTCTCCATGTTCCCAAACTTGCTTTAAATCTTTTTTCTGTTAGTCAATTGACACGTTCGTTGCACTGCTCGGTGACATTTTTTCCTTCTGGTTGTGTTTTTCAGTACCTGACCACGAGAAGGACTTTTGGCTACGGCCGTGAACGCGACGGGCTATACCAGCTGGATCTTCCACCTTCGCCTTGTCTCTCACCCCCATCCATCGTTGCTGCTACTACTTCACCTGCTCTTTGGCATGCTAGACTGGGGCATGCGAGTCCTCAGATCATGACGTCTCTTTTTTCGAATGTCTCATTTGAGAACTTCTTTCAGTGTGATGTGTGTCAGCTTAGCAAACATACACGCACTACCTATCTTGTTTCTATTTCTCGTAGTTCTGCACCGTTTGATATTATTCATTCAGATGTTTGGGGGTCTGCCCCGGTTGTTTCTTACGATGGTTTTTGGTATTTTGTTACTTTTATAGATGATTTTACTCGTTGTTATTGGGTCTATCTTTAGTGTGTCAAATCTGATGTCTTTGATTTATATATCAAGTTTACTAAAAAGGTCAAAACTCAGTTTTCCTCTCATATTCGGGTCCTTCGCTCCGATAATGGGGGGGGGGGGGTGTTATACCTCTTCCTCTTTCACAACTTTCCTTGCTACCCAAGGAACCCTTTATCAATTCTCTTGTCCCTGTACACCAGAACAGAACGGCATGGAGGAACGCAAGAATCGTCATCTCTTGAATGTGACTCGGTCTATTCTTCATGGGTCTCACGTCCCCAAGTCGATTTGGAGTGTCGCCCTTCTTACGGGGACCTTCTTGGTCAACTGTCTGCTTTGTCAGCCTTTAGCGGATCGGGTACCCCTTAGTCTTCTATCTCCCCGCCACCCTCTATTTCCCGTCCCACTCCGGGTGTTTGGGGGTGTGTGTTTTTTCCAGGACCGTCGTCCGACTCGGACAAATCTTGATGACAAAGCTATCTGGTGCTTATTTTTGGGATATTCCTCCTCTTCCAAGGGCTATCGGTGTTTTGACCCCTCTTCTCGTGGGATTTTTCACTCCCTGAATATTACGTTCTTTGAGAATATCCCCTTCTATGGTACCTCCCCTATCCTTGTTGCTCCTTCTGCTCCGCTACAGCCGGCTCCGGTTGCTCTTGCTTCGCTGCACGACTCTCTTCCATTGCAGACATACACTCGTGGCCCATGCGGGCCCTCCCATGTCCACCCCAATCTTCGGGATCCACTGGTTACGCCCAGCTCACAGGACCTTGTGCCACATCCTTTGGCAGGTGATGTTCTTACCTCCTCTGACTTACCCATTGCACTTCACAAGGGTAAGCGTTCTTGTGTTACTGACCATCCTGTGGCAAGTTATGTGTCCTACCAGCATCTTTCTCAGGGTTACCGGGCTTTCCTGACTGCTACCGACTAGATCAGAGTTTCGAGTTCGATGACTGAGGCGTTCCAGCACCTTGAATGGGTGGAGGCTATGGAGGATGAGATGTCTGCACTACAGAAGGCGGGCACCTGACGTTTGGTCCCTCTTCCTGCAGGTCGGAAAACTGTTGGCTGTCGTTGGGTTTACATTGTCAAGTATAATGTCGATGGTTATCTTGACCGCTACAAGGTCCGTCTTGTTGTGAAGGGCTTCACTCAGATTCCTGAGGATTACGGCTTGACCTTTGCCCCGATGGCCAAGCTATCTATTGTCCGTCTGCTTGTCTCTCTCGCTGTCTTCCATGGGTGGCCTCTTCATCAGATGGACGTGAAAAATGCCTTCCTCAATGGCGATCTTGTTGAGGAAGTTTATATGGATCCGCCCCCCGGTTACAAGCTTCAGGGGGAGTATTTGGGCCGTATTTGCCTTTTGCAGAAGTCCTTGTATGGGCTGAAGCAGTCTTCTAGTGCGTGGTTTGAGCGATTTGGTACTGTTGTGCTTCAGAGTCGGCTCACCAGATGTCATGCCGACCACACGTGCTTTGTTCGGACTGCTGTGGATGGTCGTAGGGTCATTATTCTTGTCTATGTGAATGATATCATTCTTACCGATGACGATAGCTCGGGGATACTTCAGATCAAGGGGGTTCTTTAGAAGACATTTGAAGTGAAAGATCTGGGGCATCTGAAGTACTTTCTCGGGATTGAGGTTGCCAGATCTCAGCAGGGGATCTCTTTGTCTCAGCGCAAGTATACACTCGACCTCTTAAGTGATACTGGCCTTCTTGGGTGCTCTCCTGTGTCTACACCCATGGATCCGAACCACCGCCTTCACGCCGAGTCTGGCGATCCTCTCCTTGAACCAGACAGATATCAGCGTCTTGTTGGCAGACTTATCTACTTGACCAACACTCGCTCTGACATTAGTTTTGTTGTGAGTGTGGTCAGTCAGTTCATGCATGCTCCCTAGACTTCTCACCTACATGCAGCATTTCGAATCCTCCACTACTTGAAGGGTTCTCCTGGCCTAGGGTTCTTCTACCGTTCATCTCCGGCCGTTGATCTCACTTGTTGCACGGATTCTGACTATGCTGGTTCCCTTACTAATCGACGTTCTATCTCGGGGATGTGCACTTTCTATGGTGGCAATCTTATTTCCTGGAAGAGCAAGAAGCAGAGTGTTGTCTCCCGCTCGTCTGCTGAGGCTGAGTACTGGGCTATGGCCTATGGCGCTACTGAGCTCCTTTGACTGCGTACTCTCTTGACCTAGATTGGCTCTCCTCCCTATGGTTCTTCGACTCTTGTGTGCGACAACCAGTCCACTCTCATGCTTGCTTCCGACTCAGTTTTGTACGAGCGAACTAAGCATATTGAGGTTGATATTCACTTTTTCAGGGAGCACATTCGTTCAAGGACTCTTGAAGCGTCTTATGTTCCCTCCACAGAGCAGATTGTCGATGTCTTCACCAAGGCGGTTGGACCTTCCAAACTTCTCTCTACATATGGCAAGCTTGGTTTGCTTGACCTTTTCGTGCCAGCTTGAGGGGGAGTATTGACGTGTTATCTCAACTGTTATTTTATTTTATTTCAAGTTTATGTGTGTGAGTGGTTTTCCCCTTGTATCTCCTATATATATACCTATTCCCCCCTAAGTGGAAGAATAAGATAATCATTTACTCTCGAATTTAATTCTAGGTAGTCGTGTGCAAAAAGCTCGAACGAGCTGGGCTTGGCCCAGGCTGGTCGGGCCCGGGCTTTTTGCCAACCGGGCTCGGGCTTCCTCTCAAAGAGAAATCCCGGGAAGGCCTTTCAGGGCGGGCCGGGACGTGCCGGCCCGGGCACAGCCCGGGCCGGCCTAATTTCCAGGCGGGATTTTAATCCCACCTGGATTAGGCGGGATTAAAACCCGCCTAATTGGCGGGATTTCCCCCAATTAGGCTTGATAATCCTGCCAATTAGGCGGGTCCGTGCTTTTTGTACACTACTCCTAGGTATAATACAATTTTCATATACTTAGCCTCCATAGGTGGTACACATCTCTAATAAAATCATTTTATATTATATCCGTTAGATTTACCTTTTATTTTGTGTTTTTTTTCAGTTTTTACATTTATTGTATTCTCCACATATATAGGAGGGGCACCCCTTATGATGAATAATACCAATTTTCTCTCGGTCAACATGGTATCAGAGATAAAACCCTACTTCCGCTCCGCGTCGCGCCGACTCCGCTTCGTTCCGTCCCCGCGAGCCCCGCTCCGTCTCCAGCGCAGGGGTTCACTTCGTCCGCTCAGTCTCCCGCGCAGGGGGTTCGCCGCTTCCTCTCCAGCCCATAAGCTTCGCCCGCAACACTTCCTCTTTCTGCCGCTTAGCCCGCAAGTTTCTTCTTCCCGCAGCGTTTTTTCTTCCCGCCAGCAAGCCCCGTCTCCGGTGTTTCTTCTTCTTCCCACCAGCGGCGGTCAACGTCGGTTAGCGTCCTCAGCCTTCGCATGGCTGTTTGAGTTCTTCAACACCGGATTCATGCAGGGATCGCTTCTCCGACGTCTATTTCCCATCCTTGTAGGGATGTCTCTTCTTCTCTTGGCGTGATTGCTCTTCTTTGGGCTTCTCCTCTTTCTATGAGTGAGATATCTCTTCGTCGGCATCCCGGTGTTGTTTGGTTACCTCTCTGATGATGTTGGGGAGTGGTGAAACTCCGGATATCTCCTCCGGTGGAAGTGCTCCTCTGGATTCTCTGTCTCCTACTGGATCTCTTTGTGTCTCTCATGATCACGAGACTCCTCAAATTACTACTGTTTGGTTGGACGGAACAAATTTTCTTCTGTGGGCTCGTTCTGCCACTTTGGCCTTCAAGAGTCGTCTGTTTGGCTACCTCAGTGGTATTACCATGGCGCCTTCGTCTACCTCTCCTGATTGACCACAATGGGATTTTGAGAACTCTTTGATTATGTCTTGGCTCACCAAATCCATGCAGGAGTCTATTGCAAGCAATTATCTCTTCATGGACATTGTTGGTGATACTTGGAAGTGTGTCGAGGTTACATATTTATGCCGGTGCAATGCGGATCAGATCTTTCAGTTGCGACGACGAATTTTTCTTTTACACCAAGGGGATCGTCCTCCCGTTGCCTACTACTTGGAGTTTACCCATCTTTATCAACAGTATGATCATTTTGACTCGCTTACACTTGTACCCCCTGAGGATGAGGTGTTGGTTCGTGCCAGAGAGGAACGCAACCGAATCTTCGAGTTTCTTCATGGTCTCCATCGTGACCTTGATCTCATCAATGTTCAGATTCTTGGTCTCTCTCCTCTACCTTCCTTACCTGTATAGTTTGGTTCAGCAAGAATATGATCGTCGGCAGATTCGCCTACTTGAAACTGTTACTGAGAGCTCTACTCTTGCCACTCGGTCCAGGGGGCTGCTCTTTCCGTGATACAAGGGGCAAGCTGGTGGACAAGGACAAGTGACATGTGATTATTGTGGGAAAGCCCGACATACTCGGGATACTTGCTTTAAGCTTCATGGCTTTTTATATTCTCGCGGTGGTCCTGCTCCTCGTGGCGGACGTGGCTCAGGTCGCAGTCGACCTTCTCTTTCTCGCTCGGCTCATCTCTCTGATGTCGGTGATGATCCTGTTTCTTATGGTGGACCTGTTGCCCCTGAAGTTCCTTCTGCCCTTTTTGCTGAGGAGATTCTTGCCTTTCGCCGCTTCATGCTTGGCCACTCCTCCGAGTCTGCTAGCTCCTCCTATGCCCATCAGGGAATTTCCGATGCTCACTCTGCCACTGTCTGCTCTTCTTCCCAATGGATCGTTGATTTAGGTACCACCGACCAGATGACAGGTTTAGCTACAAGTTTTGTCTGGTTGGGACAAAGTGAGCATTGTTGATGGATCACTGTCTCCCATTGCTGGGAAAGGGTTCATTCCTTGCTCCTCCCTTACTCTCACTTCGGTGCTCCATGTGCTGGGAAAAGGTTCATTCCTTGCTCCCTTACTCTCACTTTGGTGCCCATAACCTGCTTTCCATTAGTCACCTCACAAATTCTATAAATTGCTCTATGACATTTTTTCCCACCTCGTGTGTTTTTCAAGACCTGAAGACGAGGAAGATGATTGGATCTGATAGATTGTGGGATGACATCTACCTATTTGACCCAATCAACTCTATCGATGCTCCGCATGCTCTTTCTGCTGCCCAGATCTCTCTGGACTCCTGACATTATCGCATTGGTCATCCATCTCCTACTATGCATTTTTTAGTTCCGCATTTGTCAAATGTATTTTTGCAAGATTTTAAATGTATTGTGTGTGCTCCTGTTAGACATCATCGTGCTTCTTTTACTCATGAATCTACTCCTAGTGCTACTCATTTTGTAATGGTCCATACTAATGTTTGGGGTTCCTGCCCTATAGCCTATATTTCCGGTTTTTTACTGGTTTGTTAGTTTTATTGATTGTTTCTCTCGTTGTACGTGGGTCTACTTGATGAAACATAAAAATGAGGTTTTTTCATTATTTCAACGGTTTCATAAAATGGTGGCTACTCAGTTTAATATCACTATCAAAGTTTTACGGAGTGATAATGGTCGAGAGTATGTCGTCTCTTATTTTGAGTATTATCTTAGTGATCACGACATTATCCATCAAACATCTTGTGTCTCTACCCCGACTCAAAATGGGGTCATCGAGCGCAAGATTCGTCATCTCTTGGAGGTCGCTCGCTGTCTCCTCCTGAAGATGCATCTTCCTAAGTATTTTTGGGGTGATGTGGTTCTCACTACAGCGTACCCCATTAATCGGTTGTAAACTCGTGTCCTTGGTCACAAATCACCTCTTCAAACCCTTTTTGTCTCTCCATCAACTCCTCTACCTCGGATCTTTGGATGTGTGTGTTTTGTCTATGTCCATCTCAAATCTAAACTTGATCCCCGTGCCCTAAAGTATATCTTTATTGGGTATTCTCCAACCCAGAAAGGATACAAATGCTTCCATCCAGCTTCCACAAAGATCTTCGTTATTATGGACGTCACCTTTCGGGAGTCTGAATCCTACTACGAGTCCTCTCTACAGGGGGAGTCCTCACTTCAGGGGGAGCTTCACCCAATGGAAGTGAGTTCTCTTCCTCTTCCTATTCCTCATATTGTGGCTATTCCCACTTCTACCTCTCCTCGGGTGACCGTTGTTGTGCCTACTCCTGTGACAGATCCTACGATGGCTCCTTTACAGGTGTATACTCGGCGAAAAAGGGGTTCAGGTACATCGACATCTCTTAAGCTACCACGTCAACATCAGATCCTTCTTTGGGCTCTCAAGGTACCTCTACCCAACATCTGATGTACCACTTTATGTCCTACATCTCATTATCTCCTTCGCATAAGCTCTTTGTTGTCTCTCTCTCCTTTATTTCTATTCCCTCAACTTGGCAGGATGTTATGTGTGAGGAGATGCTGGTCCTGGAAAAGAATTGCACTTGGGACATGATTCCATTGCCACCTAGTAAGACTGTGGTTGGATGTAAATGAGTGTTCTCCATCAAGCGGAACACTGAAGGTGATGTTGAGCGGTACAAGGCTCAGTTTGTGGCTAGGGGCTACACCCACGGCATGGAGATTGACTACCAAGAAACCTTTGCTCCTGTGACGAAGATGAATTCTATAAGAGTTTTGCTCTCATGTGTTGCATGCAAAAGATATTCGTTAACTTAATTGGACGTGAAAATCACATTTCTTCACGGGAAACTGAAAGAAGAAATCTACATGTCGTTATTGTCTGGTCTTACCCTGACAGGATGTGGGGGAAAGGTATGCAAGCTAAAAAAAAGTCTTATATGACCTAAAACAATCTCCTCGGGCCTGTTTTGGGAGATTTTATAGAGCTATGGTCGCATTTAGATACTCCCAAAGCAATGTTGATCACACCTTATTTGTAAGGCGCAAGCATGAGAGGATCACTACCCTTATTGTTTATGTGGATGATATTATTAACATTGGTGATAATATTGAACAAATCCAGTCTCTGAAATATAGACAGACAAAGAAGTTTGAAGTAAAAGACCCAGGAAATCTCAAATACTTCCTTGGAATCGAGGTTGCTTGATCGAAGCATGGTATATTCATATCCCAAAGAAAGTATATCCTTGACTTGCTTTAGTCGTGTGGGTTGAGTGGGTGTAGACTTGCTGACATCCCAATTAAATTCAACCACAGATTGGGTAGAGATGATGGAAAAGCGGCTGCTGATGTTGCTGGATTTCAAAAACTGGCTGACCGCCTTATTTATTTATCACATACTCGTCCGGATATTTCATATGTTGTGGGTGTCAATAGTCAGATGCATTCACCCGGAGCACGTCATTTAGAAGCGACCTACCGTATCATTCCGTATCTCAAGTCCTCTCCTGGAAGGGGTGTCCTGTTCTCTCCTGACAAAGAATTGATAGTTGAAGTCTATACTGATGTTAATTGGGCCGGTTCTGTTGATGACAGGAGGTCCACTTCTGGTCATTACTCCATTGTTGGCGGTAATTTGGTAATGTGGAGTAAAAAATAACATGTGGTTGTCAGGTCAAGTGCAGAGGCAGAATTTAGAGCTATGACTCATGAGATTTGCAAAGGACTGTGGATTAAATCCCAGTTGAATGATCTTGCATGGGGAATAAAGAACCCATAAGACTCTACTGCGATAGCAAATCCGCCATCAACTTAGCTCACAATCCAGTCCAACATGACCGCACAAAGCATGTTGAGTTTGATCGCCACTTCATCAAAAAGAATATAGAAAGAAGAGTTGTGAGCACACCATTTGTTCATTCAGATAAACAGCTTGCGAATGTTCTCACCAAGGGTTTAAGTCAAACTGCGTTCGAAAAGATTATGTGCAAGTTGGGCATGCAAAATATCACACGCCCAACTTGAGGTTGAGTGTTAGATTTACCTTTTATTTTATGTTATTTTTGTTTTTTCCTTTATTGTATTCCCTTCATATATAGGAAGGGAACCCTCTTTATGATTTTTATGATGAACAATACCAATTTTCTCTTGGTCAATAATATCCTTCAGAGTTTTACCCCCAACATTAATAAAGATGAATCAATCCTTCTTCCAGTAATAGACATCTACTATCTTAAAACGGAATATTAAAGAATCACATGACTTATTGGTATAATGCATTTTGGGAGTAAAGGAAAACAGTTTGCACTCATTTTCAATTCAAATAGGTGTTCAGTGCTGAACACGAGTGCAAAGTAAAATATTATGCATTTGGAATAATAAATACACAAATCCCCATCCAATCCACCTTCTCAACAGCACTCTTCTGGAATTTCTACTCACCACCTCCCTCTGCCTCAATCCCCACTCTTCTCTACCCATCTCCGTACTCTCCTAAGCTGGCATCCGCTGCCTCATCCATCAAAATATCCCTCTCATGATATTACTCCTCAATGGTGAGCATTGTCGAATACGAAGTCGCCACTGGACAAAACTTAGTGTGGAATGGTTTAGATAAACCTTTTCATCCCTTGACTCATACTCAACCTTCCCCTTCCGTGAGGCAACACGCCTCCATACACATCAACCATAATAATGCACGATTGTTGATGCTCCTCTAAGAAAAATTGCTATCATGGATGTCATAGACTCATTCTCAACCTTCTTTTTCCGTTAACATTCGCATTCAAAGTCCTAGCCTCACCTCTTATAAGCCACAAAACAATCTTGGCAGTGATTGGTTCCCAGTAGTGCAGTCTACAATGCCATCCACATTTTGTAGTCCATCCTCCACAATTTTTCCAATCTCTTCCTTGATAGCAGAAATTAGACGAGATCATTCAAGCACATTACAGCAACAAAATTGAAAAATAATTTCCATATATTTAATCGAAATCCAACAAAATAACTCTAATTAATAATAAATACACCCATATACTTTACAGGTCATCCTTTAAAGTACATGCAACCAAAGAGTACACCTATATTCCCCCATACACTGACATGCAAATAACTACAGTTACATATGCATCCATATTTTGATGCAAATACAGATATACTGAGGCTACCTACTAGTCTGCGAAATTAGTTAGCAATGCATGTTTTGTAGTATTAAGCTCTACGCCTCATCAAAATTTTCATTTAGCAAAAGGACAGATGCAATACTCAATGTAATTAGATGTGTTCCCATTTCACTTGTCATAGGTTTTAAGTTCAAGCCACTGCCAACTGCCAGGCGAAAAAAATGGTAAATCAAATAATATTATACAAACATAGAGGAATTAACACTTGAGTCATATGGTGATCAAAGTTTTTCCTTAAAAACTGGACAGCCTCTTGGCACAACCAGAAGAACCAAATGGCAAAATAATGACGGGACTACCTATCATGTTATGTTAGTAGTTAAAATTCAATTTTAGTGCACCTATATTTTACAAATGTTAGAAGTTCTCAAAATGAGATTGTAGTTCCTATTGGCAGCAAATTTTATCAGGAGCTCCATTAAGCACAGAAGGATCAAAAAGCAAGCGAATTCAAGCCCATAGAGAGATCAAGCCGAAGAGAATGAATTACTTTGGCCATGTAAATGATTCTATTTACATAAGGTTGGGTCCCATGGTAACGATATACAATGTGAGAATACAACAACAACACAAAAGCCTTTATCCCGGTATGGTTTGGGTCGGCTATATGGATTTTTTATCGCCATTGTGCCCTATCTTTAGTCATAATCTCACTAATGCCCAAGTACATCATGTCTTATAGTTTCATTCCAAGTCTTTATTTGTCTACCTCTCTCTCGTTTAACATGCCTAGTGACTAAACTCTCACAACGCCTAACAGGTGCGTCTAATGGTCTCCATTGTACGTGTCCAAACTATCTTAGTCGATCTTCTCGCATCTTCTTTGCAATTGGTGTCACTCCTGTCTTATCCCTGATACATTCATTCCTAACTTTATCCCGTCTTGTGTGTCCACATATCCACCTAAGCATTCTCATCTCCGCAACTCCCATCTTTTGCTCATGTAGACAATTCACTCCCCAACACTCAGAACCATAGAGCATCGTTGGTCTAATTGTAGTACGGTGAAACTTGCCTTTAATTTTTAATTGTACTTTACGATCATATAAGATCCCTGACGTGCCTCGCCACTTCAACCAACCTGCTTGGATTCTATGTATCACATCTTTATCAACACCTCCATCATTTTGAACTATCGATCCAAGATATTTGAAGCACTCACTGTAAGAAATATCTTGATCACCCAACTTAATAACAAAGTCATCAGTCCATCTTGCACTGCTAAATTTAAGCTTCATATACTCTATCTTTGCTCTGCTCAACCTAAAACCCATCTTTTTTAAAATGTCTCACCAAGATTCAAGTTCTGCATTTACACCCTTGCACGCCTCATCGACCAAAACAATATCATTCGCAAAAAATAAACACCAAGATATTGCTTGTTGGATATGTACGGTGAGCTCATCTAAGATAAGGGTAAAAAGATATCATCTTAAAACTGAACCTTGATGTAAGCCAATAGTGATAGGAAATTCTTGTGTTAATCCCCCAGATGTCCTCACCCTTGTAACTGAATGTGTATACATATCTTTGATTATGTCAATGTATGATATATTTACATATTTCTCTTCTAAGACTCTCCATAACATCTTTCTTGTAATCATATCATAAGCCTTCTAAAGATCTATAAACAACATACGCAAATCTTGTTTTGTTTCTCGATAGTTGTCAATGAGTCTCATCAAGATATTAGCTTCCATGGTTGATCGCTCTGGCTTAAATCCAAATTGATTCTCCGAGAAGCTTGCCCCACGTCTTACTCTTCTTTTTATTATTCGTTCTCATAGTTTCATTGTATTACTCGTTAATTTAATTCCTTTATAATTAACACAATTTTGTATATCTTTTGTTCTAATACATAGGTACCAAGATAATCTCTTTTCATTGGTCTGACATCCTCTTTGACTTCAGTATTATTAGACTCAATAATCTCATCTCTTATATACTATTTGTATGTTGTTCTCTACTTAATATATATACCCCCCTTGGACCTCTATTGGAGGTACCAGTCATTCCAATACCGAATAACAGGGTATCAGAGGCGGTTTAGGGCATCCTCACTCGATCCCGCTTCGCAGCTTCGTCGATCCGCTCGCATTCTCGCCGATCCCGCTTCGCCGCTTCGTCGTTTCATCGCCGCTCCCGCTTCACCGCAGTCTCGTCGATCCCGCACGCTTCGTCGCCGCTTCGTCGATCCTCGGCCGCCTGCGTCATTGGCGTGCAGAGGCGATCGGGACGGAGGCATGCCTCAGAGATGATGCTTCCTACCTGCCATCGATGAAAATTTCTGTCGTTGGCTTCACTGGCATGAACTCTTCCCTGGGCTTCTCCCATTGATCTCTACCGTCGACTTCTGATAATCCTGTTGTCGACCTCTATGATGCGGGTTCCCCTATGCCACTAATCTTTACTGTCGTCCAACATCTCATCTTCCTTTATTGTTGATCTTGGTCATGGGTTCCTCAGTTACGAGCACCACTCAGACGACTGTTCCCTCAGGGGATTCAACCAATACCTTTCCTCCTAATGCGAGGCTTGCTACAACTATCCTTACCTCCTCCAACTTCCAACTATGGAAAAAGGGGGTTACTATGTCCCTATCGGGTATCCGACGTATGCACCACCTTACCCGTCTCCCAACTGCTATGGGGAGTACAGAGTATGAAGATTGGTATAGTGATGATTGCCGCATCTTTGCTCTTCTCCTGAGCTCCATGGATCCATCTGTTCAGCAAATGTGCAAGAACTGTAACAACACTAAGGAACTATGGGATACTCTGCATATGATGTTCTCTCAGGGGAACAATCTCTCTCGTCTTGGTGAACTCTTCCCCAAGATAGCTGAGCTGGAACAAGGGGCGTGCCCTGTTACCGAGTACTTCGCGGAAAGGAAGGTTCTTGCTGATGAAATCTTGGACCTTTGGGAGATCCCCTCTACTAGGGAAGAGCATCAGGCTCAACGTGAGCATCTTGTACTTCTTTGGCTCCTAAATGGACTTGATCCAAACTTCTCGACAACGAAGAATGAAATGCTAGCGAGTCCTTTTACCCTGCGAAATGCTAGTGTGTATCATCATCTGACTAAAGCCAGTTCAACATGTACTCCATCTGCTCTACATATTTCCTCTGGAGAGTCGATGGCTTTTGCTTCTCGGGGTGGAAGAGGAATTAGTCAAGGGAGCCGCTCTGGTCATGGTCGTGATACCGACACGAGACATTGTACCCATTGCGGGCGTCGGGGCCACACAAAGGATACATGTTGGGTGGTTCATGGGAAGCCAGACCGGGCCTCCAAATCTCCTCTTTCATCTCGCTCAGCGCAATTGGCCGATTCTACTTCTGCACCTCCAAATCCGAGAATTTTTGAAATAACTGAGGATGAGTATCATTGCTTGCAGGCTCTCCAGACTGACTCTCTGAATCATACTGCTGCTGTGATCCAAACCATTCAGCCTGTTTGCACCTCTCAGCGTCTCGTCCAGTGGTTGGCAGATTTTGGTGTTTCTGATCACCTGACTAGTACCTCAGGTATCTTACACTCATACAAACCTCATAGTGAGTCTTCAATTACAGTTGCGGATGGATCAATTGTGCCCATTGTCGGGTTTGGTATCTGCAATGTGACACCTGACACGACTCTATCCTCCGTTGCCCATGTCCTTCAATCTGCTTACAACTTATTATCCATTAGTAAGCTTACTCGTGATTTAAATTGTATTGCTACCTTCACATCTTCTGGTTGCATTTTTCAGGAACAGTCGACGAGCCGTATTATTGGTAGAGGAAAGCTGCGTGGTGGCTTCTATGTTCTGGACGAAGTCTCCCATCTTGCTTGTTCTGCTGTCTCAACCAAATTCTAGGATCTTCACCGTCATCATGATCATCCGTCTATGCAGGTCATGCGTCGTCTGTATCCTGAGTTTGGGAAGGTTTCCCATCTCAGCTGTGAGTCTTGTTTGTTCGCTAAACTTCACAGAGTTAGCTGCGTTCCTCGTCTTGATGGTCGTGTTTCTGCATCTTTTGATTTACTTCATTCTGATGTTTGGGGATCGTGTCCTGTCCCTACGTTGTTAGGACACAAATATTATGTTACGTTTATTGATGATTTCTCTCGGATGACTTGGGTGTACTTAATGAAAAATCGTTCTGAACAGCCATCTATTTTTCAAAATCTATGGAATAAAATCTTTACTCAATTCTCTATTTGTCTTAAGTGTCTTCGAACTAATAATGGTCAGGAATACCTATCTCAGTCCATGTCTAACTTTCTCTCTAACAAAGGTATCATTCATCAAACCAGTTGTCCTGATACCCCCCAACAAAATGTTGTTGCTCAGAGGAAAAATCGACACATCCTTGAGGTCACTCGGTCCATTCTTCACCATGGGCACGTACCCAAACACTTCTGGGGTGATTCAGTTCTTACCGCTGCACACCTCATTAATCATCTTCCCACTCATATCCTCGAGAGGGAGACACTCTATCACGCTCTTTACCCAGATCTTGTTGGTCGCCTTCTACCTTTGAGGGTCTTTGGGTATGTTTGCTATGTTAGAGATGTACATCCCTCTGTCTCGAAACTTGATCCTCGCTCTTTGAAATGTATTTTTCTTGGCTATTCTCGGACTACTAAAGGATATCGGTGTTATTATCCCGATCTCCACAAATACATTATCTCACCAGATGTTGTCTTCCTGGAATTGGACTCTTACCTTTCTAATGGATCACCATGTTCTGACCCATCTCTTGATGACATCTTGGTTCCTCGCCCCGCACCTGCAATCCTCTCTCTGACTGACCTTCTGTGTCCCCTTTGGGGACAAGTTTACTCTCGTCTCTCTTCTGATAATACATTAGAGCCACCACCTCAGCCTACCTCTCCCACCGCTGATATGCCGATTGTTCCTACGAAAGCCCCTGCTAGCGTGCCTGCTGCTTTCATACCAGTCAACCCAGATCTCCCTATTGCAGTCAGGAAAGGGAGTCGGACCTGTCGGGACAAACCACTATATATTAGTTCTTACCAGGGATTGTCAGCCTCTCATACTGCCCTGCACTCCACTCTGGATCAATACCATCTCCCCTCTACCATTGCGGAGACCTAAGCTCATCCTGGCTAGATGACTGCTATGCACGATGAACTGACAGCTCTTCAACTTAACAACACATGGGATTTGGTCTCCTTACCTACTAGCAAGCGGGCTATTGGATGCAAATGGATCTATTTTATGGTTCCCTTGATCGCTTGAAGGCCCGCTTGGTTGCCAAAGACTATGCTCAGACTTATGGCGTGGATTATGATGAAACATTTGCCCCTGTTGCTACGATGTCCTCTATCCGCATCCTGCTCTCTCTTGCAGCCTCTCACCAGTGGCCCTCGTACCAGTTGTACATCAAGAATGCATTTCTTCATGGGTCCTTATATGAAGAGGTGTATATGGAACAACCACCTGGGTTCGTTGCTGAGGGTAACAAGGTGCGTCATCTCCGGAAGTCGTTCTACGGATTAAAGCAATCCCCTCGAGCATGGTTTGCTCGTTTTCGATCTGTGTTCACTCAATTCGGGCTTACCAAGAGTACAAAGAACTCTCTCTTTTATCAGAAATCTTCGGCTGACACTGTACTTTTAGTGGTTTATGTCGATGATATTGTCATCACAGACAGCAATTCTGAAGGGATAACAAATCTCAAGGCATTCTTACACTTCAACTTCCAAACAAAGAATTTGGGCTCATTACGGTACTTCCTAGGGATTGAAGTTGCTAATTATGATGATTCCCTCTTTATTTGTCAACGCAAATATGCTCTCGATCTTCTATCCGATCTTGGAATGTCTAACTATGGCCCTATGGATTCTCCTCTTGAACCAGGGGAAAAAGGTCTTCATGTTGAAAGCAAACTGTTTGATTCATCAGAGAAGTATCGTAGAATAGTTGGAAAACTGAACTACCTTACCATGACTCATCCTGACATTGCTTGTGCTGTAAATAAAGTCAGTCAGTTTATGGCTGCTCCAACTATCTCTCAATGAGAATCTGTTCTCTGAATCGTCAGGTATATAAAGAAAAATCCTAGTCTCAGGATTTCATACAAGAATCGAGGTCATTCTAATATTGAGACATACTGTGACTCTGACTGGGCAGGTTGCTTAGCCACCCGAAAGTCAACCACGGGATTTATTATCTTTTTGGGTGGGAATCTCGTCTCCTGGAAGAGCAACAAACAGACCACGGTTGCTAGATCTAGTGCTGAGGCGGAATATCGGGTCATGTCTCACTCTGTTGCTGAGATCATGTGGGTTAGACAAATTCTTGGTGAAATCGGGTACCCTGTCCAAGATCCCACTCCTCTATGGTGTGATAATCAGACAACGATACAGATAGCTACTAATCCTGTGTTCCATGAACGCACAAAACACATAGAGGTCGACTGCCACTTTGTAAGAGAAAAATATGAAGGACTTATTTCTCTAAGTCATGTGAAGTCCGGAGATCAGATTGCAGATATTCTTACCAAGGGAGTTACGGGGGTCAGAATGAACTTTATATGTAACAAGTTAGGTCTGGGAAGTTCCCACGACCCAACTTGAGGGGGAGTGTTAGACTCATTAATCCCATCTCTTATATACTATTTGTATGTTGTTCTCTTCTTAATATATATATTCCCCCTTGGTGGAGACCAACCTAGGTCAGGTCTACGAAAAATGTCTGACGCCGCACCCGACGGATCTCTTTCAGCCTGAATTGTTTTATTGCTTTTATTTGTGAAATTTTAATTTTTATAGCAAAAATTTCAGTTATCAAGTTTAGTTCGTTGCACGCCTGCGCGCGTAGCTATGCTTGTTACACGCCTGCACGCGTATTTTTTTGTTTGGAGTTTTATTTTATTCTCCAATTATATACATATATATATATAAATATACATATATATATGTATATATATATATAAATATATATATAAATATATATATATAAGGGGCAGATAGGTCAAAGAAGAAGAAGAAGCCGGTCCATCGTTTTCAGAACATTGCTTCTTCCCGGTTCTGTTAAAGCCGCACACAACAAGAAGCTCTCTCTCCCGACTCAACCATGGCGCACTCGGCATCAACTACTCCCAGCCTCCCCTTCTCCGACAAAGGCGCTAGCTCCCGCACAACCTCCGCCCCACGATCCGGCCAAGACTTCCTCCGACAATTTTTGCTTCTGCCATGGCCGCACCTTCCAGGTTTTAGGCCCACATCCAGCTCCTTCCACACGTCCGCGCCACGTCCGCCTGTTACTGGTTGTTGTTGCCCTATAAAAGGAGAAGAACAGGAGATCAAAAGGGGTGTTGATTGTTGATGAAATTTGAAGATCGTTGCTTTATATTTCCTGTGATAGTTGCTTGCTGCAGTTCGCCTGTTTAGAAGTTAGGATTCTTGTAGATTTAGAGGTTGAATGTTTGAAAACGTTTTGAGAGTATTATTGATTTTTGTTCTGTGTTTTCCTGTTGATTCCTGTGTGAAATAGAGCAGTGTGATGTCGTGCACTTGTAGGTTGCTCTGTTGCTGTATGCGTGTGTTGTATCAGCCTTCCGCTAACAGAGAAGGTGAATAGTAAAATTAATGTTATTGTTCACCCTTTGTTAAAAGTTGAATGATTAATGTATGCTTGCTATTGCCTCTTCCGTGTGGAGTGATGAGTGTTAGGTTAGTTGCCCTATTTGGCTCCCGTGAGCAGTAACGAAGTTAGATTAATTTAGAGTTAGTGCTTAGAGATTTTGTGGAGCCTCTCTGTTCGAGTAATAAGAGATTTCGTGGATTCACCGTGAGTGATAAAATTTCGTGGAGCCTCTAGTGTACGAGCAAGTGAATTTTAAGAATGTTTAGTTTGTGGCTTTCTTACATTGTTGAGTGGTTCAGTGGAACCACCTCGTGTGAGAGAGTGACTTAATTCCTTGGTGCTCGTGTGCGATAGCGGCCGACCTCGGAGCGGAGATCGAAGGTGACGAGGAGTTCCTCGCGTGATCACCATCGACTTTGAAATACGGAAGACGCCTCTTTCGTGGGTAATTGTTTCTATCTCTTCCTTTGTGTGTGTCTCTATTTTTTTCTCGTAGGATAATAGACTCATTGTTGGGTTTTCGCCCGAGTTTTGTCAGCAAACGCTGCGTCGAAAACTCCAAACGGAAACAAATTTGGAGTTCATGATTTCCGTTTTGCTACGACAAGGGAAACGGAACGAAAGTTACGAACTTCCTTCCTTGAATTAAGAATCGAATCATTATTTTAAGAAAATCCTTTTTAAACAAAAAATAATTTTGTTTGTGCTTTATAAAAAAAACGTTGTTTAATCCATAAGTCAGCGCAACACTCGCTCAAAATGTTTGCAAAATTCATATTTCATTGCATATATTTAGGGTTTGCTAGAAAAAAACTGACAGACATGCAAAATCTATGCGCCGTCCTGCATCAATTTGATATCAGAAGGAGGTTGTCAAAATTTTTTCAAATATTGGGATCCGCCCTGCGTAGAATAGGAGGCCACATATCATTTTAAATTTTTTCGAAAAAAAGAGTTTTTTTAATTGCATAATCATATATTGCATTTAGTTTTTTTGTTAGCATGTATTTGCGTAGAGATAGGATGCATCGCATTGAACATGGTCAACCGAGTCATGGGAACGAAGGGAATGAACCACCCCCGTGGTTTCTTCCATTCACCAATAGCCGAGTTGAACATGACCATGCGAGAAGGATTTGAAACCCTTAGGGTTATGATGAATCGTTTAAAAGGACTCCCTCGAGCGTCAACGTCACCTCAAATTCGAGATGAGCATTCTGCACGTGCACGTTACGGTGTTCCACACCACTATGTAGAAAGATCTACATCAAGGAGAAATCCACTATATGAGGATCACTGCACTTACACTCACACCTATAGTACCACGTCACGGAGATCTTTGCGATACTTCGATGATTCTACTCGATCACCGTATAACACTTCCCGAGATCGTGTTGACCCACTAACACGTTCACACTATGATAAAGACGGTCAGTACGATGACTATCGTCGTTTTTATCCTCGTACTCGAGTGGATTCTATTGGTCCTTCGACACCATGTTATGAGGATAGAGCACAGTATCCCTCTAGTTATCGATACTACACGTCTCCTTTATATGAGAAATCTGAGACTGCATATGTGCGACCACCACCACATGTTCGTAGGACTCATGACTATCCACGAGCACATCATGATTATGTTATGGACGCTCATCATGATTATCCTCGAAATACCTATAGAGGTCATTATCATCAAAAGTACGTCGCACCTAGTGATCCTCCTAGTGTCCCGAAGACAAACACGATGATAGACATTAAGGGTCAGCAAGGGCATTCCACTGCCCAAAGCAGGGAGACATCACCCACTATGTCTGATATTCTAATACAAGATGTGTGGAGTCAACCCCCATGTGAGTCTACACCGCTTAATGAACCCTCCCTTGATTCGATATCGACTAGCTCTCTTTTGAGTGTGGATTCCTTGCACATTTCACCTGATGGTGCATTGAGTCACATCACCACACCTGATGGCGCACCGAGTGATACTACGATCGGGAGTCGAGAGCTTAGTAGTGATCTCGAGGTAGTCACCCCTACCCTATCTGAGAGTATGACCCCTTATGATGGTTCATTTCTGGAGGACCATCACTCAACTGATGAGTCATTTGACGACCCTCCTATTGAGCCTCCAGATAAGCCACCTCATCTTTGTATGGATAAGATTCTTATGAGTAACATCCTTACAGATTTTAAGAAATGGATACCTCCTCCATTTCCGCCCTTGATATCGATAGTGCTCCCGCAAGATGATTTTGAGTGTGCCACCTATGTAGTAGGGCTTGAACATAGCCCTCTGGTCCTATGTTTGCACGCGTCACATCTGCGATGAATTTTATTAAACCCCTCCTTGTGAACCCCCAGATGAAAAACTCATGGGTTCACCGCATATTTGGGATGTATCCATCCTTAAAGACACAGTCGAGTTTGAGGGTGCACTCACTGATTTGTTGATGTTATATCTTGTCACATGCACGTTCAGAGACAGTCTGCACACTATGTTGACACATCTAATCACTGATGTCTCTGATTTGCACTTGAGTGTTCATCGTCCCCGCGATGAATTTTTTTATGATCCACCACCTGAGCCTCCGGATCATGTGCCTCTTTCAGGAGTTGTTTTTAGTACCTGAAACCATTGGTTTGTGGCATTGGTCATATTAGTAATTCATTGCATTTCCATGATTTGCATAAAAAACTTTTGAGCGGAAAATTGCATCGTACTTTGGTTTTTATGCAACTTAAGTTAAAAAAACATAAATGAGCTACTAATTTTAAAATAAATGACTTGGTTATGGTTCGGCTAAATCCGGAAACAGTTACCTTCTAGTACCGTAAAGAAGTTAGCCTACTGTAGAACTGGACTCTTTTGAGTAGTAAATCGGATTGGGCAAAACGCGTATGAACTTGAGATGTCTTCTGTTTGAGGAGCAAATCCTGTTTTTAACGTAACCAATCTGACTTTATTCCCCGATGATCCCCATGAGTCTTTAGAATTTCCATTGTCTTCTCCTCCATTTGTTTCTTCAGGGTTAGTGAGTGAGAGTGAGGAGCCACATTCAGGACATACCGAGATTCATTCCGCTACTGACACTTTCATCGTAGTTCATTCTGTTTTCGCTACCAGTTTCAGGTTGAGCATGTACACCAGGAGATTATTCTATTATAGTTCTCGAGCACATACACTATCGCTACTGTTGATGATTTTCAGAGATACTTGATTCATTGGCATGAATGCTGATCTTTTACAACACTACCGCTCGGAGCACTCACAAGAGATGAGTGATTTCGAGAGGGGGAGAGTTGGTGGAGACCAACCTAGGTCAGGTCTACGAAAAATGTCTGATGTTGCACCCGACGGATCTCTTTCAGCCTGAATTGCTTTATTGCTTTTAAATTTGTGAAATTTTAACTTTTTTAGCAAAAATTTCATTTATCAAGTTTAGTTTGTTGCACGCCTGCGCGCGTAACTATGTTTATTGCATGCCTGGGCGCGTATTTTTTTGTTTGGAGTTTTATTTTATTCTTCAATTATATACACACACATATATATATATGTAAATACATATATATATATGTATATATACAAATGCACACACACACACATATATATAAGGGGCAGATAGGTCAAAGAAGAAGAAGAAGCCGGTCCATCCTTTTCAGAACAGTGTTGCTTCCCGGTTCTGCTAAAGCCGTACACAGCAAGAAGCTCTCTCTCCCGACTCAACCATGGCGCACTCGGCGTCAACGACTCCCAGTCGCCCCTTCTCCGACAAAGGCGCTAGCTGCCGCACAACCTCCGCCCCACAATCCGGCCACGACTTCCTCCGACAATTTTTGCTTCCTCCATGGCCGCACCTTCCAGGTTTTAGGCCCACGTCCAGCTCCTTCCACACGTCTGCGCCACGTCCGCCTGTTACTGGTTGTCGCTGCCCTATAAAAGGGGAAGAACAGGAGATCAGAAAGGGTGTTGATTGTTGATGAAATTTGAAGATCGTTGCTTTGTATTTCCTGTGATAGTTGCTTGCTGCAGTTCGCCTTTTTAGGAGTTAGGATTCCTGTAGATTTAGAGGTTGAATGTTTGAAAACGTTTTGAGAGTATTATTGATTCTTGTTCTGTGTTTTCCTGTTGTTTCCTGCGTGAAATAGAGCAGTGTGATGTCCTGCACTTGTAGGTTGCTCTGTTGTTGTATGTGTGTGCTATATAAGCCTTCCGCTAACAGAGAAGGTGAACAGTAAATTTAATGTTATTGTTCACCCTTTGTTAAAAGTTGAATGATTAATGTATGCTTGTTATTGCCTCTTCTGTGTGGAGTGATGAGTGTTAGGTTAGTTGCCCTGTTTGGCTCTCGTGAGCAGTAACGAAGTTAGATTAATTTAGAGTTAGTGCTTAGAGATTTCGTGGAGTCTCTCTGTTCGAGTAATAAGAGATTTTGTGGATTCACCGTGAGTGATAGAGATTTCGTGAAGCCTCTAGTGTAAGAGCGAGTGCATTTTAGGATTGTTTAGTTTGTGGCTTTCTTACATTGTTGAGTGATTCCGTGTAACCACCTCGTGTGAGAGAGTGACTTAATTTCTTGGTGCCCGTGTGCGATCGTGGCCGACCTCGGAGCGGAGATCGAAGGTGACGAGAAGTTTCTCGCGTGATCGCCATCGACTTCGAAATACGGAAGACGCCTCTTCCGTGGGTAATTGTTTCTATCTCATCCTTTGTGTGTGTCTCTATTTTTTCTCGTAGGATAACAGACTTATTGCTGGGTTTTCGCCCGAATTTTGTCAGCAAACGCTGCGTCGAAAACTCCAAATGAAAAGGAATTTGGAGTTCACGATTTCCGTTTTGCTACGACAAGGGGAACAAAACGAAAGTTGTGAACTTCCTTCCCTAGATTAAAAACGAACCATTATTTTAAGAACATCCTTTTTAAACAAAAATATTTTTGTTTGTGCTTTATAAAAAAAACGTTGCTTAATTTATAAGTCAGCGCAACACCCGCTCAAATTGTTTGCAAAATTCATATTTCATTGCATACATTAAGGGTTTTCTAGAAAAAAAACCGACAGACACGCAATCCCTACGCGTCATCCTGCATCACCCCCTTGGACCTCTATTGGAGGTACAAATCATTCCAATACTGAATAACAAGTATCTTATTGAAGAAACATGTAAGCAACAAAATTCCCTGTTTCCCTACACATTTTCATACTTCGATGGGTATATCGAGTGACCTAACCATTTTTCTTGTTTTCATCTTCTTTAGAGCACCATTTACCACTGATACTTGAATTTTACAATAAATTGTAATGTTCATATACTCTTCTAATTTACTTAATTCTTTCAAGTTCAGTTCATTGTATTTTGTTTCATTATGGAGTTGATAAAAATATATTTTTCATCGCTCTTTAATAACTACATCATCCGTCAAAAATGTATATGTTTTATCTTTTATGCATTTAACTTGGCTTAAATCTCGTCTTTCTTTGTCTAGCTCAAGCAATTTTATATATGTCACGCTCTTGATCTTTGGTATCTAGTCACTTATAAAATTTTGTATAAGCTTGACTTCTTACTTTACTCACTGCATGTTTAACTTTTTTTTGGCGACTTTATACATTGACAAGTTTTCATCTTGCTTACAAGCATATAGTGTTTTATAGCTGATTCTCTTTGCCCTCACTTTGTTTTGCACTTTCTCTTTCAACCACCAAGATTATTTATTGGGAGGTGTATGACCTTATGACTCTACAAATACATTTTTTCACTTATTCTTGAATATGAAGACATAACTTTCCATGAGACACTAGAATCAGCATAATGGTCATTAATTAGTTATTTCATAACTATTGTCTTGAAAGTAGCCTATTTTTTCATCTTTAAGTTCTACCACCGAATTTTTGGCAATATTTTTGTTCTTGTTATAAATGTAATATATTTAATTTGCACGTCCAACACTACTAGCATATGTTGTATTATCAATTTTGCGAGTCATAAAATAATCAATTTGTGAGTCATAAAATAATCAATTTATAAGTCAGCGCAACTTTCTCTTGAAACGATTTTGCAATCCTTACAAATCATTTTATCAATTTTGCGAGTCATAAAATAATCAATTTGTGACTTATTTGATCCGCTTTTAAACGTAATTAAATATTTTTCCCTCTTCATAAAAAACGTATTTGTCACAATTAGCTCATGTGTTATGATAATTTAAAATAGTTCTTCATTTTTTATTTCTTTCTTCATACACAAGTCCTCTATGAACGGATATATAATTTGTATTTTCTTTTTTTATATATCAATTTAAGTCTCATCCTAATAAAAATTCTCTCTTTGTGAAATTTCTTTTACTAAATCATTTATATTTTCCAAAAAATGCACTTTAATAACTTCACTTAATCCTACTTGTGACGCATAAATACTGATCACATTAATAATTTTCTTACCTATGACTAATTTAAGAGCTAAAATTCTATCATTTTTTCTACTTACCCAAACAACTACATCCATCTAAATAGTATTCACAATAATACTCACTTCATTGCTTGTTTTATTGTCCTATGTCCCATAATTTAAAACCTAAACTACCTAAAAATTTAGCTTTCTCACTTACTCATCTAGTTTCTTGCAGGAATAAGATATGTATCCTTTTATTAACCATCATATCCATTATTTCATTATTTTTCTCGTTAACGTACATATATTCCAACTTCCAAATCTAAGCCAGCTATAAATCATATGATATAATTTACTAGGACGTCTAATATATGAGGAATTTTGCTTATTTAACACCACACCCAAATTCTCCTGGAGGTGCAGCGGTCCTTTCCAAGATGACGCATTCGGACCATACAACGAGTACTCTTGAATATTTAACACCACATCCAAGTCCTAGAGATGTATAAATCCTTGTCAAGGTGTCGCATTTGGACCATGCGATGTGTTCCTTAGGGGGGGGGGGGGGGGTAACCAAGTTTTTGCATAATTTCTCCAAAGAATTATATTCACAAGGGTGACATTGACCGTCTGCCAAACACAACACTCATCATTTTTCATCCGGGCTTGGGACTGACATATGCTGGTTTATATAATAAGTAAGAATAAAAAAAATAACAGAATAACATCATAGTTTGTACAATCCCTTGTAAGTTGAAACATGCATATCATTCGAGTCAAACTTGAAAGAAACCGTAGATAGAAGGGATATGGTAGAGATTTGATGATAATGTCGGCGATTTAAGAGGCGACGGAAATATGTTGAAACTATATTTCTAAAAACTTGACCATATATTTGATGAAGTGGCAGACGCGTGTTCTCGGCAATGTGAGTAACAACTTGTTAATCGCAAAAAAGATCCACAAGAGTGGAAAGTGTTACACCAAGGTCGACCAAGGGGCTCTTAAGCCAAGTGAGCTCAAGAACCTCCAGAGCCATCGATCGATATTCGCCCTCAACCATAGAAAGAACAACAATAAGTTGCTTCACACTCTTCAACGTGATAAGATTACCACGAAGGTACATAAGTGACTTGTAGATAGGCGGTCATACATGAACTCAACATAGTCAACATCTGAATAAGCCAATAACTTAAACCTAGGAAGTATGGATACTTGCAATAATCTTACATATCGTATCTGAAATATCTTGGAGGCGCGAGCTGATCGAGCGCGAGCTGATCGAGCGCGAGCTGATCGAGCACGAGTAGAAGGACCTCGACAACTCGCAAACAGAAGCCGAGTTCGCAAAAATAACACAGTCGACCAGGACCCCCCGGATATGCCCCTTTGATATGCCCCTTGCACTTGGATCGTGTCACCGGCGGAGGAGCAATGGTGGAGGAGCGGCGGCCCGAGATTCGACGCTTCCTCGATGATATGTCGCAGAATAGGGGGCGGCTAGGGCGAACCACACGGGATTTTTGTGGCCTAGAGAGAGGAGGAGAGGGGAATAAGAGAGAGAGAGAGAGTTTTTCTTCTAATTTATTGTCTAAACCAAAATGTTCAAAACATACACATAAATAGGTACCAAAATGTGTCCCCCATTTTGTCTTACGACAATGGGTCAAAAGAAGCAAAAAGTAAATACACAGAAATTAAAGATAAACGGCGCGAACACGCCACATAACATCACCGCCCCCGTTTGAATATAACATGTCCTCAAGCTGGATCGAAATGCATTGGGGCATCGGCTTCACCTGTCGTGTCATCCTAGGGTGGGTCATCGACTTCCAGCCAAAATAGGCGTTTGCATCTGTGTCTCGGCGTGAAAGGATTATCACAATTGTAGCATAGGACCTTCTTGCGACGTTCGGTCATCTCGGTACGACAAACGGCGGCGAACAGTAGACCGCGGAGCGTCCTAGAATGGAGTTATGTCAGGCAAGCTGGCGAAAGAGTAAGCTCCTGGAGAGCCTCAACGTCCCAAAGGCGGACGGTCTAAAAGCAGGCGTTGTTCACAAGCCTTGGCGAGGCTCATAGCCGTGTTGAGATTAGGTGGCAGGAGGAATTCCGCATCCCAACGTAAGCGCTCGTGGAGGCCGGCAATGAAGAGAGGAACTTGTTGCTTCGGTAAGACGGATGTCGCCCGAGACAGAAGAATCTGAAATTTTTCCAGGTAGGTGTCGATGGAACCGTCCTGTTTGTGGTTCGCAAGATCGCCGAGTGGGTTGCCTTGTAGAGCCTAGCCAAACCGAAGGGTGCAAGCCGTGCTGAAATGTGCCCAGGAAATGTTGGGATGTTCCCGCAGAAGTTGAGTGAACGATAATTGTGCTGGACCGAGTAAATGGAAGGAAGCGATGCTGACGCAGTCTTCATCTGATGTGCGGTGGTTTGTAGAAAAAATGTCGTAACGCATAAGCCACGAAAGGGGGTCTTCGCGGCCCACGTAGATGGGAAAGTCCATCCCAATAGTATGTTCGTAGGTGGGATAGTCCGCGCCTGGAGGAGCGGCGGAGTCCACCCGGCTTGCCGAAGGGTGGTCAGCCATAGCCAGAGGCAGAGGAGACGACATGCCTTGTAGGACATCCAAACGGAAGTTGAGGGCGTCCATCTTGGCGTTCTGAGTCGCGAAAATAGAGTGGAAAAGAGCCACGAGCTCGGCGAGGGAAGGAGGAACATCTGCCATCGGAGATAGGGCAACACGATTGGCCGGTGGTGTTGGAAGGAGGCCGGAGAAAGAAAAGAGGCGCGGAGCTGTATGAACGGGGCTGGAAGACTGGGCGGCAGCCGCCAAATCGGCCGGAGAGAGGTCGTTGGAGCTGGACGACGGGCCGGCGAGCGTGTTGGGCTGGCTGTGGGTGGCCGACGAACTGGACGTGTGTTCCCGTGCGCAGGAGGAACAACTGGCGGAATCGACGGAGCGTGTGGAAGAATCGCGCGAGTGCGGGTGTGGGCGAGCGGAGGAAAGGCCGGAGATGTCGACGTTGGCCTCTGATACCAAGTTGATATGCCCCTTGCCCTTAGATCGTGTCACCGGCGGAGGAGCAATGGTGGAGGAGCGGAGGCCCGAGAGTCAACGCTTCATCGATGCAATGTCGCGGAATAGGGGGCGGCTAGGGCGAACCGCACGGGATTTCCGTGACCTAGAGAGAGGGGGGAGGGGAATAGGAGAGAGAGAGAGAGAGAGAGCTTTTCTTCTAATTTCTTGTCTAAACCAAAATTTTCAAAACATACACATAAATAGGTTCCAAAATGTTCCCCCCATTTAGGCTTACGACAATGGGTCAAAATAAGCTAAAAGTAAATACGCAGAAATTAAAGATAAACGACGTGAACATGCCACATACACCCCCCCCCCCCCTTTATAGACTAAAGGGAAAGGGGGTGGCGACAAATGCAGATTGAGAAGCAGCATGTCGTTGATCGCCTTCCACGTTAGAATTTTGCAAGCATACGATGTAGGGCGATCCTCCAAGCCACAATACTCGCCCGAGCTACAAAACTAAATCAAATAACTCGCATAGCGCAACATCAAACATAGGCACATACTCACATTGATGGAAATCAGACAGTAGGCAAATATTAGTAAAATTATCTGGGTGACCTTGCGACCAAAAACAATCAACGTTGACGGACGAAGATAATTCATTAAAATCAGAAAAATTATTTTTATTAAAGCTCGGAAAATTATTTTCATAAAAATTGAAAAAATTAGAAAATTTCGAAAAATTATTTCATGAAACTTTGAAAAAGAATTATCACAAAAGTAGGAATAATTATTTTCAAAAAAAAAATTTTGATAATAATAATAAAGATAACAATCCTCACTTCGATGAGGAGCACCACAGAAATTACAAAAAAATTGGCGATTTTTTGCGGCTTCCAAAAGATTACCACAAAAGTACATAAGTGACTTGTAGATAGGTGGTCATCCATGAACTCGGCATAGTCAACATCTGAATAAACCAACAACTCAAACCTAGGAAGTATGGATACTTGCAATAATCTTATATATCGTATCAGAAATATCTTGGAGGCGCGAGTAGAAGGACCTCGACAACTCACAAACAGAAGCTGAGTTCGTGAAAATAACACAGCCGAACAGGACCCCCCCCCCCCCGCTATTTATAGGCTAAAGGGAAAGGGGGTAGCGACAACCGCAGATTGAGAAGCAGCATGTCGTTGATCGCCTTCCACGTTAGAATTTCGCAAAGATAAGATCTAGGACGATCCTCCAAGCCATAATACTTGCCCGAGCTACAAAACTAAATCAAATAACTCGCATGGTGCAACATCAAACATAGGCGCATACTCGCATTGATGGAAATCGGACAGTAGGCAAACACTACAGATCGCACAATTGAAAGAATAAACATAAAATCAAATTACATACTCGTCATCGCGAGTTCATAAACAAATGTTAACGTCTAATGCTTGCACGCATTTATTACAAATCAACAGAAGGAAAAATAAATTAAATAAACAATGCGACAAAGGCATTTGGAGATTCCTGCACTAATCAGTGGTCTTAGCATGTCGCCCAGCCCATCCCAGGTCTCGCGTACGGCAGAAATGCTCGTTCGCCTTTGTCATATGCTCCTTACCTAGACGGAGGTGGTCTTCGATCCTCTCCAGCATGGCAACGACGCCCATGCTCGTCCTCATCCTGCTGAGCTTGTCCTACTGCAGGTCCTGCAGACGCTCCAACATACTGACATGTCGCTCCAGTTCATTGATCGCGTAGAACCGGGACTCGGCACCAACCAGCTGGTACTTGTACTCCTCAGTCTTGGCAACCCGCACCTCTAGCACCAAGACGACGGTTGGGCTTGCAGATCGTCATCTGCTCAAACTTGGTCTCTTGATATTAGCAGGGCGACGAGCCGATGGAGTTGATAAGCGTGCCTCCCAGAGTAGTGGCGCAACCTGTCAAAAAGCTCGCTCGGCTTAGCAAGATTCCTTTTTAGAAAAGCGCATGTAAACAACAGAAAGAAACGTGCCAAACCACGGGGTTTGAGGCCTCGCGTCGCGCCGAAGCAGAGAGCGTTCTCGACGAGGGGACTTACGCTCTCTACGTAATTAAATACATATACGTATGAATAATATTTTGTAAACCTTCTTGGCCAAATACTTTCACAACTTTTAATAGTTATGAAGTGATGATTTTGTTCTAAGCTCAAGTTAAAAAGTTCCTTACCATAGTTTATTTCCACCTCGTCAATTTGAGCTTACCATGGTGGGAATGTGACAACAATTCTAATCAATACTAGAAATAGAAGCGGGGGGAGGGATGACTAGAATGAAGAGCCCATTCTTCAGCCATAATTTAACAATGATATTTTAAAACAAAAGATCATTTATCACTAAAGAAAAAAATATTGAAGAATTATTAGTAAGAGTAAGTTGCTAATAATGTAAGGAAGAGGCACCACTCAAGATACGAAAACTTGTGTAATGACACTATTCACGAAATTAATATACTTGGATAAGTGGTCTTGGTATAATGCAATGGTTCATGGGTTGCCATATAAACCCTAATGTCATAATCTACAGTACAAAATGCACAATGAAATAAGTTAGATTTTCCATTGAAGTAGGGGAAACATGAGCTTGAGGCGGTTGTGGAAGAATTAAACGTGAAAGTTGTAAATAAACCCCTCAAACTACGGATTAGGAATATTAATGGGAAAATAAGAGATATAATCAGACATCTTGGGTTATTCTGAGCTTTGGTTGGAGTACTCATGCTTCTGGTATCACACAACTCCAGTAAATAGTTAGGCTTTCCACAAAGAGAACAAATGCTAATTGAGTGTCCTTGGCCACCTTGATTGTCATCCCTTGTTACGCCCATCACCTGGAGGAGTTATCTGTTGAGGATGTCCACCAAAGTAGCAAGGCGTGGTGTAGGAGGGCTGACAAAGATCCTGGGGGGAAAGAGATGATCGCAGTAAGGGGAGTAATCTTGAGAAACATGGCGGTAAACATCAGACAAAGCAAGCATTATAGTGGAAGAGAGAAAGTTGGAGCTGACCATGTGGAGATCAGTCAGAAACCGAGCCATCAACATTGCAATAGCAGCTACCTCTATTTGGGCATGTTGAGTAGTTAAATAACTGGATAAGATACGATGTGGGATCGAAGCGTCAAAGATCCTTTTGACTTTTTTTGTTTCAACTTCTATCTCCAATTGCTCTAGGCACAAGGGAACAGAGTTCGTTGAGAAAATCATAAAGGAGTCACATGATATCCCTACTGCCTGCACATTTGAAGAGTGCGGAGAAAGAAGTTCTCCCATGAAGGATAATTGTCCCATCTAGGCAATGTGAAAGTAGCTAACCACATCTCCTCAAAAGGCTCTGGCGGGAAAGAATACAATAATGTTGGAGCAATGCTAGAAGAGGTGTTTGAGCAAGTGTTCTGTTGCGGGCTCCACGAGTGGCTACGTGGACCCGAACAAGGTTGCGGTCCCTCGCACTCCAACCAACTCTCCGCAGACCCACCTAGGGCTACCAGGATAAATCCAGCGGCCGGTTGTTGAGACGCGATTTCGAACCCGCGCCCCCTGTGCAGCTCAGTCGGTGATGTGAGGCTCTTCTAAGAACTCTTATCAAAGTGGGCGCAGTTTCGAAACCGCGCCTCAACAACCGTCCGCTGGAATTATCCCGGTAGCCCCAGGTGGGTGCGCGGAGAGATGGTTGGAGTGTGAGGGACTGCAGCCCTGTTCGGGTCCATGTAGCCAGTTGCGGGGCTCGCAACATAAAAGTTCGTACTTTTATGTTGTGGGCCGCGCCAGGGAATCTAGGACTCTGGGACTCTGGGCTTAATCCCGCTCCCGCATCTTAGCCGCATCCACCCAACAACAGGCTTGCAGGCCACGCACCCCAAGTCATCCCTGCGCGTGTTCTGGGCATAGTAGGTTGTTGAGGCGGGGTTTTGAACCCCCGACCTACTTGATAAGAGTCACTTAACGCTTGCCCTCATGGACGTGGCCAGGATGCGGGAGCGAGATTAAGTCTAGAGTCCTAGATTCCCCGGCGCAGCCCACAACATGTTCATAGTCACAAGAGAGCGTACACGATGAGGTTACATAAGTTTTGGGTTATTAGGATGTAGATCTGGCTTGCCTTGGAATCAATCGAGACAACAAGCCCCGGGAATGTTCTGTTCCCGAGTATCAGGACGTTGATGCAGCTTATTGGGGTCATAACTAGGTGCAGAGAGATAAGAAGGTTTGAGATCGCAGGTATTGCGACGTTGATACATCCTTATCAGGTATGTTCTACCAAGGAATATTCGGACACTGATTTAGGCCTGGTCGGGTCCCGATCGGGACATAGAGATAAAGAAGATTTAAGTTTGCGGGTATTGGGACATTGATACGTCCTTATCAGAATTGCAATTTGGACAAGAGGTAACATGTAGAAGATACGGGAGCCCGATATAAACAGAGAGAGCAGCCAAGTTGGGAGCGGAAGCTATCAGCGACCCCATATGCCTATCTATTCGACGAAGATGGTGAATTGATCAGTGTGAGAGAATGTCGACCCAAATGATGGAAGAGAAATGTCAAGCCAATGCGAAAAAAGTTGTTGACAAAAACGTCTGAGTGCATAGACCACAACGGTGAAGGAAGGAAAGTTGATGATGGTGAGAGCTTCAATCTTGACGACATTAGACCAAGATAGTGTTGATGTTGACGTAGAAGAGGGAGAAAGTAAAGCTCAACCTCAGTGGTGGAGAGAGGCATTAAACAAGCAACTAAAGTTGCAGCAGCAGAGGCAGTGGTGTGAGGAGGGCAGGTCATCAAGGTCAAAGGACCAGTGGGTGCTCTAATGCCATGTAGAGAAATGAAATTGAAAAAAATGAATTACTTTGTCCATGTCAATGACACTACCTATATGAGATATGAGTCTCATGTTGATTCTATATAATTTATGGGAATAAAAACAAAATATAAATAACATCAAGTTTTTTGTAAAACCTAGTTTTGAGGAGAAATCGAAGTAGAAACAAGATTTAGGCCCCAGGCCAAAAAAAAATCATTCTCTCGCTTAGAGATCCAAACCCTCCTTTAAAGATCAAGAAAATTTTTCTAATTCACAAACCTTTATATTATTTATGAAAATGAATTTGATCTTTATTAAGGAGGGTAGTTACATATGGAATGATGGAGGTCATAAATGTAAATGAAAATGTAAATCCTATTCATTAAGGATGTTACACATGAAATGGAGATACAAACTTCCTTTCTTGAACCTTTAATTTCATCTCTATATAAAAAAAGTGATTGCCAAGGGAAGGAAACAAAGACAAGTGCAAGTGTGGGGTGGAAGGAGGGGGAGAAAACATAGAGGGATAGATAGAAAGGGTGAAATTGTACTAAAGCTCCGAAGAGATTTGTGCAAGTCTTTCTACTTTAAGAAATTATTCACTTTAAGTCCTTTATTTTCCACATTACTTTTTGTAAACCATTTTCATTTCTATCTTACCCTCTACAAAAAATATTAGTCCTCTTTCTTTTGGGGAATGTCACTCCATGAAATAGCTGCTACACCCGCATATGTTTTCACGCCATTCTCTTTCTAGGTCATTTCTTGTTTTCTCATAATATAAGGATACTACTAAAAGATTGATGAAAATAGCAGAAGCTAGCTCCAGTAGTCAGATATGACAGGTGATAGTTGGAATCCACTAAATGAAAAAGGGAGAGAAGAGAAAAACAATCATTTTTTGAATTCGCCATTTATCTTGGTGGTCCCATTGCAGGAGCTCTTTTCCACCACTCCCTAGTAATGGTTTCAAATTTAAATTATTAAAGTTCAATATGCACAACATAGGTCATTTAGATTTTAAAAAATCAGTAAATGTTTGGTCCTGCTGGCAGACTAGTAAGAATATTTCAAAAGGGAGCTCGGAGCACAAAGCATCACCGTGCAATGACGGTCCGGGGAAGGGACCCACCATAAGGATGAAATGTAGGCAAACCTTACCCTACATTTTTGCAAGAAGCTGCTTCCGGGATTCGAACATGTGACCTCAAGGTCAAGCAGCAAGACCTCAGGATTATTTCAAACAATAAATAGTAAATTTATAGTCATCAACAAACTAGATGGAAACGAAACACAACTCCCCGTGATAAAAAAAAATAAAGGGAGAAGTGTATATCAGTCATCACAACAGCTACTTTTGAAAAAAAGGAGAATGCCTTCAACTTTTGTAAACTACTCCTCAAAATTTCATGTTTTTGTATGCAAGGACATTAATCATATAAAGAGAATGGATTTACCAGTACTTTGCGGAAACATAATAGCTGTAATAAAACAGCTGAATTCTGATAAATTCAGTAGATAAGGTGAATTACAAAGGCTTCAGCAATTAGATATACTGAATAAGTAGAAGATAATAAGTAAAAAAAATATTTGTCGTGGCCTCTAAACAATTGAGCACTCCAACAATCAGAACAAAGCAAGAAAAAAATTTTGTGAGAAGTAAATAACACAAAGGTTTCCGAGACTCCGAATCTCCTAAACCATGATGGCCACACTCGAGTTCTAATTGCTATCGGCATAATACACAATTACAAGATATTTTTTTTATCCAGAGAAATTCTATAAGTAGGTTGCAGTCGATGCTAACAAAGCAACAATGATGACAAATATGGTTGGGAGGAGGGAACTGATGCGGCACAGGCGTCACACCTGCCCGCCACCCTGGAGTCGCACCAGGGGGCCCACCTGGAGTCAGCATCAGGAGGCTTTCATCAAGGTCGCGGCCCGTACACCCCAACTAGCTCTCCGTCATGGAATCACCACCATGCGGCAGGTTGTTGAGACCGGGGCTCGATCCCCAGACCTCCTAGATAAGAGGCCTTCACCAGCACTCTCATCACCAACTGATCCGCGGCTCGGTTGGTGATGAGAGTGCTGGTGAAGGCCTCTTATCTAGGAGGTCTGGGGATCGAGCCCCGACCTCAACAATTTTTCGCATGGTGGTGATTCCATGGCGGAGAGCTGGTTGGGGTGTACGGGCCGCGACCCTGATGAAATCGACCTGGTGCTGACTCCAGGTGGGCCCCCTGGTGGTGAGAGTGCTGGTGAAGACCTCTTATCTAGGAGGACTGGGGATCGAGCCCCGGCCTCAACAACCTGCCGCATGGTGATGATTCCATGGCGGAGAGCTGGTTGGGGTGTACGGGCCGCGACCCTGATGAAAGCCGCCTGGTGCTGACTCCAGGTGGGCCCCCTGGTGGGACTCCAGGGTGGCGGGCAGGTGTGACGCCTGTGCGGCATCAGGAACTCTAGAGGATAAAGAGTAAAGAAGGGAAAAGAAGATTAAGGAATATTAAATTAAGTGTTCACAGGTTTTTGTTTATAAATGGAAAAGGGTGTCATTAAACAAGTGCTAAACTACAAAACTATTAAAATACTTTACAATTCAATTTTATTTGTAGCAAAGAACAAAAAAAGAATATATGCATCCAATGATAGTAGAGAAGGTAGGAAAGCCCATCTGCATTAGGTATGCAATACAGTTAATAATGAGGAAATATGTGTTGTTACAGCAACCACAGGGAATCACAATGTGAGGAACCGAAACATGAAACATAAAGTCCATGCATCTGATGTCCTATTAAGTTTTAAAATCAAACAGGAATGACCAGCATAATCTACTAATTACACTAAATTCAACTAAATCATTTAAGCCTCTCACCTTCCTGAAGAAAAAAGTGAATATATACATCTTATCGTATATGAAAGCACAATGTACAGAAATTCAAAAATGTACTATGACAAAAGTGTCAGCAATTATAGGAAAAAATTTATCTTTAAGAATAAAGAACTCAAGTGATGCAAGTATTTCACGAGGAAAAACTTGAGCATATTGGGTATTAACAGCCTGAATAAAATATAAAGACCCACCGAAAAAAGGGCACAATAGCTACCTCTCTGAGTCCTCATTGGTTTCAAAAGCCACGGAGTTTCTTCTGGGATCAACAACAAATAAAAACACAAGACCTCCAATCAGTAAACTAAATGTAGCCATCATGATGAAGGCAATCCTCCATCCAGGTATGCCCCAATATTCCTGCCCAGCCATAACTGTTGCCAATACACCACCTCCTATCCCTCCAACTGAACCTACAAAGTTTAATAGACCAAACCCTGTACCTCGTGAGCCATCCACATAACTATCAGCGATGAAAGATTGGAGTGACGGAATCACAATGGCCAAACCAAAGCCATTTACTGCTCTCCAAAATGCTACTTGCTGAAAATGATGACTAATTCCCACTGCAGCTGTTGAAAATGCCCAGCATGCAATGCCCAATGCAAGAACAGATGGCCGGTCATAGTGCAGAGCCAATACCCCAGCCAATGGAGAAGATAAAGCCTGGACAAAATTTCTTATGAAAGTAAGATAGCCGAGGTCAGTCGGACCAGCATTAAAGGCTTGGCTAACTTCTTTGTAAACAGATGGAAGAAGATTTTCATCAGCACGCTCCATTATTGATGCCAAGTTGATGAGAATAAGGGATATGGATATCCCAAAGATTTTCTTCTGTCTACAATATTAAAGAAAAATCTGTAAGAAAAAGTAAACAGAAAGAAACACATAGCTAGCTAAGACAATTTTATGTTTCATTTTTTCACAACCTTCCAAAACCATGTAAAGCATTGCACAAATAGAAGAAATGATTAATAAAACAGAGCCAGAAGCTGACTAGTCAATGGTACAAAATCTTCCCATGGATTCTATTAGAGACCAAGTATCCATCTTAAAACAAATTGGTTCCAGATGGAGAGGACTAAGAACTTATGAAGTATACAAGCGAATATGAGATTGTCAATGTGGGATTAAATATTCTCACACACCTCACATGAGATTCTAAATATGGGACTATGCATGAGATTGAATATTGTCACATACACCCACACGTTGGATTAAATATTCTTCAATCTAGGGAGGTCAAAGGACTTATGAAGTATACAAAGCAACATGGGATTCTAAATATGGGACTAAATATTCTAACACTTTCTAATAATAAGAGTAACACAGTCACATTAACAAGAGCATTATGCATAATATAAATTAAAAGCCTTCAAAAAATTCACTTAGAGATATTTTACTCACACCAAATTTGAATATAATAGACAATATTCAAAAGTGCAGAAACAGAGTTAGTTCCAAAGATTCATAATAATATCATTGAAAAGAAAAATCAACTAGTTCCCCACGAAAACTTAGCAATAAAATTTTACAATTGAAATCAACCAGGACAAATATTCAAAAAACAAGGTAAAGAAAATATTCAAAGATTTTAACCAATTCCTCTTGAACATAATGAAAGTAAATATCATATTTGCTTCTTCTTTTTTAAAATAATCCATCATTGGCAAAAGTAGATAACCCTTTTTTCAAACAAAGCGAATCATATAGCTATATATCGGCTAAAGAGATACCTCTGATACAAAATTGATGCAGAATTTGATGAAGAGAATCTCCTCCTTGATCTGCTAACTAATTTCTTTTGAATTACTTGATTTCTCCCTTGAATTCACTCCTTAGCATAGAGAAGACTGAATAAGATTTGGAAAGACAGAAACAAGGGAGACAATTGGTGTGGCCATACAAGGAGGGAATTCCAAGAATGGATTGTACTGTTTTTTTGGAATTTATGCCGGTGAAGGACTGATGGTTTCTTGAGAATGGTTTCCAGGTGGACTGAGAGAAGACATGAGGTAAGGAGAAGAAATCGAGGAGAAAAAAGAGGTTGTGCTTCCATTTATCATAATAGAATACTCAAATTGCAAATAACTAAAATCTAAATTTAGATGGTTTATATGATATATGATAAGTATTTAAATTTAAAATATAATTAATTGTTATTAACCAAATATAGAGATCCCCGAGATCACGAAAACACGAAGAATTGTAATAGCAATAGTTACAATTCTCTGACTAGAATCCTTGTAAAGACCTAACCTACCTAAAGAGAGACATGCAATTACTTGTTTCAAAAAGTAGTTCATCTTATGAATTATATAAATTTTACATTAGCCATCAATAAAATACAATAAGAAACAAATCTTACCATCAACTTAGAATCGGACCAAACATGCTCAAGCATCCCACTGCTATCTCCCAAGTCCCAAGTAAGCCCTGATGAAGCTCAGAGTCAAACCTCTCATGCTTTCTCCACTCCAAACAAACTCATTTTGGTCTGACATCTCATAATAAGTTAAACCGCACGGCTTTATCCTTTTTCATAGGTGGTTTACGAGTATTCCCCAGGAGGTCACACATACCAAAATTACACTCACTAGAGCACACTTAACAGTGAAGTTACAAACATAACTCTATCATTTGTTTTGAAAATGCGTTTTTTATATTTATGTGTTCTAATTATTACTTAAGCCCAATCTCATGCTCTCTCCTTTAAATGTTGAAGGAGAAAAATCATCTTTACGCTCTCCTCCACTCAAACACCATACTCCACAGTCTCCACCTACTCACTAAGCATCATTGATAATTTATTATTGTTGGTAGTCTAAATCATCTAGAGGGTGAATAGGTGAACTTGACTCAATTGGTTTCTTTTCTGATTTCATCAGTTATAAGCAATATAAAACACAATCAGCAAACACAGATCAACACACAGTCGTCTATAGTGGTTCCCCAGGGTATGAGTATATCTGCTTCCCCCCAAAACCTATCTAGCAGTGAGCTAGACTAGACAAACTCCTCCAAAACTCGGCTCCTCAAAACTTACAACACAGATCCCTCAAAATCTCTCAAGTCACCTCCAAGACTCTAGCTCAGGCACACAAGCCCTACACTCAGACTTATCAAGAAGTCCTACAATCAGGCACAGAAGCCCTACAACTCAGAGTCCTCCCACTCCTACAGCTCAGAAACTCAGCTAGTTTCCTACCTCCGACTTGCACCAAGTCCTACACTCAGGCTTATCACCAAGCCCTACACTCAGTCTGGGAGTACAGCTCTACAGCTCAGATCTCCTTAGAGATCCTACAGAAATAATCGAAGTTGAGTTTACAACAGAAGACTAAAGTAATTAGACCATGAATCTTCAGAGTCTTCTGTTGCTCTTGCTGAGAAAGCAAGTTTCAGGAAGGAGCCCATGTAGCAGTTATCTTCAGGTAGAACAGATTTAGGGCTTTCCTTCTTGATCTTCTTCTACAGCAGGAAGAAGACCTAGCTTTGAGTCCAGTTGATTGACTCCTCTTTATTCTTCAGAAAGTCTTCAGAAAGAACTGGCTTGCTTCATAATGCACTATTTCTGGTTTCACGATTTTTCTTTTTGAGTTCGGAAATGTCAAAGGTAAGAGCAAGCGCCTTGTTTCATTGCCCTAACATATCATTTTATACCCTTGACTTCCATCAACAATCTCAAAAAACGTCTTGTCAATAGTATGAACGAGAATAGAATACTCTGTTCATTCTTTATGCGCCAACGCCAATTTTGAATCCCGGCAAACTTTACGGGCTCAACGGTAACATTTAATCCTGTCTTCACGATATTGTTGAGCACAATCTTCTTTCTCAACGGTATCGACCTTGGCACTGAGAACTGATCCTTTCTGCATCTTCTCCACGATATTGACTTGTAGCATTCCACGATCTCAACGGTATAGAGGAGAGCCATATACCGATCTCAACGGTATAGTCTTTTATTGTTGGAGCTTGCTTCTGAGTCTTCTCCACGATCATGCCGATACCGTGGAGAATCATATACTGATCTCAACGGTATCTGCTCATTCTCTGCTCTAAACATGTTTTAGAGTTAGCATAATATATCATGCATAATCATGAAATAAATATGTTATCAAATACAATATGCACTTAACATTGTAATTGTTGCTTTTTCAAATCTTGAAATATTGAGGGCAATATCCCAACAATCATCTATCATCAGACTGAGGCATTGCTCCTCCCCCTCTGTCACACAAAAATCAAACAAAAAATTCATGTTGCTCTACCCTCAGTCACCTAAATAACTACCGTTCAGACCGGAATATTCATGAAACGACCCCCCCCTCTAGAACTGCTCCTTAAGCAAAACAAAACAAAATCTCTAAAAAACACATCTTCTTTGATATTTATTTCATCATCATCCTCAAAAATTGAGCAGACATTTTTCTCCATTTTGCTTCTCTGCTTACTCCTATAGTAAACCATACCTTTTCCCCCATTTACACTACTTCCCACAGTTAGTTGAAACTTTTCCTTCTCTCTTCAATCCTCTCATGACCGCCTCCTTCGTTTCTGACAATACTAAAGCATATGTTGACTCCTCATATCAAACTCTCAACCTTCCAAACACCTATAAATCCCTCTCTCTAAAGAGGTACTTCCACTCATTATTGATCACCAAACATTATGGTTCATCCTCCGACACTCATTTCATGAATCTGCATGCTCATCATTAAAATTTCGAACAATGTATCCATGGAAAAACTTCCCCAGCATGACAAGAATACAAAAAATACCTCTCATACAAAATGTTGTTTCATTTTCCATATATCGGGATTTTATACATGGTTGCAGTCGCAGCAATCTTGGTGAGGTAGCAAATTCTACCAAAACAACCATGGTGCACTATGTTGTTCTGTTTGCAAATGCGCATCCAGAAATATCACAGCCAAAACAATAACCCATCATATGAGTACCTTATCACAGACTCATTCTTTGGACGAGTGTATGTGATGAGGAGGAATAATGGGCAGACCTAGACACACCTACAGTGCGTCTCAGTTTCATTTTTTATAAATATTATTTTTGTGTTGTTTTATTTCTACGTATTTTGGTTAAGATTGGGTTGAACAATTATCTTGTTATTTGGTTTATTTTGAGTCTATGTCAGTCTATTTATACCTTGGTTTGGTACAAGGAATGCTTGAGAAAATATGAATTTATCCTCCAATAGGTTCAGTGCTCCGTCTTTCTCTCCTCTCTCACTAACCTGCCGACCCCTCCTAGCAAGAACCATGTTATTCTTGTGGTGCATCTCTCTCTGACGTCCCCTCCTAGGAAGTTGTGGTGAGGATTCACTGTTCCTTATCATCATAGGTCAGCCTAGAAGAACTGGTCAAAGACACCCTTGCGTTTTCTCCTCTTACCACATGCCCGATAATATGATTATACGTTAGAGTTTGTGACAACTTAGTAACAGAGCCACCTATCATGAGGGGATCGACTAACCCAATGGAGTTGATGTTTGAGAGAATGCAAAAGATGATGAGAGATCAATTGATGGCTTCAAAGACACATCAACACACTAATTATGGACCTGGCAAGAGTCGTCCTCTTTAACCATCCCCCTTATAGAAACGACAAGTATCACCGGGCTAGGGCGATGTATGAAATTGGAGTTTTCAACATACAATGGAAAAGATTATGATTTTGGATGGTAAGTGCGGTGTGAATAATTATTCACCAACTAAAGGACACCATAAGGAAATGGCTTGAAATGAATAGAAGGAAAGTGAATAGCAAGATGATTTGCAGATTTTTTATTCGTTTTGATTCATTACTTCTATGGATATCTTATACAAGTGAAGTAAGCCGAGAAGGCCTATCCGAAGTTTTGTGCACAAAATCACTCTCAACATTTGAAATTTCATTCGTTAATCATTATTTGGAGAGAGATTCTCGAGCATTTTGCAGTTCGAATCGACGGCATTTTATAATCATCCATAAACTTATTCGCATAAAAAATATTTTATGATTAAACACATCGATAAAGAGGAGCGCGAACATTCGAGGCAACCCCTACAATAATTAGTTGAACCGCATAAAATTAAGATAATAATTGAAGTGTAAGTAGGCAGAGTTTACCCCAAAACATATGCAAGACTATAACAGGTTAGCAAGCTGCCTCAAGTTAGTTGCACGATTCGGGGAACGTCATTGTCATCAAGTTGATTATTAGAAGCTGAAATTGCAGTCGACGGGTCGATTTGCAAAAATTGAAGATGCAACCGATTGGTCGACCTGAAGAAGATGAAGTTGTAGTTGACGGCCTCTGGGCTACCGGATGCAGTGGAACTTGTCGTCGCCGAGGTAGTAGTCGAGGTCAACGGTGCTTTAGAGCAATCGAGCATGAGGAGTCGATCGATGGAAGGAAAGCGCGATGCGGTAAGATTCAGGGAGAGACGCCGACTGCAACGCTTACAGGCTATATGTTAGGGAGAAAGTAGAGATCTAAAGGGAGGAGGGTAGAATCTAGAGAAAGAAGAGATAGAATTAGGGTTTGAAGGAGGGAGGAGAAGATAACCTTGTACTTGCATGAGAGAACCAAGAGAACCACCCCGGGAATATTTATACCCAGGGCCAAGAGGCGGGGCCACCCCCCCCCCCCCTCCACGCACACGCATGGGGCTGAACCGGGTGATTCAACCCCAATCCGCCGGCCTTCAGTGGGAGGGGGCTGAACCAGTTGGTTAAGCCCCGTTGTTACTTGTCTTCTCTTTCCGCCTGCGAGCATATTGACGCCCAAGTAGTCGTGCGCCATCCGGGGGCGTAACATTTCCTTCCCCATCAAGAACCAGCTTGTCCCCAAGGTGGTAGTCGGGGTAGAGCTCCCAGAATTCCATCAAATACACCCAAGTGTTGTGGGGCGCAGTAAGATGCTTCCATTTGACCAATATCTCGAGACGATACTCCGCGCCACGATGCTTCAATTTGATCATCAAGATGTCCTCGGGGTAGGAAGGTACTCGCCTGAACTGTGTTGCCAACCTTCCGCTTCAATAAGTTCACATGAAATGTCGGGTGTATTCGCGATCCTTCTGGCAAAGCTAAGGGGTACGCGGCCGGACCCACGCGACAGATGATGCGAAAGGGACCATAATAGCGTGGTGCCAATTTCTGATTTGTTCGACGAGCCACTGACAACTGCCTGTAGGAACGGAGCTTGAGAAACACTTCATCGCCCACCGCAAACTCCCGATCTTTGCGATGTTTGCCCGCTTGAGTCTTCATGCGATCGTGTGCTGTTCGGAGATTCTCCCGTAAAGTAGCGAGGGTGCGGTCCCTATCACGAAGGGCCCAGTCAACTGCTGGCAACGCTGTACTGCCCGGTTCATAACTTCTCAACGAGGGAAGAGGACAGCCGTACACGACCTCGAATGGGGTCATCTTGCTGGTTGAATGGTAAGAGGTGTTATAGCAGTATTCAGCCCAATGCAGCCAACCTGTCCAAGTCCGCGCCTCATCCATCACAAAACAATGAAGGTATGTCTTGAGGACCAGTTGAGTACTTCTGTTTGGCCATCCGTCTGGGGATGATGGACGGTGCTGAAACGTAAGCTAGTACCCTGTAAGCGAAAGAGCTCCTTCCAGAAGGCCCCCACAAACGTCGGGTCGCGGTCGGAAATAATGACCCGCGGAATGCCATGAAGGCGGACGACTTCTCCGGCGAAGAGAACGGCGACTGACTCGCCAGTGTACGGATGATTCAGAGCCAAGAAGTGTCCGTATTTGGACAACTTGTCCACCATAATTAGGATAACGGAATTGTCGTGAGATTTAGGCAGGCCGTCGATGAAGTCCATGGACGCGGTGTCCCAGATGGAGTGTGGAATCTCCAACGGTGTGAGTAAACCGGCGGGAGACGTAGTCTCATATTTCTGTCGCTGAAAAATGTCACACTGCTGCACAAACTGCTGGATGTCACGTCGTAGCCCCTTGCAGAAGACATTTTCCCTCGCTCGCTGGAGGGTTCGTAGAACTCCCGCGTGACCGCCGGTCGAAGAAGAATGGAACTCATGCATCATGACTGTTTTCCAAGATGATTGAGTGGGGATGACCACCCTGCCCTGATAGTATAGCCTGTCATTCTGGAGGTGATAGCCGGGAGCCGTGTCCCGTCCCAGCTGAAGGGCTTCCACGATGGTACGCAGCTCGGGATCACGCATGACCTCCTCCTGTATGTCGTCGAGGGAGTCGAGCAGAGGGACCGATATCTGAGCAACAGCGCCCTCCGGAAAGCGAGACAAGGCGTCGGCAACCAGGTTCCCTTTGCCCTGCCTATAGAGGATCTCATAATCGTAGCCCAATAATTTCGTTACCCATTTCTGTTGGAGAGGAGAGGAGACTCGTTGCTCCAAGAAGTGCTTCAGGCTCTGGTGGTCGGTGCGGATCTTGAAATGCCTCCCTAACAGATATGGCCGCCAGAGGGCCACCGTATGAATGATGACCAACATTTCTTTTTCATAAGTGGAGAGTCCCAATGTGAGGGGTGCTAAAGCCTTACTGTAGAATGTCAGGGGTCGGCCCTCCTGCATCAATACGGCCCTGATGCCCACGCCCGACGCATCGTTCTCGAGCACAAACTCCTTGATGAAATCCGGGAGGGCAAGAACCGGTGTGGACGCCATGGCCCCCTTGAGGGTCTGAAAGGCCGCTTCGGCCTCGTTCTGCCAAACGAAAGCATCCTTCTATAGTAGTTGAGTAAGAGGCCTAACGATTTTGCCATAGTCCTTCACGAATCGTCTGTAGTAGCCCGTTAGGCCCAGAAAGCCCCGCAGTGCTCGTACAGTCTGAGGTCGCGGCCACGTCAGCATGCTCTCAATCTTCCTGGGGTCCGCTTTGACGCCCACGTCGAGACCAAATGACCCAAGTACTCGACCTCCTCCTGTCCAAAGGAACACTTGGACTGCTTGGCATACAGTTGGTGTTGGTGAAGGATGGAGAAAACCCGTTCCACATGCGTGAGGTGTTCTTCCCAACTAGTGTTGTATATGAGGATGTTATCGAAGAATATCAGCATGGAATGGCGGAGAAGCGGTCGGAATATCTCGTTCATGACTGCTTGAAAGGTGGAGGGGGTGTTGGTCAGCCCAAAAGGCATCACGAGGAACTCGTAATGTCCGTCATGTGTGAAGAATGCGGTCTTGCATATGTCATCCTCATGCATGTTAATCTGGTGGTAACCCGACCTGAGGTCGAGTTTGGTAAAAAGGGAGGCGCCGTGCAGTTCATCCAATAGCTCTTCGATCAACGGTATGAGAAACTTGTCTTTGATGGTCGAGCTGTTGAGGCCGCGGTAATCCACGCAAAAGCGCCATGATCCATCTTTTTTCTTGACGAGGATGATAGGAGATGAGAAGGAACTAGTACTTGGGCATATGAGTCCGGCAGTGAGCATTTCCCGGACGCTGCGCTCAATCTCGGTCTTCTGGATGTAAGGATAGCGGTACGGATGAATGTTAGAGGGCTCTGTCCCGGCTTTGAGTTGGATCTGATAATCTCGGGACCTCGGAGGAGGAAGGGTTTGAGGTGCCTGGAATATGTCCGCATACTGAGTTAGTAGTGTCCGCATTTGTTTGGGGCACCACCAGGGGTGCTCCGGGAGTAGCCGTAATCTCCATAATCATAGCTATTATACCGCCCTGTTCACCCAGCCGCTCCAGGCTGCGCAACAAGATCTCCTTTAGTGGGGCCATTTTGAGGCCACCCAGACAATACTGCCTTCCTTGCTGGAGGAACTCCATCAACATCTGGTCCCAATCGAAAGTCACCCTCCGCAGCTATTGCAACCACTTTACCCCGAGAACCATGTCCGACCCTCTGATGGGTAGGAGGTAGACTTTTGTGTGTCCTGCGTACCCCTATATCCGTAACTCCACCTCTTTCATAACTCTGCACTTGAGCTTGCTCCCGTCGGCCACCATGACGTGAAAAGCAGCTGCTCGGTCGATCTCGTGTCCCACCTTTTGCGCTACATCCGGGTGGATGAAGTTATGAGTACTACCACTATCCACTAGAATAGTGACTCGCTCCTGGCTGACTCTCCCTGCCATCCTCATTGTGAGAGGAATGTTGCATCCTTTCATTGCCTAAAAGGATACGCCGAACTCCGTCAAGTCCAAGTCTCCGTCCCACTCTGGCTCAGTAAGGCCACCCTCTCCCGTATCCTCATGAAGCATGAATACTTGTATCTTCTGGCATTTGTGTCCCGGTGTGAATTTGTCGTCGCAGTTGAAGCATAAGCCTTTCTCTTTTCTGGCCTGCAGTTCGGCCCATGATAGTCGGGTCACTGTCGGTTTGCTACCCGTCGTGGCTTCCCTTCTTACGCCAGTTGGAGGCGCTGTCGTCCTTGCGGTGGCACGGGTACGCTGTCTGTTGAAGCGTTCCTCCTGAATGCGAGCCAAGGTGATGGCATGATTTAGGTTGCGTGGCATGTGTGCTTGCACTTCATCACGAAAGTGCTCCTTGAGTCCAAAGACAAAACAGCTGAGCAGCGTCCTCTCTTCCCAGTGCACTCTGTTCGCCAACTTTTCAAATTCAGTCTGATACTCCATTACCGTCCCTTTTTGCTGCAACTTTTTGGAGGAGAGCCTCGAATTCCTCATACTCCAAGGGCCCAAACCGGGCTGTCAAGCCTTCCACAAATTCTGTCCAAGGCACATAGTCCCGACCCCGCAAAAAACAGTGTCCACTGAAAGACGTCGTCTTCCAGGTGGAATGACGGGAGTTGTACCCACTGTCCCTCCGGAACATCCTGATAACTGAAGAAGAGTTCTGCTTTCTGCACCCACTCCAACGCGTCCCCCCCCCCCCCCGTTGAATTTAGGAAAATTCATGCGAGTTAATTTTGGTGTATGCTCGCGGAGCGGCTTGTCCGTACCACCCCTGCTCATGCTCATAGCCCGCTGGCCTCCTTGGCTCTCTCGGATCGGGGTAATCGTCGGGATACCCGTGTTGATGCATTTTCCCCAACGGAGGATATAGGTCGCCCTACGGAACACCTGCCCCGAAGCCTCCTTGCGGTCCTAAGCCCCTTGGGTGAGGGAGAAGCCCCCCCCCCCCTGGAGGAATTCCGGCCTGCCCTGGGGGTCGGCCGATCCCGCACGGCTCCTCTCCGCCACGCCGCCAAGAGGCACGACCAGCGTAGGGTTCTCCGGTTCCGCACGGGGACGTACCCGCGCCGCACGGGTTCGGGAGGAACCGGACGCCGATCGCGTGCTGCCAGCCGCAGCCCTGGCCCGCCGCGTCTGCTTCCTCCGCTCTCGCTGGTGCCGCCGGGTGAGATCCCTCCGTGTCCGGTCCCGATGGCGGAGATCCACACGTTTCTTCGCTCGTCGTGGCCTTCCCCTTTAGAGTTTGCGCTAGCAAGGCCTTGATTTCGTCCATCCGAGCGTCGAACCGTTCTTCCAATCATTGCGTAGAAGTCCTCATGTTTTCCTCGATGGCGGCCACCGAATCCGTCAATCCAACATAATTTTCTTCTAGGGTTTCCAATCAGTTGATTTCCTCTTGCGTGCGTGTGGTAAACATGGTGGAGAGGCGATCCTCTGATACCAAATGTAAGGGAGAAAGTAGAGATCTAAAGGGAGGAGGGTAGAATCTAGAGGAAGAGATAGAATTATGGTTTGAAGGAGGGAGGAGAAGAATACCTTGTACTTGCATGAGAGAACCAAGAGAACCACCCCGGGAATATTTATACCCGGGGCCAAGAGGGGGGCTGGCCGCCCCCCGCCCCCCCCCCCCCCCCCCCCCCCCCCACCCCACACATGGGGCTATACCAGGTGGTTCAGCCCCAATCCGCCGGCCTTCAGTGGGAGGGGGTTGAACCGGTTGGTTCATCCCCGTTGTTACTTGTCTCCTCTTTCCTCCTGCGCGCATATTGACGCCCAAATAACCATACGCCATCCGGGGGCGTAGCACTATATTGCACTGACACCGACACAACACTATATGATACGTGGCTTGTCAATTCTTAAAAAATACCATATTTTGATATGCTATGACACGTATATTTATTTTTATAATTATGAAAATACTAAAACATTTTACTAAATATTAAAAAATAAACAATTAACAAATATTCTAATAAACTACGTCATATTTAAATATTACTTATCAAATATTCAAATCATCAAATGTAAGACTTAACAAAAGGTCAAAGATAGAACATTGACACATTACCGTTATATATCATCAGTAAAAATAATAGATTCTATCTCAGGCTTGTCCGGTGAAAGATGTGCAATTTCAAACATGCCAACATCTTCAAACGTGTCAAAAGAATCTACAGTAATATCTCACATCTTGGTCTCTCCTTATGCGTATTGTGGTTTTTTTTTGGATAGAAGACATAAATTATTGTGTATAAAAACTAGATTTTCTGCACATTTTGAAGTCATTCTATTTTTTCTCATTGAGTGTATAAAAGAGCACGTACTCCAATTTCTCTCAGCACATGATGAAGAAGATGGTCGTGCAAGAAGCTTTAAGTCTAAACTTTGTAGCATAGGTGCACTTGCACCACGAATAACCCACCAAGCCTTAGGATCCATCAAAAATCGACTGTGAATTGAATCAAATTCCTTAAATTCTTCATTTATATAAGCAAAATTTGCGTACTCTAAATTCACCTTGGTGCGATCCTCAATGTTATGAAAGTACTTTCTAAAGCATTTTTTGGTTTCTTGAATGATTTCACTATCCTTGTATGGAGAAATTCTAAAAGAATCTTCAGTGAGCCATTGTTCACTATAGTACCTAAATGAAAAAAAAAACAAGTATTATTGTTATAACAAATAAAAAATAAATAATAATGCAATTAACTCATGAAATTTTAGAACTTACTTAGGATTCAAGGCATGTGTCAAGCAATGAAGTGGAGTATTGTTCTTTAAACAACGATCCATAAGTATTGTTTGAACAACTTCATAAAATGTAGATTCCTCATCTAGCCTTTTCACCTCATGTTCATATATAGCTCTCTTCACTTTTTCAATCATTGAATCTCAAATGTCAAAGACTAAGTGAAGACAAGGTCTATCTGTATCACAAAGTCTAATCATATCATAAATAGGCATCGTGAAGGAAAGTATTAAATCAATTTTATCCCACCAATAATCATCCAGTACTTTATCCTTAACAAACTTAGCCCTCCCTTGATTATCATCTCGATAAATAATCCATTTTCAGAAATAATCATGCTTTGAAGACCACTTTTTATTAGCTTAAACCTCTTAAGCATCACAATCATCGAAGCAAACCGCGTATCAACTATGAAAAGCAATTTCAAGTTAACAAACTCATTGAATATAGCCAGCCTTATGGAATGATTCATGATAAAAAATTTTATTTGCATAACTTCATAAATAATTTCAGAATCCAATTGCATTTTAAATAAACCTCTTGATTGGCCTTTGTATTCTTTGCATCACATATGTTCTTTAATGCAAGATTAAGGATGTGCACCACACAAGGAGTCCAAATAATGGAAGGAAATTCTTGTTCAATGAGTTATCCCGCAGTCTTACAATTAGCAGCATTATCTGTGATGACTTGTACAACTTTCTCATGATCAATTTCATTTATAACTTCGTTGAATAAATTAAAAATGAAATACATATCCTTTATTTCTCCAGAACAATCAACCGCCTTTAAAAACATAGCTTCTACATCAGACAGCCATAAAATTATCAAGTGATCTCGTTTGTGAGTCACTTCATTCATCACTCACAAGGCTTACACCTTTCTCCTTCCACATGTTTCTAATTGGTGCACACAATCTTTCAATATTTGACTTCTCTTTTTGTAACAAGATGGTCCCCAACAAATTATATTTTGTCGGTACATATCCAGCAATATTATGATTTGCAGCATAAGCAAAAGTAGATATAAAGTAGGGATTTTTTTGCTGGGTTAAAAGGCAAACCTCCTGAATAAAACATTCTAGCAATCTCATAATCTAAATGTTTTCATTGACTCATGTTAAATGCATTCTCAAGCAAACATTTTCCCCCACTTTCAATCTTTCTTTTTCTAGAGAGAAGATCCACCCAACTAGTAGATCCACCTTCACTACTTGAAATGTTAGAAGAGGGCAAAGGAACGTTTTTTAGGAGCAAAACTTGTTATTCTGGCATTCACCTCTTCTTCTAGTTTTTTCATCTCAAATAGAACACTTATTGAGACATTTGCACATTTTTCAATTCCTTTTTCATCAATCATTATCAAATGTGTTATCACTCTTGTATATGAATTTATAAAACTTTTGTCATAAAATTTGCACTTCCAAGATAAACTGTTTCACGCCTTATCATGAGTAGCAAGCTTATTGACAAACATTCATAATGATTTATTTGAATCTTCATCAATAGATATAGGATCTTGTGAACCATCATTACTACCCTTGCTTGAAGACATTCTACAAAAAATTATATATATATATATATATATATATATTAGGTGTTGTCCGATCTTCAAACATAAACCACACACATATAATTTAATATAATTATATAGCATATTTGAATGTGAAGAATGATGAACATCATATACCACGAATTACAAGGGTTCTAACTTCTAAGCATGAACAAACATGGTTAAAATATCATTTGTTGCAAAGTTATGTTGGATTACTATAATATCAACTCACATGATTGTATCACATATCAACTATAAATTGCATTTCATATAGCATTCAACACACATGATTGCATCACATATCAACTGGACCAGAACACCTCAAATATTGTGCAAAGAAACAAAACAGATCAATTCATAGATAAAGCAATTTCAATAAAAGAAAAGAGAGGAATCGAAGAGGAGATGCAGATTAATCTTTTACTCCGTCAAACGCTGAAACAATCGAAGGGCGCACACAATCTTTCTCCTTCCACAAGCCTTTTTTTGTCCGCGTGTGTCGGCGTGTCGCACGCATGTCGGAGAGTCCGACACTGACACTGGCCATTTCATAGTGTTGGTGCTTCATAGCTTATAGGGTCTCGTCATGTTGTGCATTGACGTCGTTCAATGGCAGCGCTAAGGGAGCTTGTCGAGATCGGCGAGGGAGAAGATCTAGAAAATCGCTTGACCTGGAGTAGCGTCTTAAGGTATCACAGAAGGAATGATCAAATTGTTCCTCTGTAATATCCGGATTTCTTCTTTCTTCAAAACTTGGTCTTTTAAAATAGACTCGTGAATGCCTTTTTCTTTCATCTTTCCTAACAAAAGTTCTTTCCCAAATCTATCTTGTAATAACATCAGAAATTATTTGATTCCCCACTTAGCCACCTCATTTATTGAAGATAAAATCTAAAATTAAGTGATTTCTTAATTAACATATGCATCCTTAATTATTTAGGATTTTTATTTTTCGTCCTAGCTAGTCGAAATTGTCAGATTGTTTATTCATGGTCTCAGCGGGTGGTCAAATTGATGAGCCAGAAATTCAAAATGATACGATAAGGAAAATACATATAACGGAAACAAAAATAATAACCAACGCTTGATCGAATGTGTTGAAGGATGCATCGGTAAGTAGTGAATCCAAGATCTACCAGGAACTACGATAAGACGTTCAAACACCCGATCTCATTCCGACCTCGAGTAGTGAAATCAGGCAGAAGAAACATAACTGCATGCACTTCTTCTAGACCCCGTGTACAGAAGTAGCTCGATAAGAACCCCACATATAGTGAGCTTATAGAAATAGGTGGTGAGTCTGAAGAGCTGATTCATTGTTGCATAGCTGCTTAGTTGAATATCGTTGCCTTTATTGGGTTACTGGGTATACTGAGTATAGGTAGTAGTGAAGTAGGTATTAAAATAGATGGATTCGGCCCGGAGTAAACTCCAAGGGGTAGCAGCATACGAGAAACGCATGGCATGCTCAGTCATTTGCAGCTGATAATAGGTACGAACTGGGTTTTCTGTGGTGACATGAGACACTAAGTTGTAAGTTGGGCTATCATCTTCTTGGTATGATGACGTGACAAGGGATAAAGACGACCAGATGTTACAAGACAACTTAGTTTCACGTGAGAGTACAACATCTAATCTTTCTTACATTACATCATTTCTTTCGGATATTTGGTCACGTACCATTTGTTGGGACCAACCTATATGTGTTTGGTTCACTTGGAAATGTAGAAGTCTCTGTTAAAGCTCAAGATGGAGGAGCTCATGTGGATGATAAGGATGGGCGGTTACCCACGGTGTAACCGTACATTGTTGTTGCATGTTGTAGTCGAGGTGGTTATCCTTTGGGTAACCTCCCAAGGTTGTTAATAGTATAGATTTGGGTTGTTACCTGTATTGTAACTGCACGATGTATTTAATCTCACATCACCAATTATATATTCTCTAACTTCCTTTGTTCTATATAAAGAGATGAGCACTCGTATAATAGTTATTTTTTTGGAGAAGTACAATAATTATTTTTATTTTGAGTTTTCACGGTCTCATGTGTTGTCGAAAGACTTTTAAGCCATTTTACAATATGCATTTGGCCTACCCATGAGGAGCAACCATTTGGGAGATTTGATCTCCTCAAAGAAAAAATCAATGATTATTTGAAGTTTAAGACATTGCTTGCTCGAGCAACAAACATTTTTCCAGAGGACCAGAACAATAGGTAGCCACTTTCACCGTTGATTTACAAGAGCATCTTACATGAGTTTGGAGATCCTTCATATCTCATTTCAACTATGAATTTTGCTCAAATCAATGATTGACACGCACACTCAATCAGAATGTGTTGGGGATAACTGATGGATGATTCAACCCCCTCGGAATGTCAATCCTGACCGTAAAGGGAACTGGCCCATGAGAGATAAGGTGGCACCATCGATGGCCACTCCATTCATCGTCTCTCGGAGGGGAGGGGGGTTGAAAGTGCGGCCAAAAGAGAGCATGTAGGTGGTAGTCACAAATGACGAACAACTACAAGACCCAACGTATGTAACAAGATTCAATTGGAGGGCAATGATGATTTCTTCCACAGATTCATATGGCATTCCTTTGGAAGAATTTAACATGGTGCTTAAAGTGCATTGTCATAGAACTTTAGAGTTGATAGTTTGGGATTTCACGGAAGTTGCAATGTCATGTGGGTTGAATTTTATAAATGCTTGTTGGCATGGAGAATAAAGGGGATCCATAGCATGCATATGATATGGGACTGCATATAGAAATATGACTTCTTGGAGAAGCTACATAATGATTAGGGCATCCGCACACAAGGAGGGTCCGGGGAAGGGCCCCACCACAAGGGTGAAATATAGGTAAACCTTACCCAGCATTTTTGCAAGAGGATGCTTCCAGGAAGGTTATACGACAACCATCAACCAGTGCGGCAAGGCTCCACTTCCGAGAAAGATTATTCTACCATATTCAAAAAATTAAACTAATTGGGTTACCCCGCATTATTTGTAACATCATCTCTTCCTCTTTCCAGAAAAAAAAATAGTAGCAATTTGATCATACCGGTATCCATTTATTCAAAAGGATGAGATTAAACGACAATGTAATGAAATATTACGACAAGAGATCGTTTGTTCCGGTAATACACCATTCGTGATGGGTCGTGGCGCTTTATGTGGACAATTGAGAGTATAAAGACTATCAAGGGTAAATTTTCGATCCTGATGACCGATGAGCACTTGGATGAACTACGGTGCATCTGAATATTTTCAAAATTATATTTGCGTCTGAGATACCACCAAATAAGGATGCAAGATGGTGATGTGGTTTTGAATCCAACATGATCATTTTGAATTTTCACTTATGCTCTAGGGATTAACGAATGCCTTGTCCAAATTCCACACAATCATCAATGAGGTACACAATATTTCCTTTGCAAATTCATTTTAGTACCTTTTATGATATCTTGATCTACACCATAACATAGGTGAGCGCCTCCATTATGTTAGTTTGGTATTTGAGGTTATGCAAAGGCATATATAGTAATTGTTTATTTGACAAGATCTAAATGTTTCTTTGGAGATGCACGAATGACATATTTGGATCATATTGTGCTCGTAAAAAGGGTGTCGGCCGATCAAAGCAAATTGGAGATTGTTATAGACTTACGGGTTATCCTCAACCACAATCGGCCAAGGCATTGTGCGGGTTTCTTGGATTGGTTTGTATTTATTAAAAATGGAGTTATAGATGCACCACTCACAAGATCTTTGAAGAAGACCGCATTACATTAGACAACAAAGGCAGACCTAGCATTCACCTAGCTCAAATCGGTCCCTGCGGCCGCTACAGTCCTGCAATTGTGTGACTAAACACAAGATTTTCTAGTGGAGTACAATGCTTCGGGAAAAATAAGTTAAACTAGTTCTACAACTACATGAGCATCTAGTAGCAACTTTTAGCAGTAAACTGCAACCTATCACACGAAGTTGTCTACTGACGAGCGATAGATGAACTGGTTAGTAAAGTTGGTCTAATATTAGAGATCATACTTGTCGGGATGATGATTCATACTCGGACCAACTTTTTCAGTTTGAAACATCCATTAGAACAACTTGTATCCTCACCACAACAACATTAGATCAGCTGCCTTTTGGGGTTTGATTTTGTAGTGAAATATTGTGTCAGGCTTAATGGAGCAGCCAATGCAATCTCCCGCCACAATGAAGAAGACGGAATTCTATGGCTATTTCACGACCGCACATGACCTCAACCCATTTTTTCACACCATACTATCCTCTACTACCAACATGAGACCACCAATTCCACCGATCTTAGAGATAGCATCGCCGTCATCAATGACCAACTCATGCCTTTCTGGCATCACTTGTGCAACAGTGTTGACCACATTGGTCGCAAGTTTTTTTTTGTTGTATTTGCACTCATTCCACTCAACGAAAAAACTCTTACCAACATTACACACATCACCACTGATGAGTTCTCCTTCTCATCAAACTCTACCAACAGCTGCTGGTTTATCAAGACACCAGTGACCATGCCACGATGTTCAAGGATGATTTGAAGAGAAAGGGTGCTGATGTGAACTCATTACAAGGGTAGATTACAAATTGTAACTAAAAGTTTAGCTACAAAAGGAATCATTTTAATAGCTAGTTTCTTAAATTAATAAAATGAGTCTCAGTGCTCTCTTTTATAATCTCTGGTTTGCCTTCATCGTCGTCCAGGTTTTCTTCCTAATCAGAAGTCGGCAGACAGCAGTCCTCCCTTGCTAGAACAGTTCTTGCTGAGTTCTTAAAAGTGAGCAAGCCCCTTTCCATTCCCCATTTTCGATTCGGTTAATATCACACTATTTGCTGATCCTAATAAGGCTCCAGCAATGTTGAGACAATCACGATTGGACAGAATTTGATTCAAATATTAACCAAGTTTTAAACAGTTGCTCTACAAAGCTCACATCTATGTAGCATCATTCTAACAAGCAAATCAAACAAACATATTCAACCCTATCAAAATAACCAGGCGAAGATCCAATAGTCTGCAGAGTGCCAACTTCCATACCTCATTCTTGCAGACGAATCTGGGAAAGAAACCCTAGACGGAAGACTTCCCCTGTGCCTCATCGTGGGTCGTCACCAGATTCCACGACCCCCTCCGCACCACCTCTGCCGGCATCACGGAAGAAGGAATATTAAAATACCAAAAAGTCCAAAGAAGAAAAAAACAAATTGCGAGTGGAAGGAAATTAAAGGGAACGGAGGTTCTTCTCCCCTTCTTTTTCTAATAAATTAAATCGTTTCTGCTGTAGGGTTTAGATTCTAGCGAGATCCGACAATCCGAGGAGGCCGGAGGAGTGGGGAAGTGGCGAGAGCGCAGGCAGTCATGTGGAGAGGAAACCCGTGCACTTGATTTGGAGCGATCACAATGATCGTGTGGGCCATTTTAAAAAAACTCCATGACTTTCTCCTCCCACATGGCTTAGATTTGGTTGTTCTTCACTTATAGGCTACTTTGAACCAGGATCCTCTCTCTAGCTCAAATGAACTAGATAGTATCCAGTTCATGATCCTGATTTTCTCTCCAAGATCCGACGACAAGCACGTGACAGCGCGCTGAGTTGGCGAGCTGAGTTTTGTGATCTTTAAATTTAGGTCATAGGATGATAAACTGGATACTATCCAGTTCATTCGAACTGGAGAGGATCCCGTTCCTAAACTTTTAGGTTAAATATGAGTTTATTCTTGGTGTTTTGATCTAACTTTGGTTGCCCTCATTGGTATGTTCATGTTGTTTATGACTCTTATTGGTCTTGGCTCCTTCAACTATGATTGAGCAACATTGTGTGTGACTTTCATTGGAGTTCAACGTGGTTAGGGGTTTTCTTGATGCAAGGACTCGGTGATATTTAAAAAAGGTGTTATTAAGGGCACATCTAAAAAGGTTATATGCACACCAAAAGTATAATTACAACACATAATATTCCCCTTGAATGTAAATGTTAAAGGCAGGCGTGGAAAGCATCTTGGAAGTTTAAATTTCTCCCACCAAGCATCAATGACGTGGAAAGTATCGCAGTGAACATTTCGACCATGACTAAAAGCATTGTGACATCTCACGCGGCCTCCGTGGCAGCATTAGCGAGGCAAGCGTCTTCTGTGGCAGAAGAAATGATTTTAATGGACGAAGAGGATGGGGAGCAAATGAGGGATGGAGAGAATCTGTAAGGCTCCTTGCCTCTCAGGAATTGAGTACGGCAGATGAGAGTCTTATGGCCAGAACCGTCGCCTCGTGATGAGACCAACACTTAGATTAGTCATCATCACAAGACGTTGATCCTGCCGACAACCTAATTCATCACAGGTAGGCCATAAATCAAGAAGCTATGAAAAATAAACCGAAGTTCATATCACATAGATGTTTAAGTAATGATGTCCACAAAGTAAGATAAATGTAAAGGACTTATGTTCAGTACGAGTCCAAATACAAGAGTACTTCTCTCAAAATAAAATACTAATGTAGAAGCTCTCAAGTCTCACATCAATTGTAGGAATCATCGTAGTACGACGCATCCTCTCCTCTGGTCCTGCCTCCCTAGGATGTTGGTCCTCCACGGTGAGCTACTGTTGCTCCAGCTCATGAAACTAAAATGAGGGGGGTCCAACCGACTGTTAGTCAAAAAATCTAAGGGTTTCGACATCCACTCCCCCAACGACTTCTAGGTACCGAGCAGGAGGACGAAAATGATAGGTACAATATAAACAGTAATAACACAAGTGGGTGACTTATGAGAGAGTGTGTGACTAAAAGATCATAATAGTTATATAGGTTGATTTTAACAAAATGTTGAGTTACATAGCAAATGAATCAGTAACACTAGTAAGTAAAATGTAATCTACCAGTATCAAGTAAAGAAGGAGTCAAAACTAAGATGTACAACAAGTTGCTAATGTACATAATTAAAAATAACTTATAAAAATGTTCATACATATTTATAAGTTAATGATCGTTTTAATAGGTAAAGTAACTAATCATATAAAGTGCACATAATAATTTATATGATGAGGATATTGGTTGTATGTGATGTAATGAATGTAATGCAATGCTATGAAATGTTGATGCACATGTGCATCTACTCGCACAAACGACTATATGTCGACATAGACCTTTAGTTTCCACTTTTTGAGGGTAGCTAATGTCTCAGGAACCACCCGTCATGGTCAAACGATGGAAGTGGAGCAGGCGTCTCCACTACTATGTGGGTATACACACTACCAGACATGGGCCACATGTACTCCTCAACATGTGAGCACTACAGAGTCTCTTGTATACTCTTGCGTGTATACTCCACGGCTTAGGGAAGATTCATCGGGAAAACTGACGATGCATAATTTAATCCAATTATTAATACAAAAATATTAATAATCTAATATAAATATATATTTTAAATTTTGTCCGTTAGACAATGTATTTTTATAATTATATCCTAATCATGCTTATTTCACTATTTTGCAGGTTATTTGAGCATTTTGGTAAAAATCCTAAAGAACACACCCTCGATTAGGGCGTGCCAACTTAAATATCAAGTTTAATCATACTGTCGTGTTGTTGAGATGAATTCATGAAGAAATTGAAGTCCAAGCCCCTCTAAGGTCGGCCTAAGCCCCTCCAAAGTCAGGCTCATGCCCCTTAAGCCAGGCCCATGCTGTAAGACCACCCTTCCCAACCTTTGCCTGGGTCAGGTCGGAGACGGGCCTTACTGCCCAAGAAGTCCACCTAGTGCTTCCCAAGAGGCAACAACTCAATATACTAAGCATTAGTTAGTCATCTTGCCTGGCTTGAATCACAATATTCACATCACATCACAGAGTTGCGGAACCAATAACATAAATCCACAATATATATATATATATATATATATATATATATATATATATATATATATATATATATATATATATATATATATATATATATATATATATATATATATATATATATATATATATATATATATATATATATATATATATCAGAGCAAGCAAAGGTCGTAGCCACTGTTTATATATCGAGCCCGTAAGCTTCAAAAGACTACTACTACCAACTCTCTCTCGCAAGCCAGCGCGTTAGTAACTCACGTCTCGGAAGTCTGGAGACGATGAGGGTGCCTCTGCCTGGGTAGTCCTATCAGTTGGCGTATCGTCTCGCGACAGGTGGACATCTTGGTGCTTCATCTCCTATGAATGGTTATTAAAATAACTGTTAGTCAAATAGCTAAGTGGAAACACATCTCCTCCCCGGATCCATATCCCGGGGACAAGTTCACGCACCCAGCAAAAGTAAATAGCTGAAGCATGAGAAGATTAGTATATCATTTCATATATATAGGCTAGAAGCAACTATTTGTAAGAATATCCAACATAATATAATTGGAATAATAACATCTTAACCATCATTTATATAATAAACACTCTATTAGCTATCAACACGATAGGTACTCACAACCTGTATTCACACCGTATGTATTCAAACTCGTCAACACTCCGCAGGTGAATAAAACCCGCGCACACATCCTATGTTGACGTAGTATGAATCACTTCTCTTCAATCAGGGTAGCGAACCCCCCGGGCCTCAGTGATGTAGCCGTCGGTGATAGTGGCAAATCCTGCCACTTTTAGGGGTAGTCGTACCGTACTTGTTGGGTATTGTATCCACAATAACTGAGATTTGTATGAAATCACCCTAGAACTAAGATGAATTAAGTTTGTATTTGATGCCATCTTTTAGTTGCGTGCTTGCAGGTTAATATTGCTAAGCGTAGACCAATGTCAGTTTACAATGAGTCACCAAACACAGGACCATGCAATGTAATCCCTCATTGTGTGATTCATGGTATTGACTCATGTGTAACCTCTCTATTGGGATGCATTTCATTTTCAAGTTATAAGGAAATGGAAGAAATGAAGGGTTGCTGGTTTCAACCTAGAAGAAAAGAAAAATTTCACTGAAAATTTCCTAAGTCATTTTCTCGAGAAATGATATGTATTTCTCGAGAAAGCATTGCTGTTCTCGAGAAACTACAAGACTTCTCGGGAAATTATCTGAAAAATAGGCCAAGTCATTTTCTCGAGAAATGCCTTGTATATTTCTCGAGAAGCCGGGTTGTTCTTGAGAAAAGCAAAAGTTCTCGAGAAATCTATCTTTTGTTCCAGAATTTTCGCCAAGTACATTTCTCGAGAAGCCATATGATTTCTCGAGAAAGAAATTCTTTTCTCGAGAAAGCATGTTTTTTCAAGAAACAAGTTCTTCACTTCACGAATTTTGCGCTAAGTCAAGTCCTCGAGAGGCCGGATTGTTTCTCAAGAAATCAAATTGTTTTCTCGAGAAATCAGTGGTTTTCTTCACAAAAAATTTTCTTCAAGTCTTTTCTCGAGAAAGCTATTCATTTCTCAAGAAATATCATTCTTCTCGAGAAATGGACTTGCAAAATTTTCATTTCTAATTTTCCAAACAGAATTCAAATTAACCTAAGTTTAGTATGTTTGATATTTCCATAATTACTTGGATTCTATCTTAAGAACGATTGACAGTTGGTCGATGATATATATAAAGTCACTTCAAGGATTCGCCGACCGGAAGAAATTAAGAAGAATCGTATGCATGAAGAATAATTTTTACAGAATTGAATCGCTCAAGCACTTTCCTTTTTCGGGAGAAAAGCCGATCATCTTCATCGTCAATCCTCTCTGTCGCTCTCTCTAGATCCGGCAATTCAAAGCAAGACAAGATTCGACCGATCCTAGATCATCAGTTTCTTCAACTTTTATTTGATCGGGTCGGATCCTAGCTTTCAGATCAGTTTTCTTCTTCAACCTTTTTCATCAAGTTGTTCAAGTTTCAAGAAAGAAGATTCAAGAAAAATTCAGATCTGAAGAGTAAAATAGTTTTCTTATTGTTGAAATTAGTTTTACATATCATTCGGGCAATCAGCAAGAATAAAGTTGCTACAAGGCAAAACATTGTTACATCAATGTTATAGGAACGACTCCATTCATAAAGACAGCAGAAAGATTGCCGCACATATCAAAACACTGTTCCAACAACACTATGCAAACAACTCTGGGTAGTCCTCGCGCATTGCTTACTCACGTTCCCAAGAGAACTCATCTCGCCCGCAGTTGTCCCAACGCACTTTTATGAATTTCACTTCTTTATTCCGCAACTGTCAAACTTTTGAATCCTCTATGCCCACCGGATGGACTTTCGTCCTCAAGTCCTCTTCTATCGGCACCGTAGCAGGTTCGATCACCACACTAGCCTCCACTAAGGCTTTCCTCAAGACGGAGACATGAAAAATATCATGTAATCCACTCAGCTCTGTGGACAACGCCAACCGGCAAACTGATTCTCCAATTCGTTCTAAACTTCGAACGGCCCCAAAAACCTCGGACTTAACTTCTTGAGTCGGCGAATCCGTGAAACGCCTTTGAACGGCTTGATCTTTAGATAGACCTAGTCGTCTACCGCAAACTCCACATTCCTATGGCGAGCATTAAAATACTTTGCTTGCCGGTCCTGGGCAACATTCATGCGCTCCTGAATGGTTCGCACCAACTTGCATGTATCGACCACCACTTCTTTTCCCAACAGTTTGGTGTCTCCCGCCTCTATCCAGGACATTGGCGTTCGACACCGCCTCCCATACAAAGATTCGTATGGCGCCATCTTTATGTTTGCTTGGTGTACAACCTCGGGCTCGCAAAGAGCCCTCAAGAAGTAAAAAGAGCGAGACAGGCAAAGGGTACCAAGAGGGCCCACTCGCAAGCGGCGAGATGATGGGCTCCCCAAAGGGCAAAATGCCCCGCCTAGAGGCGAGAGGGCCCCCAGAGGCGAGAGGGCCCCCAGAAGCGAGAGGACCTCCAAGGGCGAGAGGCTCCGGCGAGACGGGCGGCGGGTCCTTCTCGCCGGCAGGCGCCTTTCCTCTCGCCAGGGGGGAGAAGGTTTTTTTACTCTTTCCTATCAAAGCAGGGGGTTTTTACTCTTCTACCCCGGGTATTTTTACCCTTTTACCCTTGGTGGACTGCGTATAGCTCCTCAGAACAGCGGAGTTTGGCTGTTGGCAGACCCAGCCAAGGGTACCCCAGTAATTTCAGGCCGGAGTAGTTTTGTTATTTGCAGTTTAGATTCTGAAATCTATAAATAAGCCCATAGGGGTTCTTCAGAAGTGACCCTTTTTTGGAGATTCGGGAGAGGATTCATTGGCACGGTCTTCTGAGGAACTCCAAGCCCAGCTTTTAGCTTTGGAGGGGAAGCTCTCTGTGACCTTCCGGGTAAGCGGTGGGACCTCCCTGCTGCGGCTTTGGGCCAGTTTTCTAATCCTTCACGACCGGTCGGAGGTCGGAGCTTGGGCCAAGTAGGAGTCGGCTACGCCCCTATTTTGTGAACATTCGTCGAAGTCAAATTTTGGCTTCAACAGTTCTGGTGCGGTGAGCGTGGAAGTAGCTGGTTCAAGAAAAGTTTGAGTTTGGTCCTATGACAGGAGGTGAAGGAGAAGGATCTGGTTCTGGAGGTTCCCCCTCCCAGGTAGAAGAGGCGACGAGGAAAATGCTGGAGGACTTCAGGCGAGAGGTCATGCAAACCATAAGCTTGGCCTTCTTGGCAAGGAGCGAGTGGGCGACACCTCAGGTCCCAATCGAGGTGGTCCCGCTTTTGGGCGAGAACGCCCCTGGACAGCGCCCGGGAAAGGAGGTCCCCACAGAGGCTGGCGAGAGGGACGTAGCGGCGTGAGAGCTCTTCCCAGGCCAGCGCCCCGGGAAAGAGATCCCGGCAGAAGACGGCGAGAAGGAGGCAGCTGTGCGAGAGCTCTTCCCTGGGCACGGTCTCGCAGATCGGGCCAGTCAGCCGAGGCCGCGAGACGTGCCCTCTCGGCAAGCAGTCGGCGAGAGCCCGTTCAGTGAACTTGTCATCTCGGCTCCGGTGCCGGAGGGGTTCCGGGAGCCCGACATGTCCTACTACTCCGGAAAGGATGATCCGGTACAGCATGTACAGTGGTTTGAGGATGTGGTTTCGATCAGACAAATGACGGATGCGTTTAAGTGTCGGCTGTTTGCCATCACCTTGAAGGAGAAGGCGCGAGATTGGTTCCACCAGTTACCGGCAAGATCGATCTATTGCTTCGAGGATCTGCGGAGGGGCTTCTTATTGAGGTTTTCAACATCAAAGAAGCGTAAGAAGGAGGCGGAGTGCTTGTTCTCAGTAAGGCAGAGCCAGGATGATACGTTGGGTCACTACGTGGATCAGTTTCAGGAAGAGATCCTTCAGGTCCAGGAGGTCCCTGGGTACACGCTGATGCTCGCGTTCACCCTGGGACTGAGGCCAGGCTTCTTCAGCATGGAATTGAAAAGGGTGCCCCCCTCTCTTTTGAGGAGCTCATGGAGAGGGCGGCGAAGGAGACGGATTTCGAGAGGGCCAATCCGGCGTTTGCAAGAAGGTTAGCCAGGTTGGCGGAGGATGACGCAAAGGAACCAGGAGCAGTGAAGCAGCAGGAGCAGAGGGAGCATAGAGAAGAAAGAAGGAAGGAGGAACCCCGAGGCCAGGGGCACTAGGGACAGATTCATCGGGGGGCCCGAGAGCCAAACAACCGGATAAGTTGGAGGCCTCATGAGGGTCGCCCCCAGGAGTTGGGAGGAGGCTTCCAGGGAAGAGATAATTTCCGCGAGCCAAGGAGGTTCGATCAACCAACATGGAGACAGGGAGCGAGGGATCGTTTTCAGCATCAGCAGGAGGCAATGGGAATCGGTCGAGGAAGGGGAGCCCGAGGAGGAAGGAGAGGAAGAGGAGATGGAAGAAGGGGTGGGGTGGCGTTGCCTTTCTGTGACTTCCATCAGGAGAGAGGTCACGCTACAGCCACGTGCCCAGAGTTTTTGGAGATGATAGAGACCAGAGGTTTGAGGAGGCAGGATCCGCCGGTGAGGATTGAGGAAATGCAGCAGGGGGAGACGGAAGATAGGTGCGAGGACCGGGTGGATGTGGGAACCCGGGGGGGAATCGGGGCCATCCATGGGGGGATTGGGATCGAGGCCACCCGGAAGGGGAGCTTCCAGACTATGTTCCGAAAGGGGGTAGCCTCAACCTCCCAGACCCCACCCCCACTAGAAAAAATTACCTTCTCTTCAGAGGATATGCCGGAGTACGAGGACCCATTCTGCGACGCCTTGGTGATCCAGACAGCAGTGGAAAACTTTACGGTCTCCAAGATCCTAGTGGATAACGGGAGCTCCGTGAATGTGATTTTTAAGAAGGCCTTCGATGAGATGCAGGTGGAAGCCAAGAGGGTTTTGGCCTCGGATGGACCGTTGTTCGGATTCTCCGGGGAGAGAAAAGAAGTGGAAGGGGGAGTAGGGCTGCACGTGAGGTTGGGGGGCGTATCACGGAACTGCCGGTTCGTGATTGTGGATGCCCCGAGCAGCTACAACACCATCTTTGGACGTCCCCTCATCAGCGCCTTTCGCTGCGTCCCCTCCTCATTCCATCAATGTCTCAAGTTTAACAATGGAGGTATGCAGGTCAGGGTCAGGGGAGATCCAAAAGTGGCGAGACAGTGTTACGTCACGGCGGTTAATAACATATCTTGAATGGCAGAGGCGGAGGAGTTGGAGAGGGAGATGGCAGCGCAAGAAGAAGCTATGAGGGAAGAAGAGGAGAGCCCAAAGGAGGGCGGGGGAGAGGAGACCGGGAAACAGCAAGGAGGTGTGCAGGAGGTTCAGGAGGGAGGTGAGGTCGAGCAGCAACAGGAGAGCCCGGAGGGGGCAATGGAGATTGAGAAGGAGCAGAGGGGAGGAGATGCGCGGGAAGTCAGGAGGAACGGAGAGTCGGAGCCGCGGGAAAGAATGCAGGAGAAAGAGGGAGAAGGAGGGGCAGAGGAGGAAGCCCAAAGGGACATGAAAATTGAGCTACAGCAGGGCGAGGTGATAGAAGTTGAGGAAGCAGGAGGGGAGGAAGAACGGGAGCAGGTAGAAGAAGCAGGGGACGGCTGGGAGCAGTCGCGGCTAGAGGTGGCCGAGGAAGTGGTGGAGGTAGAGGTCCGCACCAGCCAGGGGCAGGTATGGACCTGGGAACGGATCATCGGAGGCTTGAGTCCCGAAGACCAGGAGCGGATGCGGGTCTGCATCCAGAGCAACGTCGACATCTTCGCGTGGAGCGCGGCGGATATGTCGGGCATTGATGCGGACGTAGCCTGCCACCGCCTAAATCTGGACCCTCGAACGCGCCCCATACGCCAGAAGATGCGAACCATCGCCACCAAGCTGGAGGAGCCCATTCGCGAGGAGGTCAAGAAGCTCCTGGAGGCGGGCTTCATCTCAGAGATCCAGTACCTAGGCTGGATCTCCAATGTTGTAATGGTGAAGAAGGAGGGAGGAAAATGGAGGATGTGTATCGACTTTTCATTATTAAATAAATCGTGCCCCAAGGATTGCTACCCCCTGCCTCGAATCGACGCGCTGGTTGATTCAGCCGTTGGTTTTTCTGTTATGAGTTTTCTGGATGCTTTTTCAGGTTACCATCAGATCCGGATGCACCCTCCTGACGTCAAGGACGTCTCCTTCATCACAAGGGAAGGGTGCTTTAGTTATAACATGATGCCCTTTGGGTTAAAAAACGCGGGAGCGACATACCAACGGATGATGGATCGAGTTTTCCAGGGCCAGAGGGGTCGGAACCTGGAAGTCTACGTTGACGATCTTATGGTAAAGAGCAAGGGGGTGAACTCACATCTCCAGGATCTGGAGGAGACGTTCGCCACCTTAAGAAAGTTCAAAATGAGGTTGAACCCCTTGAAGTGTGTTTTCGGGGCTAGTCGTGGGAAGTTTCTCGGGCACCTTTTGACCCCGGCAGGAGTAGAACCTAATCCTGATAAAGTAAAGGCCATTCTGGAACTAGAATCACCGCGAAACGCTAAGGAGGTACAGCGCTTGACAGGAAAGCTGGCCGGCCTTAGCAGATTCCTCTCTAGGTCAGGGGAGAAGTGCTCGCCTTTCTTTAAAGTGCTACGAGGGAATCAGAGATTTGAATGGACAGCAGAGTGCGCAGAAGCTTTTCAAAAACTGAAGGATCAACTCTCCCGAGCTCCTCTGCTTCAAAGCCCTAAAGAGGGGGAAGATTTGACCTTGTACCTAGGAGTGGGAGCAGAGGCGGTGAGCTCCGTCTTAGTCAGAGAAGAGGGAAAGAAGCAGCTGCCCATTTATTATGTTAGCAGGATCCTAAGGAAGGCGGAGCTCCGCTACCCTATCTTAGAGAAACTGGCATACGCCTTGGTTATTTCGGCCAGGAAGCTCCGGCCATATTTCCAGGCCCATTCGATCAGGGTGGTCACGGACCATCCTCTCCGAAAGATTTTTGAAGGGGTAGAGCACTCGGGTAGGCTAGCCAAGTGGTCTGTCGAGTTGAGTGAGTTCAATATTTCGTTCATACCAAGGCTCTCCATTAAGGCACAGGTGGTGGCCGACTTCTTGGCAGACTACGTTGCGGAGGATGGGGCCGAGGAGCCGCAGCGGCCAGAGGCATGGAAGATCATGGTCGACGGGGCCTCGGGAAAGCACTCCCTTGGAGCAGGGGTGGTACTGACGAGTCCTCAGGGGGTGACCATAAGACAAGCGGTCGCCTTGCATTTCCCCACAACCAACAACCAAGCAGAGTACGAGGCAGTGATAGCCGGCCTTCGCCTGACCAAGGAGCTCGAGATCAAGGACGTTGAGGTTTTCACAGACTCATTGGTAGTGGCGTCGCAGATACGCGGAGAGTTCGAGGCGCGGGAGCCCACCCTTGTGAAATACTTGTCCAAGGTGAGGACGATCATCGGGGGGTTCCAGACGTTCTCCATCCAACACGTCCCCAGAGAAGAGAACACTGCTGCCGATCAATTGGCCAAGTTCGGACCTTGGGAAGGGGGTGCCCTCACTGATTTATTCCACCCCGCGATTGAAGAGGGGGAGCTAATGGAGGTGGATCAGTGGCCCTCGTGGGTAGATCCTTTCGTTACCTTTTTTCTGACTGGAACCCTCCCTGAGGGGGTCAAGGAGGCAAGAATCTTCCGCCATAAGGCGGCCCACTATCTCATGCATGAAGGAGGATTGCACCAGAGGATGCTTTTGGGTCTCCTGGCTCGATGCGTGACGGAAGAGGAGACCAGACACATTCTGGAGGAGGTGCACTCCGGGGAATGTGGTAGCCATTCCGGAGGGAGGACATTGGAAGCAAGGGTGGTCAGGCAGGGGTACTTCTGGCCCGCCCTGAGGAAGGACGCGACAGAGTTCGCGAGGAAGTGCCAGAAGTGCCAGCTCTACGCCCCCCTCCAGCTCTTGCCGGCTCAAAGACTCCGAAGCATCACAGCACCATGGCCTTTCGCCATTTGGGGAATGGATCTAGTGGGGCCTTTTCCTCCAGCTAGTGGGCAAAGAAGATTCATCCTGGTTATGATAGATTACTTCTCCAAGTGGCTGGAGGTTAAGGCGCTAGCAAAGGTGACCTCTCAAGTCATCAGGAACTTCGTCTGGGGGGAGATCATTTGCAGGCACGGGCTGCCTCAAGCCATCGTCACGGATAACGGCCCCCAGTTCGCTAGCGAAGAGTTCATCAGCTTCTGCTCTCAGCAGGGCATCGACCTCAGGTTTGCCTCTGTCCACCACCCCAGGAGCAACGATCAGGTGGAGGCGGCGAACAAGATTATCGTTAACTTACTAAAGAAGAAGGTAGAGAATCTGAGAGGGAACTGGGTAGAGCAGCTCCCCTCGGTCCTGTGGGCTCTTAGAACGACCCCGAACACGGCCACTGGTGAGACCCCTTTCAAACTTTCCCATGGTTGTGAGGCGGTACTACCAGTGGAATTCGAGGTCCGATCCCCACGAGTTGCGGTCGCAGGTGATGGAGACGAGGCATGGAGAATGGAAAATGAGGAAGGTCTGCGCCTCTCGCTAGACCTGGCAGAGGAGCTGCGAGATGTGGCAGCCATCAGACAGGAGGAAATCAAGCGACGAATGGCAAAGCACTTCGACAAGCATATCAGGATAAAACAATTCGCGGAAGGAGATCCAGTACTAAAAAAGGTTGATGCGGCAGGGAGATCCGCCCCGGTGGGAAAGCTCAACCCAAATTGGGAGGGACCTTATATTGTAGAGAGAGTGTTGAAAGCAGGGGGTTACTACCTTCAGGATGTGGAGGGAAGGACCTTGAACCACTCCTGGAGTGGGGATGACTTAAAACGCTTCTACCCATGAAAAGGGAGAGCGGTAGATGTGTACTTAAAGCATGATCAATATAATATATTTCTCAAAACGTCTCTTGTCTTTGCTTATTATGACGCCCTAAAGGCAGTATCAAGAGATCTTCATCGGCACCCCGAGCTCGGCTTGGCCCCAGGTAGACCCGCTGCGCAGGCTCCCATCTAGCTGGCAGGTCCGAAGGCTCGCCTGTGGGGGATAGGTTTTGAGTTGAGATCTTCATCAGCACCCCGAGCTCGGCTCGGCCCCAGGTAGACCCGCTGCGCAGGCTCCCATCTAGCTGGCAGGTCCGAAGGCTCGCCTGTGGGGGATAGGTTTTGAGTTGAGATCTTCATCGGCACCCCAAGCTCGGCTCGGCCCCAGGTAGACCCGCTGCGCAGGCTCCCATCTAGCTGGCAGGTCCGAAGGCTCGCCTGTGGGGGATAGGTTTTGAGTTGAGATCTTCGATCGGCCCCACCCGCTGCGCAGGCTCCCATCTAGCTGGCAGGTCCGAAGGCTCGCCTGTGGGGGATAGGTTTTGAGTTGAGATCTTCATAGAGCTCGGCTCGGCCCCAGGTAGACCCGCTGCGCAGGCTCCCATCTAGCTGGCAGGTCCGAAGGCTCGCCTGTGGGGGATAGGTTTTGAGTTGAGATCTTCATCGGCACCCCGAGCTCGGCTCGGCCCCAGGTAGACCCGCTGCGCAGGCTCCCATCTAGCTGGCAGGTCCGAAGGCTCGCCTGTGGGGGATAGGTTTTGAGTTGAGATCTTCATCGGCACCCCGAGCTCGGCTCGGCCCCAGGTAGACCCGCTGCGCAGGCTCCCATCTAGCTGGCAGGTCCGAAGGCTCGCCTGTGGGGGATAGGTTTTGAGTTGAGATCTTCATCGGCACCCCGAGCTCGGCTCGGCCCCAGGTAGACCCGCTGCGCAGGCTCCCATCTAGCTGGCAGGTCCGAAGGCTCGCCTGTGGGGGATAGGTTTTGAGTTGAGATCTTCATCGGCACCCCGAGCTCGGCTCGGCCCCAGGTAGACCCGCTGCGCAGGCTCCCATCTAGCTGGCAGGTCCGAAGGCTCGCCTGTGGGGGATAGGTTTTGAGTTGAGATCTTCATCGGCACCCCGAGCTCGGCTCGGCCCCAGGTAGACCCGCTGCGCAGGCTCCCATCTAGCTGGCAGGTCCGAAGGCTCGCCTGTGGGGGATAGGTTTTGAGTTGAGATCTTCATCGGCACCCCGAGCTCGGCTCGGCCCCAGGTAGACCCGCTGCGCAGGCTCCCATCTAGCTGGCAGGTCCGAAGGCTCGCCTGTGGGGGATAGGTTTTGAGTTGAGATCTTCATCGGCACCCCGAGCTCGGCTCGGCCCCAGGTAGACCCGCTGCGCAGGCTCCCATCTGGCTGGCAGGTCCGAAGGCTCGCCTGTGGGGGATAGGTTTTGAGTTGAGATCTTCATCGGCACCCCGAGCTCGGCTCGGCCCCAGGTAGACCCGCTGCGCAGGCTCCCATCTAGCTGGCAGGTCCGAAGGCTCGCCTGTGGGGGATAGGTTTTGAGTTGAGATCTTCATCGGCACCCCGAGCTCGGCTCGGCCCTAGGTAGACCCGCTGCGCAGGCTCCCATCTAGCTGGCAGGTCCGAAGGCTCGCCTGTGTGGGATAGGTTTTGAGTTGAGATCTTCATCGGCACCCCGAGCTCGGCTCGGCCTCAGGTAGACCCGCTGCGCAGGCTCCCATCTAGCTGGCAGGTCCGAAGGCTCGCTTGTGGGGGATAGGTTTTGAGTTGAGATCTTCATCGGCACCCCGAGCTCGGCTTGGCCCCAGGTAGACCCGCTGCGCAGGCTCCCATCTAGCTGGCAGGTCCGAAGGCTCGCCTGTGGGGGATAGGTTTTGAGTTGAGATCTTCATCGGCACCCCGAGCTCGGCTCGGCCCTAGGTAGACCCGCTGCCCAGGCTCCCATCTAGCTGGCAGGTCCGAAGGCTCGCCTTTGGGGGATAGGTTTTGAGTTGAGATCTTCATCGGCACCCCGAGCTCGGCTCGGCCCCAGGTAGACCCGCTGCGTAGGCTCCCATCTGGCTGGCAGGTCCGAAGGCTCGCCTGTGGGGGATAGGTTTTGAGTTGAGATCTTCATCGGCACCCCGAGCTCGGCTCGGCCCCAGGTAGACCCGCTGCGCAGGCTCCCATCTAGCTGACAGGTCCGAAGGCTCGCCTGTGGGGGATAGGTTTTGAGTTGAGATCTTCATCGGCACCCCGAGCTCGGCTCGGCCCCAGGTAGACCCGCTGCGCAGGCTCCCATCTAGCTGGCAGGTCCGAGGGCTCTCCTGTGGGGGATAGGGTTGGGTCAAGCAATCTCCATCAACATCAAACTGACAAGGCAGAATTCATTTTGGCGGAATAGGGTGAAAAGTCCCCTTAAGCGGCACTACACCTTAGTATCCCCACTTAGTCCTAAAGTACAAAAGTAAACTAAGGAAAAAGGGGTGTGGAGTAGGGTAGGAGACAGCACTCGCAGCAGACGGCTTTTGAGGATCGTCTCGTCGTGGCGAAAGGGCACTCGCGGGGCAAGCCATTGCGCCAACTCGCGGACGTTGAGCGCGCCGGGAACCCGTCTCGCGTAGGGCATAACAGCAGGAAAACATATGCACAGAAAAGTTACGCGGCGAGACGAAGTAGTAGCACCGTCCCGCAGACAAAAAGCAAACCAGAGATTAACTCCACAAAAAATAAGAAATAAAGTAGAAGACAGCTAAATTGAGCGCTCGCTCGTCACTTGGCAGATGCCACAAAATATAGTTTAAAGTCTTTACATCAGGAGGAGGAGAGAGTGATTCTAAATCCTGGAGGCGGCGCATCAGTCCTCCTCGCCGGATGAAGAATCATCGCTCTCCTCGCTATAGAGCTCGGGGACCAAGTCGCACGCGGTTACTGTCTCAGAATCGTCCTTCACGACCCCCAGGTCTTTCATCATCTATAGCACCAGCTCAGCCCCGCGGATGCCAGCGTCTCAGCATCGTTCCTCGACTTCTTCATAATAATAATGTGGTGGGGGAGTCTGGAAGGGTTCGCGGCGAGATGACGACGCGACAGCAGCCTGGAGGCGCGCATTCTCAGCCGTCAGCGCCTGGACCTCCTCCTCCAAGGCCGCCACGCGCGAACGAAGTTGTCCCGCCGTCTCGGCATCCTGCGGGATGACCTAGCAATTAGCCAAGAGTCATGGAAAAGAAAAGACCCAAGGAAAAAAGGGAGTTGTGGCTTACCACACCGCCTTGGGCCTTTACGAGGAGTGACTCGGCATCTGACAACCTTCTCGCCAGACCAGCAGATTTCTCCCGTTCCGCCTCCAGGTTTTCCTCGCTGGCCTTCCATTTTGAATTGATGTAAATAAGGCGGCGAGAGGAACGGTGCGAGAATTCCAAGGCCCGCATCTGATGGTGGCAGGTCTTCAACACGAGGTCCTTGGTGGACTCGCTTTCAGGCAGAGAGGCGTCTAAGCCACCATAAAGGCCGTACCCGATGGCGAAGGCATGGCTGGAAGGGACCTCTTGCTCCTTCCATGATGGAAGGAGAGTGGAGATGGACACACGGTTGGCGTCCCGCCCCCACAGCAGAACCGGGTCGCCGACGGCATCGTGAACCACGGGACCCAGGTTATAATTCATGTGAGAGGCGGGGGCGGGACGACCAGAGGAGTCGCCCTCGCGAGAAGAGGTAGCAGCCACCGACTCAGGAGCAGCAGCTCGCGGGTTGGAAGCATTGGCGGGCAGGCTGGAAGCAGCAGCAGGTTGACCAGAAAGCACCGTCTTGCGGATAGGCGAGACGGCCGGGTGATTAGGCGAGAGAGGCGGTGGAGTTTCCCCTAAAGAGATAGGGCTCCCTTGAGGAGCCTTCCCCCCTTCCTTGGAGATAGCTACAACTTTCTTCATCTTCTTTTTTGGAGGGCTGGAGCGAGAGGGGACGGTGTCATCTCTGGGACGCTTCGGCGGGACAACCGCCAGGGACTCTCTCGCCGCCTCTGCCGCTGCATTGGCGAGATCAAGACCCTTGGCAGGGTGAATATTGCTCTTATAAGGAGGGGATGTTGGGATAATTCGCTCACCTAAAAGCGAGTGGGTAGGGGTTAGGAAAAAGCGAGACGACAAATAGCCAAGAGAGAGGAATAGAAGAATACCCTCGCCCGGGAGCACTGGGAGAAGCGAGTCGAGGCCTCGCCGCAAGAAGTTGACCTCGAAGTTCTTGCCAGCAAGGTACTCGCACAGCAACTTCTCTGGCCCGCTGACTTGGGGGGTGGCGTAGAAGCTCTCTGGCGGAGAGACCGGTGCGAGAGGGACGCCGCCGAAGTCAGCCCGGTCTCCCCGGATGAAGACGAATCGGGTGAGCCAGTGATGGTTCTTGTTAGGCGTCTCGCATACCTTGAGCCCCTGCCCAGTGAAATACGAGACGTCATCGGCATTGGCGTGGTAGATGAAAAGCTTGCGGAAGGCCGTCAAGCTGAACTCGATGCGCTCTCGGCGCATGTAGCAGACAAACGCAATCAACACCGAGATGGCGTTGGGATTGAACTGTGCCGGGACAACGCCAAAGTACTTGAAGACCTGCTTCACCTCAGGCCAGAGGGGCAGTCGCAACCCCGCCTCGAAGTGCGAGACGGGGAAGGCGAGTTCCCCAGGGTAGTATGTGTTGATGCACTCGCCGACCTTAGGGGGACGCGACTCGATGCCCTCCCCCAGATACTCACGGGCAAATTTATCATGGTCCTCCCGAGGGAGCCTGCCGAGCGGGAAGTCGTGGTCAGTAAACCTCTTCCCGCAGCGGCTGCGCCCCTCGCCCTCCTCCACTTTCTTCTTACCCATCTTCTTTGGCGAACTAGTCCTAGGCGAGACGAAGGAGTTAAGAGGCGAGAATGGGCCGGCGAGACGGAGAGGTCAGAGGGCCAAGACTTGGTTAACGGCGAAGGCGGAAAGTGTGGTATCTAGTCCAGGACTAGGCATATTTATAACTGATGCAAGGCCAATGATTAAAAGGGCGGGAAAATAAGGGGGAGAGGAAGAGTCGGCGTTTTTCTCTCTCCTATACCTCGAACGGCGCGACCCGTCACAGTCAGCAAAAATTATAAATAAATATCTAGCATAAATTAAAAAGGAGGATTAAAAAAAAAGAAAATCAAGCCTTAAGAAATATATATATGCGATCAGACATCATCCCGCAGGAGGCCAAACTCCCGGCATACTTTGGCGAGACTGCCATTATTACAAATCTTGCGAGAAGAAGAAAAAGATGAATAGTAGGACGGACATTCGTCAGTATGGGCGCCACTCCCAGCGGCCGCCGCGTGCTCCCCCGCGAGGAGGCCTACTCCGCGAGTGGAAGGAGCGGATGGTTTGGAGGCCACGCCGCGCGAGACGGAGCTGCATATCGGTCTCATTGATGATGGCCTCAGGGTCGGTGCCGTCGACATCCGGCTCGGCATTTGCTCCAGAAGATAGACGGGCGCACTCGCCCTCCAGTGACTCGATGCGCTTCTCCGCAGCCTGTTTATCTAAAGTTAAGGAGTGAATGAGGCGCGCGTGCTTCTGGAAGAGCTCAGCCGTCTTCCGCTTCATCTCCACTGGATCCAAGGGATCGCCCAGATAGTCTTCAATCCCGTCCGCAGGAGGAGGCGAGACGGGGAGTTTCTTTGGCTGCTCCTCAATAGGAGAGTTGGCTCGAGAATCTGCGCAAGGAGTGCAGGGGCAAGGTGGAAGAGGCACTCGCAGGAGAGAGTGAGAGTAGCGAAGGGGATTCAAAAGGGCGAGGGAGGGTCCCTTACCAAGATGGCGAGAGGTATCGGCAGCCGGGGAGGGGTCGTCCCTCCTCTCGCTGGGAGTAGTTGGAGGAGTAGATGAGGGTAGCGAATCAAGTTCCTCGCAACGGACAGAAGAACCATCTCGCGGACTCTTCGGGGACGGCGGAACCACAAGAGCCCCCTGAAAAAAGCGTTAGTCAGCAAAAGAGCACCCGGTCACGGAAATAACAGTGGTAATCGCGAGTGTCCACCTCTTTTTCCGTAGAGAGCGCACGGGGAGTGGGGGCAGGTTTCAAAGAGGCGCGAGACGAATCTACTGCTGCAAGAGAAGGGCCCCCAGCCTTCGTCTTTTTCGAGCGAGACGACGGGGCGAGGGGACGACCCAGGGAAGAGGTGAAAGCAGCCACGTTGGCCTTATGTTGCTCTCGCACCAGGGCGAGATGTTCGTGAAAACTTTGACTGTGCGTCATTCTGCAAGAACTCGAGGACAGGGAAGAAGAAGAATATGCAGAGCGGGGCATCAGGAGCGCAGGGCAGGAGTCATATATTTATAGACCCCGGTGGGGGCCTCAGAAGATTCCTCATAAATACATTTTTTAATGCACCTTGAATAACGAGCCTCGGTTGAACATTCTTTTTGAGCTTAGAGTAATCTCAAAAAGAGCGGGGATTGTGTACAACCTCGGGCTCGCAAAGAGCCCTCAAGAAGTAAAAAGAGCGAGACAGGCAAAGGGTACCAAGAGGGCCCACTCGCAAGCGGCGAGATGATGGGCTCCCCAAAGGGCAAAATGCCCCGCCTAGAGGCGAGAGGGCCCCCAGAGGCGAGAGGGCCCCCAGAAGCGAGAGGACCTCCAAGGGCGAGAGGCTCCGGCGAGACGGGCGGCGGGTCCTTCTCGCCGGCAGGCGCCTTTCCTCTCGCCAGGGGGAGAAGGTTTTTTTACTCTTTCCTATCAAAGCAGGGGGTTTTTACTCTTCTACCCCGGGTATTTTTACCCTTTTACCCTTGGTGGACTGCGTATAGCTCCTCAGAACAGCGGAGTTTGGCTGTTGGCAGACCCAGCCAAGGGTACCCCAGTAATTTCAGGCCGGAGCAGTTTTGTTATTTGCAGTTCAGATTCTGAAATCTATAAATAAGCCCATAGGGGTTCTTCAGAAGTGACCCTTTTTTGGAGATTCGGGAGAGGATTCATTGGCATGGTCTTCTGAGGAACTCCAAGCCCAGCTTTTGGCTTTGGAGGGGAAGCTCTCTGTGACCTTCCGGGTAAGCGGTGGGACCTCCCTACTGCGGCTTTGGGACAGTTTTCTAATCCTTCACGACCGGTTGGAGGTCGGAGCTTGGGCCAAGTAGGAGTCGGCTACGCCCCTATTTTGTGAACATTCGTCGAAGTCAAATTTTGGCTTCAACACTTGGTAATTGTTGTTATAGGCGAACTCTACCATGAAGAGGTGATCTTCCAACTTCTTCCTAAAATCAAGAGTACACATACTCGGCATATCTTCCATTGTACGGTTCGTTCTTTCTGTTTGTCCATCAGTTTGAGGATGGAACGTCGTACTGAACTTAAGCTTCGTGCCCAGACGTTTTTGAACCAACCTCCAGTCTTTGGACGTGAAATGTCCATCATGATCACCGACTATACTCCTAGGAATCCCATGTTGTGAACGTACAACTCTACCAACTTCTCCACGCTGTCCTCTTTTCGGTTTGGGATGAAATGGGCCATATTGGTCAAGCGGTCTACAATCACCCAAATCGCGTCGTTTCCCTGCTGCGATCGAGGTAAGCCATGCACAAAATCCATGGAAATGTCATCAAACTTCCATTCGGGGATCGAAAGAGGCTTCAGGAACCCGCCCGACTTTTGACACTCGGACTTCACGAAGGCGCAGGTTTGACACCGGCTCATGTATAAAGCTATATCATGCTTCAAATCAGGTCACCAAAAGGATTTCTTCATATCCAAGTACATCTTTGTACTGCTCGGGTAAATGAATTACTTCGTAAAGTGAGTCTCAAAGATAAACTCCTTGCGGAGCTTGCCGAACTGCAGTACACATATCCTTTCGTCCTTCCTCAAGATGTAACACCCCCTATCAGTCGCATAACATATAGCAGTAGGTCCGGCCGGGGATCGACGCCATATACCACAGACAGACCAGAAGGTTACTCAATGGAAACCATCCTGCTAATAATCAACGACCTACACAGAGTACATTTTAGCGGAAGCAATTTAAAAGTTGCAAATAAGAACCCTGCCAACAACATGAATGTCCACAAAACAAACCCAAAAGGAATGTACGCACAAATACACGAGTACATGGCCTTAAGGCCTTACAACAGTTTACTTAAATTAAAGTGTTTTCCAAACCTCGGCACGCAGGCCGGTCAGACATGAATAATACAAGTAAACATTTAATAATTAGGCCTTCGAGGGTCGGCTCAGCAACATGGGCTTTTGCCTGCTATTTACCACTTGGCTTCACAGCACCTGCAAGCAACAATCCACCGCAATGGTGGCAAACAAAAACAACGGTCAGCTATGCTGACCAAATTATAATGACCCCGACCCCGAACTCGGGGCGGCGATGCTCCTTCCATGCACTTTGTTAACATAACCAAGCAGTATATTGTAAAAACACTACATCACAGGCGTGGGCATGCACGACCACAAACCCCGTGCTCTCAGGGCACATTCTCGGTGAACCCGGTCAAAGTCCGCGGTCTCACCACCGCCCCCTGGACGGCAAATCTCGTGAGCATTATGGTCTTTCTGGCCAAAGCCTAAGACCCTCCATCTATACCAACGGTAAGTGCCAAGTACCTTTAGGTCTCTTTAACCGAACGACATAGAGCAGGTACGGTTCCGCCTAACCCGTTGCTCACACCACCCTGTCACCTTAAGAAATGGGCGCGGGTAAAACTTCCCCGAGTCCCAATCCGATCACACACTTCACATAACCTGGTTATGTGCAAGTTGGCTCCCAGGCCACCAAGATGGCAGAATCACGCATCTGCCCAATTTTTCGGGTGCACCTTGGAGTTAGTCCCCAAGGCTCCCTGTTGCAATCTACCGCGTAGAAAACCCGAAAAACGACCATCGATGCGGAGTCTTCTCCGGCCATTCATACAATGCAACATCACCGATCTAGACCAACTTGTCCGGGTAGGCTTCACACATCATGCCTATGTCCGTTTCTCGATTACGGACTCTGCATGCTAAACAATGAGGACTATTCATGTCTACCCGAAGGAACACCTCACACTCACCGCAAACTCGCGAGAGTGGGCTTTTTATATAAAGAAAAGAAGGACTTCACATATCCTAGGATGAGAATCGTTACCCTAGCATTCCTCTTCGGCGCCATGAATATCTATGAGGATGAAAAGCACCGCAATGTCCTCGCCTCCGTAGATCCAAACTCGGCTTGCGATTTGGGGCTCCGAAGCTCCACCGGTGGCCGGATCTTCCTTCCTTCTTCTTCCTTACTCTCCCCTCTCTCTAGAACTTTAGAAAGAGAATAACCCAAAGAGAATGAGGGTATCTAACCCAATTCCCGGGTATAACCCAGCAAGAACAGCCCTGAACCGTTGGATCCCAAAATAAGGAAACGGACGGCCACAATTCATACTTAAAATCAGCTTCCTGGGCTGAACACGGATTATGACACGCCCATGTGCCTCATTCGACGCTGAAAACGTCGCGTCCCAAAAAGAACACGGGCTCTCGACATGCCCGTGTCAGGATCGACACGCCCGTGTCATCCAGTACATGTCTGTGTATCGGGCCGTGTTCCTCCTTCGACACAGGACCAACACTAACCCGAGAAGAACACGGGTACTCGACACGCCCATGTCAGGTTGAACACGCCTGGGCTCCAGGCCGTGTGTCACCCCCCCCGGCACAACTCGGTCAACTACCCGAGTAGGATACGGCCTGGGACACGTCCGTGTCTCAAGCCGTGTTTGCTATCTCAAGTACCTTTCGTCGAATACTCGAGTCAATCGTCGAACCCGAGCACGACACGGCCCTGGACACGCCCGTGTCTCAGGCCGTGTTCATTGTCTCGAGTGTCTTTTGTCAACCACTCGAGTAGATCGTCGAAACCGAACACGACACGACCCTGGGACACGCCAGGTCATGTGACCTCTACCAAGTCCCAAACTCGGCTCAGAACACCACCCGTCGCTCTTTTGAGTTTCAGGGCGTTACAATTCTCTCCCTCTTAAAGGAATTTCGTCCCGAAATTACATAAAGGAAAGATAAAAACAAAACCTAAACGGTACCTGAGTGGAATAACTTCGGGTACTCCTCAAGCATGGTCTGCTCTCGCTCCCACGAGAGCTCCTCCCGACCGCAGTTGTCCCAACGGACCTTGACCATCCTGATTTCCTTGTTACGCAATCGCTTGACTTCCGAGTCCTCAATGCGGACGGGCTTGACCTTCGTCGTCAAACCATTATCGACCGGCACTTGATCGACCGCAATCACTTACAAAGGCTCTTGCACTGCCTTCCGCAACACCGATATGTGGAATATGTCGTGTAGCCCACTTAGCTCCACTGATATCCTCAATCGATAAGCTGCTTCGCCAATCCGCTCCAGAACCTCAAACGGTCCAAGGTACCTCGAGCTTAGCTTCTTCAAGCGCCGTACCCGCGAGACACCCTTGAATGTCATAATCTTCAAGTATACCCAGTCGTTGATAGCGAACTCCACGTTCCTATGCTTGGCGCTATAGTACTTAGCTTACCGGTCCTGAGCGATTAGCAATCTTTCTCGAATCGTTCGAACCAAAGACGTTGCATCTTCCACCTCTTGCTGCTTGTACAACTTTGACTCACCTGTTTCCAACCAAGACAATGACGTGCGACATCTTCTACCATAAAAGGTCTCGAAGGGCGCCAATTGAATGCTCGCCTGGTAGCTATTATTGTAAGCGAATTCCACCAAGTATAGGTGATCTTCCCACTGCTTCCCGAAATCCAGAACGCACATGCGAAGCATGTCTTCCATTGTCCTGTTGGCCCTCTCGGTCTGACTATCCGTCTGCGGATGAAAGGCTGTGCTGAAACTCAGCTTTGTTCCCAACATCTGTTGCACCAACCTCCAATCATTGGATGTGAACCGCCCATCTCGATCACTCACGATGCTGCGGGGCACACCGTGAAGCCGTACAATATTATCCACATATAATTTTGCCAATTTCTCCACAGAATCATCCTTCCTATGCGAAATGAAGTTCGACACTTTCGTCAAATGATCTACGACCACCCAGATGGCGTCGTTTCCCTTCCGCGACCTTGGCAAACCATGCACAAAGTCCATAGTAATGTCGTTGAACTTCCACTCCGGAATAAGCAAGGACTTCAAGAATCCTCCCGGCTTTTGGCACTCCGCCTTCACTAAGCCGCATGTTTGACACTTCGCCACATAGATTGTCATCCTTCTTAAGTCCTGGCCACCAGAACAATTTCTTCATATCACGGTACATCTTCGTGCGCCCTGGGTGGATCGAGTACTTGGTATGATAAGCCTCGTACATCAATTCTGCCCGTAGATTGCCCACGTTTGGGACGCACAGACGACCGTCTTTCCATAGTAATCCATCCTCAACATCAAATTGAGAATTTGACCCATCCATAGACTCAACCATTATTTGCTTCATGTGGCCATCCAAATCCAGAGCCTGCCGAATCCAATCAGCCAGGTCACACTGAACTTCAGTCCAATTCAATAGCACTTTGGCACTAGACTGCTTGACTATGCAAGAGATCTCCAACGCCTCCAACTCCCGAACTAAACACTCGTCATGAACTAACAGCCAATTGGCTTGAGCTGGGGCCCTGCGACTCAATGCATCCGCAACTGCATTGCCTTTACCAGATACGTAATGAATCTTGAACGTGTAGTCCCCCAGGAACTCCATCCATCTCCTCTGTAGCATGTTTAGATCCTTCTGATCCAACAAGTATTTCAGGCTCTTGTGGTCGGTATAGATATCGACTTTCACCCCGTACAAGTAATGCCTCCATAGCTTCAAGGCAAAAATCACGGCCGTTAACTCCAAGTCATGGACCAGATAATTTCCTCTCATGCACTTTCAGCTATCACGAGCCATACGCTATCACACTTCCATGCTGCAGTATGACACAACCCAGTCCACTGCCCGAAGCATCGCTATAGATTTCAAAGCCTTCGGTCCCACTCGGCGAACTCAGCACAGGCGTCGTGGTCAACCAACTTTTCAACTCCTCAAAAGCTCGCGCGCACTCCGACATCCAAACAAACTTCTGCTCTTTCCTCATCAGAATCGTGAGGGGTAACACTATCCGTGAGAAGTTCTCCACGAAGCGCCTGTAATAGCCGACAAGCCCCAGAAAACTCCGGACTTCCGCTACCGTAGAAAGCACAGGCCACTCTCGTATAGCAACAATCTTCGCCGGATCCACCGCAATTCCCTCTCCACTAACTATGTGACCAAGGAACGCTACTGAGAACAACCAAAACTCACATTTGGAGAACTTGGCTTATAGTTGATTCCTCCTCAGCGTCTCCAACACCAAATGCAAATGCTTAAAGTGATCCTCTTCACTTTGCGAGTACACCAATATATCGTCGATGAAGATGATCACAAAGTGGTCTAGGTACTCCCTAAAAGTCCTGTTCATCAGATCCATGAACACTGACTGCACATTAGTCAGTCCAAACGGCATGACCGTAAACTCATAATGCATGTATCTCGTGCTAAAAGCTGTCTTAGGGATATCACTTTCCCTTATCCTCAGCTGATAATAATCGGACTTAAGATCCAATTTCGAGTACACCGACGACCCGACTAACTAATTGAATAGATCATCAATCCTCGGGATCGGGTATTTGTTCTTCTTCGTTAGCTTGTTCAGTTCTCGATAATCGATACAAAGTCTCAAGCCTCCGTCCTTCTTCTTAACAAAAAGGACCGGTACGCTCCAAGGCGACGAACTTGGATGCACATAACCCTGCTCCAACAACTCCTGAAGTTGTACCTTCAGCTCTGCCATTTCCTTAGGCGCTAGCCGATACGGAGAGCGTGACACAGGTTTCGCACCTGACACTAGCTCGATGGTGAAATCTATCTCTCGTTGAGGTGGGGCTCTAGTAAGATCGCCAGGGAACATACCAAGGTACTCGGATACCACTAAAATACTGTCCAACATAGGTTTAGGCTTTGCAACCTCCACTAGCATGAAGAACAGCTCTGCACCAGCACAAACCACCTTCACCACCTGAAGAGCAGACATCAAAGTCTTTCTTGACCCTTTCAAGCCCGTAAAAGTCGACTCATGACCTGTTCCCAACTTGACCTCCTTGCGACTGCAATCAATATATGCTTGCTGCTCCGAGAGCCATTCCATGCAAAATATCACGTCGAACTCCACCAGCAGCAATAACGACGCTTGCAAATCGAACTCCTGACTCCCAATATGAATCTTTACGCCACATACTCTATCTGTGCGCATCAAACACTCATTCGACAATAACACATCCCGTTTGTCCTTTGCCATCAAAGATGGTACTCCGATGTGCAATATGAATCCTTCGGACAAAAATGAGTGCGAAGCTCCCGTATCAAAGAGTGCTCTCGTCGGATTCTCACAAATCAAAACAAAGCCTATACAAGCAGTGGTAAGGCAATACGCGCATAACAAGTATTTAAAAATTAACTTGCTATAAATTTAAACCGTACCTGTCACCACATCCGCTTGCTTGATGGCCTCCTGCTGGCAAAGATTATAAACTCTAGGTTGAGCATAATGGGATGCGGTTGACTCCATCGCCTTTCCATTTTCCTCATATGTTGCTCCCGTCTTCCTCTCGGACTTGGGACGTCCGCTCCAGCAGTCTCGGCCAAAGTGTCCCGGCTTTCCACAAGTAAAGCATGCGCCTGGTGTTCGACCCGCAGTTACCCCAGAAGAACCAGAAGAAGGGGTTGGACCTGAATTCCTAGCCTTCTTAGATCACCTACGGTACACAAGCTTTGAGTTAGCTTGGGTGTTCTTTCTGAGATCTAAGTCAGATACCTTTAAAGTTCTTACAGATTTTCTCAGGACCATACAAATTGAGTACTCTACTCATGTTGTATTGATCAGAAGTGATTATGGTACAGAGTTTGAGTGTCTTCTTATGCATGAGTTCTGTGAGAAGGAGGGTATCAGACACTGTTTCTCAGCTCCTAGAACTCCCCAACAAAATGAGGTAGCTGAACAGAAAAAATAGGACCCTAATTGAAGCTGCAAGTATATTACTTGCAGATGCTTACATGCTCCTATCCTTTTGGGCAGAGGCTGTAAGCACAACAAAATATGTCCTGAACAGGAGTTTGATACATAAACTGAAAAATAGGACTCCCTATGAATTACTAAAAGGGAAAAAAGCTAAAATAACCTACTTTAAAATATTTGGATGTATATGTTATATACATAACAATAACAAGAAATACATTAGAAAGTTTGAAGCCAAGGTTGAAGAGGGAATTTTTTTAGGATATTCCCAAGCAAGCAAGGCTTATAGGGTGTTTAATAAATCATCTTTAAAAATTGAGGAATCTATTCATGTTATATTTGATGAAACTAACATGTCTTGCAAGGAGAAAGAGATTTCTACCAATAATCCTTTGCAGGTACCTCACTTGTGTGAGAATATGGATGAACTAAACCTCACCCAAGAGGTTCCAACACATCCTTCTCCACAGGGTGATGAAGATAGTGATGAAGAACATTTGGAAGAAGCTAAACTTCCTCCAACAGCAAACATAATTCCACAAGAGGAATTAATTCAAAATGTTGTTGATGAACCAACTCCACCCACTGATCTTGTCACACTAAGGGATCACCCTAGATCTCAAGTGATTGGAGACATATCAGCGGGTGTACAGACAAGGCATCAACTTAACCAAGATTTGATGCATGCCTGTTTTCTCTCTCAGGTTGAACCTCAATCCATTCATGATGCTGAGCAGGATCCCCACTGGATCATTGCTATGCAAGAGGAATTAAATCAATTTGAGAGGTGTAGAGTTTGGTATTTGGTTCCAAGACCCCAAGACTACCCAGTCATTGGAACCAAATGGGTATACAGGAATAAACTAGATGACCAAGGTACAATTGTGAGGAACAAGGCTAGGCTTGTTGCTCAAGGATATAAGAAAGAAGAAGGCATAGATTATGATCAAACCTTTGCACCAGTTGCAAGGTTAGAGACCATCAGAATTTTTCTGGCCCATGCTGCCTACAAGAAATTCAAGGTGTATCAGATAGATGTGAAGAGTGCATTTCTGAATGGAGTACTTAAAGAAGTGGTCTATGTTGAGCAACCTCCGGATGCTGACTTTGCAGGATGCAGTGGTGAACAAGAGAAGGGTAAACTGGGCTCAAATCATGTTTGATTTGATAAAGAAAAAGAATAATAAGAAGGAAGTCAGTTTTGGAAGGATCCTGGGGATCTTCTTGAAAGAAAAAGCTGCTGAATCCCTGGTCTCCTCGACCATATTCATTAATGCCAGCAAAAGGCTCACTTGTGCCCTGTTTGGTAGGTGAGAGAGGACCATCACAAAGCCATCTAAGGCTTCCTCCTCTGCCACCAGAGCTTATGAGAGTACAAGAGCTGATCTAGCCACTCCCCACCCTTCTAAAGAGATCCCTCCTACACCTCCATCCTCTTCCACCATTCCTTCTCTACACCAACCAAACCAATAACCACAACAACAACCCCAACAACCTGCTCATGTTCCTACTCTAGCTACATCTCCTGAAACTTCTCCACCAATAGATCTTATTGACATCCCCTCTTCCCCTCCTCAGGAATCTCAACAACCTTCTCCATCACAATCCAAACAACCAACCCCACCTCAATCCCCCCATGATACCCACATTCCCTCACTATCTTCATCTCCCTTACCTCCCCATCTAGCCAACCTCCCAACATTCAATCTACTCTCCTCCCCTCTCAACAGTCCCTCTCCATAAGATACAACCATACAAGATGCTCTCCCTCCCACTCCACCAACTACTTCCATCCCTACATCTGCTTCCATACCAGCACATTCTGCCACACCATTTGCAACTCTACCATTGGATCCCTCAATCACTACTTCTCTTATTGCACCGTTTACTCCTCTCCTCAACACTCTTATAGCAGAGGCTATTTCCCCTCTTGCTACTTCCATATATTCTCTTGCTGCTCAAATCCATGCTCTCTCTGCTGCCCCCTCTTCACTTAGGGTCCTGGCTCCAGTTAGAACTGAAACCATGTAGGGGGAGATACTTGATGAAGAAGCAACATCAACAGTATCCCCAGCAACAGTAACAACAGCAACATCAGTACCAGCAGCAGCAACAGCAGAATTAGCCCCAGAAACAGCAGCAACAATAGCATCAGAAGAAGCAGCAGCAGATGCTGATGATGATTTATTTGATTTGATTCATTTTATTAATACTGACATGGATGTGGATGAGACTGCCACAGAAGAAATAACCACCGTTGGTGATTATATTATTAATCCTGCAGTAGATCTATCAAGCTTGTTAAGCATTTTTGATACAGCTCATTTGAGCTCTCTTCCGGAAGGTACTAAGCCATCTTTGGCTATAATACCTTACACAACACCAATAAGTTCTAAAGTTGCCAAGCAACTCAAAGACATTTTTGCTGCTCCAAAGACTACAACCATTCCATCTCCACCTGAGGATGATTCAGTCAGTGTTTCATCCCTTCCAGAAACTTCTTCTGCTCCAAGTTTTGTAATGGATGATTCTCCTATGCCTGATCTTGATGCTTTGATCATGGCTGATATTGAAGAAGAAAATAAGGTAGTTGCTGAAAGCATTGTCATAGATAGTTCTCTAGCTCCCTCTCAAGCTGAGAAACCCCTTATTTCCGCTGAAGCCCTAAAAGCTTTAAATGCTCTATATGATAATCCTCAAGAGTCCACTGATGATGATGATGATGATGATGAAGACTCAGATGAGGAGGCCAAGAAAAAGAAAGTTTCCAAGAAAAGGAAAGCTCCTCCACCTCCTGCTCCAAAGCCCAATCCAGCAAATGACACCCCTTACTATATCCTTCATAAAATCACTCCTTATAAGGGTATGCCTGCTTGGATGTGGCAATCCAAGAATGAACAGAAATAAAGAAAGAAGAGCAGAAGATATTCACCTCCTCTCATTCAAAGTTATAGAAAGGACCCTCCTCCTCCTCCTCCAGCTGCTGGCGCTTCAGGCACAACTTCTCAAAGGCATACTCAATTTCAAACTTATTAAAGGCATCAGGGTAGGTCCTCATTTTCAGGAAGCAACCAGCAAATACAGCATTCATCTGGCAAGCAAAAATAGCAACATCAATAACAACATCGACAACAACAACAACAACAACAACTCCCTAAACATCAAAAAGCTGAAAGCCCCAAGAGACCTACTTCCCCACCTGTACCATATGAAGATCCTGAAACGACAACAACAGCTAGGATGGCCAGGCTCCAAGAACTGGTTGGCCTTTCCTTGATTAACAAAGCCAGAGCTGAAGGGAAAGATCCATCAGAATATACTACCATGTAAAAATACAAGAAGGAAGAGCTGAATAGGTTTAAAAAAGCTAATAAATTTTTCAATGTTGATGATTATATGAAACTGCACCTAGAAGCAGTGGTCCCAAGGGCTACATCTCTAAATATCATTGGAGCTACTGACATGACTATGACAAAGGTGCAAGCAGCAGATCCTAATAGGAAAATTATGTTTACTAAGCCTGGAGAGAAAAGCAAAGAGAAGAACCACAAAGGTATAAGGCAAAAGAAATGATTTTTAAACTATCTTTAGTCTGTCTGAGTCTGCTTAAAACTGCTTTCTAATTTCTGATATAAAGCTTATTGTATATATATATATATGTTGCATGTGTTAATTTTCTCTGCCAGATATATGTTTTCTTGCTTTGTTTACTTTCAAGTTTAGTTTGAGTCTGTAATTAGTGACCTCACCCAAATAGGGGGAGATTGTTGGATCCCTAGTTGGATTTGGGCTAGGTTCACTAAGTTAGGATCATATGACCCATCATGTATAGTTAGGGTCATGGTTGTGTCCTAGAGTCTAGGCTAAGTCCTTAGAATCAACATCACATGGATCAGCCTTCAACAAACTGCCAGAGACTCAAGCAATTGTGTCAACGCTTCGAAAAGGTTGTGTCGACACCAGAAGCCAGATTGTGTCGACACACAGGACTTGTGTTGACACACAGAACATCTGTCGACATCAACTGTGTCGACACCAGAACCCAGAATGTGTCGACACCAGAAGTCAGATTGTGTCGACACACATGACTTGTGTCGACATACAGAACATCTGTCGACATCAACTGTGTCGACACCAGAAGCCAGATTGTGCCAACACACAGGACTTGTGTCGACACACAGAATATCTGTCGACAACAATTGTGTCGACACACAGGACTTGTGTTGACACACTCCAGATTTCTATCAAAACAACAACTATGTCAAGACAAGAAGAAATTGTGTCTACACACAGGACTTGTGTCGACACATTCCACAGAAGCTGTGTCAAGAAGTTAAAGAAGAATTGTGGACTCAGCTCGATGAACTTAGACCACATTGGCAAGAGTTATCTAACAGCAGTTAGAAGTTCAGCCCAACGAAACTAGTTCTCAGGTCGACGAACCCAGTTCTCAGAAAAGGCAAGGTTCTAGAGAATGCAGTTATCTGTTTTCAGCTCGGCGATCTTGGAACTTAGCTCGACGAACAGAAGCCATCTGGTCGACGAACACAACTCCTCAGCTCGACAAACTGTGGACTCAACTCGACGATTTCTGTTCTCTCTTCGACGATTCCAGACTTAGTTATTTCCTTCCTTCTGTCCTTAGTTTACTACATTAATTCCTGAGTAATCAATGCTCAATATTCTCTGAATATTACAGTTAGACGGAGCATTGATTATGGTCTTCATCAGGATTGTTGCTTGCTGTTTTTCCATGGGACAGTTGGGGAAATTCAATCAATGTAAATATTATCAAGGCCGTCAGCATTGAATGCAGAAGAATTTCAAATTTCAAAAGAAAACCTTTTTGAAAAATATAAAAAAGATTTTCTCTCTTTTCCTGTAGACAAAATTCAATCAGAGAATTCAATCAGTCAGCAATACAGTCAATCTGCAACAAGGATTTCTCTGCCTTTCTCTGTCGACAGAACGCTGATACACAGATAGAGAAATCTGATACAGACACACAAGATCTAGACCAGAAGAATATCAGCAATCTGAAGGAGAAGAACATCAAATCAAAATCAAGAGTCTTCTTCCTTCTACACTCCAGGACACTTCAAAGGACAACAAATCCTCTATCTGTCAAGAAGTTCCTGGAGTTCATCTGGTTAAAACAACAGTCTGAAGGCCTATCACCCTAAAGCAAAGCTCCATCTTTCCTGAACCATTCAACATCTCAGGGGGAGCCTTTGCTAACATCAAATCCACAAAAGTCTTCTCAGTTATTTTGAGAAAGAGAAGACATAATCAATCTCTCACCCCCCACTGTATAAAGGGTTCTTAACTCCCTTCAAAAGTTATGCCTGGTTGCAAGTCACCTGATCAAAAGACTTGAGGTTTGGTTTTTGAGCACCTGATCAAAAGCTCATTGGTGTCAGGCACCTGATCAAAAATCTGAGTGGATTCCTACCAGGGTGGTATAAGAGTGGATGTACCCAGGTTGGGGAACCACTATAAATTTCTTGTGTTGTCTGGTTGCTCTTTTCTTTTGTTTCTTGCTGTACTTGTGCTAGTTAGGATTGTTGTGTTGGTGTTTTTCAATTTAATTCCTGCAGCACTAGGACTAGATTGAATTAGTTAAGTTAAATTTTTATAAACCCTAAATACTCTATTCACCCCCCTCTAGAGCATTCCAGATCTAACCTATCACTTTCAAAACATTTAATAATTAGGCCTTCGAGGGCCGACTCAGCAACATGGGCTTTTGCCCACTATTTACCACTTGGCTCTGCAGCACCTGCAAAGCAACAATCCACCGCAACAGTGGCAAACAAAAGCAACAGTCAGCTATACTGACCAAATTATAACGACCCCGCCCCCGAACTCGGGGCGGCGATGCTCCTTCCCTGCACTTTGTTAGCATAACCAAGCAGTATAGTGTAAAAACACTACATCACAAACGTGGGCACGCACGACCACACACCCTGTGCTCTCAGGACACATTCTCGGTGAACCCGGTCAAAGTCTGCGGTCTCACCACCGCCCCCTGGACGGCAAATCTCGTGAGCATTATGGTCTTTCTGGCCAAAGCCTAAGACCCTCCATCTATGCCAACAGCAAGTGCCAAGTACCTTTAGGTCTCTTTAACCGAACGACATAGAGCGAGTACGGTTCCGCCTAACCCGTTGCTCACACCACCCTATCACCTTAAGACATGAGCGCGGGTCAAACTTCCCCGAGTCCCAATCCGATCACACACTTCACATAACCCGGTTATGTGCAAGTTGGCTCCCATGCCACCAAGATGGCAGAATCATGCATCTGCCCAGTTTTCCGGGTGCACCTTGGAGTTAGTCCCCAAGGCTCCCTGTTGCAATCTACCGCGTAGAAAATATGAAAAAACAACCATCGACGCGGAGTCTTCTCCGGCCATTCATGCAATGCAACATCACCGATCCAGACCAACTTGTCCGGGTAGGCTTTACACATCATGCATATGTTCGTTTCTCGATTACGGACTCTACATGCTAAACAACGGGGACTATTCATGTCTACCCGAAGGAACACCTCACACTCACCGCAAACTCGCGAGAGCGGGATTCCTATGCAAATAAAAGGAGGACTTCACATATCCTAGGATGAGAATCGTTACCCTAGCATTCCTCTTCGTCGCCATGAAGATCTATGCAGATGAAAAGCACCGCAATGTCCTCGCCTCCGTAGATCGGAACTTGGCTTGCGATTTGGTGCTCCGAAGCTCCACCGGTGGCCGGATCTTCCTTCCTTCTTCTTCCTTGCTCTCCCCTCTCTCTAGAACTTTAGAAAGAGGATAACCCAAAGAGAATAAGGGTTTATAACCCTATTCCCGGGTATAACCCAGCAAGAACAGTCCTGAACCGTTGGATCCCAAAATAAGGAAACGAACGGCTATGATTCGAATTTAAAATCAGCTTCCTGGGCTGAACACGGCTTGTGACACGCCCGTGTCCAAGGCCGTGTGCCTCATTCAATGCTGAAACCGTCGCGTATCGAAAATAACACAGGCTCTCGACACACCCGTGTTAGGATCGACACGCCCGTGTCATCCAGTACACGCCCGTGTAGCCGGTCATGTTCCTCCTTCGACACAGGACCAACACCAACCCGAGAAGAACACAGGTACTCGACACGCCCGTGTCGAATTTGACATGCCCGTGTCAGGTTGAACACGCCTGGGCTCCAGGCCGTGTTTCACCCCCCACCCCCCCGACACAACTCGGCCAACTACCTGAGTAGGACATGGCCTGGGACACGCCCATGTCTCAGGCCATGTTCTCTATCTCGAGTACCTTTCGTCGAACACCCGAGACGATCGTCGAACCTGAGCACGACACGGCCCTGGACACGCCCGTATCTCAGGCCGTGTTCGCTATCTCAAGTGTCTTTCGTCAACCACTCGTGTAGCTCGTCGAAACCGAACACGACACTGCCCTGGGACACGCCCGTGTCCCAGGCCGTGTGACCTCTACCAAGTCTCAGACTAGGCTCAGAACGCCACCCGTCACTCTTTTGAGTTTCGGGGCATTACACAAGACCCCATAAATCATCTCCCAGGGGCTACCCTCACCCGTTTGAGCTTCCACCACGAATGCCTGAAACTCTTCATCCAAACTAGTCGCTTCCCAAATATGATCGGATAAGTCATTTTGTAACTCGATCCAGTTCAATCGAGCCATGCTTGACTTGTAGTACCCCCCCCCCCAACCTTTTGCCCGGGTCGGGCCGGAGGGGTACTACTGGCCCAAGACGTCCACCCAGGGCTCATAGGGGAAACAATCCACCCTATTCAAGCACTAGATGGCCGCCTTGAGTGGTTCGAATCATAACATTCACAACCCATCAGAATATAGCGGAAGCATTAACAGGAAACCACTACATATCATATTAAACATATCATATTAATACAGAGGTTCTAGGGCCGAAGCCTTATGCGTTTATAAATGCCCGTGGGCTATACATGTACTACATAAGTCTCTCTCACACTCTCTCTTCTAAACTGCTCGGCGGTACTCACGTCTCTAAACACCGGAGACGGCGGGGGTGCATCTGCTCGAGTAGACCTAGCTGCTGGCGTAATCTCCTGCGGCAGCGGGTCACTATGGTGCTCCACCTCCTGTGAATGGTTAATCAAATAACCGTTAGTCACAGAGCTAAGTGGAAACAAATCTCCTCCCCGGATCCACATCCTGGGGACGAGCACACACCCACCCAACAAAAGTAAAATAGCCGAAGCAAGAGAGGGTTATCACAACATTTCATATATGAACAACTAGGAGCAATTATAAAAGAGTGCAGTATAACCGGAAAAAACAGCAATAATATAAAACAGTTATAGCAAGGCTCTACTAGCTCATCAGCACAACAGGTTTTCATATCTTGAATTCTATCGCAGGCATTCACAGCCGCGCACACAAACCACAGGCACTCATAGCCGCGCACACAAACCGCAGGCATTCATAGCCGCGCACACAAACCGCAGACATTCATAGCCGCTCACACAAACCCTATGTCGACATAGTTTGGACCGCTTCTGTTCCAGCAGGGTAGCGAGCCCCGCGGGCCTCACCGATGTGGCCGTCGGTGATAGTGGCCAGTCCTGCCACTTCTGGGGGTGATCGTACTGCACAACCCCAGGCCCTAACGTACAACCATGTGTACTCCTGGATGTGAGTGACATCCGGTAAAATATTTCGGCCGACCAGCGGAGGAAACCCGACGGGGAATATAACGGTCGGTCACCCGTGGTACTCATCTCCCTGTCGCCTTGAGTCGTCAACCTTGCCGCACCGGTACGAACGGTCTGCGGAAGGGACTGACCCGCCACCATTTCACCGCAAGCAATTTACAATCAATCAAACAATTGCAAACAATATAACATCGGGTCTACGACGACCTGCCTTACTAGGCTTACACTTCGGGCATCAGCACTTTGCTCTACTTTCGACAAGGAGCGTGGGAGCGCTTTATTTGGGGCTAGACCTGGAGGACTACCTCAACTCCGGTTATCCCCAACTAAGGCTCAACCTAAACAACAACTGCTCGTCAGAGCAGGACCCGGGAATATAAAAGTAAATTGCGATAAGATCAAGTGCGGTGGTTATGCTGCTTATTTAAAGTGCTGGAAAGAAAAGTGACCAGTACGAGACTGGATAAGCTTGACCAGTACGCAACTGGAGTAGTACTAAATAGAAAGTACTGAAATAAGCCTGACCAGTACGCAACTGGAGTAGTACTGAAATGAAAGTACTGAAATAAGCTTGACCAGTACGAGACTGGAGTAGTACTGAAATGAAAGTACTGAAATAAGCTTGACCAGTACGAGACTGGAGTAGTACTAAAATGAAAGTACTGAACTGAAAAGAATAAAGGAACTGGACCAGTGTAAGACTGGAATAATCATAAAGAAAATGGTTAGTAGTCCAATCACTCCATTCAGGAGGCTTCAGTTCCATCTCCGTTCTCAGGAGAGATTCAGTTTCATCTCCATCCAGGAGAGATTCAGTTCCATCTCCATCCCGGAGAGATTCAATTTCATCTCCATCCAGGAGGCACATTCAGTTCCATCTCAGTTTTAAATAAGGTTTCCTTGAGTTACACCTTTTAATATTAAGATCCGATTATGAGTTGGTTGCGCCTTATTAACCACGGCTTAATCAAATCGGGGTTTATCAGGAGTTACACTCTCATTATTCGTCAAGAATAATTCATAACTCACCACTCGTACTCTCATCTTCCGAGCGTGCCCAAATCGCCCGAGAGTCGAGGCGCTCGACAATTTTCATGAAATCTCGAAACACCCGGAGCTTGGTCACTTGCCTCGGCCACTCTCGTCGATATGAAACTTATTCAAATTAGAGAGGATAGTCGCGCGCTCCAATTTTCATTTTCGAAGAAAACGAGCGTAATAATATCGAGCGCGGTCCTAGGCTTCCATATTTTGGGAAAAAATATCAAAACTTATCCCCATGAGCTCAAATTTTGATACAACCCTTATATGGATATAAAATGAGCATAGAAAAATTTTCATAATTTTTCAAAGAGTTTTGGTCCTTTACTTTGACCAAATAAAGTTTAATTGGGCTTTTAAAAATATCAAATCAACACCAAAAATTCTCAAAATTTTTGTGGAGGAAGCCCTCATCGAGGGGAACATTTTTCATGTTCAAACCGTTTTCCCTAGGAGCCTATTTTAGTCTCCAAAAAAATAATCATCATATTATTATAATATTATAATATTATAATAATATAATTTATAAAATATTTTACTATTCACCTCCTTCTCCCCCCCCCCCCGCCTGTATCATTCCCGCGCACCTTACGGGGCTTCTCCGCCGCCGGCCGGCCACCGGCCGGCCGTTGCTCCACCACCGGCCAACCCGCCGGTGGTGGGCGCTCCCTCCGGCGGTGGTCCGGCGGCCTGCCGCCGCCGGCCGCCGCCGGAGCTATTTCTTTTTTTTTTGACCGGGAGGGGAGGGGGTGACGGCGGCGGCGCTCCGGCCGCCGGGAGCGCCATGCAAGACGCCCAAAATGGAGAAGGAGGAGGGAGAAAGCTTCCACCTGAGTTTGGTGGGCTCGGGAGGGGCCGGCTTGGTCGGACATGGCTCAAGGTGGTGGTGGAGGGGGAGGAGCTCCTCAGATTGCCTTTTTCCGGCCACCTGAGCTCCGGCAGAGGGTAAAACAGGGGGAGGGGGTTGCTCTGAGAGCTGTGAGGGAAAGTGAGGGGGTTGGGGTCCTTTTATAGGGAGGGGAGGGGGAGATTCCCTCCCATTGGGTGGTGTGGGACTAATCCCTCCTTAGGAAGGGATTAATCCCACCCTCCAGCTGTCCAAGGACAGCTGGAGGTCTCTCATTTTCTCCCATGTGGGGAAAATGGATGAGGCCCCTTTGTGAGCTTGGGCCTTTAGGTGGGAAAGAGAGAGATAGGGAGAGAAAAGAAATGGGTGGGCCTCCACTTGAACTTTGGGAAGCTTGCTGGTTGGGGGCCCATGGAAAGTGAGGGGGAGTATGGGTCATCCTCCTTTGGAGAGAAGGTGGGCCCCTCATTTGGAGAAAAATCCAAAAAGTGGATTTTTAGGAGGGTTTGACCAAGTCAATCCTAGGGTGGGTCCCCCTTGCTGGTCAAAGTCAAAGTGGGTCCAAGTCGTCGGGGTCAGGTCAAAGTTCGGGTGTCGTGTCATAATTGGTGTGCGCACGCTTTTCGGTGCACAACTATGCTTGATTTGACCACAGGTTGACCAATCGTCATCGAAATTGACCGGGACGACTTCCGTTGACTTCGTATTGACCACACGAGTCTAACGCCACTGACTGGGGTTGAATCGGAGTCCGTTTGACGAAAGTCCGAAATTTGCGCGTCGCAGCGCGCTAAAATGGTCGAAATGTGTAAAATTGTCGTTAGACCTCGGAGTCCAACTGAACGAGTTCTGATGCGCTCGTATTGACTATACGAGGCCACATGAACTGACAGAACTCAATTCAGAGTTCTCTAGCTCTATTTCCCGCTTAGGGTTATTTCTCACCGGGTCATGGGTAGGGTTCGGGCCACTTTTATTGGGCCCACTAAGGCTCTGGTGGCCCAATAAAAGGCGGGATGTTACAATCCAATAAAAATAAAAGGATTTTCGTCCCCGAAAATTTGCTTGAAGTAGGAGGAAAAAGTAACATACCTGGGGAAAGAACTCTGAGTGCTTTTCTCGGAGGAGTGCTTCAGGTTCCCATGTGAACTCTTCTCGTCCACAGTTTGACCATAGCACCTTAACCATCAGAATGGTTTTGTTCCGTAGTGTCTTCACCTTGTAATCTATTACTCTGACGGGTTCGAGCCGGACGGATCTATCTGACAGTAGTTGCGCCGGAGGGGTAGGAAGGTACTGCTCTGGTTGCCGGAGGACTCGTCTCAAGGAAGAGACATGAAACACATTATGAAGATTCCCCAACTCTGGGGGTAAGGCTAAACGATAGGCGACGGGACCAACCCGCTCTATCACCGGATAGGGGCCCAAGAAGCGGGGATCTAACTTTTTCTGCTTCCTCAACCGGGAGACACCATGCATGGGTTTTATTTTCAGAAACACCATTTCCCCCACGCTGAACTCCACCGGTCGGTGTCGCGCATCATAATACTTAGCCTGCCGGCTCTGCGCTTCCCGCATTCGCTCCTGAATCAGCCGTATCGCTGCCGTAGCGTCATCGATGTAAGCCACTCCCAAGGCTTCCGGGTCCTCTTCCTGAGCCCACGTCAATGGTGTTCGGCAACGCCTTCCATACAATGCCTCGTACGGAGCCATCTTAATACTAGCCTGGTAGCTGTTATTGTACGAAAATTCGACTAACGGCAACAGCTGCTCCCACGGCTCATTGTGCTCCACTATGCACAGTCGAAGAAGATCCTCCATCGTCCGGTTCGTCCTCTCCGTCTGTCCGTCTGTCTGCGGGTGGAAGGCAGTGCTGAAGGCCAACTTGGTTCCCAAATATGCCTGCACCCGCCTCCATTCCTTAGATGTGAAACGACCGTCACGATCAGACACGATGGACTTTGGTACTCCGTGAAATCGTACCACTTGTTCTAGGAACATCCTGGCCAGGATATCTACTCCGTCACCCTGTCGGTTTGGAATGAACCGCGCTATCTTGGTGAGTCGATCTACGACCACCCATATTGAGTCATTCCCAGCACGGGATCGAGGTAGGCCGTGGACGAAGTCCATGGAGATGTCTTCGAACTTCCATTCTGGTATCGGCAGGGGCTGCAATAGGCCTCCTGGACTGCGGCATTCAGCTTTGACCTTCTGACAGGTCTGGCACCGGGCCACGAAGTCGGTGACATCTCTCTTCATTCCGGGCCAGTAAATGGTCCTACACAAGTCCACATACATCTTAACTACGCCTGGGTGAATCGAGTACCTCGACTGATGGGCCTCTTGCAGAATTTCCCCACGAATCCCTCCAGTAGCGGGAATCAATATGCGATGCTTGAATTGTAGAATCCCATCATGCAAGTTATAATCCTCATGTACCCCTCCTTGCAGAGATCGGATGATCGACATTACCTCTGGGTCGATCTTCTGGGCTTCTCGTATCCGGTCCCGGATATCGCATTGGATCTCCATCCAATACAGCTGAGAATAGTACTCTTCCGGATCTCTTCGGGCAACCAGGGTAATCTCCAAGTCTATCAAAGACTGGAAAAGTTCCTTAGGGATCTGCTCCATCCAACTCCCGACTATCGCAGGCTGGCGGCTCAAGGCGTCAGCGACTCTATTAGCCTTCCCGGGGTGATATTGGAGAGTGAAGTCGTAATCGCATAAGAATTCCAACCATCGGCGCTGCCGGAGATTCAGCTCTTTCTGCGTGAAAATATACTTGAGGCTCTTGTGGTCGGAGAAGATCTCACATTTTACTCCGTACAGATAATGCCTCCAGATTTTAAGGGCGAAGGCGACGGCGCCCAACTCTAAATCGTGTGCTGCGTAGTTTAATTCATGCGGCTTTAATTGTCGCGAAGCGTAGGCCACTACCTTACCATGCTGCATTAGGACTGCTCCCAATCCTTTCAGGGAGGCATCAGTGTAGATTTGAAATCCCTCGGTCCCTGAAGGAATCGTAAGGATTGGCGCGGAAGTCAGACGCTTCTTCAGTTCGATGAACGCAGCCTCGCACTCCGGCGTCCATCGAAATACGGCGTCCTTCTTGGTGAGAGCAGTCAGGGGTAGGGCAATCTTGGAAAATCCCTCGACAAACTTCCTGTAGTATCCGGCAAGGCCGAGGAAACTCCGGATATCCGCAGCCGTCCTGAGTGGCGGCCAATTTTGTACTGCCTGGATCTTGGCTTGGTCCACTGCCACTCCTTCCTTGTTTATCGTGTGGCCCAAGAATCCAACTTCTTCTAGCCAAAATTCGCACTTACTGAATTTGGCGAAGAGAGAGTGCTCCCGGAGCTTTAATAGGACCATCTGCAGGTGCCGGGTATGGTCCGTCTTGGTCTTCGAGTAGATTAGGATATCGTCTATAAAGACGATGACAAAGTGATCCAAGAAGGGTTCGAAGACTCTATTCATCAGGGCCATGAAGGCGGAGGGAGCGTTGGTGAGCCCAAAGGGCATCACTAGGAACTCGTAAAGACCGTATCGAGAGCTGAAGGCAGTCTTAGGAATATCTTCCTCTCGGATCCGAAGCTGATAATAGCCGGACCTCAGGTCCATTTTGGAGAATACCGAAGCACCTTGTAACTGATCGAACAGTTCGTCGATCCTAGGAAGGGGATACGTGTTGCGTACAGTAAGCTTATTTAGCTCCCTATAGTCGATGCACAGTCGCAGAGTCCCGTCCTTCTTCTTGACGAAAAGTACCGGGGCACCCCAGGGCGAGGAACTTGGACGGACGAATCCAACATCTATTAGTTCTTGTAGCTGGATCTTTAGTTCAGTCAGCTCCCTTGGGGCCATCCGGTAGGGGGCTCGCAATACTGGCCGTGCTCCGGACACGAGCTCGATCTGGAAGTCGACCTCTCGCTTAGGTGGCAATCCCGGGAGGGACTCAGGGAAGATATCTGGAAAGTCTCGGACTACTGGGACCTTGGCGAGCGCCTGGGTCTTATTTTCCATCTCGAAATAAATAAGGAATACTTCATCCTTCTGACGGACTGACTTCACCATCTGTGTAGAAGTCAAAATAATACGAGAGACAGATGACACACCTGTCAACGCGACGCTCTGGCCATTTGGATTATGTAGCCGGACTTCTCGCGTGGAACAGTTTATCTGGGCTTGGTGCTCAGCCAGCCAGTCCATTCCCAGAATTATGTCAAACCCAGTTATAGCTAGGCTGGTTGCGTAGACTTCAAACTCTACCTCTCCCAGCGTAGCCTGGAACGAACACTTTTCGGTGGATGTCATATCCGACCCGTCTGGTAAACGGATTTGTATAGACAGTCCGGTTGAGCGAATAACATTTCCCTTTGTTGCGATGAAATCGTGGGAGACGAAAGAATGAGTCGCTCCTGTGTCAAAATGGGTTTTGGCAGGGTGACCTTCTACCAACAAGATTCCCGACGTCATAGGAAAACATATAGATATATATCATCCAACTAATATACATATATATATATATGAAATGTACAACAATAGTGGAAGATCTGATATCTTCTATCGCCTAAGATATATACCTATGACTACGTCAGGGGCTGGTCCATGCTGCAGGTCCAGTGCATAGGCCTCCTGGGGAGCTGCTCGGCCCTGCTGGCCTCTCCTGCCAGCTCGGCCTCTACGGCCTCTTTGACCCTGTCCCCGTGCCGGCTGTTCACCCTGGACTGCTCCTAGTCCTGGTCTCCCTATCGCCTGAGGGCAGAAGGCCCTCATATGTCCCGGCTGCTGACACAAGAAGCAGTTCCCTGCGAAGGGAACATCTCGTCGGGCCACTAGTGGGGGCTGTGGAGCTGGAGCTGGTCTACTGTCTTGCTGTGCAGCTGGGGGTGCTGGGGGTGCTGGTGGGCGCCTATAAGGCAGCCTGCGGCGTCGCTGTCTGCTCTCTCTATCCTGTCTATGGGGAGCGACTCCAACGTCTCGCCTCTGGTCTCGAGGAAGCTCTACTTGACCTCTGCGCCGCTGAGCCACCATCTGCTGGTCCAACTCTAGAGCTGCCGCATGGGTGGCTATGGTGTGGAAGGTGGCCTGAGAGAGCATAATCAAGGACTGCCTCAGGTCGTCTCGTAGTCCTCGGTAGAACCGAGAAGCCCTATCCCTGTCGGAGGCAGCCAAGTTTCCGGCGAAGCGTGCCAGGTGTATGAAATCTCTCTCATACTCTGCCACAGTGCGGTTGCCCTGTCGAATGAGCAGGAACCTCTCTTGCAGCGCGGCTCGGTCTGCATCTGTGATGAAAAATTCTAGCAGAGCCACGGAGAACTCCCCCCAAAGGATCGTGCTCATCGGCCGACCTCGGAAGGTAGAGTGACTAGACGCTCTCCACCAATCCCTCGCATATCCCTCCAAGAGGGTCACCACCAAAGAGACTGCTGCCACAGCTGGGCACATCATCCCTACCAACAGCTCCTCCACTCGCTCCACCCACTCCTCTACCTGAATGGCCGTCTCTGTACCCCTGAAAGGGGGAGGCCTCAGTCCTCGAAAATTCGTCAGCAGATCTGTGGGTGCGGTCATCTCCCGCGGTGGCTGTGCCAGGGCATCTCGGAAAGTCGCTAGTATAGCCGTCAGTGTCTGCCCTATATCTGACTCGGCAAACGGTACGGCTGCGGGAGCAACCGGTTCTGGTGGTGGGGTGGCTGGAACGTATCCTCTGGACGAGGATCCCCCGTTACTGTACTCCGGTATCTGGAGAAGTAACATGAAAGAGTGTTAGTATTTTGCAAAAGTAAGGGAATTTGCAAAAGCGACAACCCAAGCGGAACAATGGTGTATGGGCGTACTAACGCACAGTCTAGAATCCCTAAGCCTCTACACTAGGGTCCACCAGGCTTCCACTGCAAGGTTCGTCCCGAACCTAGAACGAAGCGAGGGACGGAGGGATCCTGAGACTGCTCCACAAGGACGAATCGTGATCGCTCTGATCCATTTGTAGTACCCCCCCCCAACCTTTTGCCCGGGTCGGGCCGGAGGGGTACTACTGGCCCAAGACGTCCACCCAGGGCTCATAGGGGAAACAATCCACCCTATTCAAGCACTAGATGACCGCCTTGAGTGGTTCGAATCATAACATTCACAACCCATCAGAATATAGCAGAAGCATTAACAGGAAACCACTACATATCATATTAAACATATCATATTAATACAGAGGTTCTAGGGCCGAAGCCTTATGCGTTTATAAATGCACGTGGGCTATACATGTACTACATAAGTCTCTCACACACTCTCTCTTCTAAACTGCTCGGCGGTACTCACGTCTCTAAACACCGGAGACGGCGGGGGTGCATCTGCTCGAGTAGACCTAGCTGCTGGCGTAATCTCCTGCGGCAGCGGGTCACTATGGTGCTCCACCTCCTGTGAATGGTTAATCAAATAACCGTTAGTCACAGAGCTAAGTGGAAACAAATCTCCTCCCCGAATCCACATCCTGGGGACGAGCACGCACCCACCCAACAAAAGTAAAATAGCCGAAGCAAGAGAGGGTTATCACAACATTTCATATATGAACAACTAGGAGCAATTATAAAAGAGTGCAGTATAACCGGAAAAAGCAGCAATAATATAAAACAGTTATAGCAAGGCTCTACTAGCTCATCAGCACAACAGGTTTTCATATCTTGAATTCTATCGCAGGCATTCACAGCCGCGCACACAAACCGCAGGCACTCATAGCCGCACACACAAACCGCAGGCATTCATAGCCGCGCACACAAACCGCATGCATTCATAGCCGCGCACACAAACCCTATGTCGACATAGTTTGGACCGCTTCTGTTCCAGCAGGGTAGCGAGCCCGCGGGCCTCACCGATGTGGCCGTCGGTGACAGTGGCCAGTCCTGCCACTTCTGGGGGTGATCGTACTGCACAACCCCAGGCCCTAACGTACAACCATGTGTACTCCTGGATGTGAGTGACATCCGGTAAAATATTTCGGCCGACCAGCGGAGGAAACCCGACGGAGAATATAACGGTCGGTCACTCGTGGTACTCATCTCCCTGTCGCCTTGAGTCGTCAACCTTGCCACACCGGTACGAACGGTCTGCGGAAGGGACTGACTCGCCACCATTTCACCGCAAGCAATTTACAATCAATCAAACAATTGCAAACAATATAACATCGGGTCTACGACGGCCTGCCTTACTAGGCTTACACTTCGGGCATCAGCACTTTGCTCTACTTTCGACAAGGAGCGTGGGAGCGCTTTATTTGGGGCTAGACCTGGAGGACTACCTCAACTCCGGTTATCCCCAACTAAGGCTCAACCTAAACAACAACTGCTCGTCAGAGCAGGACCCGGGAATATAAAAGTAAATTGCGATAAGATCAAGTGCGGTGGTTATGCTGCTTATTTAAAGTGCTGGAAAGAAAAGTGACCAGTACGAGACTGGATAAGCTTGACCAGTACGCAACTGGAGTAGTACTAAATAGAAAGTACTGAAATAAGCCTGACCAGTACGCAACTGGAGTAGTACTGAAATGAAAGTACTGAAATAAGCTTGACTAGTACGAGACTGGAGTAGTACTGAAATGAAAGTACTGAAATAAGCTTGACCAGTACGAGACTGGAGTAGTACTAAAATGAAAGTACTGAACTGAAAAGAATAAAGGAACTGGACCAGTGTAAGACTAGAATAATCATAAAGAAAATGGTTAGTAGTCCAATCACTCCATTCAGGAGGTTTCAGTTCCATCTCCGTTCTCAGGAGAGATTCAGTTTCATCTCCATCCAGGAGAGATTCAGTTCCATCTCCATCCCGGAGAGATTCAGTTTCATCTCCATCCAGGAGGCACATTCAGTTCCATCTCAGTTTTAAATAAGGTTTCCTTGAGTTACACCTTTTAATATTAAGATCCGATTATGAGTTGGTTGCGCCTTATTAACCACGGCTTAATCGAATCGGGGTTTATCAGGAGTTACACTCTCATTATTCGTCAAGAATAATTCATAACTCACCACTCGTACTCTCATCTTCCGAGCGTGCCCAAATCGCCCGAGAGTCGAGGCGCTCGACAGTTTTCATGAAATCTCGAAACACCCGGAGCTTGGTCACTTGCCTCGGCCACTCTCGTCGATATGAAACTTATTCAAATTAGAGAGGATAGTCGCGCGCTCCAATTTTCATTTTCGAAGAAAACGAGCGTAATAATATCGAGCGCGGTCCTAAGCTTCCATATTTTGGGAAAAAATATCAAAACTTATCCCCATGAGCTCAAATTTTGATACAACCCTTATATGGATATAAAATGAGCATAGAAAAATTTTCATAATTTTTCAAAGAGTTTTGGCCCTTTACTTTGGCCAAATAAAGTTTAATTGGGCTTTTAAAAATATCAAATCAACACCAAAAATTCTCAAAATATTTGTGGAGGAAGCCCTCATCAAGGGGAACATTTTTCATGTTCAAACCGTTTTCCCTAGGAGCCTATTTTAGTCTCCAAAAAAATAATCATCCTATTATTATAATATTATAATATTATAATAATATAATTTATAAAATATTTTACTATTCACCTCCTTCTCCCCCCCCGCCTGTATCGTTCCCGCGCACCTTACGGGGCTTCTCCGCCGCCGGCCGGCCACCGGCCGGCCGTTGCTCCACCACCGGCCAACCCGCCGGTGGTGGGCGCTCCCTCCGGCGGTGGTCCGGCGGCCTGCCGCCGCCGGAGCTATTTCTTTTTTTTTTGACCGGGAGGGGAGGGGGTGACGGCGGCGGCGCTCCGGCCGCCGGGAGCGCCATGCAAGACGCCCAAAATGGAGAAGGAGGAGGGAGAAAGCTTCCACCTGAGTTTGGTGGGCTCGGGAGGGGCCGGCTTGGTCGGACATGGCTCAAGGCGGTGGTGGAGGGGGAGGAGCTCCTCGGATTGCCTTTTTCCGGCCACCTGAGCTCCGGCAGAGGGTAAAACAGGGGGAGGGGGTTGCTCTGAGAGCTGTGAGGGAAAGTGAGGGGGTTGGGGTCCTTTTATAGGGAGGGGAGGGGGAGATTCCCTCCCATTGGGTGGTGTGGGACTAATCCCTCCTTAGGGAGGGATTAATCCCACCCTCCAGCTGTCCAAGGACAGCTGGAGGTCTCTCATTTTCTCCCATGTGGGGAAAATGGATGAGACCCCTTTGTGGGCTTGGGCCTTTAGGTGGGAAAGAGAGAGATAGGGAGAGAAAAGAAATGGGTGGGCCTCCACTTGAACTTTGGGAAGCTTGGTGGTTGGGGGCCCATGGAAAGTGAGGGGGAGTATGGGCCATCCTCCTTTGGAGAGAAGGTGGGCCCCTCATTTGGAGAAAAATCCAAAAAGTGGATTTTTAGGAGGGTTTGACCAAGTCAACCCTAGGGTGGGTCCCCCTTGCTGGTCAAAGTCAAAGTGGGTCCAAGTCGTCGGGGTCAGGTCAAAGTTCGGGTGTCGTGTCATAATTGGTGTGCGCACGCTTTTCGGTGCACAACTATGCTTGATTTGACCACGGGTTGACCAATCGTCATCGAAATTGACCGGGACGACTTCCGTTGACTTCGTATTGACCACACGAGTCTAACGCCACTGACTGGGGTTGAATCGGAGTCCGTTTGACGAAAGTCCGAAATTTGCGCGTCGCAGCGCGCTAAAATGGTCGAAATGTGTAAAATTGTCGTTAGACCTCGGAGTCCAACTGAATGAGTTCTGATGCGCTCGTATTGACTATACGAGGCCACAGGAACTGACAGAACTCAATTCAGAGTTCTCTAGCTCTATTTCCCGCTTAGGGTTATTTCTCACCGGGTCATGGGTAGGGTTCGGGCCACTTTTATTGGGCCCACTAAGGCTCTGGTGGCCCAATAAAAGGAGGGATGTTACATGACTTGCCTCTTGCTAAACACTCAATGCCAAGGGACTCACAGTCTCGTATCAGCCGCTCATCATGAGCTTCGATCCAACTCCCTTGACCAGAGTATTTCCTACTCAAGGCATCTGCCACCACGTTGGCTTTGTCTGGCGTATACTGAATCGCCACTTCATAGTCGCCAAGGAACTCGACCCATCTGCGCTGCCACATATTCAAGTCCTTTTGGTCTAGAAGATACTTCAGGCTTTTGTGGTCCGTGAAGATCTCCACATTCGCACCATACACATAGTGCTGCCACAACTTTAGTGCAAAAGTTACCGCCGCCAACTCCAAGTCATGGACGGGGTAATTCCTCTTGTGAGGCTTCAACTGCCTAGATCCAAAGGCTATCACACTGCCATGATGCACCAACACGCAACCCAAACCGCATCCTGATGTGTCACTGAAAATCTAAAATCCTTCAGTCCCTTTAGGCAGACTTAGGATTGGAGCCGCCATTAGTCTTTCCTTCAGGGTGTCAAACGCCTGATTGCACTCTTGCGTCCACACAAACTTCTGATCCTTATGAGTTAGAGAAGTGAGGGGTAGAGCTATCCGCGAAAAGTTTTCCACAAACCTTCTATAGTACCCAGCTAGTCTAAGGAAACTTCGAACTTCCGCCATGGTTCTCAAAACTGGCCAATCTCTGATGGCCTCCACTTTGTAGGATCCACCGCCACCCCATCACCACTAATCACATGGCCCAGAAATGCCACTTTCTCTAACCAGAACTCGCACTTTGAGAACTTTGCATAAAGATAGTTCTCTCTCAACATTTGCAACACTGATCTCAAGTGAGTCTCATGCTCCGCCTCCGATTTGGAGTATACCAAAATATCGTCGATAAATACGACAATGAAAGAGTCCAAGTATTCACAAAATACTTGATTCATCAGGTCCATGAATACTGATAATGCGTTTGTCAGCTCGAACGACATCAATGAGAACTCAAAATGACCATACCTTATTCCAAAAGACGTCTTGGGTATGTCCTCATCTCGAAACCACAAATGGTAGTATCCTGACTTCAAGTCCAACTTCGAATACACCACTGACCCCACCAACTGGTCGAACAGGTCGTCTATCCGAGGAATCAGATACTTATTCTTGACAGTCAGTTTATTCAACTCTCGGTAGTCTATGCACAACCGCATACTACCGTAGTTCTTATTCACAAACAACACTGACACGCTCCAAGGTGAAGAACTGGATCTAATATACTCCTGCTCCAACAGTTCCTGCAACTGAACTTTGAGTTCGGCCAACTCTTTTGGTGCCATCCTAAAAGGAGGACGTGACACCGGCCTAGCCTCAGGCACTAACTCAATTGAGAAATCGATCTCCCGTCGAGGAGGTGCTCCAAGAAGCTCATCAGGAAACACATCCTCGAACTCTGCCACTACCGGCACATCTTCAAGTGACAGCCTGGAAAGGCGAACCTCCAATAACGCTACAAGAGATACTCCTCCCTGGTTAACTGCCTGCACCAATTGCATGGCCGAAATTAGAGAACATGCCACTCCACTAAGGAACTCAAACGTAACTTCTTACTGCCCTTCACTTCTCAGGGTCACCACCTTAGATAGGCAGTCGATACAGGCACACTGCTCTACAAGCCAGTCCATTCCCAATATCAAATCGAACTTAACCAACGGTAGAACCGCCGCTACCAACGTGAAGTCAACTCCGTTCAGACTCCAACAAATGTGCCCCTTCGCCCTAGTAGTCATGGATGACCCATTGGGCATGCACAACTTCAGCTCCGCGTCTGCCGAGAATGGCTCAACTCTAATCCTCTGGATCAAACTTGCCGCAAGCAAAGGAGTGCGATACTCTCGTATCAAACAATACCCTAGCGGGGTACCCAGAGACTAACACAAAGCCTAAAACATAGACACATACATAAACCATCTTGAAAGTCTAAGATAAAAAGATTAACTCAAACTTTTATACCTGTCACCACATCGGGTTGACGGATCGCTTCTTGCTGCCCAAGGTTATACGCCCTTGGCTGCACGGGTTGGAAATGAGAAGCACTAGACTCCACCATCTTTCCTTTCTCCGCTATGCTGGGCCCGGAGCGTACCGACTATTCTTGTCTCGGCTCCTGCTCCGCGTCACCCTTAGGAGAGAAATGAGATATGTGGCCCGGTTTGCCACACTTATAGCACGTTCGTGGTCCCTTGAAGCGAGATCCCCCTGACACCGTACTATCCTTCTCCCAATTCTTATAGGATTGAGACTTCTTCTTCCACTTACTCCCGTTAGTTCTTCCTTGAGATTGAGAAGACTTTCCTTCTCCCTGCTTGGCCGCAAAACCCTTTCGACGCTGGGTTCGCTCCAAATCGCTCTCCAACGTTCTGGCAGCATCAACCAGCTCATTGAAACCAGCATTCTTCATAGATATGCGGGGTTGCCTCAGATTCTCCCTGAGTCCGTAGTAGAAGAGATTGTCGCTCTCCACATCGTCAGCCATGGTCGTTCCAGCATAACGACCCAACCGAGTAAATTCCTAAACATACTCGTCCACCATCTTGTCCCACTGCACCAAATGCAGAAATTTCCTCTGAATGGATAGCCTTGTCGACACAGGAATATGCTTCTTCAAGAAAGCATTCCCGAATTCTTCAATGGACGGGATGCGTCTAGGAAACTGATGACCACTATGGCTCACCCACCACAACTTAGCGTCTCCTTCCAACATGAAGGTCGCAAACTTCGATTTCTTTTCCTATGGCATCTCTGCCGCCCTCAGAAGTTCTTGAATCCTTCCCCACCAATCCTCTACATCGGTCGGCGTGCCGACTCCCTTACACGTTGGAGGATGGAAGCTTAGGAAGTACTTCATTTGTCGGTCTCCGTGCCCGACACCCATTCTTTCAACTAACGGCTCTGCTTGCCTGGATCCTCCGCCTGGCACGACTGTTGTCGTATCCGGGGTAGTAGGAGTTGCTACTTGCGCAATAGGGGTAACAGCTTGCGCTGCTGCAGTAGCTTGGGCTGCCATCATTGCTTCTGCGAGCATGCTACAAAAATCAATCGGGGTTACCCCCATGCCCAAAGGACCTTGATCAAAAGCACTGCTCACCGAAGGCTCTTCTCGTGGCCTCGACGTCCCCGCCTCGTCACTTGCACCTAAGAAAAACTAAGTTAAAATAAGAATCAGCCTCTATTCATAAGACTTAGACACTAGGACACTCACTGTCCCGCGATACTCCTATATGTATAACTTCTTAACATAATTTGTTTAGTAAATTCGTACACGAAAACATACTTTGGACACTAACCTCCCTCTGATACCAAATTGTAACACCTCCCCTGTAATGACCGTATAATATGGGTCCGGCTGGGGCCCCACAACATACAGACTCCACAACTTCAGCATTAAAAGATGATATGAACTACCCAACTCAGAACTCAGACTAAAACAACAGCAGAAACAAACAATCAAGACTAGAAGTTATCCACTAAATGAAGAGTATCAAAATGTCCTGAGGCCTTACACATCATAAGTCCAAGACTTAAGCATCATTAAACAATAGTAACGTACACGTGCACTTGTAAGCTACCTCGGCATGCAAGCCGGATTACATTTCATGGAGCATAACATACATTTAGAATACATGCAAATAATAGAAAGATCACTTCATGCGGCTTAGGCCTTTTTGGCCGACGAGCTTGCTCCTGCTTGCGATCATTGTCCTGTAAAAATTTGGTTGTAACGTGGGTCAGCAAAGGCTGACCTCAATTGTGTAACCAAAAAATCTCCTCCCTACCGTCCCTAGCAGACCCCGGGGCACTCCATCAACTGCAGGCCAGCACTTCGTATGCAAAATACAATAACATGTAAAGCTATAAAATAGGTTTGGATGTCTCATACATAAAACACGTTTCTATGTTGAGCATATAATAGAAGGGGCCTACAATGCAGCATGAATGCAATCCCGGGTTTCACCCAAGACACACTAAAGCGTATGCTTCTAACACATCATCACAGCGGGTACTCTAAATTCTCATCGGCGTTCAAGCGGCAAGCATAAGGGTACTCTAAATTCCCCCAAACGGCATACAAACCGCAATCACAAGGGTACTCTAAATTCCCACAAACGACATACAAACCGCAATCACAAGTGTACTTTAAATTCTTGCAAACGGCATTCAAGCTGCCACACAAACAAACTGATAAGAAACCTTGCTAGACCCCACCCGTCACGACGACCCAGGCCCGTCTCCAATATCGGTATCAAGTCCACCGAAGGAGACCCAGCGGGACCCAGCTGAAATCGTCTGGGCTTGCCCAAAGCTCGACATTCTCGTTAGTTCCACAGAAGGGGGACTTGTCTCGCCGGGAAACTCTACACACATGACTTTGTAACGTCACGGGCTAGCCAGCCGACCGCAGAGATAAAGCGCACCTTAGCACATCACAATTCCACGCCTTTCCTGCCCCAAATCCACCGTTCGTACCGTAATGTTCCCATGCCCCAAGGAGACCATCTACCGTCACAACGGAGCTAACCTTGTCTGGTTCCGCATACACGTATTCACACAAAATGAGGGGGGGGGGGGGGGGACATACAACATCTCAAACGACGGCTTGCCGACATGCATCATCACCAAGTCGGACTAATGATCGCGACTGCGGCTTCACCCACAATGCCTAATCCACTAACGAAGCGGATCTCTAATGCAATATCATGCCGGTGACAGACACAATCGACCCGGTGGCTCCTCTTGAACCATGACGATCCAAATCACTCTCATTTGAGAGATCTGGTGCCTATATGCTTGAAATAAAATCAAGAAAAGGAAAAGATGTCATGTGTTGGAACACCCTATTACTGATTTGGGCAAGGATCACTATGTGTCTTAGGAAACCTGTCTTGATCTCATTGTATAGATCTAAATGTCAATTAGAATTGAGTCTAAGGGTTAGTGTTTAGGTTTGAAAGCTGCCCTCAAGACTAGAGATTTCAGTTTTGGAGACTAAGTCATTTCGTCGAGCTTAGTACGACGAATCGTCGAACTCCATTCGACGATCATTGAGCTCACTTCGACGAATCGTCGAACTCCATTCGACGATCTCTGAGCTCAACTTCAATGAGTCGTCGAACTCCATTCGACGATCTTCGAGCTCAGATCGACGTTCTTGACTCCAGTTTGATTCTCTATCTCTGAGCTCAGTTCGACGATAGTTGAGCTCAGATCGACGATCTCTGTTTCTATCTAAGTTCAGTCTCTAAGCTCAGTTCAACGATAGTGGAGCTCAGTTCGACGTTTTTCTGAAGAGTTAGACGTTTTTCAAGATTCAAATTCAGACATTTGTGGAATTATTCTCAGCATTTATGTCAGAGATCCTGTAGCCGTTTTTAATTAATCTGGAGCAAGTTTCAAGGAATTTTTAAGGAATGTTTTTATTGGACTTTCCTCCAGAAGACAAATGCAGTTAAGGAAGTCATTTATGACAGGCTAACGGCTATCTTGGATAGGGGATCATTTCTATTCAGATTAAAGGAATAAAAGAAATATTATTATTCAACAACAAAAACTTCTGCAACAACAATTCTCTGCAATAACAAGAATTACAACTCTTACAACAACAATTACACAAGAGAAAGAAAGAGAGTTGCAGACATTCTCAGTCTCAAAAATTCATACAAGAACACACATCACAAAAGGAGATCAACTAACTGAAATTTTCAAATCTCTCTTGATTCAAGTGTTCAAAGGCCATCATCATTCAAGACTCCAGACACCTCACATTTCAGCTATTGCTGAAATCATCTTTTGCTGGAGATCAAATCATCTGAAGGCCTATCACCCTACTGCAAAGCTTCACTTCCTAAATAACTCAAGATCTCAGAGGGAGCTTTGACAACATCCACTATCTTCTCTCTGACTGTTGACAGAGAAGATCATCTCATCCCTCTCTCTCTCTGCTGTAAAGGGTTTCTCAAACTCGCTTCAAAAGTTTGTGATTGGTTTCTGAGACCTTATCAAAACTCAGTGGTGGCAAGAAAACTGATCAAAAAAATCTGGTTTGGTTTTTGAGCACCTTATCAAAAGCTCATTGGTGCCCAGGACACCTGATCAACTCATCCTGCAGTGGATTCCTACCTAGGGTGGTAGAAGAGTGGATGTATCCAGGTTGATTGAGGAACCACTATTGCTCCTTGTGTCTTCTGGTTGCTTGTTTTCTTTTGTTTTCTGGCTGTGCTTTATGATTGCTTTGTGATTGATCTGTGATTGTTCTGTGTTTAGATTTACTTTATGTTATTTGCTTCCCTGTTCACTTAGGAATACAACAACAGTTGTAAAAAGTTTTTAGCAAGCACCATACTCTATTCACCCCCTCTAGAGTATATCAGATCTAACTTGCACTTTCAATTGGTATCAGAGACAGGTTGGTTAAAAATACCACATCTCAGTGGTTGCACAGGCTAACACCTGAACCCAAAGATCCCTCTAGTTAGATCTGCTTATTTTGATTTTGATTATTAGAATTATTCCTTCACAAACCATGACCCAAAACAAAGATTATGCTAGCACCAGACCTCTAGTGTGCAATCTATCTAAGTTTGCACTTTGGAAGGCAAGGATTAGATTGTACATGAACTCTATTGATGAGGACATTTTCAATTCTGTTTTGACAGTGTGTCCAAGACCTCTAGAGAACACAAGTACAAGTGCTGTTCCACCTCCTTCAGGAACAGATGTAGAAATAAAGAAATGGAAAGTAGCAGATGCAAAGGCTATGAATATTCTAGCCCAGACCATGTCTGATGAGATATTCCAAAAGGTAGCTGAATGCAACTCAGCAAAGGACATCTGGGACAAGCTATCTGAGATAGTCTTAGGATCTGCTGATGAGAGAAAAGACAGAAGATCTCACCTCATAACCCAATATGAGAATTTCAAGAAAGGTGAAGCTGAGTCAGTAGCAGACATGTATAACAGACTCAGTCTCATAGTCAATGAGCTGAAAACTTTGGACAAAGAGATCTCATTGACTGAGCTAAATGATAAAATCCTAATGTGCTTCCCAAGCACTTGGGACTCAAGGATCTGGCCAATCAAGGATGCCAGAAGTCTAAATGAGATCACCACTGAAGCTCTCTTGGGCAAGCTCAAGTCTTATGAGCTGCTTATTAAGAATAGAGAAGAAGAGCAGAAGGCTGCCTCACCAGCCACAAGAAAGGAAAAGTCAATACTTTCAAAGCCACTAAAGATCAGCCTGAAGACAAGGTCATAGGCAATGAGGAATTGCTAAATCTACTGGAAAAAAGATTTTACAAAATGGCCAGAAAGGACTTCAGGAAAAGATCATATAAAGAGCATGACAAGCCAAGGTATGATAAATCAAATAACAAAGAGATTATTTATTTTGGTTGCAGGAAACCAGGCCACATTGTGCCTGACTGTCCAGAAAATAAAAACAAGGACAGAAAGGACAAGAAAGAAAGAAGAAAAGATAAGGACTTCAAGAAGAATAACAATGACAAACCCTCCTCCAACAAGAACAAACACACAAGGAAGGGATTTGTTGCTGAAACTTGGAGTGAGACAGAAGAAGAATCAGAAGCTTCATCCAGCTCAAGTGATGATGAAGATGATGCTGATGAAAAGGAATTCTGCATGATGGCTATCAATGTCTCACAACACAATTCTGATGCAGAAGAGTCAGAGTCAGACTCAGAGACTCAATTTGAAGAGGACCAGGTAATAAGTTCTTTTGATTGTAACTCTGAGGACTTCAAGTATGAGTTTAAAGCACTATGTTTAGACTTATTAAAATCTGAGAAGGAAATCATTTCTCTCAGAAATCAATTATCTGAACACAGTACCTTAAAATCAGAAAACCTCAAACTCTCTGAGGAGTTGGAATGCTGTAGGGAACAGATAGTCTCGCTGAAAAGTGAACTATCAGATGCCAAAAAGTTTGAAGAATCCCTCAATGGGAGAAATATCAAACTAATGGACATCACAAGCACAGTGAACTCAAGGTTTAATAGTACACTGGGCTTGGGTGCTTCATCTAGCCAACCTATAGTATTATTAACCCCAATTAAATTTATTTCTGATAAAGGTAAGGGAGTTGTAGAGGTAGCTAGGAAAAATTCTGACTTACCTAAGAAAACAAGAATTCAGTAGAAATCGTCGAACGGAGCTAGACGATCGCCGAACGGAGTTCAACGATCTCAGGCAAAATCGTCGAACTCAGGTCGACGATCTCTAAACCATGAACTCTGCCACAGTCGATTGTCGAACGGAGCTCGACGATCTGACCCAAGATCGTCGAACTCAGATCAGCGATCGTCGAGCAGAGATCAGGGCTTTGGAAACTTTTTCAATGGTAAATCAAATTCCAAACCTAGGGGTCCTTCATCCCAAAGATTTAACCCTTATACTGAATGGATAATACCTCTAAGGAGATATCATCCTGAAGGTTATAAGAGTCAACCAGGGATGTCATTTATTTCTGAATTTAAAGGTTATCAACCTAGGCCCAAGGTAAACTGGGTCAAAAACAAGTAAATTGCTTTATGTGCAGGTAAAGACCTATCCAACATCAAACCAGCAATGGTATTTGGATAGTGGGTGCTCCAAGCATATGACAGGAAGCAAGGACAATTTCACATCCTTCAAAGTCAAGCTTGAACCCAAAGTCATATTTGGTGATTCAAACTTTGGACTAACAAAAGGATATGGTGCAGTCCAAATTGGCACAATCACATTCAAGAAAGTACCCTATGTGGAAGGACTGAAGCACAACTTGATCAGCATCAGTCAACTATGTGATGAAGGCTACCAAGTGACTTTCAGCAAATCCTTATGCAAGATCAAATCAGAGGACAACACAACTGTGTTGACAGGTAAAAGGAAAGGTAACATCTATCTAGTAGACTTTCTTTCAACAGAAGTAAATATTTGCCTGTTTAATTCTATTTGTAGACCTAATGAGTTATGACATAAAAGATTAGGACATATAAACCTTAGAACCATTGTTAGGATATCCAAGGACAACCTTGTTAGAGGACTACCTTCTGGCCCCTACAAGAAGGAAGGACTCTGTAGGGCTTGTCAATTAGGCAAGCAAACCAAAAATAGCTTCAGGTCACTTAATAAGAGTGATTCACCTAGGATTTTGTATCTGTTACACATGGATCTTTTTGGACCCATTACAGTACAAAGCTTATGAGGGAAATCTTACACTTTAGTGGTTGTAGATGACTTCTCTAGATTCACATGGGTGTTCTTTCTGAGGAAGAAGTCTGATAACTTTAAGTGTTTGACAGAGTTTCTCAAATGCATACAGAGTGAGTTCAATACTCACATTGCCCTGATCAGAAGTGATCATGGGATAGAGTTTGATTCTCTTCTTATGCAAGAGTTCTGTCAGAGTGAAGGGATTAGACACACTTTCTCAGGTCCTAGAACTCCTCAATAAAATGGGGTAACTGAAAGGAAAAATAGAACCCTTATTGAATCTACCACTACATTGTTGTCAGATGCTCACCTTCCTCCATCCTTTTGGGCAGAGGTAGTGAACACCTCCAACTATGTGTTGAATAGAAGTTTAATACATAAACTGAAAGGCAAGACTCCCTATGAATTACTCAAAGGGAAGAAACCTAAAGTATACTATTTTAGAATTTTTGGTTGTATCTGTTACATTCATAATAATGACAAGAAATACTTAGCAAAATTTCAAGCTAAAGCTGATGAAGGAGTGTTTCTGGGATACTCCATGACCAGTAAAGCTTATAGGGTATATAATAAATCAACTCTTAAAATTGAAGAATCTGTTCATATATCTTTTGATGAATCTAACATGTCTTTCAAGGAGAAGAATACTTCTACCATAGAACTTTTGCAGGTACACTCTCTTGCTGAAGACTTGGATAGGTTACAAATCATTTAAAAAGAGGAAAGCAGTGAAGATGAAGAAGACATTCAACATCTTGAAGAGAAACTTCTTGAAGAGCCAGTTGTTGTACCACCAGAGGAAACAATAATACAGGTTGGTGAACAATCAACAACTCCTGTTGATTTAGTAACATCAAGAAACCATCCAATCTCTCAAGTGATTGGAGACATCTCAGCTGGTGTGCAAACCAGAAATCAGGTCAACCAAAACCTGATGCACACTTGCTTCCTTTCTCAAATTGAACCTCAATCCATTCAAGATGCAGAGCAAGATCCACACTAGATCATTGCAATGCAAGAAGAGTTGCATCAATTTGAAAGGAACAAAGTTTGGGAACTAGTACCAAGGCCAAAGGATCACTCCATTGTTGGAACAAAGTGGGTGTTCAGAAATAAGTTGGATGATCAAGGAGTCATTGTAAGGAACAAGGCAAGGCTAGTTGCTCAAGGGTACTCTCAAGAAGAAGGGATAGATTATGACCAGACCTTTGCACCAGTTGCAAGGTTAGAGGCCATAAGAATCTTCTTAGCATATGCAGCACACAAAGGATTCAAAGTATACCAGATGGATGTAAAGAGTGCTTTTCTCAATGGAGATATCAAAGAAGAAGTCTATGTCAGACAACCCCCAGGTTTTATCTCTTCAACTCATCCTGATTATGTTTTCAAATTGCATAAAGCATTATATGGTCTAAAGCAAGCTCCTAGAGCATGGTATGAGACCCTATCATGCTTTCTTCTGAAAAATGAGTTTATAAGGGGAAGAGTAGACCAAACTCTTTTTATTAGAACCCATAAGTGAATCTGAGGATCTCTCTAAGGCCATTGTGCCTATTTCAAGCTGTGACACCAATTTAATAAATTCTTTTATAAATTCCCTATATACTGCCGCTCCTCCTGTTTCTGTTGCTCTTACTTATGCTGCTCCTACTGCTAATGTTGATATTTCTGTTAGTTCTGTTACTGCTATTTCTGAGGATATGCATATGACAGAGGCATTTGATTTTGAGCCTGCTGTTACTGTTGATGTTGTTCCTGTTGCTGAAAATGTTGTATCTGAATCTGCTGCTGTCATAATTTCTTCTGCCAGTATTGCTTCTACCCCTCTTCCTGCTATTGCTGCTGCTACTGTTGCTATCTCTGCTGTTACTTATGCTCAATCTCAACAACAGACAAATTATCTCAAAAGGATTGATGCATTATATGATAATCAAAGCTCAGACAGTGATCAGTTCAGGACTGATTTAGATGATTCATCTACAACAATTGCAAGGAAAAGAAAGGCCAGAAGCAAAGCAATGAAGAGAGTTCCCCCAGCAAAAGTGAAAGACACAAATGACATTCCATACTATATACTGCATAGTTGCCCTATCACAGAACATTGGATGCAATACTCCAAAAATCAATTGAAAGCTATGAAGAAGAAGAGAAAATATGATAAAGGATCATCCCAGTTCAATCCTCCTCCTCCTCCTCCTTCACCTGATGCAGGTGCAAGTGGAAGTTCTGCATTTCAACCTTCTGCCAGAAGCCAAAGCTCATATCAACCTCAAGGTAGATCCCAATACAGAGGAAGTCAATCTAGAGGCTACCGGTCAAGAAGAGGAAATTACAGAGGAAATTAAAGAGAATTCCAAGTTTATTCTAAAGGATATTCCAAGCAACATCCATATTTAAGGGAAGTACAAGGTCCAACTGACACAACTTCTGGTCCCTTTCCTTATAAGCTCAAAGATTTAGTCTCTTCCAGAGCTCCTCCAGATAATCCTTCAAATAGATATGAGCCTCCTGTTCCATTTGAGGATCCAGAAAATAATCCCACCTCATGGACAGCTAGGATGAAAGAATTGGCTACTTTAGATCAGATCAAGAAAGCTAGAGAACAAGGAAAAGATACATCCAATATAACTACCCTATCAGATCAAAGAAAGAAGGAACTTGAAAGATACTCATCCAGTAAATTCTTTGATTCAGAAAGCTACATGAAGCTGCATCCAGAAGCTATAGTGCCCAGGCCAAAGCAACAAACCTCTCTAGGTGCAGCTGATGATAGAAGATCTAAGAAGGAAGCTCTCAATCCCAACAGAGAAATAGTACTTATAAAGAGCAAGGAAAAAGAATGATTCTGTAAGGTGATAATATATTTTGTTTTCTGAACTATCTGAGATAATATCTGTGATTCTGCAATGTTTTGTTTGTTGCATTTCTGCTTTGTATGTTTTTATTTTTCCAATATATGTAAATAGTAATCCTAACCCAAATAGGGGGAGATTGTTGGAACACCCTATTACTGATTTGGGCAAGGATCACTATGTGTCTTAGGAAACCTGTCTTGACCTCATTGTATAGATCTAAAGGTCAATTAGAATTGAGTCTAAGGGTTAGTGTTTAGGTTTGAAAGCTGCCCTCAAGACCAGAGATTTCAGTTTTGGAGACTAAGTCATTTCGTCGAGCTCAGTACGACGAATCGTCGAACTCCATTCGACGATCATTGAGCTCACTTCGACGAATCGTCGAACTCCATTCGACGATCTCTGAGCTCAACTTCAACGAGTCGTCGAACTCCATTCGACGATCTTCGAGCTCAGATCGACGTTCTTGACTCCAGTTTGATTCTCTATCTCTGAGCTCAGTTCGACGATAGTTGAGCTCAGATCGACGATCTCTGTTTCTATCTAAGTTCAGTCTCTAAGCTCAGTTCAACGATAGTGGAGCTCAGTTCGACGTTTTTCTGAAGAGTTAGATGTTTTTCAAGATTCAAATTCAGACATTTGTGGAATTATTCTCAGCATTTATGTCAGAGATCCTGTAGCCGTTTTTAATTAATCTGGAGCAAGTTTCAAGGAATTTTCAAGGAATGTTTTTATTGGACTTTCCTCCAGAAGACAAATGCAGTTAAGGAAGTCATTTATGACAGGCTAACAACTATCTTGGACAGAGGATCATTTCTATTCAGATCAAAGGAATAAAAGAAATATTATTATTCAACAACAAAAACTTCTGCAATAATAATTCTCTGCAACAACAAGAATTACAACTCTTACAACAACAATTACACAAGAGAAAGAAAGAGAGTTGCAGACATTCTCAGTCTCAAAAATTCATACAAGAACACACATCACAAAAGGAGGTCAACTAACTCAAATTTTCAGATCTCTCTTGATTCAAGTGTTCAAAGGCCATCATCATTCAAGACTCCAGACACCTCAGATTTCAGCTGTTGCTGAAATCATCTTTTGCTGGAGATCAAATCATCTGAAGGCCTATCACCCTACTACAAAGCTTCACTTCCTGAACAACTCAAGATCTCAGGGGGAGCTTTGACAACATCCACTATCTTCTCTCTGACTGTTGACAGAGAAGATCATCTCATCCCTTTCTCTCTCTCTCTCTCTCTGCTGTAAATGGTTTCTCAAACTCCCTTCAAAAGTTTGTGATTGGTTTTTGAGACCTTATCAAAACTCAGTGGTGGAAAGACACCTGATCAAAAAAATCTGGTTTGTTTTTGAGCACCTTATCAAAAGCTCATTGGTGCCCAGGACACCTGATCAACTCATCCTGCAGTGGATTCCTACCTAGGGTGGTAGAAGAGTGGATGTTCCCAGGTTGATTGGGGAACCACTATAGCTCCTTGTGTCTTCTGGTTGCTTGTTTTTCTTTTGTTTTCTGACTGTGCTTTGTGATTGCTTTGTGATTGATCTGTGATTGTTCTGTGTTTAGATTTAGTTTATGTTATTTGCTTCCCTGTTCACTTAGGAATACAACAATAGTTGTAAAAAGTTTTTAGCAAGCACCATACTCTATTCACCCCCCTCTAGAGTATATCAGATCTAACTTTCACTTTCACCATGCACGCATCCTATAACCGAGAGGAGAAGTGTCGTTACCCTTTGATTCCTCTTCCTAGCCATGAAGCCTTGTCTTGCATGGATGAAAACAAGTGCTTTTGCGTCCTCTTCATGAATCTAGCCTCGAAACGACGATCGGAGGTCTGAAGCTCCGTCAATGGCAGAAGAAAGCTCTCTTCTTCCTCCTCTCTCTCAAACCTCAAACCCTAGCCTTCACTCCAAAAAAGAAAGAAGATGAAGGGATAAGGTTCTCAGCCCCTATATAGGCACTCTAGAGGAGAGTCTTGGGCCTTAGGATCGAATCCTAAATGAAATTAGATGGTTATAAAGCCAAACAACGGAACTACATCCGTCCGCTACCGCCGAGCGGTAACTACCTACCGCCGAGCGATAGGTTCCCGAGCGCTCGGCCAGAAAAATAATACCGCGCTAGCACCGGCGATAAGACTAACACCGCGCGGTAGCATTTTTCTCGAGAACTCAATGTTTTTCTCGAAAACTCAGCGTTCGATGAACTGGGCACTTCGTTCGACGTTCAACGAAACAGGGCTATCGCTGGGCGATAGCCACTATCGTCGGGCGGTAATCCTCTAGCGCTCGACGAATAAATATTCGATCGACACTGGATGAAACGGAGCAATCGCCGAGCGTTACCTAGCTAGCGCCGCGTGCTAGCACTCAACGCTCTCAGCGCCTGGCCACTCAATGCTCTCAGTGCCTGGCCACTCAACGCTCTCAGTTCCTGGATCTCAGCGTCTCGCCACTCAATGCTAAGCTATCGTCGGGCGGTAACTACTACCGCCGGGCCATAGCTTCCAAAGACTAAGTCTGAAAACTAGGGTGTTACAAGTCCACTACTTGAAAGAGGAACTCAAGGACTCTGTTGAGACGTTAAAGCTGAAAGAAAAGTATCTTTATGAGCTGGAAGAAAAGCTCGCGGTGGAGAGAAAACTCGTTGAGAGTTTCTCCAAGTCGAAGACTATTCTCCCTCTCATCGATGAGTTCTCCATTCAAAAGAAGGGTAATGGTCTTGGCCACGTTGGTGGAAAAGCTAAGGCTGCTAATAGGGGTAGCACCAAATAAAAGGGGAAAGCCCCCATGAGTCAACCATCGTTTAGGAAGGTAATCTTCCCAACAAATAAGTTTGACCTGGAGTCATCCTATGGTCATCATGCAAGGCCTACTTATATAGAGCCCAAGACCAGATACCAGGGATGGACCCGTCCCCGTGACTTTGGTGCTAGCGTGTTCAAAGCACCTTATGAAGAGATTCAAATGAAGAGTTATGCTCCATATGTACATGGCCACAGCAACAAGAAGGCACTGAAAGCCAAATCTGCTGTGCCTATGGAAAAGGAGATGCAGAAACCTTATGTATGCTGTAATAATGAGGCCTTAGCCTCTAAGAATGCTACCCCTGTTAGACCTCATGTTCAAAGGGTAAAGCAGGATTACAAGAGGAGATACAACAGATTTGACTGTTGTTGTTGCGACAAAGTTGGTCACTTTGGCGCTGATTGCTGGTACAACACCGCTAACTTTGTAACCCCACGAGTTAACCATGCAAGATGGACCACTCGCAAGGCTAATGTTCCTAGGGGGAGTAAGCTGTCCAGGAACCAAGGACCCAAATACGTTTGGGTTACTAAGGTAAAATGATTTATTTTTGTAGGTATGTCCAAAGACTAATAGAATGTCAATCTGGTATTTGGACAGCGGATGTTCCCGTCACATGACCAGGACAAGAAGCCTTTTGAGTGTTTACACCCAAGTAAAAAATGGACCAAAATTCATTTTTTGATGTTCAGATAGGAGAACAACAAAAGGTTATGGAAGCAGGGACGACAGAAAAAGCACTTCTGGGACGTGCCAATTTCTCGAAAGACGGCTTATCTCTTGGAGCAGTAAGAAGCAAAATTGTGTAGCAACATCTACCGTCGAGTCAAAGTATATCTTTGCGGGTAGTTATTGCGCACAACTTCTATGGATTAGAAACCAACACGAGAACTATAATTTGAAGTTCAGAGAAATTCCAATGTATTGTGACTCTTCCAGCGCAATATCTATCACCAACAATCCAGTTTCCCACAGACGGGCCATGCACATCAAAGTTCGCTACCATTTCATCTGGGAGCATGTGGAGAACAAGGACATAGCCCTCAGCTATGTCCCGATGGACAAACAGGTGGCAGATATTTTCATGAAGCCGCTGGACAACGCCAAGTTCTCCTCTTTCAAGATAGAACTTGGCATGCACAACATGGAATCTTGAAGTGATCATTTCTAAAGTCAAGGACAAATTCATTGAAGATCTGTGTTTCTCAAAAACTTATGTTGATTTCTCGAAAACAAGTCATTTTCCTGAATTTCTCGAGAAGGACTTAGATTTCACGAAAGGCTCTACATTTCTCAAGAAATGCCTTATGGACTTCTCGGAATTCTCTCTTCTTCTCGAGAAATGGCATCTGGAATTCTCTCAATTTCCCGAGAAATGCTTTATGGATTTCTCGAGAAGCCTACTTTTCTCGAGAAATGCCCTATTCCGCCAGAATTATTTTTCTTTTTGATAAAGAATCTGAACAGCCGCTCTAGGCACGCCTCTTTTATTTCTTCAAAAAATTTAATTATATATATAAATAAGTGATAAGTCCATAAAAATCCCAAACCCACAAATTCGAAAAATTTTCTCGAGAAAGACGGTGTCGTTCCGCGAAGGCCACCGCCATTATTCTCACAAAATCCACTGCTTCTTCTCCGCCAAACCAGAAATTTCTCCTTATCTGCATTCAATGGCTCCGTCCTCCAAGATCAGTGTGGGAAGTGAATTCGTTCGCACCGGCATAAAAGAAATTTCCGACGACTTCAAAAATGTTCTTATACTTTTGGATTCCGCCGACCTCTCCTTTATACTGGAACATCCTTGCAAGGTCTTATTACTTGATGTTGAAGAGCTTTTCCGCCATGCCAAGATCAAGAGAAGCGTGAAATTGTTGAAAAATACAGTCAGAGGTATGAAACTCAAAATCAAGCCACCCTCTATCACAAAGTTTCTGTGATTGCCGTCCAAAGATGAAGAAGATTATCTGGAAGCAGATGATTATTCCAGAGCCTACTCCTTCTGTGATCTTCTAGATTCCGCCACTTCTATTAAAAGACAGAACATGACTGATGAAAGTAATCTTCTGGCCGACATTCGCGGCAAGGTTCTTCTATGCAAAACAGGGTCTATTGGATATATTTCTATAGAGTTCTTTGATATGATTAATACAGTTGTGTGCAAAAAGAAGTTGCAATAGGGATACATGCTGTTTGACAAGATCAAGGAGAGTCTGAAGGCACCAAATTTTGGATGAATTATTTCTCTGTACTTGAATCAAGCTCATTCAGAGATTTTTGACATAACTAAAGGTGTGGCAATTCACCACCTCAAGAAGGTCTCTATATCCTCCATCCAGAGATGGGAGATCAGAATTCAAAGGAAAGATTAGGCTCCACTTGTTTCAAGACTTATATTTGATGATGAGGACAATGTTGGATCCCTAGTTGATTTGGGCTAGGTTCATTAACTTAGGATGTGACCCAACATGTATAGCCAGGGTCAAAACTGTGTCCTAGAGTGTAGGCCAAGTCCTTAGAGTCAACATCAGATGGACCAGCTATCAACAAGACTGTCAGATGCTCAAGATTTAGAAGATTTCAAGACTAAGTAAAAATTGAGTTCGATGTTCGTCGAACTCAGGTCGACGAAAGACGTTCTCAGCTCGATGATCTTGAGACATTTCTCTGAGCTGAGCTCGACGATCTTCATTCTCTGTTCGACGAAAACTGGGATACTTCAACAAACTAAAGTCAGGATAAACTCCAGATTATTCTAAGTCCAACTTCAGACTTTGGTCGACGAACAAGATTCTGAGCTCGACGAACTTGGATCTCCAGTACACAACTTCTCAGGTCGACGAAGTCAACTTCTCAGGTTGACGAACTCAGTACTCTACTCGACGAATTCCGGAACCAGAAGATTTGTATCGACACTTTGGGCATGTGTCGACACCAACTATGTCAACACTAAAAGATTTGTGTCGACACCAAGAATAATCTGTCGACACCAACTTATGTCGACACCAGAAGATTTGTGTCGACACCAAGACTAATCAGTCGACACCCACCTGTGTCGACACTAGAAGATTCATGTCGACACATAGAATATCAGTCAACACAAAATACTTGACTAAGTCCAGAAGGTTGCTGAACTCCAGTCGACGAAGCTACAAACTCAACTCGACGAACGTCAGACAGAAAAGGCAAAGGCTCTGAAGCATGCAGCTCTGTTATCAGCTCGACGATCTTGGAACTCAGCTCGACGAACAGGAAGTTGTCTGGTCGACGAATTCAATATCTCAGCTCGACGAATTGGTAATTCAGTTCGACGAATTCTGCCAACTGTTTGACGATTCCAGACTTAGCCATTTCCGGCATTCTGTCCTCACTCAAATGCGAATAATTCCTGACAAATTAATGCTCTAACATTCTCTAAATGTATCCGTTATAGGGAGCATTAATTACAGTCTTCCTCAGGAATATTACTTGCCAATTTTCCACGGGACAGTTGAGGAAATACATCAATGCCGATTATTCTCAGGCCGTTAGCATTAATTACAGAGGATTCAAATTTTTGAAAAGATATAGAAGAAAAGAAGATCGAGAATCGATAACAAGAAAAAGAATATACTCAGTCAAAAAAATATAGTTACATACACAGACTGACTGGAAGAATACACACAGAAGTAGAAAAGCTTTACACAGAAATCATACTGAAGCTTACAGTGACAGACAGTGATCATCATTCAGAAGAAGAAGAATAATCATACAATATCAAGAGTCTTCTTCTTCCATATTCTCTCCAGGACATCCAAGGACAACAGATATCAAATCAGTCAAGAAGTCCCTGCATCATTGCTTGTCAAGAACTCTGATTGAAGACCTATCACCCTACAACAAAGCTTCCAAATCTTCCTGAACCATTCAATAATTCAGGGGGAGCTTTTGCTAAACATCAATCCACATAAGTTTTCTCAGTTTATTGAGAAAGAGAAGACAAAATCACTCTCTCACCCCCTCCTGTATAAAGGGTTGTCATCTCCCTTCAAAAGTGATTCCTGGTTGCAAGTCTCCTAACCAAAAGACTTGAGTTGGTTTTTGGGGACCTGATCAAAACCCATTGGTGTCAGGCACCTGATCAAAAACCTGAGTGGATTCCTACAAAGGGTGGTAGAAGAGTGGACTACCCAGATTTGGGGAACCACTATAAATTTCTTGTGTCGTCTGGTTGCCTATCTTGTTCTTTTTGTTCTTGCTGTGTTGCTGTGATTAGGTTTATTATTTTCTGTTTTCCAGTTTATTAATTACTGCACCCTTTCAGATTACAGCAAAAGCTATAACAACACTATTATAGGGACCTAACAAATTTTAAATATACTATATTCATCCCCCCTCTAGAGTATTGTAGACCTAACCCTCACTTTCAGACAAGATCCCATCTCAAACTCACACTAATACAAATGACACATCTGGTGCAGCTGTTGAGGGGAAGCATGCGCCTTTAGTTCTTGAAGAAGTACAACATCCCGAGATACTAGAGATAGAGGTTCACACAGATGTTCCTGCAACATATATTCCTGAGAAAGTTGCTGATGATGATGTGGTACTAGATGAAGAAGGTCAAGCTCAGTCTGATGATGAGCAGAACACCCATGCACATGATGTCGACTCAGGTATAAATGTTGACTCCTCCTCTGATCATGATACTTTAATGGATAATACTACAGAGGCCATCAACAAAATGATAAAAGAACTCAATTCTGATGACCCCCTGTTCATCTCTCTTGAGAAACCTACTGCAAAGTACCATGAAGAAATCCCTAAAGAAAACCCTCCAGAAGAGATTCCTGAGGAAACACCAGAAGATTCTCAGCCCCAGTTACATATTGAGGGGGAGAAGGAAGTTGTATCATTTGATGAAGAAGAAATTATACCTGAACCAGCAGAACCTCCCATGAGGAGTTTGGATTTCTCTATCACCATTATCCTAGGCAGGGCACCTGATCAAAAACATGGATTTCACAGAAGCAAACCTCTGTGTCCACATTAACTACTGAAGCTGAATACATAGCTGTTGTTCACAGATTTTGTGGCTACAAAATCAATTACTGGATTATGGTATCAACTTAAATAATTCAACTATATTTTGTGATAGTACTAGTGCAATATCTATTGTACAAAATCCAGTGCATCATAGTACGACCAAGCATAAAGAAATTAGACATCATTTCATTAGAGATTGTGTAGATAAAAAGAAAATTAATCTTATCTTTATCTCTATTGATTTACAAAGATCAGACATCTTCACCAAGCCATTGGATGAGAATAAACATCTGTTCTTCTTAAATCAGCTAGGTATGATAAATGGGATAGATTCAACTTAATTTTTGTCTATGGTCTACGATTTGGCACAGTTCGTCGAACGGTGATCGACGATCTGTGAACTCTTCGTGAGGAGTTCGTCGAACGGAGATCGACGTACACTTCTTAGTGAAGTTATTTTCGTTGAGTGGAGATCGACGATTTTGCTTTAGAAAAATTTCGTCGACCTGAGAACGACAAAAGGTTTTCCCCTCTTCTGACTGAGATCGACGATATTATCTCTTCATGTAATTTTTCGTCGACATGAGAACGAAGATTGTTTATTTTTCGCAGGACAGAGCCCGACACTTCATATTCTGAAAAACCTTATATCTAGGTTTTCATCGTGCTCCATCCCGCGCTTTCTTTTCTTTTGCTCTTGCTCTCTCTTTTGCTTTTCCAGGAAAATGATGGCGATTCCGACGCTCTCACTCTCAAGCATGAAGTTCGACACAGGATTCGACATTGATTTTCACTCCTCCCACTCAGATCAAATCTTCATAGATATTCTCAAACTGTATGAAGAACAGAATCTGAAGAAGTTCACGACAACAAGGATCAAAATACCAGCAAATGAAATCCGAGAATGGGTGTTTACTTCAATAGCTCCTGATGCGCATACTATGATCGGCACCATCAGCGAAAATCAGGTCACTCTAACACCTGAAGTTTTATCTGAAATTTTTGATTTGGCTTTTGGAGAAGATGATGTTGAATTAGATAATGATGAGTATGAGAATATGCTGAGTAGAATGGGTCACTCTGAAGGAAACCCAAAAAAACTCCTGATAAAGAACTTATCTATTCAATATAAGTTTCTTGCAGACATAGTTGGCAAGGTATTGATGGGCAAGGATACAGCCCATGACTATATCACCAGACACCAATTTCTGGTGATGAGTGCCCTGGTTGAGCAGAAATCAGTTAACTGGGGACAGATTTTATTTGAGCTGATAAAGAAGAAAAATACCAAGAAAGAGGTATGTTTTGGGAGGATTTTTGGAATCTTCCTCCAGGAAAAGGCACCAGAACTATTGGTTTCACATCCAATATTCATCAATGCCTCAAAGAGGATCACCTCTGTCATATTTGACAGATGAGAGAGGACAATTCCAAAGCCCTACAGGGCCTCCTCTTCCTTAAGGACTTCTGAGATCACAAGGGTTGTTGTAGCCTCTCCTCCACCTCCAGAAGATATCCCTCCATCCACCAGCATTCCTTCTCCTCCTCATCAACAACAACAACAACATCAACAACCACCTTCACCTTTGTCTCAACCATCCCCTACGCATTCTCACTCCATTATTCTTGAGGAAATTCCCTCTCCACCTCCTCAATCTCCTCCTCAAACTCATGTTTCTGACATACCATCTACCTCCTCACAGCCATCTTTCAACCTACTGTCTCCTCCACCATCTCCACATCACTCTCTAGTTCAGGAACCCTCCTCCACTCCCACACATATAGTTCCTACTTCTACCACTATAATTCCTTCACTTGATATACCTCCAGTCCCACCACTGACATTCCATCCATTCCCCCTTCCATATTTCCAGAATACACCCACACAGACTTCTCTCAAGCTTTCTTTGTGTGTTCAAATTGTGGACATCACACTCCTTACTCCTCCTCTGCTCCTGAACCCCTCTATCTCAACTTCTCTGATATAGCAAAAGATCTTCTTGCTTTTATTTCTCCAACTCTTGAGCAACTTATAGCAAATGCTATTGCTCCTCTCACTGCTTCCATCATCTCTCTCTCTTCCAGAATTGCTACTCTCTCTTCTATTTCTTCTTCTGGAGGACTAGCTTCAGGATCCTCTAAACCCAGTCAGGGGGAGATGTTCTGTGAAGAAGCTCCAGTTCCTTCTCCTGCAGTAGCAGCTACAGCAGTAGATTCTTAGTTGTTTGATGATTCAGTAGAGGCTCCAACAGAAATAATAGATTTAATTGAGTCTGATACAGAAATGGATGATGCAATAGCAGAAATAAATACTGTTGGTGATTACATTATAAATCCCACAGTTGATCTAAATCCTTTATTGAATTCTTTTTCTGCTTACAGAAATATTCTACCTAGCTTTGATGTACAAAACAAAGCTATTGTACCTTATACTGCTCCAATAAGTCCTGAGGTTGTGGATCAACTAAAGGCACATTTTGTAGTTTCTGAAATTTCAGATAGTTTTGCTGTTAGTGAACCAGCTCTTGTGCAAAAGACATTCTCTCCACCAACCTTTGGCTGGTGTGAGTCTCCTATGCCGGATCTAGATGACATCTTGTTTGCTGACATGGAAGAAGAAGTAGGAAATACTCATAGTACTACAAACTTTTCTGCAGAGCCGCATAACACAACAAAAGATTCCTAGTATTTCAGATGATTTACTAAAACAACTGGATGCTCTTTGTGACATTCCAGAACATTCTTCTCAGGATGATGAAAATGAGTCAGATGACTCCGATAACACCAACTCAAGGAAAAGAAAGGCAAAGAAAAAGGTTACTCCTACCAAGGATGTTCATGTTCCAAATCCATCTGCTAATATCCCATACTACATCCTGCACAACATAATACTCACTCCAGATACTCCAAACTGGATGAGGTATTCTATGAATGAGCAAAAAGTTAGGAAGAAGAGTAGGAGTTACTCTCCTCCTCCAAAATTCAGGAGATGTCCTCCTCCTCCTCCTCCTCCTCCTACAACAGGATCCTCTGGAAGCATTTCTCAAGTTCAAAGAACTACATCTTCTCATTAGTCAAGGTCTTCCAGCAGCAGACATCAGCAATACTCTTCAAGCAGCAGCAGGCAACAATAGTACCAGAGGCACAACAGGCAACAGAAAGTATCTGAAGATAATCGACCTGACAATACATCTCCTGAAAGACCTATTTCTCCTGTTTGTGATCCAGAAATGGACCCCAACTTCAGGATGGACATATTTCAAGAACTGATAGCTCTTTCTCAGATTAGAAAAGCTAAAGAAAAAGGACAGTACACTTCAAAGTTTACCACTATTTCCTCCTACAGAAAGAAGGAGCTAGAAAAGTATCAGGTACATAATCTCTTTAATGCAGATGCTTATATGTCTCTACATCTAGAAGCTGTTGTTCCAAGAGCTGCATCAGTAACAATCCTTGGAGCTAGTGATATAAAGATGACCAAATAGGAAGCTGCTAATCCCAAAAGGGAAATTATCTTTACCAGATCTACCTCAGAAGAGCAGAAGAAGGATTCCAAGGAAAGCTGAACAATTCTTTATATATATATTTTTAGAACTGAAGTTTATTATTTGTTATTTAACAAGACACTGTGTTAATATCTGCTGAACAATTTTAATTTCTGCTAGATATCTTTATGCTTTGTGATTTTTCTCTTTTATGTTGTTCATAGTGACCTCACCCAAATATGGGGAGATTGTTGGATCCCTAGTTTGGATTTGGGCTATGTTCACTATTTGGTTGTTGACCCTTCATGTATAGCCTAGGGTCATTTTATTAGGTGTAGGTCAGTCTGATTATGGTAGTCAATCTTTGATCCAGCCCTCAGAAGACATCAAAGTTCCAGACTTAGAAGAATGACAGTTTTTAAGTGTTCAGAGAATCAGTTCGAAGTTCTTCGAACCCAGCTCAACGATCGTCGATTGCAACTCGACAAACTCAGAGTCTCTACTCTGAGTTGAGCTCGATGAACTTAGAGCTTAGCTCGACGATCTTCTCTCTTCTCTCAAGTTCTCAGCTCGACAAACTTAAATCTCTGGTTGACGAACTTAGAGCCCAGCTTTGACAGTTTATTTCTCCAGATCAACTTTCTCAGATCTCAGCTTGACGAAGACAATTTCTCAGCTCGACGAACATGGAGTTCAGGTCGACGAAATCTATTATGAGCTCGATGATTTCTGTCAGTTATTTATTTTCACTTCTTTGCAGTTAATTTCTAGATTGACCAAGCCTTATATATTATATTATTACCTATATTGTTCTGAGTAATTAACTGCATATATTCTTATGAATATAGCTGCTCATTGGCAGAATTAATTACTGGATTTCACAGAGTTAATATTCGGCTTAATAACTTGGACAGTTAAGGAATTGATTTATTGCTCTTCTAGCCATTTTTCTGAGTTCCAAGATTTCAGCAATTAATCATGGAGAAGAATTCAAATTCAGAGATAGAATTTCTGCAGGAAGATAAAAAAGACTGTTTTTCAGTAGAAAAAATAGTAGAATAAGGAAGTGAATAGAAAAAGATACACAAAGACAAAATAGATACACACAGATAGATAGAGAAGAAAGAAATTCAGTCTTCATCATCTGCAACTCTTCAGAGCTTTCAAGAGACAACCAAAATACAATCAGTTTGAAAGCTTATGGAGATCAACATTGAAGGCCTACACCCTGCAAAGCTTCCAACCATTCCTGAATAATCATCATCTCAGGGGGAGCTTCGACAAGATCAAATCCATTAGTCTTCTCAGTTGCTTTTGAGAAAGAGAAGACAACATCAACTTTCTTATTCCCACTTACATAGGGTTTTAACTCCCTTTAAAAGTTAACCACCTGGTTCTTAAGTCTCCTTATCAAAAGACTTAGCTTGGTTTTTGGGCACCTGATCAAAAGCCTAAAGGGTTGTGAGATATCCCTTCAAATAGATCTTGTGGTGGCAGGGCACCTGAGCAAAAACTTGTTGGTGGCAGGGCACCTGATCAAAAACCTGTTGGTGGCAGGGAACCTGATCAAAAACCTGTAGTGGATTCCTACCAGTGTGGTAGAAGAGTGGATGTACCCAAGTTTAGGGGAACCACTATAAATTTCTTGTGTCGTCTGGATTGCTTTCTGTTTTCTTATTGTTGTGTGCTGTGTGCTGTGTTAGTTAGTTTTTGTTTCCTGCACTCTCTTAAGATATATTTATCACTATTTTAATTCCGCTATAAAAACCAATTAAGTTTTTAAAATACTCTATTCACCCCCTCTAGAGTTAAACAGATCTATCCCCTCAGGTGGTAAAGATCTTACCATCCTTCAAAGGCGATGAGATTACATCTTTCAAAAGAGCTCAAAGTTCAGTGGTCATTGAAGAAGTACCTATCTGGACACCTCCAGCTCTTCCTCCACCACCTCCTCCCACTGATATTATTCCTGATGATACTATGTTGGGTAAAATTGAATCAATGCTGACAAAATAACGAGAGTACTTTGATAAGTCTCTCAAAGAAGCTACTGAAAAAGTCACTGCTCTTGAAAAGGAGATGAGCAAAGGCTTTGCTGAAATACAACACAATACAGATGAATTCAAACAACTGCTGCAAATTGGTGGAAAGGCCATAGACCATACTATCACTAGTATTGGTCAAGTCATGGATCAATCAGTCACATTGGCCAACAATCAGATTCAACTGGAGAATAAAACTCAAGAACACAATTTCAATACATGTGAGGAAGTTGGGACATTTAAAGAAGATATCATAGTAACCCTTACTGTAGAAGTCAGAAAGGGGGATGACAAAGTAAAAGAAGTTCTTGAAAAGAAAATTCTTCCGATGAAAAACCAGTGAGATGCACAATTGAAAGAGATAAGTACAGATGTACAGAAATAGATTCATGGTGTAAAGTTTCATACTGATGACACTACTGTATGGATGCATAATCAGATTCTCTTAGACTTTCCAATCAATCCACATGAGGCTCAATCTCCTCAACTTAATCCAACTGTCTGCATGCTTACATTCTCTCCTAGACCAGAACATTATGAAGCTCCTCCCGCACACTACTCTCATGTTTGGACTTCTGATCAACAAGAGTATCCTCAAGATCTTCCTCCCAAAGTGTAAGTTCCAAAAGAAGGAAATATGGCGAGGGTGCCTCTGCCAGCCGATTCATTCCAAGTCATGATGCTGAGAAAAGAAAAGCACAAGAATTTGCTGAAGTGCGGAGCCCAACCTCCAAGTCACTTATTCTTGAGACTCTAAAGCTTGTTGTAGATTTCAAGGAAGACATAAATGATCATTACAGTCCCCATGAGTGGGACCTGTATGAAAAATCTTTAACTAAGAGGAGAATCTATGATAGAGAATATGACAGAAATAATCTCAAAGCTCCTCCTAAAGCTGCAAAGTATTTCCCCAAGCCTTACTACTATCAAAAGAGACAATAAAAAAAGAAGGAAAGACAGCAACAACAAAAATTCAAATAATTCTATGTTCATCAGTCCCGTTGAATTGTGTGGGCTACGACATTTCTGTGGACAAATCTTATATATATAATTGTGATTTTGTTGAACTAGTTATTTCTAATCTGTTTTTATATACATATCCTGCTTTACTTGTTATTTCTTTATTTATCTTGATGTAATTCACCTTAATGTAGAGGGTTCTGACTTCTACAAATAGGGGGAGATTGTTGTGTATTGTATCCACAATAACCCAGATTTGTATGAAGTCACCCTTGAACTAAGATGAATTATGTTTGTATTTGATGTCGTCTTTTAGTTGAGTGCTTGCAGGTTAATATTGTTAAGTGTAGACCAATGTCAGTTTACAATGAGTCACCAAAGACAGGACCATGCAATGTAATCCCTCATTGTGTGATCCATGATGTTGACTCATGTGTAACCTATTTATTGGGATACACTTCATTCTCAAGTACTAAGGAAATGGAAGAATGGAAGGGTTGCTGGTTTCAACCTAGAAGAAAAGAAAAAATGCAATAAAAATTTCCTGAGTCATTTTCTCGAGAAATGTCATGTATTTCTCGAGAAGTCGAAGTAAATTTCTCGAGAAAGCATTGCTGTTCTCGAGAAACTACAAGACTTCTAGGAAAATTACCTGAAAAATAGGCCAAGTCATTTTCTCGAGAAATGCCATGTATATTTCTCAAGAAGCCGGGTTGTTCTTGAGAAAAGTAAAAGTTCTCGAGAAAGCCAAGTCTTCTTCTCGAGAAATCTATCTTCTGTTCTAGATTTTTCGCCAAGTACATTTCTCGAGAAGCCATATGATTTCTTTATAAAGAAATTCTTTTATCGAGAAAGCATGTTTTTCTCGAGAAACATGTTCTTCACTTCACAAATTTTTCGCTAAGTCAATTTCTCGAGAGGCCGTATTGTTTCTCGAGAAATCAAATGGTTTTCCCGAGACATATTGTCCTTCTCGAGAAATTAGTTGTTTTCTTCACAAAAAATTTCTTCAAGTCTTTTCTCGAGAAGCCAAGTCCTTTTCTCAAGAAAGCTATTCATTTCTCGAGAAATATCATTCGTCTCGAGAAATGGACTTGCAAAATTTTCTTTTCTAATTTTCCGATCGGAATTCAAATTAACCTAAGTTTAGTATGTTTGATCTTTCCTTAATTACGTGGATCATACCTTAATGATGATTGACCGTTGGTCGATGACACATATAAAGGCACTTCAAGGATTCGCCGAACAGAAGAAATTAAGAAGAATAATATACACGAAGAATAATTTTTACCGAATTGAATCGCTCAACCACTTTCTTTTTCGGGAGAAAAGCCGATCATCTTCATCGTAAGTCCTCTCCGTCGCTCTCTCCAGATCGGGCGATTCAAAGCAAGACAAGATTCGACCGATCCTACCTAGATCATCAGTTTCTTCAACTTCTATTCGATCGGGTCAGATCCTAGCTTTCAGATTAGTCTTCTCAGTTTTCTTCCTCAACCTTCTTCATTAAGTTGTTCAAGTTTCAAGAAGGAAGATTCAAGAAGAATTCAGATCTGAAGAGTAAAACAGTTTTCTTATTGTTGAAATTAGTTTTTACATTTGTAGGAGCTTTGTCTCCGAGTTTGTAGGAGTTTTATCTCCAAGGTTGTAGATCCATTAGTGGATCGAGTTTATAAATCCGTTGTGGATCGAGGTGTAGGAGCATTGCTCTGAGGTGTAAGATTGGTATAATCTGAGAAAGGTAAAGTAGCAGAATCGTACTTTTTGTGGTAGATAGGCGAGGCGGGACAGTGGACGTACCCAATACGGGAAACCACTATAAAAATCTCTATGTTTGTGTGCTTGTCTTTTAAATACTTTTATTCCGAAAAAGATGCAAAAATCACCTATTCACCACATCTAGATGATTTAGGTAGACGCTAGATACTTTCAGTACTACCCAGTCCCCAACATACAACTCTGTGTACTCTAGGATGTGAGCGACATCCGATGATTCTGAAATTAGGCCGACCAGTGGAGGAAACCCAATGGGGAGAAAAATAACGGCCAGTCACCTGTGGTATGCATCTCTATATCGCCATGAGTCGTCGACCTTCTCGTACCGGTATGAACAGTCTGTGGAAGTGACTGACCCGCCATAATTTGCCCCAAGCAATTTACAAGCATTTAATTTTATTAAATTTTGCTGGCAGACATCGGGTCTATGACGACCTGCCCTACTAGGCTTCAAATAATTCGAGCAAGCAGCATTCGGCTCAACTTTTGATAAAGAGCATGAGAGCACTTTATTTGGGGATAACTTTGAAGGAATAACTCAACTCCCATTATCCCCAACTAACGCTCAACCTAACAAACAACTGCTCGTTAGAGCAGGACCCGTACTTAAAAATGCTAAAATAATACATTGTAGGAAATATAAATGCGGGAATAAAAAGCTGTTAAAAAATTAACTGTAGAATTAAAATGCTGAAATAAAAGTGACCAATATGAAACTGGAATGTTATTGAACAAAAAGAATTGTAAATAAGTACTAAAAGGAACTAGACTATTACGAGACTGGAATAATACTTAAAAGAATATAACTGAACTGAATGTAAAGAAACAGGACTTGTACAAGACTGGAGTACTAAACAGAAAGTACTGAACTGAAATAAATAAAGGAACTATACCAGTACAAGACTAGAATAAATAAATAAAGAAAAAGATCTGTAGTTCAATCACTCCATTCAAGAGACTTCAGTTCCATCTTCATTCATAGGAGACAAGTTTAGTTCCATCTTCATTCATATGAGGCAAGTTCAGTTCCATCTTTGTTCATAGGAGGCAAGTTCTGTTACATTTTCATTCATAGGAGACAAGTTCAGTTCCATCTTCGTTCATAGGAGGAAAGTTCAATTCCATCTTCGTTCATAGGTGGCAAGTTCAGTTCCATTTCTGCTAAGTACTAATCTAGTCTCGTACTGGTCCAGTTCCTTTCAGTACTTACTTTCAGTCCTTTTAGTTCAGTATATTCAAGTTTCGTACTGGTCATATTTCAATTCAATATTTTAATTTTGCAGCTTATATTCTATTGGGAACTATACACACATTAACCCATATTTGATGAAGTCACCCTAGAACTAAGATGAATTAGTTTGTATTTGATGCTTCGTTTGAGTTATGTGTTTGCAGGACTCCAATAGGAAGTGTAGACCAATGTCTGTCTACAATGGGTCACCAAACACAGGACCACACAGTGTAATCCCTCATTGTGTGCTCCAAAGTGTTGACTCATGTGTAGCCTCTCTATTGGGATACACTTCATATTAAAGTTATAGGACTGTGTAAAGACTTGGTGCTGATTCCCCTCTAGTAGAAGAAAAATTGCTGACAAAAATTTTTCTAAGTATTTCTCTCGAGTAGGTCCTTAACTACTCGAGTAGATTACTTAAGATATACTCGAGTAAAACTTATGCTTACTCGAGTAAGGAAATTCTTCTCGTGAAGTTAAGTAAAACACTCGAGTAGTTCACTGACATACTCGAGTAGCTTACTTAACTACTCGAGTAGATCACTCTTCCTACTCGAGTTGCCTAGAATTAAGGTTCCAAGTTTTTCCAAGTAAAACACTCGAGTAGTCCAAGTCATATACTCGAGTAACTCATTCTGTCTCGAGTAGTTCATACTCGAGTAGTTTATTCTTCCTGTTCCAGATTTCTTTTTTCCCAGAATTTTTCTAAGTCATTTACTCGAGTAGGTACTTTATATACTCGAGTAAGTCTCGACACTGTGTCGAGTAACACTCTTCTATGTGTCGAGTAGTTAAGAAATACTCGAGTAAGTCCTTCACATACTCGAGATAATTTCTTTCCTCTCGAGTAGTTCAATCTGACTACTCGAGTAGCTGTCTTTCCCGTGTGCAGAATATTTCTAAGTGTTTGTCTCGAGTAGTTTTTCTAACCACTCGAGTAGTTAAATTTTGCCTACTCGAGTAGTATAACTTGTACTCGAGTAGCTCAACTCCTTCCTGAGAAACTTGTCTGTGTACTCGAGTAGATCTTCTAAAGTACTCGAGTAGTTGATTATATACACTCGAGTAGTTGTCTTCTACATACTCGAGTAGTCATGAGTTATATACCCGAGTAATATTTCTCTGCTTACTCGAGTAGTCCTTGACCTACTCGAGTAGTTTTATACATACTCGTGTATATGACCTCATTTCCCCTGAAATTTCTTCTAAGTCCAGATTTGACAGATTTTCAAATCCCGTGACATGATTGGTCCACGTGTACGTCATTAAAACCGATTATGACCGTTATTAGTACTCCTATAAAAGGTCTTGTCTAATCGACAAACCCTAACGAGAAAACAATTCTTTCAAGAAAAAAATTATTCTAAGTTTTGCAGCCGCCGCTTTCCAAAAGCATCTGTGTTTCCTCTCTCTCTCTTCACGGAACGAAATCCGCCGCCGCCGCTATTCTTCTCCGACAAGGGTTTCGATCTTCAGACGAAATAGACTGAAAAAGCTATCCAGATCGAGATCATTTTTCGCATACTCATCTTCTGTCTGATCGTGGAAGCAATGAGTTCAGATCTACTGTTGCCGAGAATCATTCTTCAACTTTTCTGATAAAGCCGCACGCTAAGAAGAAGATTCCAGTTCCTGTTTCTTTTTCAGATCTGAACCAGACAATATCGCTGTTTGTATTTTGCAATACTTGTATTTCATTTATGTAGGAGAATTTTTCTCCGAGTGTAGGAGTTTTCCACTCCGAGTTTGTAGGAAGGTGTTTCTTTCGAGTTGTAGATCCAGTTGGATTGGATTGAGATTGTAGGAACTTTGTTCTGAGGGTAGGATTGATTTTCAATCCGAGATAGTGGAGTAGCCGAGTCTAGTTCATTGCTAGATCGGTGAGGGAAAGTGGATGTACCCAAGATCGGGGAACCACTATAAATCTTATCTCGTCTGTGATATTTTAGTAGATAGATCTGTGATGTGTTCTGAGATTTTTTATTCTGCAAAAGACGCACAACTCACCTATTCACCCCCTCTAGGTGATTTAGGTTGACAACTATTATCTTTCAATTGGTATCAGAGCCGGGTTGATCATTAAAAGATTAACACCTTGATCAGTTCCTGCATATAGTTGTCATTTGAGATCTATCTATCACGGACAAGGCAAAGGATTTTGCCAAACTTCCCCTGTGCAACAAGAACAACTTTCCCATGTGGAAAGAAAGGATCAAATTTTTTATGGAAGTTGTGGATCCAAGGATCTTCATGATAGTTGAAGAAGGTCCCTATATCCCTATGACTGTATCCACTATAGATCCTACCAAGAAGGTTCCAAATAAGCTGATGGATTTAGACAAGGATGAGATTGCACTTGTCTCACTAGACAAGAAAGCTAAAAACATTATAGCAAGTGCAATTAATGACTCTATACTGCAAAACTTAATCCACTACCAATCTGCAAAGGAGATGTGGCAGTCCTTGGTTACCTTAATGGAGGGAACATAAGAAGTGAGGGATGATCAGAGATCCCTCCTCAATCAGAAGTATGAAGCCTTCCGACAGGGAAGCAAAGAGACCATTGCTGATACATTTGAGAACTTTTTCAAGATAGTGAATGACCTAAGAGTCTATGGCAGAGTATTCACTAATAGAGAACTGAATGACAAGTTCTTGAGATCCCTGACCAAAGAATGGGACAACAAGGTCCGTGCCATCAGGGAGTTTGGGAAGCTGGCTGAGACAGACCCACAAAATCTCTTCGGGAAGCTTATGTCATATGAGCTTCAAATCAACACCAGGAAAGCTGAAGAAGAGAAGAGCAGGTCTGCTCTCAAAGAAAAGTCTGTTGCTCTAAAAGCAGACACCTCCAGAAGGACAAAGGCTGCCTCCCCTTCTCCAGCTCCAGAAATTATTGAAGGAGAAGAAACTTCAAAGCCAAGCACCTCAGGCTCTGAACTATCAGAAGGAGAGTTCTCACTGCTCTCACGTCAGTTCAAGAAATTCTTGAACAAGAAAAAGCAATGGAAAGGCAAGGATGCCTCCTATAGAAGATCACGACATGATGGTGATCGACAAAGAAAAGGCTCAAGCAGTCACGACAGGTACAATACCAAACAGAACAAATACGTTTCGACTGACATCATTTGCTATTGTTGTAATAAGCCAGGTCACGTCATCGCCGACTGCCCTCATAAGAAGAAGGAGGGTGGTAGAAGAGAAGAAAAGAAATCCTCACACAACAAGAAGAGGAAAGAGAAGAGCCTCATAGCCAAAAAGATCAAGACTCTCAGTGACTCCGACTCATCTGAGTCAAGTGAAGAAGAAGAAGCTTATTTTGGGCTAATGGCTCAAACAGATGATGATCAAGAGCCCCAGTTCACTGGGAAGGTAAACTCTCATACCCCTCTTTCAGATTCTGAAGTCTCTGAGCATGATTGTGAGGATAGCTCCTCTGACGATGAGTTAGAGCTAATGGCCCAGTACAATGAGTTAATCATGGCTTACGACAAATGTCGTCGGGTCATGAAGACTCATGCTAAAGAGATCAAATCTCTAAAAGCCAAAGAGAGCATCTTGAGAGAGAAAGTCGCAAAGACTGACTCCCTCGAAGAAAACTTCAATAATGCTATTGAAGAATATAACAAGGCTCTTGAGCACCTTGACCTTAAGGAGAAGATCATCAAAGAATTGGAAGCCCAACTTGCGGCTGAAAAGAAACTTGTTGAGAGTTTCTCGAAGCCCAAAATAGTTCTTCCATTCGTTGCTGAATTCTCGGCAAAGGCCAAGGGAGCTGGACTAGGCCATGAAGAAGCTCCTAGTAAATCCTCTAGGAGAAACAAGAATCAACAGAATAATAAGGCCGCCAAAAAGGCCTTAGCCAAAGCAAAAGGGAAAGCCCCTCAAGATCAAACTACATTCAAGAAAGTCATCTTTCCATCAAATGAGTTTGATTTTGACTCATCCTACGGGCACTTTGCCAGACCTACCTATGTAGAGCCAAAGTCCCGCTATCAAGGATGGACTCGACCCCGAAACTTTGGCGGAAGTGTCTTTAAGGCACCTTATGAAGAAGTTATTCTTCAGAGCTATGACCCTTTCAATCATGGGCATAACTTCAAGAAGGCACCAAAGACAAAGCCAGTTGAAGAGAGGCCCATAAAGGAGACAAAGCCATGTGATTGCCATAATCATGAGGCATCTTCCTCCAAGAATGTTGCCCCTGCAAGACCACAATTCCAAAAGGTCAAGCAGGAGATCATGAGGCAAAGGTACAACAGATTTGACTGTTGGTGATGTGGCAAGGTTGGTCACTTCTCCATAGATTGCTGGTTCAATTCCAGAAATGCTGCAACCCCTCATGTCAGCAACATGAGAAAGACCACTCATAATGCTAACACTTGCAGGGGGAGTACTCTAACCCGAGACCAAGGACCCAAACGTGTTTGGGTTCCTAAGGCAAACTGATTATGATTACAGGTATGTCCAAAGGCCAACAAAATGCCTATCTGGTATTTGGACAGCGGGTGCTCTCGGCACTTGACCGGGATTAGAAGCCTCATTCAGAACTTTACTCCAGTCATGAACGGACCAAAGGTCATCTTTGGAGGTTCAGACCGTAGAATCACTAGAGGCTATGGTATGATCACTAACGACAATGTATCCTTCTCAGATGTGGCTTATGTCAAAGGATTGGAACACAATCTCATTAGCATAAACCAACTCTGCGATAATGGATACATAGTTGAATTCCATGCTGATAAGTGCTTGATAAAATCCGTTGACAATATGGAAACGATTCTATCCGGCACTCGAAGCAGGAATATTTTCTGTTTAAATTTTATCTGTATAGATTCCTCTACACCAGTGTGTCTTTTAGCAAAAGATAGTGCGTCTCTTGGTGATCAATGACACAAGAGACTAGCACATATTAATTTCAAAACTATTAATAAATTATATTCAATGAACTTGGTACGTGATGCCCCAAATGTCAAATGCGTCAAAGATAGACCTTGTCATGCATGCGTAAAAGGCAAGCAAATAAGGGCTAACT